>JAPDVR010000008.1:33215852-33815852 GCA_026230005.1 Gila orcuttii
GAATACAGATGTCACTTACTGTGCATGACATATATTTGCCATTTCAAATCATAGCACTGACCTGCATGCCATCAGAACTGTCTTATGGGCCTGGAATTGCTGCCCACCGACCACAACGGTGACATCAGTCAGGATGTTTCTGCTGCGGAGCCGGTTGAAGTTGAACAGCACGTCACCGGCATGGCGAGTGAATTTAACGCAGCCGTCTGCTGCACTTGACATTTTGTTCACCTGCACAGAAACAGTTCAAAATATAGTAAAAAATTTTCAAAAAAGAATATATCTCGACCTAAAATAAATAATTAATGATAAAAAAATAAAAAAAAAATCACGCCATAACCTTTTTACATTTGAATGTCAGTGTGGTAATGTTATATCTAATGTTAATAAGCTATATAAAATCTTCATGTCAAAACTGAAGACGTGTCAGTTTAGTCAGATGAACACTAGATGTCCACAAAGTTACAGTTGCAAACTGAAGGTATGAGCAACTTTCACATTAAGCCTGAAAATATTTTGTATTAAATATACTTTGTGAAATGTATAGCATTTCGTAATTGTGTCTTTGTAGTCATCGTTTGCTTTGAGTTTGTTTATTGGATTTGATTTTAGTTAGTTCTTTAGTGAAAAATAGGACACTTCTACATTCTTTCAAATATTTAAACTCTCCCGAAACTACTATATTAATACTTTCATATTAGCTAAACACACTTCACTTGAGAGACCAATGGCAAAGTGTGTAGACAAATCCTAGTGAGCTGCTTACCTAGACAACATGTTTGGGCATCACAGGGGCAAACAATCTTAAACAGCATTATTTATGCTTTTATATCACTGGATCTCCTTAACTACGTCTTTAAGCATTTTATATAATGTTCAGAAATGTTGCATCATCTGAAAACTAGCATTACGACAAACATCACTATATAGTGAGCATAGGCTGTATGATTTAAGACACCAACATGATGCAAGCATTAAGTTGTTCCCGTTACTGACACTTGTTGAACAGCGAAGATGCATGTTGCTATTTATCAAACCTCGAGGTATATTGACGGTTTATTAAATGTTATGACGGTATACAAATAAAAGTCAAATGAGTTGACTCTGTTACAGGTGTCTGGAGGCGTTTCGGGTTGATACATGAATGTTCAGTGAAATAGAGATTACAGTACACATACAGTAAATAATCTCATTAATGTGCTTGAATGCTGACGCAATCGTAACAGAACATAAAATAATTATGTTCGCGTGCTGACAATTAACCATTGATCATTAATTACATTTTCCATTAAATTGATCATTTTGAGAGTTCACCAGCACATGTGCATGGCTGAATGACAAATTCAGAGAAAACCTGTAAAAAATAATTCTAAAAATGCAGTAATTATGACATAATTTAACATGTATGATATATACGCGTCTACTGTTTTATGACCACACAGACTGTCTACTCTAGGCAATAAACTTAGTTTCCCACCCATATAAAGTTGCGTAAACCTGTCGTTATTATACACTCCCGAGTGAGCTTCCTAAATCTACTGAACATCACTGAATTCAATGTAACGTTAACAGATTGAAACTGACATATGAGACGAATAAGATTAACAGTTAGTTATTCACGTAATTAGGCCGACAAAAGTGGAGTTGCGAAATTAAGTCGACACGTCTAAATACAAGAAAGTAGTCTGCTTTAAAAAAATATAAAAATTAACTGTAGAAACAGCTAGTTTCTCTAGCGCGTCTGTTGTTTAGTCTAGACCTTTTGCTAGATAGAAAAGAGTCACCTGGTGTGTTTTTCGTGGAAGAGTCCGGCGAAGACAGTTCTTGGAAGAACTCTTCTGAGAAGACGCAGCTCGTAATTCTCGGAATTTTACCAGTGGACTGAACCACTGACACACAAGAGGGGGGATCAGACCTCTCGGCTTCACGCTTCTGTAGTGCTGAACAACTGCTTACCAGACATATCATATATATCATTCCGAATGCTTTACAACTAACATGCGTACTTAGTTTTTACTGCTTTTAGTTGCTTAGTTATTAACGTTGTTGGAGTAATTACAATCCGCTTGCCTGTATGTAGTGGATTGCTCCGGGGTCGCGGTCATGATCTACGTCACACTTGACACCCTTTCCCTGCTGTATACAGATTCCTCGCGATATGACCCCTGAATTAACACATCCATTGGCTCAATGTATAGCCATCATAGACTAAATTTTAGTCTTAAGAAGTTATCACAGAGATGTACAAAAAGCAATCTATTTGTGTCTGTCCGAGATAAGTTTCTCATGACGTCAGAAGTGTAAAAAGGCAACATTGTTGACATTAGCTATTTGTTTTTCTCCAATTCTAGATTATTACCTATGCCAATACCACAATTTTTATTTTACATTTTTATGTTTATAGCCTATATTGTTTATATATTTATACGTTTACTGAACATTAGTGTATTTCTATAGTTATATATATATATATATATATATATATATATATATATATATATATATATATATATATATATATTCAAATTAATAAAACATATTTCAAATATATATTTTTCAGTAAATATTAATGTATTGAATATATTAATTTCATTTGGATGTTTCATAAAGAGTTTGTTTGACATTGACTGTAGTTTTGCTCAATTTAGGCCTATATAAAAAAAAAGTTCAAACTTATCTTGACCCTTTGCATTATCTAAACATATGTTAGCTAGATAGATTACTAAAACTTAAAGATGAACCTTGAATTAATACTTCTCCCAAAGAAATGTTCTCTGCATTCATTTTCATGGAATAATATAAAAATGTACTTCAATTTACAGACAAAACATTGTGTAATATTATGGCAAACGGTGCTCTTTGATACTTTAAGTGTTATTTCTAAATTTCTGAATTTCATTTTTGGGTGAACTTCCCCTTTAACATTACCATTTTCATGCTCTCTAAAGTAACATCACAAGATCTGGAAGTTCACAGATTGATTACAGCATAGATTTAAGATGGCAATTGAGGCAAATCTCTCTCTCTCTCTCTCTCTCTCTCTCTCTCTCTCTCTCTCTCTCTCTCACACACACACACACACACAAGCTCATGACTGCTTCAGCAGTGTAACTTAACACTCAACAAAGCAGCTATTCAGGACCATAATGCAGAGCACACAGCTCTCAACACTATTTATACATCAGTCCCAAAGAGGTACTGGAAACACGCACATTAGGTTGTAAACTCTCTCCTAACACATTCAGGTGCTCCAAGAGTAAAGCAAAAAAACAAACAAAAAAAAAAAAATTACAGAAATAATAGTCGATTATGAATTCCCTTATGTGATAAGAGGTCCAAAAGCCTAAATACAAAAAAACATTTGTAATAAAAGTATCGAGTACTGACGTTACAACAGGTCTGATGAATGTGAATATGTTATTTTTGTTGTTTCATGCATTATTTGACATGTATTTAGCTTACTTTATTTGTAATTAGACTGTTTTAACAATGATTTAAAAAATATTTTTTCAACAAACTCAATATAATATTTAAAATAGCCTACTTAAATGATTTAAGAATAAATATTTAACATTTTAAATCATTTATATTATGCTAATTAAGACTATATAAATTAGCTTAAGAATTAGTGTTGGGTAATTTAATCTAAAAAGAAATTAATTACTAGCTAAAAATTACATCTTCACCATGTAATTAGATTACCGTACTAATACTCTCTCTCTAAAAAAAGTATTGGATTACTAACTACTTTCTAAATCTAATATCAACCTCAACCAGTTCAAGGATGTGACGTAAAACTGCTAATCTCTCTTTTTTTCAAATAAATTATATTAAATTGCATAAATTATTCTTGAACTGACCAAAGTATTTAAAGGGAGAAGGTCATGTTAAAATTTGTATCATTAGGCGTTAAGTTTTTATGTTAAATGCACTTGTTTTGATGTTAAAAACACATGGTTTTATATAGAATTGTTCTATACAGTAATTAATGCAATTACATCTTAAGTAACTGTAATTACATAACAGAAAAATGAAGAGTAATCCCTTTACTTCGTAATTACTACTTAATTACTTAGTTATGCATTACACCCAACACTATAATCATAATAGGCAATATACGGCCAATTTATGGTACACCTGTTCACTGCTTGAAAATCCAAATATCTAATCAGCCAGAAAACATGGCAGAAAACTCAATACATTTAGGCATGTATACATGGTCAGAATCTGCTGAAGTTCAAACTGAGCATCAGAATGGGGAAGAAATGTGATTTCAGTGACTTTGAACGTGGCATGGTTGTTTGTGTCGAACGGGCTGGTCTGAGTATTTCAGAAACTGCTGATCTCCTGGGATTTTCACACACAACCATCTCTAGGCTTTACAGAGAATGGTCTGAAAAAGAGAAAATATCCAGTGAGCGGCAGTTCTGTGGGAGAAAATGCCTTGTTGATGCCAGAGGTCAGAGGAGAATGACCAGACTGGTTCAGCTGATAGAAAGACAACAGAAACTCAAATAACTGAAGTCTGTAGAAGAGCATCTCTGAACATGTTGAATCTTTAAGCAGAAGAGCTACAGCAGCAGAAGACACACCAGTGACACTCCTGTGAGATAAGAACAGCAAACTGGGGCTACAATTCACACGGGCTCAACAAAATTGGCCAATAGAAGAATGGAAAAACGTTGCCTGGTCTGATGAGTCTTTCAGAGGGTTGGGTCAGAAATTGCCATAAACAACATGAAAGCATGGATTCATCCTGCCTCGTATCATCGGTTCAGCTGGTGCTGCTGGCGTTGTAATGGTGTGGATATTTTCTTGGCACACTTTGGGTCCAATTTGAGCATCGTTTACAGTTTTTAAGTTTACAATTGCTAAGACACTTTTCTTGAAACCTTCACCCATTTTCTCACAACATTAAACACAAATCCAATTTTTCTAACTAAACTCACAAAACCATTAACTATTCTGGCAAAGTCAAACAATTGCTTTAAAACCATTTCGCCTGTACTCAAAATCAAGCAATGCGTTTAGATCATACACACACGAGTCAGTAAAATAAGCACTACAGATCAGACACTACATAAAAAAATGGAGAACACAGGATCCAGAATGTCACAGAATTTTTTTTTTGAATATATTGTATACTGTATGTATCGCAAGTATAGTATTGTACTGAATATTGAATAGTATAAGCCTATTGAATGTCTGTATATTCAGCACTTGCATTCTGTAAAAACTGCAAAAGCCAAAAAGGGCCAAATAAAACTCTAAATGAAAAGCATGTTACGGTACACTCAAATACTGTACGTTGTGAAACTGGAAAATCAAGGCCAATGAGAGATTGATTCTGCTTCAGCATCACGTCTTCCTGCTGGCTCTGGCCTGAGGACTTTGTCCACATCACAGGCAATGCTGTCTCTTGCCAGACAAGGGAAAAAACCTTCTAGTCTGACACATCCAGCAGTTTGACAACACTGTCCACACCTTGCTCTTTCTCGTCTTCATCCTCATTTCCATCCGTGCACCTGTGTCATCTGCACTCTGAACTGGCTCATATTTCACACAGTTGGTTTGATCACGTTATAAGAAATAAGTGTGAACAATTTCGAATTGATGACAACTGTGTTGTAGTTGTGTTTAACTTTTGCCTCTTGTCTTTAGTGTTGTTTTGCGATACAAATGTGTTTTATTGAGTGAGAATGTGTTTAGAGTTTTGCAAAAAAAGAGTGCAGGAGATTTGCAAACAGTGTCTAACTGCCTGAACTTGTTTAGGGTTTCGCAGAAATAGTGATTTATTCGACAAATTGGTTTAGGCTATTGAGAATTTGGTTCAGAGAATGAAGTTATGTGTTTTAGCAATTCAGAAAAACAGTAAACACCAGAGCTGACCTGAGTATTGTTGCTGACCATCTCCATCTCTTTATGACCACAGTGTTTCCATCTTCTGATGGCCACTTCCAGCAGGATAAAACACACACACACACAAAGCTCAACTCATCTCAAACTGGTTTCTTGAACATGACAGTGAGTCCATTAGAGAAGCTTTGGGATGTGGAGAAACGGGAGATTCACATCATGGATGTGCAGCCGACAAATCTGCAGCAACTGAGTGATGCTATTAAGTCAATATGGACTAAAATCTCTGAGGAATGTTTCCAGCACTTTATTAAATCTATGCCATGAAAAATGTAGGTAGTTCTGGAGGTCCAACCCGGTACTAGCAAGGTGTACTTATGAGGTGAAATTACAACATTTGGATAGTAAAAAGTAGCATGCTAGAAATGAAGACTGTAACTTTTAATCAAACAAAGCGCTGAAAGACTGGCCTAGCATGAGACAATCATTACAATGTTGAGTTTTTATGTAGCACATCTCGTTCTGTATTGCCTCTGTATGGGAAATTGTTTGTGAAGTTCTTTCTTTGTGAAAGGTTGGCAACATGTCATATCTCTTAAAGCTCATTGTGAAACTGCCCCCACCTCTCACATATCCAAATACACGCTTCCTCTTTCTTTAGAAGAGGAAAGTGCCCTATCGGAAACAAATGCTGTCACAGATTTTTCATCTCAATTTGGATGGACACTGACTTTTTCTAGAGAAATATTTTCACTTTACATTCACATGGCTTTCTGTGCTGTTGGTCAAGTTGTAAGTGAAGGTCATCCTTTCCTTCTGAAACATGCACACTTAATATATTTATTATAGTTTTACTGACCAATCATGCCAAACCCAGGGTAACATACTTTTTTGTTAGTGCCAGTTTTTTTTACAACCCACCCTGAAAACTCTCTGGCCGAACTAAGAGTTTATCAGACATTTTAATTACACTACTGCTTTGTAATGCTAGTTTGAATGGTAAATCGAGGTACTTTTTTTTAGTAACATAGTTTTGCATACATATTACTTACACATATCTGTAACAGAAATTAATAAACATGTCAATGGCAAAAGTGCTGTATCCTTTTTACTCATCACTATCACACATCAAAGACACAGTTCAGAAAGTTGAGAGGCTGTTCCAAGAAAAGCATTCATTTACAGGTCATACATGACTCAATGGTTGTGGTTATGAGTTCACTCTGTGCTTTGGTTCTTAAGGTTTTATGGTGATCGGCACGGTTGCACCTACAGAGAGGTATAAAGTTCCTCATTCATTTACAAACACACACAGACGCTTGTCTTAACATTATTTTCTGATTTCACAAATTTGTTTTGAAATAAGTGTGAAAGTTTAAGCATTTCTTTACATTGCAGTGTTTTTTTTTCTGTGCTGTACATATCAGAGTTGTTGGTTATGTCATATTACTGTTCAAAATTTGACCTGTGTGGATTTTAGTGAATGTTTATTAGCTTTAGCAGCTAGTTTATTAGCTTTTTACATGCTAGTTTACGACACTTGGATTTTTTTTTTTTTTCAAAAAAAGGTACTACCCCAGTGACAGCTTTTGTACCCTTTTTACGGATGGTGTGGAAATTAGTGAATATTATCTTTCTGCAAAAACATACTTAAAATTTTACAGTATTCCTCTTCCAGAAAAACTGAACAAAGTTACTGATAAGTCATCTTGCACACATGGACGTGTCCAAATGTTTGGCCAATTAAATGTCCCTCAAATCATGGTTTGGCTGTGATGTAAACCATAGCCCCGTCCCTTCCTACTTCACACTGTTAAAAATTATATGATCAAATAGATACGACAACATTTGTTTTTACATTGCCATAACTCATCAAAATAAGTTAAGCAATTTTCAACTTTTTTTATTTAATCAACTAATTTAAGTCAGTTTAATGAAATTTAATTTGAAATGACTTAAACATTCTAATTTAAGGCAGCAACTTAAAAAAAATTTTTTAAATCAGCTTTCTATTGGTCAACATAGCAAATCCATGTGACCAACTTTAATCTGTTGTCAAATGTGTGTGAAAATCTTTCGCCCTGACAAGAAATTCCTGATTGCGTGGATTCCTATTGAAATGACTGGTTTTCTACCACAAAAATTCATTGAACAACAGTAAATATGATCACACCTTTAGGCAGCATAATGTAAATGTATACAGCCTAGTTCAGTTTGAAACACAGAAAACATAATTAACCTTACGTATGTAACAGTTAGCGTGTATAAACCATCCAAAAAGATCAGAATGCGCGATAAAGATACTTTAAATGAACTCAGGAGAAACAAACACTATACACAACCAACATAATTTCAATTCAAGGCAAAGAACACAGGAGGACTCAGGGATTAAATACACAGAGGAAGCTAATTAACTGAAACAGAACAGGTGTGTGTACTGTGTAGTTTATTAGAAAACATGGAAACAAACTAGGGCATGATCAGTAACCAAGGTAAATAATAATGAATGAGAACACAGGCAAACAGGAACAGGGAAAACCATAAAACACAAAGAAACTTAGGACATAGAAATAACCCTGACAACTTAATTCCTTCTATTGCGCAATAATGATCTTAAATCATATTAAAGTAGGCATGAATCATAATTTGCGATAGTCTTTTCTTCCCTATTGTGACGTACATCTGAGTGAAACGGCCTCTGGAACAATAAAAAATACAGGGCAGGACTTGATTTTGTCCATGGGGAATTGATTGGTTGAGGCTTGCTATTGCTGTGATGTCATGAGAGTGACACATCAGCAAACACATCATCAGAGGGGAAAAAGGGGAAGACATTTTGATTTAAGATTATGAGGGCACATGAATAATAAAAAAAAAATGATGTGCACAGATAAATAATTTATGATAAACACTGAAATATTCCATAAAAAAATACTGATTGTCAATTTTGATTTCATGGTCACTTTAACTAAACATATTGTTTTGACAAATAACCTTAAATTGTTACAACAGTCTATTTTAATCTATTGAATATCAAGGTAACTATTGTTTTTAAGAACCAGCAAATCATTAAAAAACAGTCCAGTCCAATTATGCATTTGTAGCACCTATAGTCTAAATGTCAAATAATGAAGAAACAACAAAATCATTCAAATAACTCACATTTTCGACTGGAGATCTTAATGGACAACTTTCATCTAATTGTAAAGCTGGCATTTCCAAACACATCTCCAACTCTTTAAGTGTTACTGTAATATGTTAAAAGCAAAGTGTTGGGCCTTTAAAGTGTAAGTCTCAAGCACACCTGCACAGATATGCACTGCACTTTGCACCTGCATGTACTTTCAAAACATGTGTGTCAGTTTTTTCAGGTCAGGATCGATTCAGCACACATGACCTCATACTGGAAACATAACTCTCGATTTGCTGTGGCAACCTACACAACCAAACAGATCCAGAAGTCCATTGATCTTCCACTGAGTATGTGACCTTAGCCTCAGGGCAACAGGACAGATTCTATGCATGAGAGGTCAAGTCCTGCACCTGTAAACCCTACTGCATAGGCGTCGATTTCGGTGGGGACGGTGGTTACGCGTCCCCACCAGATTTCGCCATGAGTCATTTTGTACCCACCACTTTTTGAAACATTGAGGCGCCACGGATGTACCTAATACATATAAATAAAACATATCCAGTTAACTAGCAGAGCATTAATTTAATTCGCTATTAAATAACAGATCTAGCGCTAAAATGTGG
The DNA here is from genome assembly GCA_026230005.1 of Gila orcuttii. Lineage (NCBI taxonomy): Eukaryota > Metazoa > Chordata > Actinopteri > Cypriniformes > Leuciscidae > Gila > Gila orcuttii. The sequence goes on from JAPDVR010000008.1 coordinate 33,225,465, forward strand.
TGTTTTTGAACTCAAGCTGCTGAGCGCTCGTTGCCGCGGCAATCAGTGTCACGGATACAGGCTCGCGCAGTCTTCACTCGGACGCGCGCTTCAATCTATCGCCGTTGTGGAGACTCTCTATTCATTCCGGTGAAATCTCAAAATAAAATCCACACAAACCTAGCTGTCCCTGTTTGATATAGACTGTAACCACTGATGAACATATTCAGTTTTGATGAGAGAAAAAAAAAAACTATACAAGTGCAGATTAGAACCCGTAACCTCTGACACGCTTGGCAAAAGATCTAACGTTACCACTAGACCATTAAAGAACTCAAACAAAATGTCCAGATCGATGGATTTATTTACGGGTTGAGCAGAGAGGCTCCACTGTTTGACAAGTTTCAGTGACGGCAAAATAGTAGGCACTACCCTGCCAAAATTGTTTTTTATATAGGCAATATGTGTGTTCCAATGGTTTAGACGTTATGATGACAAATGTGGCAGTTATGCATAATCAAATAAAAAACAAATGGTAGAATAAGAAGTGCTTTTACTGTCTACTAGCATTTTTCTTTTACTAGCATTTGTATGCTGCGCACGATCCTGTATTCCTCAAAATGTACGGCAAAAAGCACAAATCTGCTGTGCCTTTGGACGTAAATATGTTATGCCAGTAATCATCTCCGTTGAGACATGTACCAATTAAAATCGAGATATTACTGGACATTTGCGCAGCTAACGTCATTACACCACAGCTAGCCTACATAGTCTGTCCCCACATTGCAAACCAAACTGACGCCCGTGAGCATTGGTGGAGATGATCGTGGAGTAGTAGCTATCTTGTTTGCATTATGCTTGCCTTAAATCTATTTCTGAATACGGCAATAGTTGTGATGATGATGATGATGATGATGATGATTGGATGCTTTCAAGTTGATCAAAATGACTGATGTAGATTGGATGAATGCATGTTGTAAATTGAGTAGCATACTTGTCTGAAAACTTAAGGCTTTCTTCTACATAAAATGAGTCGGACATCACATTTTTGTTTACATTTTTTTGTATTTACATAATTACATTAATAAGCTACAGGACATCGTCTTTCAAAACATGACCTGCGCGAAAGAGAAAAAAAAATGAATGCGTCATTGTACCCACCACTTCTGAAAATGCACTTCCGAATGCGTCTCTGTCCCCCCCCCCCCACATTTCAAAACAAACTGACGCCCGTGCCCTACTGTGCAAAATAATCCATTGGTTTAGTAGTAAACTTAAATTAAAAAAATTAGTTCAATCAAATTAAGAATGTAGAACTTTCTTTTTCTTTTGAGTTCACAAAACGGACACATTTTAAAGGTGGGGTATGTGATTTTGAAAATACACAATTCAAATGGTCCTACCTTCTTTCCTCCAAGGCTGGCTCTGACTCCACCCATTCGGAGAACATGGACGCGCAATAATGCACGAGCGAAAACTCAGATGCGCGAGAGAATAGGCTTGTTCGACTTGAACCGGCGCTGCACAGACCGATCGGTTTATGACATCAAAGTACCGCGAGAGCGATTAGAGAGCAAACGGCTCCTTATGCTTTTGAATCGCTCTCGCGGTACTTTGATGTCATAAACCAAACGGTCTGTGCAGCGCCGGTTCAAGTCGAACAAGCCTGTTGTAAAGACGATTTACTACTAATCATGGAACCTGCTTTACTGACGAGATGCGCATGCGTCACGAGCTTTGAGTATGCGCACGAAGGGAGTCACCCGCGCTGGAGGGAGGGGGGTGTGGTACGACCGTTTGATTGACGAACTTACTGTCCAATGATTCCAGGTGGTCTTTGAAATGATAGGCTGGAGTTTTTTCGAGTCCTGCCCGTTCCACAGATTATTAAATTGCTTAATTTTCATTTCAGTGCTTCTAACTCAGTGGCTGTAAGTGGGTTAGGAATAGGATTTCAAGTTATTTTGAAAAAATGGACAAAAAAGAGATTCACATACCCCACCTTTAAGTAATCTGAATTGTTTTGTTGTTTTGAGTTTTTTAAACTTGTTTCTTTTAATTTAGTCAAACTGGGCTGCGATTTCTAGGCTATTTCTCAGCATGCTTTGCCATGACACTCGACATGCTGAAATTATATGTCCTTTCTGAAACGTGTTATAATGTTTTTGTGCAAAATTAATGTTAGAGAATTAGTAGTGTTTAATGTTTAGCTATGCTAATTTAGAAGACTTTCTGTTATGTTTTTTTTTATCATGGTGACGAGTGGAGCATGAGCCTGCTGAGAACAGATACATTAAATGTTCTATATTGTCCTACTTATTCAGCAATTGCTATGCTATGCTAATGTTGAAAGTATTGTGTTACCAATTAGCAAGTTAGATTCGACTGAATTAGCAAGTTAAATATATAGCCAAGTTTCCACTACTAAAAATATTTAAATTAAAATAAATTTAAGTGAAATGCACTTGAGTTAGCTTACTCAAATATTTCAAGTTACGAGCAATTAAAATGTATGAGTTCAAAATAAAAATCTGCCGGTTCTGCTTACTTAAACTTTGAATTTATTAACTTAAAAAAAATGTATGTAACCTCAATTATTTTGAGTTTTGCCAACTTATTCGGGTTTACACAACACTGATCAGTAATGTATCATGCAGAGGTCATGCTGACTTGTTCACAGAAAAAAATACAATTTAATTGGCTTTTATTCAAACATTCATTAATGCACAAACATACATTAAATAAATACTCGCGCGGTTGAGGTTTGTTCATGCGCGATTGTGTCTCTTCTGAAGACTTGGATTAAAATGCTTGATTCATATTACCTTTTATGATATCTTTATATTTATATAGTGTCAAAGTTTTCATGTGGAATTTCAATGGAGGGATAGAAATCTATCAGGTTTGATTAAATATATCTTCACTGTGTTTTGAAGATGACGGAAAGTCATTCAAATTTGGAATGACAATGCGTGAGTAATTAATGACAGAAGTTTTATTTTTGGGTGAACTAACCCTTTAATAGTTTCCACAAAAAAACAAACAAAAAAAAAAGAGTAGTTTTTGAAAGGAAAACATTGTTTTTGGTCACAAAGCACTCTTGTTTCCTTATTATTATGAATGGTGTTTTCTAAAGAACTATTGCTATTGCTCATTCTTATAGGGATTTTCAAAAAATCCCTAAGTATTAAACTTTGGCATTTAAATCATCCTGTACTGTTTTTGCTACAGACATGAATCATACGTCAGATCATGCGGCTTATTGGGGAGAAGTGTGAGATTCAGAAGTCTATGATGCAGCTTTGTAAAATCAGAGCCAAAAAAAGAAGAAAAAAGGATTAAACTGATTTCTACCCCTTTCTATGATTCTCTTGTTTCAACACCTGATCTGATTACTAAACTTTTTCCGCTATTCAGTGTTGGACTATTACCTTTCCTCATGCTGTGACGTTTCTCCACCAAAGCCTATGCATTTTAATGATGCAGAACCAATGCAGCTCAGCAAAGATTTACAACAATTGTTTCCCAAATACAAAAAAGTTCTGGGTTGGTAAGATTTTTGTAATGTTTTTGATAGAAGTCTCTTAATACTGCAAACACAGAAATATTGTCAAATATTTTTTACAATATAAAATAACTGTTTTAATATATTTTAAAATGTATTCCTGAAATGGTAAAGCTGAATGTTCAGCATCATTAATCCAGTCTTCAGTGTCACATGATCTTTCTAATATGATGATTTGCTGCTCAAGAGTAGAATTAGTATTTATTTATGTTGCAAATTAAGAGATTGTTTCAAAGCAGCTTTACAGTGTTGAACAGGAAAATAATAATTCAGTGATGCAAACAGAATTAAATTCTGCTGTGATAATCAACACTCATTATTCAGTTGAAATCAGTTCAGTGTTGATTCAGTTTGGTTCAATAACTGCATACATATCGTCAGTTATGGAAAACCGTTCAATTCAGTTCTCATACAACAGTGTCAGTGCAGTCAAATAAGTAATATTGTTGAAATATTAAGTGTCCCCAACTAAGCAAACCAAAAGGCAACAGTGGCAAGTAACCCAAACTCCATCAGGTGATTTTTTTTTTGGGAGAAAAGCACAGTCGTGGGGCCAGTTCTTGGTCAGATGAACAAACATGAACATGGTGTTGTTTAATTCCAGGCTGCGTCACAAGTCTGATTGATATCATTCAGATTGTTGTCAAGAACTTCAAAAGACATAAAGCAGTTACTTAAATAAATGTCCAAGAGCTGCAGCAGTGATGGAGGGTCAGGGCAAATACAGTTGTCACCTGCAAGCTTTGGGGTATATTTGGAGACAAGAATAAGCCAGTGAGCATAAGATCCCATTCCCAGTTCACTGATGGTTGTCCATGAAACTGTGCCTTATGAGTCTCTCTGTTTCTGCTGTGTGATTTTCAAAGGACCCTTGACTTGCTGATAGCCAAAGTCACTTCACAACAAATAACTGACTCTGACAACAACAGAATCAAATAATCCTATAACGACATAATTGATTCATCCTGCAAATGCATGCTGGGAGCTTGTAAACATATCAGCAACATATCAGTTTGTTCAGACGACTGCAGGGATTATTGAGTGTGTTTTGATGTAGAGTCACATTTTATATCTGTGACGTTGCAATTACATTATTATTTCTTTACTGTTTACACAATAATGATAGTTTGCCACAAATCAGTTTGTTTGCGCTTGAACCATCTCGCAGACCCTGACCTCTGCATGGCTGATGATACAAAGATGATATGAACTCTTAGGCAAAACAAATGGAAAACAATGAACTTATACCTCGAGCACATCCTAAACTTCAGACCAAGCTAAATATAGGCACAAGCGAGTGTGTTTACTTGTAATACATGCATTCTAAACAAACAAAACACAGCTATTAACATTTAATTTAGTTGATAATTAATCATTTCTTTATTAAGTCATTGACAAACATTATATAAAGACTTGCATGTACTGTACACTGTAAAAAAAATGTTTTTCGAAGTTTCCGTTTCTCCAATTTTAAGTTTTCTTTGTAATTGTTTGTGAAACTTAGCGGTTCCTGAGTAAAAATTTACACCAATTGTTTTTATGAACACACCAAAATAACAAAATTATGTTCTAAGAACGTTTTTTGCTAACGTTTTTCAGAACATTCAAAACATCAATTTAAAAAAAAAAAAAGTTTAAAAAAGAGATTGTTGCAAAAAACATTAAGGGCATGTTTTCTCTATTTTCTCATTTTGCAAGTATTATGGGAATGCTATTTTTAAATGTTCCCTGAACCATCCGAAAAAAACTAGCAAGTAACATTTATTAGATTAACATCCAAATGAAATGTTTCAGAAAACGCTCCATGAATGATGTATAAATAAAAATTGTATTCTAATGTTTTGAAATCGTTATGAAAGACCAGATAACTTTGAACAAACATTCTATTAACATTACCGGAAGAGAGAATGTTCATAACTTTAAGGAAAACCTTGCCAGAACGCCTGAGAACGTTCCCTGTTAGCTGGGGACATAAAAATAAATGAATCAGCCACAGTTGCATGATATTTCTAACAATATGAACCTGCAAAAAAGGTGAAGTAAGCGAATTCTGAGAAATGCTGTTAAAAAAGTGAATCTGACCTGAGTACCAGAACACACGTACAGCCAATCAGCAGTATGGGGTGTGTCCTCTCATGAGGGGGGAGGGGCTTGTGTTCCATAGCGTGTTTGTGCATTTGAGGGCGGAGCTATCAAGATAGTTATGTGATCCTGTTGGGTAGGTTTTTTGTTGATTATTTCAAATATCAACAGTGCTTCTCAGAAATCCTTACTGCACCTTTAAGTGTATGATCATAAGCATAATATTATGTGATAATGTTAGTTGGTAGGGTACAACAGGGCTAAAGGCACATTTGACTTTAATCTCTTTTAAAACAGGTGGCACAAAGCTCAGCATTTTTCTTAAAAAACGCTTTTGATGATGCACGTGGAAATTTGGCTTATCTTGACGTGATCTCTCGGACAGCAATGCAAAGTTGTTTCTGTGCTAATTTGATCTAATATTTAATGTTTTTTTTTTTTTTTTTAAATGCTGTAGATTTATGTAGAAATGACAATCGATAACCTTAATGTATTTTATTAAATTATATTTTGAGACGAAGGTCATGTTAATAATTTTCAGTTTTGTTCAAAGTAATTTAAGCAACAGTTCTTCAATAACGGAAGAATATGTAAAAGTATGGCATTTATTTTGAGTAAAAGGCGCCCCTGCTGTCGGGACTAAAGGCACAATAATTAACATGATAATAAACCGCAGGCTAACTTTTTCATTTGTTGACATGACATGGTTAGATTCAGATGGTAAATATCATATATTAAGTTGAGTGTGCACCTTAGAGATAATCAACATATTTATAATGAAATCATCATATTTACAAATATGATATTAATCATATCCTAAAAATATATATTTATTTGTTACCACTGTAAAGCTTTATTAAATTATTATGGGATCTCCTTCAATGCTTTCAGAATTTAATGATTTTGTTTCTGTATTTTTAAAATGAACATTTTTAATGACAGTAGGCCTAATAGCCAACTGAACAAAAAATGAATTATTTTATTTATCAAAATAAACCAAAAATACTGCAAACTTTGTGATGGTTTTGAACGAGTATTAACGTAGGCATTATTAAAAACATATTATTTTAGGGAAAGTATCAATATTTTGTGCCTTTTGCCCCATGCGGGTGAGCCGTCTACCCCGTGTGTGGGGCAAAAGGCCCGTCTTGCACACCTCTTTTTATAAAGCGATATCAACCTAAGGCATCTACAGCTCTTCAGCAGTGAACGCGAGTCTCAGAAGTGGTACAAGCTGCACTTGTTGCTTCTGCAAGCGCACATTACAGCTATCTTTAGCTCTGACACTTCCATACTTAGAGTAAACAGCTTATCATTGGCAGGCTATGGTCATAGACCTGTTATACATCACTACTTTCTCTTACAGAAAGAAACCAGAATAAACTCTTACAGATTATCTTCTTGAGGTTATTCAAAGTTCACATTGTACTTATTCGATATAAGTAGTAATATAAGTAGGCTAATTAATTGTCCAATACTGACTTTAAACGATTTAGGCTATCACAAAGCAGTTAAACTGACAAGGAAAGTGATTTGGTGATAAATAGGCTAGCCTAGTATCAGTGCTCTCATTTGTCGTTTTGTGTTTGTGTTTGTGTTGTACAAAGCAATTAAGATTACATAGTTACTGGAAAACATGATGTAAAACTGGATTCCTCCCCTCAGGCATTACAAGTATGTTCGAATGGGCGAGGCAAGACTCAGCAGGTTGAATACAGGATATTTTTCAGGTTGAACGTTACAGTAAACCCCACCTTATGTACAAAGGTAACTGTCAGCTAAGTGAAAAGTGTGGCTTTCTAGGAATGCAGAGTGAACGTGTTGTTCAAAAACAAGAGCTCGACCTACAGCGCGAAGTCGCGAACCTGTTTTCAATGCGTCCCCTGGTGGACAAACAAACTTCTTCAATTATCTTATTATCAAATCAATAGTATTGAGCAAGTTAAAGACTACATCTAATATTGATAAACGACAGTGTGTTTAAAAGGACAACAACATGCTTCTTTTTTTTTTTTCTTATTTGAAGAACAAGGCCCTTCGTTGAACCTGCCGCGATGGAATTTCAACTATTGTATCGCGTGAGCTTCTCATGCTGCAACCCTCATTCCTACATCAATCTCCTTTAAACGACAGGTGTCTTCTGTTTCAAGTGTCTTTACATGGCAAATATCAAAAGCCATATGCATTGAGGGTTCAATAAGAGAAATGATTTGGACCTCTACATTATACAGCCTAACTAAAAATAATAATTTGATTTAATTTAAAGTCAGCAGTAGCCTATTTATTATAGGCCTACACTGTTTTGCCCGTGCACATCATTAGGCCTATTTTTTAATCAAGTTGTTATTAACTGTACCATCGAGAGAGCTCTTCTCATAACCCCTGCTATCGAACAAACTGCTTATGATTTTGCAATATACACAAGCAGATTCGTGTACAGATCCTTTGAAACAGAAGACACATCCTTTGAAACGTTAGTGACAACTAAAACAATTACAATTTTCAGTTCCACTTTCAACAGAGAGAGCAAAAGAAATTACAAATTTAAAATGACAATAAATCATGTTTTAATCATAGTTTTTCCTTTACACCATTAATGCGTTAAATATAGAAATATACAAGCAGCAACAAGCATAGAATTCATGCTGGATTTTTCAGCAGGGTATAGCTTTTCAACTGCTAAACAAAGTGCTGGTGTTCAATACCAGGATGACTATCATAGTGGTAGAGATTTTACAACATCATGTCATGTCTATAAACATCGGAGATAAGATTTTATAGTTCTCTTTTGCTTCCATGCCCTGTGGGTCAACAATAACAACAAATGGAAACATCATAAGGAGAACACATCACAGAGGCATTGCATTTGTTCATCCTCAAATAGCTCCAAAACGGTCTTAATTTCAATGACAGACCTCAAAGTGCAACTCTACAGCATCCGCTTGTTCAAAAAAAAAAAAAAATGAATTGATAGTTGAATAAAACAAATGACGCAAAGTGAGAGAATTAGATAGGCTAGATAAGTTTCCTTTAGGAATGACTGCAATTAAATCTAAATGTGAAAGCCTGTGCCAAATACTACAGGATGGTATTTGATCCAGTAAACAGTGATATTGTGTGGAAGCACTTGGCAACAAAGTGTTTACCAGCCAGAAATAACGCCTTTTAGGTCAAATTAACTAGGTTTGGGAGGAAGTAAGTGCTGTCATTATCCTGGTGTCATACCATAATGCTGGTGTGACACATGCTCAGATTTGCCATATTCAGTTTTATGGGCATGGATCTCTAAAACGTCATTAAAGAGCACTTTGCTGTAGCAAATAAAACAAAGACCTCACGCCACTTTGTTAAATTAGCTGTATTTTGATACACCATTGTGTGCACATCATCTATTTATTTAAAACCAACAAACCCATTTTGTCAAATGGATGTCTCTGCTTTCTGGGTCATTTTGCCTCATTTTAAAGGTCACGGAAAAGAAGTGCGTCAATAACACATAAATCATGCTTCGCATAGTATATAAACGAAGACGCTCTGAAGTCAGAAAACACAAGCTAACAAAAAACATCCATAAACTCAGCGGAAGAGGCAGATTTGACACTATTTCCAGCCATGAAGGTCGTGCTGCTGGCAGTGCTGTTGGTGTTTGCTGTGTGGGCAGATTCGGCCCAGGCCCAGAAAGCTCTGAGACTCTGTGGCCGTGAGTTTTTTCGGGCTGTCGTCTACACGTGTGGGGGGTCTAGATGGAGGCGGGTCCAATCTGAGGACCCCGTAAATGGTCAGTATGGATTTTGTCTTTGCTTAGCAGTCATTATCCTAGTGTAAATGAGGTCAGAACACAACTATCCGTTTCTAACTCTTAATGTTACATATTGTTGATTATTAGTTTATCAACACTAACTACTACTAAAATTTTTGTTACTGTATAAAATGTATTGTATGTTATATAGTTTAAAAGTGGCCTGCAGTTTTACAGATAATATAATATAATCTATTGAGCTGCAAAAATGAAGAGAATCTGATAAAGAATTTCATTTTATATAATAATAATAATAATATTTTTTTATTTATAATTTATATAAATAAATGTAAATTATAAAATGTATTGTATGTTAAATTAATGTGCCTTTTATATAATATAATATAATATAATACAATAAACAATATAATGTAATATATTGAACTGCAAATATTAAGAACTGGATATTTTATAAAGATTATAATTTTTAATATAATAATAACAATATTCAAAATATAAATACTTTATTTATAATTTATATAAATAAATGTAAATTATAAAATGTATTAGTGTGCCTTTAATATAATATAAAATAATATAATATAATAATGTAATGTATTTAACTGCAAAAATGAAGAACGGGTTATTTGTTAAATATATATACATTTTTTATATAATGATACAATCAAAATATATATATATATATATATAAAAAAAAAAAAAAATATATATATATATATATATATATATAAATACTATTTTCATTATTATTACTTATTTTATTAAATATTTGTATGAATTATTTGTATGAAACATTTGATAACTAAAAATGATTATAATTTATAGGGAATCGATTATAAACCACCTGGAATGCAATTTGCTGGAATTTAATAGTAAGACTGTAGGAGTGTATGCTAGAACTGTTTTTCTCTAAATTCAGCTCTTGTGCGCCACCTGCTGCTGTATATAGCCCATGACTTTTGCGTTCTGGAATAACTTTTGTCAACTCATTCACCAACTGTGGAGGTAACCAAAATGATTTACATCACATGACAATGATTTTCCACAGGTTATGAAATGGAGACCGCTGCAGAAATGGATCGAGTAAGAAGAGACACATACGAAACGCTGCCCTCCACGTGCTGTACAGTGGGCTGTAGAACAAGTGATCTTGTTCGCCTGTGCTGAGAAACACAAGAAACTTCATCCTCTCTCTGCAAAATGCCTTTATATATTTTTCTGAGGACTTGAATTACATTAAAAAAAGAAAACTCTCAAAAAGTGAAAATGGTTTTAAAATTAATATTTCAGAAACGTTCAGATGTTGTTTTCTACGAAATTCTTCAAATGCAAAAAATGATTTTGAAGTATCAGTTGAAGTATATTAGTGTTCAAGTGCCATCAGATTGTACTGAAATATAGGCCTTTATTGGGTTTTGTGTGAGTACATTTATAGCTACTAGGCTACGAGTCCCAAAACTTTAATAGAATGATGCTTTTTGTGTTTAAAATGGTTATGCCACTAAATGATAGAAGCATGGACGAATTCTAGATTAGGATTTATTTTATTTTATTAATGTATACCCAATTATGTATTTTATGCACTATATCCAAGGAGATACTGTAAAATTAATAATAAAAGCATTTTGAACAACAAAAAAAAAAAAATAAAAGAAAATATGAATATGGTTGATTTGAGTGCTAATTTGTTGGCAAATAGCAATAAATACATTTTCAGAGGAATTTTATTATATTCCTGCCACTCAAACTTGATGACAAAAAACTCTTTTGTAGCCTATTTGTATGGAGCCAAAAGTAGTCCAATACAACACAGGTGTGATCTTTATGAGCAGATATCAATAACAGCAGATTCAAAAAAGTGCAGGTTTAAAAAGATTTACATAACAGATACATTGAATAATCTAAAGTCGGTTTTGTGTAACATCTTTTGGTCTCTACTTCTAATGGAGCGCAAGTGTTGCATTCCGGAAGTTACAATCCAAATTTCACTTTATGCCCCTTTTTACACGATGATATATTGATTTAAGTCTCAGGTGCCCATAGAGTATATCCCTGAAGTTTCAGCTCAAAATACCCCACAGATCATTTATTATACCATTTTTGAGAAGGAAAAACATGCTGTTTTTGTGCATGTATCTTTAAATACAAATGAGCTGCTGCTCCCCGCCCCCCTTTCCAGAAGAGGCGGAGCCTGTACAGCTCGTGCCTCGGACACTCTGACAAAAACTAAAACATCTGCTTTTGATTATCATCCCTATCATGTTCACGCTCATGTGACTTTGCAGTCCTTTCTTTAGCATGACAGTTTATATCTGCATGCATTTTAAAGCCATATTAGTCTAAAGTTGTGATATATGGTTTTCTGAGCGCACACATCAGAAGCACACGCACAGAGAGCTGGATGTCAGGCGGCTATAAGTGATACATATTTTTATAAGTGATACATATAAAATTCGATGATAATCATTCACATTAAACCATTTAGATTCTTGTGTGAGTTTGGGAGATCTCTGCCAGGATGAAGAATGGGGGAGAGAAATGTAGATTGGGATGAGGGAGGTGAGACCTTCGTCTCAATAGTGCATGAGGGGGAGTTCAAATGTTAATTTCCTTTGTTTTCTCAGAGAGTGGTCCTCTCTTAAAGTCCTTCTAGTTTTTCCAGTCTTACACTAGATATATTAAAAATAATACTTTTTACTGGTAACATAAGAAATTTGGCATTATCAGGACCCACAAATATTTCCCTATTGCATTATTATACATTATATTAAACATTATATATAGTAGTTTATTGTAGAACTGACACTAAAACTCTGTATACTAGAATTTTTTCCCACACAGTAATTTTTATTTTGGGTGAACTATACACAATACATATTGTCACTATCCACGATGCATATTGTTGCATTTTTATATTACGATATATTGTGACACGACATTTTGTTACACCCCTAAGCCGGAGTATTTCCTAACGCATTCATATACTCACACCTAAAGGGTGTTACTGATTGATTAGGTAATACAACTGAGCTCTCAAGAGTTCTCATTCAATGCAGTGTTTTGGTCTGTGTAGTCTAACAACTGTTTGCAATTTTTTTGCAATAACCTTCTGAAAACACATTTTGTATAGGAAATTGACATTTCTACGCAATGAAATCACTTTTTTTTTCAGGAGTGACCATTATTATGAACTTACTGTACATGTCTCAAACCCCACCTATTTAAATGGAGAAGTGATACATAGTCTCAAAAATGAGTGTGTATGTAGGGAGAGAGGAATGCTATTCATCACCCGAGTCAGAAAGCATCTCCAAACTCCACTGTCTGTGAAGAGTAATAAATCCATGGATTTCCCCACTGCCATGATGGCCCACATCTGGTGCATGTGGAATCCACGTAGAAATAAGAAGTATTACTTAACTAAATTATTCAGTTTCAGTGTTTTGTTTTCCCTGGGATCAAGGGTCAGGGCACGGGGGAAATCCATGGATTTTTCCTCTTCACAGACACAGTGAAGTATATGGAGATGCTTTCTGCTTTCACCTATGCAGTAATAAACATTACATGAAAATACTGAATCAGAATTGTGTAATACAAAAAGATGTATAATATTTGATAAGTGAGGCATTTAAAATAAGTTCACCAAAAAAGTTCATATTTTCAAATGCCTCTTTTCTGAAACATACAGAAACATAGTTGTTTTCCGTGTTGCACAATATTATAATAAGTTATCAACAAATAACGCACCAACTGTACAGCTCAACCTGGCTTTGAAACATTAATACAATAAAAACATATTTTGTGAGTAGTTATAGATTTGAAATATTTTAAAATTTCCAATAATGAATTGCCAAACAATAACAGTTGAAACAGTTAATAATATTTGAAAACACTTCTACAGTATATAAGAAAATATATCCATGTTCTCAAAACAAATCAATAATAGTAAACAAATGATATCAACATGTTTTATTGTTTTATTAACTTACAATGAGGTATGACACACAATGAGGTATTTAACTGATGACATTTCAACTCAATGGATAGAAAGAGATTTATATTTTCCAATTGTTTATATGAGGTAAAACGTTTTCTTGATAAGACAATGGCCGTTAAATCATGTCCAGTATGTGCTTCTATCATATAAATATTAAATAGCATCACAGGCAATAACTTCAGAATGATCAGCGCACGTACAGTAGTGGCCAAACGTGATGTCCGGAGCGGGGATTTGTTTTTTAATGACCTTTCAAGTTTGATTTAACCATCAAAATTTGAGGAAAATATAATATAATATAATATATATATACAGGTCCTTCTCCAAAAATTAGCATATTGTGAGAAAGTTAATTATTTTCCATAATGTAATGATAAAAATTAAACTTTCATATATTTTAGATTCATTGCACACCAACTGAAATATTTCAGGTCTTTTATTGTTTTAATACTGATGATTTTGGCATACAGCTCATGAAAACCCAAAATTCCTATCTCAAAAAATTAGCATATCATGAAAAGGTTCTCTAAACAAGCTATTAACCTAATCATCTGAATCAACTAATTAACTCTAAACACCTGCAAAAGATTCCTGAGGCTTTTAAAAACTCCCAGCCTGTTTCATTACTCAAAACCGCAATCATGGGTAAGACTGCCGACCTGACTGCTGTCCAGAAGGCCATCATTGACACCCTCAAGCAAGAGGGTAAGACACAGAAAGAAATTTCTGAACAAATAGGCTGTTCCCAGAGTGCTGTATCAAGGCACCTCAGTGGGAAGTCTGTGGGAAGGAAAAAGTGTGACAAAAAACGCTGCACAACGAGAAGAGGTGACCGGACCCTGAGGAAGATTGTGGAGAAGGACCGATTCCAGACCTTGGGGACCTGCGGAAGCAGTGGACTGAGTCTGGAGTAGAAACATCCAGAGCCACCGTGCACAGGCGTGTGCAGGAAATGGGCTACAGGTGCCGCATTCCCCAGGTCAAGCCACTTTTGAAACAGAAACAGCGGCAGAAGCGCCTGACCTGGGCTACAGAGAAGCAGCACTGGAGTACCCACAGTCAGTGATGGTCTGGGGTGCCATGTCAGCTGCTGGTGTTGGTCCACTGTGTTTTATCAAGGGCAGGGTCAATGCAGCTAGCTATCAGGAGATTTTGGAGCACTTCATGCTTCCATCTGCTGAAAAGCTTTATGGAGATGAAGATTTCATTTTTCAGCACGACCTGGCACCTGCTCACAGTGCCAAAACCACTGGTAAATGGTTTACTGACCATGGTATTACTGTGCTCAATTGGCCTGCCAACTATCCTGACCTGAACCCCATAGAGAATCTGTGGGATATTGTGAAGAGTAAGTTGAGAGACGCAAGACCCAACACTCTGGATGAGCTTAAGGCCGCTATCGAAGCATCCTGGGCCTCCATAACACCTCAGCAGTGCCACAGGCTGATTGCCTCCATGCCACGCCGCAATTTCTTTCTGTGTCTTACCCTCTTGCTTGAGGGTGTCAATGATGGCCTTCTGGACAGCAGTCAGGTCGGCAGTCTTACCCATGATTGCGGTTTTGAGTAATGAAACAGGCTGGGAGTTTTTAAAAGCCTCAGGAATCTTTTGCAGGTGTTTAGAGTTAATTAGTTGATTCAGATGATTAGGTTAATAGCTCGTTTAGAGAACCTTTTCATGATATGCTAATTTTTTGAGATAGGAATTTTGGGTTTTCATGAGCTATATGCCAAAATCATCAGTATTAAAACAATAAAGACCTGAAATATTTCAGTTGGTGTGCAATGAATCTAAAATATATGAAAGTTTAATTTTTATCATTACATTATGGAAAATAATGAACTTTATCACAATATGCTAATTTTTTTAGAAGGACCTGTATATATATATATATTTTATATATGAGGGAAGAACAAAACTAATATCGGTTAAGGTATTTATCTGGCAAAAAATAAATAAAATAAAAAACCCTCAGGAAAAAGCATATTGATATTTCTTGTTTTTGCATGTGTTCATAATTTCGTTGTATGACAGCCTGGCCAAAAATTTTGTCTGCACAATTTGGCATGTTTCATTGCGCTATCAAAAATCCAAGCACAACGCAATATGCAATAATGCATTTCTAATATAATATATGAATAAAGGGTAAAGATGTCAATTTTCCTAGGCTGGACAGCACATTTGGCCTCTACTCTATGTGGTGCACATTCACTAAATTCACTTGTCACTAAAACCCAGCTGACATAGACTTTAGTCAGGTTGGAGGCCATATCGAATTTAACAGAGATGAAATGGAGGTTGTGAGGGATAGACGTACAGTCTTTACAACGGCTCACACTGTATAAAGGTTCTAGATCACATACTTTTCACAACTATTCTATGGAGTTGAAAGCTGAACAATCGGTATGTTGTTAAACAACAATACAATCCATTGAACGCCTCGGTTTCATTTCCTATCAAAAACGAAATATGGCACAACCCTGACTAAGGTCTATTCTTACAGACTCATTCGAAATAGACACCATAGACAGTCGCGGTGGCAAAGAGCGAGCTGTTTTTGAAAGTATGCGAGGAGAAATTGTCACGCGTCTCATCCCACAGGCATCTGCTCCCCATACGAATGTTCTGGTCTCTGATCTGACCAATGCTGATTATGACTATGAACTTATAGCGAGGAATCATCAAATCTTTAACCCTGGCCTTGACAACCTGAAATTGCAATAACAAAAAAATACTATATATTCATTCAATTTGTATGCATGTTTCTATATTTATAACTTCAACATGCTTGCGCTAAATACAATAAGTCAATGTTAAGTTTATTGATCTGTCACGTAATGGATTTTGATGAAATGAACGGACCTCAGAGATTGTTTTGGTCATCTGCCTGCATAACTCAGGCTCATATTTCTCCTCCTGCAGGTAGCTGGTCAACACATCCTTCAGAATGTCTTTGACTGTTATCACTGGGAAACGTCGTGCGGGGGCTGCTCCAACATTTACAGCAAATTACTGATATAGAACTCATAAAATGCACATTACTGCACAAGATAGCTAGCAAATGATATCTCTGACCTCATAGCCTGTGATAATCTCAACCACATACATTTAAATGTATGAAGCAACTTCTTTCTGTCCTATTATTCCTCCATAACTAAAAACTAATATGCTTGTGTTGCAGTTCAAAGAAGTATTTCTATGAAATGATACAAAACTAAATGCTTTATTTAAAACATTTTGGTTAAAGAAATGGGGGAAAAATAGAATATTTCCTATTAAAATAGGGTAACATGGGGGAAGATGCCCCCCCTAGGAAAAATGTGCATTTACTTTTAAATTGTAACATATTTAGATATAAGTTTAGAATGAGCATGATGATGATGCATCAGCCAGTGTGTTATTATAGGAAATAAATAGAAACATTTGCTAATTTAGTTGTTATAGAACAAAATGGAAAATTATTCAAAGAGGTCTGGGGTAAAAAGCTCCCCTGGCTAAACTTTCACAGAATGACAATTTAGTTGAATAATCGAATAACTGATGACAGACAAAGCAGAATCAAAGAAATTCATCAGAAAGGTCAAATTATTCTATGACTTATATACAGGCATATGAATATTTACATATTTAACAGCCCACATTTTATTTGAATATGTCATAATAGCAACACTATGGATGCAAACTTATTGATTTGACTCAACTAACCTATAGGTTTAAATGAAAACAAAGATGTCTGAAATGTACATCTTATTCATGGACAACTGAATAATATTTAGACACAAAAGACACAATTAGATCAATAAAGCTCAAAACTGTTTCCACTGAATAAATAGCTATTTTTAATTTTGTCATTTCATCTGAATATCAACATTTTTTGATAGCGTAGCCATTCATCAAAAGTGCTGAGATAAGATTTTGTGTCATCTATGAAAAATATTTTATTTTAAAGCTGCAGTCCGTCTGTTTGAAATCTGCAATTGCAGTTATTCGCGGAATTATCAACTTTACGTGGGTTGTGCCTCGGCACGGCCCGGCGCAGATGAATCCAATGTTTTGAAGAGAATGTGCGGCTGTCAGTCGCTGTGCCGGTGTGGATACTGTCATTCGGAATCACAGATTCTACTTTTTGGAAGTATGACCAACATAAGAATTTTCCTGCGGAAATCCACCAGTACCACAGGAATTAAAAACATTATTATAAGCTTACCGTTTTGAATTGAGCTACGGCAAGCAGATAGTTTTGAACACTGACTCAAAAATTTATTTTGGATAATTTCTAACCCAAAAAAAGTTACGGACTGCAGCTTTAATTATTCATCTTCCCCCGACTTAACCCTAACGTTACCAGTGTACAGAAATGATGTTCACTTAATTGCAAAAAAATCATATTCCATTTAATATATTAAGACCCATACAACAAAGACATGAAAATATAATGCATAACAGGAATTATTGGTTTATTTCGTGTGAAATAATCTTGGTGGATCTATCATTTGTTTGGTGTTCACATATCAATATTAGTTATCTCCATATATAACAGTCAAGAAAAAGAGACTCACTGAGCTGATAGGTGTTCTCCATTTGCACTGTAGGTCGTGGAATTTCATCATGATGTCCAGGTTCTTCCATGTAGGACACAGTGCTGATAGAGCTACAGAGAAAAACAAATGCTACTTTATTATACATACTTACTTCCATATTTACACTTTTACTATAATTTTGATATGCGAGTAAGTAATGACAGTAACTCACTCCTTTTTTCTGCCAAAGGTCATAGCTCTGACTTCATGACTGCCCAGAGAAGACACACTTCCACGTTTCTTCAGCAGACGTGCTGCTTTCTCTTTCGCTAAATCGGACATTTTACGGAAAAGTCGACTGCAATTCTACGAAAGACATACAAAAGACATTTACATGTAAGTTACACTGGTAAAGCACTAAACATATATTAGTGTATACTTATATATACATATAACATATTTGTGTTATAATTTTATAACATATAAAGCTTGTTTCTCTTGATAGAATATATCACCACAATATAAACTAAAACACTTGTAGGCTATATAACTTTTATCGCATCGCAGCAAAATGCACTTACCGCTTTGATGCGTCTCTTCCACAAACCGGAAATGCTCAGGACCGCCACAGGCTCGTTGACAAACGTTGCCTTGACAACAGTGGATTTCATTTTCACTTTAGATGGCTTGTCCTGCCAGCGATATTCCATTACGAATTCTATGGCGACTAAATCAACGAAATGTTTACATTTGAAAATATGATTATGTAATGCCAAAAACTATAGAATAACACTTAAAGGGCTTTGCTTTGTTACGTAGGGCTACACGTGACTTAATTAGTGCTTATAAGCAAAACGTATTTATAGTGTAATTTCGGATTAATCAAATTGTTGAGCAACGCTTTCTGAAAGCTTTTATATTGAACACAGTTCTGAATATAGGCCTACATTATTTGATAATAATGTTTTTTTTTAAACTGGCCTAATTAAAAGGAAACAAAACTAAACTATACTTACTTTATTTAGTTCTATTAAACCCATAGTGTTGACTATACTAGTAATTTTATCCCAGCAACAAGAAATACAAAGTTATTATTGTTATTTGCAAGAGTTTATATATATTGTGTTAGTGACAATGACCTTTAACAAGAAGCCAAGAATGTTAAACATGAATTTCTTGATTTTATTTCCAAGACATTACATTATTTTCATTTTTTATATATTTAGCATTTTCAGTCTCTTATATTATTCTCTTATATTCTGGGGAGAGGTTTATTCTATGCATGAAATGTTTGCATATTCCATTTTCTGAACGATGAATGAACAAGATGAAAGTTAGCTGACAAACACAGTACCACAACATCAGTGGGATAAAAAGTAATAAATACACATTTTATAAAATGAGGGACTTGTTTTAACAGGAATGAACCTTCCGCAAGCAGCAGTTGTCTATCCATCGCTCCACATTTAAGGTTAGGTAAGGCATCCAAACCACTGAAATAAAGTACACTTAATTAATGGCAGAAATAATGTGTCACTTATCCAAAACCAAATTAGCCAAAGCACATAACTGAAGATTATCCAGGAATGTACAGTATATTCCCAAACTATATCTCTACTAAAAGTTTCTACACACTTGGATGGATAATCTCACAGTTTTAAAGGCAATGATCCACATATGAGTCTTGTGACGAAGTGTCAGCAAAGAAAAATCTTGTAGAATAAAGATGAGCATTTCCCTACTTACCAAAATATGTGAGTTGACAACACAATACAGTACAAGGAAATGATAAATGAAAGGATGTGATTAATGTTCTTCTGTACTAGTCCATTGTTGTTTCTTTCCCTTTTTGAACAATAAAACAGTCTAGTGAGTGTTTGGAATCCATTACAAACCACAGAACTAGGCATAAAATAAATGACATGTATTTTAAACATTAATAAATAAAAAATAAAGTGCCACCATGAACTGTAAATACCAACAACAACCTGACACGAAATCGGTTCTATGACAAGACATAGAAACTCTGTATCCATTTGGATACATGTTTAACCATTTCTATTTTACATTTTTACACATTATCTTTAAATATTGCTACAGTACAATGTTTTGGGAAAATAAAATCCACATTGTGGAAAACCAAAAGGAAAATATTTTATATTTGACCAGTTCCTTAAGTTTATTTCGCCTTAAGGAATTCTGCATCCCTGACACAAATGGAGTTTTATTTTCCTAAAATAAACGATTTAAAGAAATTGAGAAAAACATTAAGCATCACTTTTTGCATGAATTATGAATGTAATACTCACATTCATGTTTAAGCACTTAGTTTAACAAAAGGGCCAACTAGACAGAAGTGATGCATTCTAACATGTTTTCGCCAATAACATCAAATGAATATCAACACTGACGCAAGAGGCAATTTAAGATGATATTAAACAGAATATCCCGTGGAAGCATGTCTGTATTTCTCATCATTTCTAATTGCAGGGTGGTAAGACTTTACAACAAGAGTTAATTCACTAACATTAGATGGTGTTTTAGGCATCATAAACTAATAAATACCAAATAAACTAATAAACACATTTACATTTTTACAGCATTATTAATCTAGGTTTGATTAATGTGTTAATTTATACATTTCCTATTATAGTTAATTCACATTTGTTCATAATACAACAATGTTGATTTCTACAACTCAAACTCAAAATGTTGGAGGTCAGTAATTTTTTTTTAAAATATATCTTTGAAAGAATTCTCTTATGCTCACCAAGGATACATTTATTTGATCAAAAATACAGCAAAAACAGTAATATTGTGAAATATTACTACAATTTAAAAGAACTCTTTTCTATTTTAGTGAATTTCAAAATGTAATATATTCTTGTGATCAAAGATCATTCAGCATCATTACTCCAGTCTTCAGTGTCACGTGATCCTTCAGAAATCATTCTAATATGCTAACTTATTAATTGCTTAATATTTTTGTGGAGACCATGATAATTTATTTTTAGGATTCTTTGCT
The DNA here is from genome assembly GCA_026230005.1 of Gila orcuttii. Lineage (NCBI taxonomy): Eukaryota > Metazoa > Chordata > Actinopteri > Cypriniformes > Leuciscidae > Gila > Gila orcuttii. The sequence continues at coordinate 33,246,393 of JAPDVR010000008.1, forward strand.
GGATGGAGAGTTCAAAAGAACAGCATTTATTTAAAATAGAACATAAATCACAACATAAATGTCTTTACTGTCATTTTTGATCACTTTAATGCATCCTTGCTGAATAAAGTATTAATTTCTTAAAAAAAAAAAATAAAAAAAAAAATCGTACTGACCCCAAACTTTTGAACGGTAGTGTATATGCAAAAATTAACATTAACCTAGATTAAAAAAGGCTGTAACTATGTTGTTGATACCTAAAGCCCAGGACACACCAAGCCGACGTCAAAGAACCGGCGGCGATGAAAGCTGACTCTGTTGTCGCCTCTCGTCGGCTGCGTCTCGACCAGAAAGCTGCGCTTGAACACAACAAATGACTAAAGCAACTGTTAACAAGCATGTCCGTTTTGCGCCTGCGTGTATGTTAATATCTTTCTATATCAGCAGGTATCAATAGTCTATTTTCGTCATTTAAAAAGGGAAACCGAATCTAGGACTGCAGATATACAAACCGTAAACAAAGCAGCGCTTGCTTACCATTTTGAACATCAATCACGCTGATCGCTTTCTTCATTCCAGTCCGCTTTTGTTATTATGAAAATATTCGTGCATTCGAATGCTCGAGTAAGATGACGTAAAATGTTAACAGCCTTCTGTCTGTACCGTCTTGATTTCTTTGCTTGATTTTGCTTTTATTCTTGTGCACTAACTCGTTCGCTAAGCTGAACAGCCAATCAGAGTTCTCTCTCAACATGCTGAATCAGCCCAAAAAACCCAGATGGTGTCCGACTAGAGCCAACAGTGCGGAACACACCGAAAAAACTAAGCCGACCGACACTCAAAAACGGGCTGACAGTCGACTGTCGGTTTGGTGTGTCCTGGGCTTAATACATCAACTAATGTTAACAAAAAGAATCTCATTGTGAAGTGTTATCTGTAGCATTGTTTGGGAATTGAGACTTCATTATAGGTTAAATCGAATTGTTTAGAATCGATCAAAATAACTTAAAGAAAGCCAAACACTGCTGACATGTGTGTTCCTATAGCCTATGTGAACCCTGGTATCATAAGATTGTAATGTCACTAGGTGTGTTTGGTTTGAGTGAAAGAGAGAATGTGCAATAAGTGAAAAAGAAAACTCTGCCTTCTGCGAGAACCCAGCGGAAAAAGTCCACGTATTGCATTTGTCCTGAAGTTTTATCATATACACACAAAATATTTGCTAATATTCACACACGCACACACACCCACAGAACGCACTGATGATATTCTACACCAGACATTGTAAGTGTGATTTTGAGTGCTGAACTTCTGGAATTTCGTTAAAAACATTTTTGAAAGTCTTTGTAGTGCCAAAAGAGCATCCTAACGTCCCACTCACAGCCCATCATCCAGCAGGTCGTCGCTGAAGCCAGGTCAGTTGTCTGCCAGATATTTACCTGTGGAATACAAAAACAGCACATTTTTACATCAGATATTGTAAAAAATAAACGTTAGGGCTTATCACGTTTGTATCAGTTAATTCAACAATTAATTCCTGGTATTTATAAACTGCCATTTCATACTGTACATTCCTAAATACTGGATGTAAGGCCTTAATTGAATATTTGTGGTGTCAGTGGCATTGATTGAACACAGAGCACAGAGTGAAAGGCCCTTTTTGCTTCTTTGCAAATGAACAAATATATTTCTTAAAGAGACATACCTGCAGAAAACCTTTTTTTAACCAAGGATAGTCTATAGCCTGAACCTACAAGTTGAAAATCACAGCCAGACAGAGTGCAGCCCTCACTGGTGAACTGCACTGCCAGCTGCGATGGTCGACTGGGGCCGTCGGCTAACTGGAAGCGAGCCAGGAGCGCGCCAACCCCTGGCACACGGACACACAATGACAGGACATTACAGATATATATCCTACCACACTGTTTTTTCACACTGTACATTTGTTAACATTCGTATTTGCATATATATGAGGTTAATAACAATGACTGCAGCACAAAACCTGGATCTGTGGAAATGTTGCCACATTAGTGTACTCAAGTGTTGTTGTTTTTTAATAACCAAATATCATCTCTGCAACATTCCAGTTAACCTGTCTGTCATCATTTAACATATAAAGGGATAGTTCACCCAAAACTGAAAACTTTAACCATCACTTGCTCACCCTCAAGTTGTTCCAAACCTGTATGAGTTTCTTTTTTATCTTTTATGAATTTTGAAGCCTAAATACAATTACCGGAAGTGAAAAGTTAAAGTCAGGCTATAAACAAACTACACCATGGTTGAATGTCTACAATGTCACCACCATTAAGCTTCCTACAATTTTCAATTTTTATTTAAAACCTACAAGTTGGAAAGTTTGATTTAGAATCAAAGTATAAACCCATTGAGTATAAAGTATAAACACATTGAGGCTGTGAAAGCGGACTAGTGAGTAGACGAGTTTTCCATGACGTTTAATGTCGTAGATAACCCTTTCAGTCCCGTTTGTAAACAACTGCCTTTATCAAGACAAGTAAATCCTTTAAATAAAAAGGCACAAGGGGGGTAAATACTGAAGTATTTTATGTCGTAGAATAAAACGTGAAAATATCTTGAGCTTGTGTTACCGCACACTCTATTTCAGGCAACTAATCAAAAAACCCATTGATTTCAGACGCGTTGCAGTTTAAAAATGCTAACTTGTCTTCAGGTTTTAGGACTCATTCCTGCAGCCCTCAATACTTTTGTTACTGCAATTCAGTTGCCATGAAACTTCCTGTCCTCACAGAATTCCTTCGTCGTCAATGCCTGATCAAAAACGTAGTGTGTTATCTTGTTCTAGTTAAACAAAAGAGCTGTTCTTAACCAGTTAATGCTACGCTAAGCTAGTTGGCTAATAAACAAAGGCTAACAAAGGTAATATAATATGATGTGCAGTTCAAAAGACATTAACATATGTTCATGATTATGAATAAATACACTAAACAATATTTTCACCCTACAAATGTCAGATTTTCACCTTTTGCAGAACACAGAAGATGATTGGACTCCATGACATAAAAAAAAAAAAATCTTATTCTGTCCCACAGAAGAAACAAAGTCATACAGGTTTAGAACAACATGAGGGTGAGTAAATGATACCAGAATGTTTCATTTTTTTTATCCTATACGCACAATGCAAAAAACCCTTTTGAAATTTGGTTTTAAATATCATTAGGGTTTGTCTATAAACACACCGATTAACAATAAAAAGAGCATTTCCATTTTCAGTTTGTCTTCAGCAAACTGCAGTCTGCGTGACCGCTGATGTCAAGCCTCTGCAGTTATGGAGACATTTCATCTGTTCAGCTGGCAGAAAGAAAAACAACTTGGACAGCCTTTCATCAATGATCTAGCTGCGGTTTAGGTTGTTTTTATACTAGATTTTTCTTTTTGAATTCGATTCAAAGCTGCCATAGAATCTTGTGCAGTGAAATAGTATTAAGTTCCTGCTGTTTATAGAATAGTGTTACTGTATTTTATTTTTATTAAGGATTACTGTTCTACTATTTATATATTTTTAGCTTTGGTTTTTCTATTTACAACTTTCATTTTAATTGTAATGCTTTTTTGTGCTTTTGTCAGTTTTATTCATTTTAAAAAAAATATTTCTATACAGCTTTAATTTATTTTAACTTCAGTTTTAATTTGAGTAACTTTAGTTATTCAACTTAAACTTATTTTATTTCAATTAACTGCCATATTCTATTCTAATATATATATATATATATTTTTTTTATCCAGCTTTATTTAAATTTGTAATAACTTTAGTTAAGAATAAAAACAGTAGTTATACAGTAGCTATGCTTGTGAATAAATGATATAGACTGTGCCAAATGCAGTGTTGTTTACGATATATATGAGCTGCTATTGGATATTTAATTGTACAAGCTCATTTTCCCAATTTTTCCCCAACTAGGCCCTGTTTACACCTGGTATTAAGAAAACATCAGGTGTAAACGGGAATGTGTCTCCCTCATCTACTTGTGATCCGATCAACCAAAACGCATCTTAATATTAGGTGTAAAAATGGCCTTAGTTGGGCTTTGTGAATCCAGTCCCTTTAAGGTCAATTCTAAAAAAAATTCTAAACACATTATAAATGTTAGAAATGTATTGCTAAAACATATTACAAAGACTGTGAACTGTGAAGTACTGAATTGTGGAGTTAGACCGTTAAACAGTTTTTCACCATTGCTATTTTCCGGATTTTTTGGGCGGGGCTAAAACGGGGGCTTGATGATGCACTGGAGCCCCTGAGCTCCTGGACACGCCCCTACTTGATGACGCACTGGAGCCACTGAGGCTGGCCCCTCCCCTAACAATATAAATAGAGCACATTCACATCAGTTTGCCGCTCAATTGCGAGTTACTGTCAGTACTATTAGTTACTATAGCCTACAGTTTGCTAGCTAGCTATGCCTTCGTCACGGAAATGCGTACTACCTGGATGTGATCATGTACAAAACAGATCGGTGTCCTTATTTAAATTTCCGAAAAACGATCACATCAAGAAGAGGTGGATTAATTTTGTGAAGAGCCACCCCCTTGATGGAAAACTGAGGATCACCGCCAAAGCCCGCCTCTGTAGTGATCATTTTACACGGGATAGTTTTATAAACTTTTGTCGGAGACAACTGGGATTGACTGATAATCCGCTGTTACTGGTGAATGGGGCCGAACCGACTATCCCCCGCCTCGGCCTTCATCCTTCCATCGCGCCGACAACTGGTGACATCATCGGCAGTGCGTGCCCACCAATGAGTGCAAGTTGCCTTGTGTGCTTATGTTATAATTATAGTAGGTAGTCCACAGTAACTCGACGACAGCTTTCCTGTGAGTGGGCGTGGTTTCAGCGCTGCCAGCAGACACGCCCCCAGCGTTTGAGAGCAGAGACTACTGCTCATTTTCTTCAAGATTTTGATAGCTTATTTTATGTACTTGGCGGCTTTTTTTATCATTCAAATTTGGCTGGGTGGCTAATAACACATTTTTCTGTGGTGTGACAAACTAGAACACATACTTAATTTTGACTTTACAGTGACTTTAAGTAATTCAATTTACTACCATAAGGACATTCTGCCAGTTGTACCACATTGTACAGTTGCCAACCTGAGCTAAATGTTCTAGCAAAGCTTTTAGAGGGCTTCCCTTCCAATCAGTTCATATCTAAAGGGGATTTACCTCCATTTTCAGACCTCTGTGAGAGCTCTGGGATCTTCCACGCAATTTTCTGCGTCTCTGGGTTCCTTTCAAAAGCAAGGAATGAGAAAACATTACAATACATCAACACACTGCTGTTGATTTTTTAGAGTGATTTTCTTGATAGATCCTTACCAGGTAGCAGGTGGAAGCATGGCCTGGAGTTTGTTCACGCCACCATCCACAGCTACTATGAAGTGGATGTTGGTGAGTGGTGTGGGAGTGGCCATGGCCTCTGTGTTGTATTTATAGTCTATCCTGAGGTCTGTGCTGCTGGCATCACCACGCCAACTCACCGCAAGGTTCAGCGGCGTGGACTGGATCCCTTGAGTGGACACCTGGAAGGACAAATCTCAAATATCTTACACTACTATAGAGAGGATGACCAGATTCAGATTTAAAGGGGTCATGACATGAGAAATCAAATTTGCCTTGATCTTTTGACATATTTAAGGATATTATATATTATACTATATATTAATAGGTCTAAAACATTGTGGCGAGCAGGACGGTGGCGTGATTGATAATGAGCGACACCTGCGCGACGCACCAGTCTCGTATCTCTCATGGAGGAGCGGAAGCATAAAGGAAGAGCGACGACAGTGGAGATCGAGAGAGGCCAGGCCTGGACTTATGTTGTGTTTTGTAATATGTGACCGCAGTCGTCCGCGAGGGGCTGCTGTCTTTACTTTTGTTTTGTATTTGTTTATTTTACGTTTCTTACAGTCTTTGAATGTTTGCCGGTTCCTGCCTCCTTCTTCCCACAACATCTAACCTTGCTACATACATCCAGCAAGATTAATAGATTTAAAAATCCTCCTCATTATAAACAAAGCATTTATTTAATCAAGGTCCAAAAACGGCTCATTTGGATAGTGTAGGATTTGACGTCATACGAGCAAAAAAATTTCCATATGACTGCCTCCAGAGCAAGACATCGATGAATAGTTATATGTCATCGTGCCATAGGCCCCGCCCACTGGCATTCAGTCCCTTTAACTGCTGGATGTGAGCGTTGCATCGCGTCAGAAGCAAATAGAACGCATTATAATCACTGACACTGTCTACACTGTATACAGTACAAAGATAAATCAACTCAAAGGATCCCAGTGTCAGGAACAAGTGGATGGTTTATTTTTAATGGTGTCATGGAGGTTTATATGTTTGGTTGGAGCATTTGACTGCAGATTGTTTTGTAAATGAGGCACAGTGTAATGGAGAGTTCGCAAAGAAACTTTTGTTGACAGATGAAGCATCGAACTCTACTGGATCTGACTGGAGCTATAACGCAAACCATAAGTAAACGATTTCATAATGCTTTGTTTGTAAATTAAGGTATTATATAGATAATGTCAGCAAATCATAACAGTGGCCATTTACTAACAAACCTTTAAAGGAGCCACCCCTTAAAAACAGATCATTTCAGACAATGAGGGATGAAAATAATATTTTTTCCACATATATATTTGTGTTTTTTTGTGTGTCCAAAAAACCTTTATTGAAATTATAAGTGAACCTCAAGCAACATTAAAATAATAAAAGAAAAATCCATGTCATGACCCCTTTAAATGATGTAGATCCTAACAGATCATGTTTATATGCAAAATCCCACCTGGTACTTCAGCATGTCCACATTGTAATACGTGGCCTGTGGCCTCTGCTCAGCCACTTTCTTCAGGTGACTCAACAAGTTTGGCATATTCACCCAGAACTCCTTCGCGTCACCTGTCGGTGGTGTGGTGTCGCTGCAGGATGGAAATATTTCACGTTCAAATAATGCTATCTCAAAAGGGCTCTAAAACGTTGGTCAAGATGTTAGTTTTTTTTAAACCAAAGCTGATATCTAGAGAGCAGAGTAGTCAAAGGCTGTTATATAATGCTGATATAATGACACTGCACTTTAATGATAGCAAATAAAATGTATTGAAATTAGCTGAATTTAAATTAATTCAGTTTCACACAATATTTACATTTACTGTACAAAATATTACATTCACTAAACAAAAATATTTAAAAACATAATATGCCATTGAGTGTTAAACATGCTATAAACTAAAGCATACTATTAATGCCATGAAACAGGAAGTTGTTGTAACTCAGGCATGGATTATCCAATCTGCCCAAAACTTCACACGTTTGATAAGAGTCCTGCCCTGAACACATCTACATGACAATTTTCAGTTATAGTAATAGCGCCACTTACTGGCAACAGAAAGTGACATGTTTTACACTGTGATGCAGTACTAGCAACATATTAAATATACCATTGAGTTCTAAACATGCTAGAAACATGCTAGCAACACTTAGCTAAGTGCTAAAGCATGCTATTAATGCATGCTATTAATTTCCAAAGGGAACGGCCAAAGGACCACCAACGAACGTCGCTCAAATGCCTCTGGGCGCAATTGGATGGACCTAAAACCAATCAGAGCGATGAAGGCGAAGACGTAAGAAATCTGCTTCAACGCCGCTGCATTATCGTCATCGTGCCTCAATGTTTGTGACTGGTATCTCGATTTGGAAAAAATGGAAATGGGCTTGAATAGGCTCTTGGCCAGACAGATTTGCAGAGCAAATCTCAAATTTGCAGGAAGTTTGTCAGGGTAAGTTTTCCCAGGCTAGCCATGAACACATCTACATGACAATTTTCAGTTATAGTAATAGCGCCACCTCCTGGCAACAGGAAGTGACATGCAGTACTAGCAACATAGTAAAATATGCCATTGAGTGTTAAACATGCTAGAAACATTCTAAAGCATGCTAGCAACACTTAGCTAAGTGCTAAAGCATGCTATTAATGCTCTGGCCTGAACACATCTACATGCCAAAATTTAGTTAGTCATAGCGCCACCAGCTGGTAGCAGGAAGTGTGGCAAATACAAATGACTTTGACATAGTCCTCCTATATTTACCTACTTAAATGCATTTTGCCCACCGTGCTCTGTTTTCCTGAAGCCACCGGGTGGTGGTGGCACCGGTGTGAGGGCCCTTTTATCGCGGCTTGCAGCTTTAATTTTCAGTTAGATTGCAAGTCATGATTTCTATTTTTTAAGGTAAAGTTTTTCCCTCTAATTTTTATGTTTTAGTTAAAGGGGTGGTATAATGCCCTTTTCACAAGATGTAAAATAAATCTCTGATGTCCCCAGAGTGTGTAAGTGAAGTTTTAGCTCAAAATACCCCACAGATATTTTTATATAGCATGTTGTCAATTTTTGAGAGTGAGCAAAAACTGTGTAACTGATGTAGCTTATGTGTAGTTATCTTCAAGTCATTGATTAGCATATTCTGTTTTGATAATCTATAAATCGTGTTCCCGGGGGTGGGGTTTATGTAAATCTTAGGGTTGGTGATGTCACTAACCCAGGAGCAATGTTGTGTAGTCCCTACCAGCCGTTTGTTTTAGTCCTTAAAAAGCAATTTCTTTAAAAGAAAACATTTCCCTTTGCTTTAAACTTTGAGCTTTAGCCGATATTAAAATTTTTAAATGTATCTGTACTGTTTATTGTTTGATATTTTATTTGATCCATTATCAGCTGATTTTCAGCGGATTTTTAACTGTTCAAGCTAATTTTCCCTATTTTTGCATTTACATTACCTTTGCCGTCATCTAATGCTTTCAGTTAATCAACATCAATAAATTAATAACAAAGTTAAATAAAATCTTTAGCAGAATTAAAAATTAATATATATTTTTCATACTGTACATTATAATGTCGTGATGTCTAAATTTGCCTGTAGCTGTCACAGTTGTGTTCTTTTCTAGTTTGCTTTCAGTCTGCTTTTCCCTGCCTGTCAGTGCCGTAGTTAGTTCCCATGGTTACTGATATGATTCGTCATTCAGTTCAGCTGTTTGAGTTTGATTACCTTTGTTTGCTCTTGATTTTAAGGGTACATTTACATGACAATGATATGCTGAAAACGGAGAAGTTTTTCGTTTGAGTTTTCTGTGTACAGATGACACCATTGTCAAAACGATCCCCATTCACATGGATCCGCGAAAACGACTAAAACCCTGTATTCTGCTGTCAGGCAATTAGATGACGATGAAACACTATAGACTGAACACGTAATACGCATGTTAATGATGTCATCTTTTCACAAATGTAAGTTTTTGTTGTTTACACAGAGACTTTTAACTTGCACTTTTTGACAGAGGTGGAATATCCAGGTTCAGAAAGTAAAAGTCCTCCTCAGTAGTTTGTTACAATCACCTGGATTTGCTAATTAGCAGTTTTTCAGCCAATAGGTAGAACTAATTAGTGAGATCAGTTGGCTGAGTTCATGGGTGGAATAAACTTATGGCAGGACTTTTACTTTCTGACTCCTGGACTTTCCACTAGGGATGCACCGAATCCAGGATTCGGATTCGGCCGAATATTGGGCTTTTTAACGGGGTTCGGTTTCTGCCGAACCTCAGAATTTTTTTCCACCGAACCGAACCCTAGGCTTGCACAACGCGCGCTACGTCGAAGTCACCGATCAGTGAATGACATCAAAGTACCGCGTGAACGAATAGAGAGCAGACGGCTCCTTATGCTTTTGAATTGCTCTCGCGGTACTTTGATGTCATAAACTGATCTGTCTGTGCAGCGCCGGTTCAAGTCGAACAAGCCTGTAGTGTAACGCGTTGTGTCAGGAACATAGTTGCCAAGTCCGCTTATAATACGCGACTTTGGGCTTTTTTTTTTGTAAGTCACGTTAAAAAAGCACGGGTTGCGTTTTTATGGGGTTATTAAAAAAATATGGTTGCTTGTTAGGAAAATCTGACAAGCAACTTTGTTTTCTTTACATCTATGGTCACGGTTGCCGTTTTCTCAATCTCCAATACATTGATTGACACTGTCTGCTCACAGCCATAGCCAATCAGTGCAATTGTATAAGTGCTGTGGCGTAATTCGTCAAAACATTCCGCAGAATCCGCCCCCTTATTGGAGAAAAATCCCGTTCAACGTGCAGGCAGCCGCGCGCGCGACACTGTAATCCAATGATAGACGTTGGGGAGATGATGGACAGTGCAGGGGAGAAGAGGGATGACTTTCTTTTGTAAGGTAAATTTGTAATTTTTACAATGTTTTTGTAATATATTAATTATCACAGGCTTTAATAAAAAATAAAAAAACTAGTCTATAGGCTACTAACATAAGATACATATGGGTCAAATTTATTTTATTAAGATATATATATATATATATATATAATGTGTGTGTGTGTGTTACATATCCCCGTCTTTTCCTGATTGTCTTTTTGTCCTTTTCCATCTCTCCAAACCTTTTTTAAATCCTTTTTTTCCTAATCCGTTTATCCTTTTCTAATAAAGGAGTGGTTTCAGTTCAATATGTTGCAGGCTCATTTATTGGTAATAAAAAATAAATGATAATGCTGAAACTAAATCTAATAATATTGGGCTTGTTTTGGGCTTGTTTTTGAAGCTACAGTTGCTTATTTGTCTCGCGAGAGTTGGCAACTGTGGTCAGGAAGAAAAATAGGGATAGCTCACAGCTGAAGTTCCCTTTCGAGAGGTCTCTCCTATTGCGTAAGTAGCTTACGCTATGGGAAAACTCCTTTTCTCGAGAATATTGAAGTCTTTATGTAAAACGCATTGCAGCTGCACAGCTGACAGCAATGAACGAAGGAACTCGGTCATTGGCTGTGCTGCGGCAACTTGCTCGAACCAATGACGGGGCGACTCTGAATGCGCGACCAATGAGCGCGCTTCGCGCCCGCGCGCGTCAGAGCCCGCCAAGATGGGCGTGGCCAAGCTATATATTGGGCGCCCCGTCATGAGAGTTCTTTAGATTTAATCTCCTTCAGCGAACACCTTCTTCGCTGGATCCTCCGGATTATTGGAAGCCTTCGCCGCCGTGGAAAAGCATACCAGCGGGATTGCTACGAGGACGTCGGCACCTTCAGCCGCCTTCAAGCACCTCCTACTGAGCCATCCGGCGCGCCATATACGCAAGTATTTTACATCTGTCCGCCCCGCGACATTTGTGAAAGAGCAATTTTCCAAAAAGGCGTTGTTTCAAATGCCTTCCTGCGCGTCGTGCAGAGACCTTCTCCCGGACGGGGATCGTCACATCATCTGCGCTCGCTGCCTGGGCCGTGACCACGCAGAAGCTGCATTGACCAAGGGCGGATGCCCGGAATGTGATGACCTGGGTCTCTCCGCACTACGGGCTCGCCTCGCCGCTTTCGCCGTGAGCGAGCCCATCGCCACCCCTCTGTTTGAGCCGCGCACTAAGAAAAAGCGCCGCTCACAGAGGCTTCCTGAACTTGAGCTCAGTGACGTCACGCCGAGCCAGTCTCCGCGTGCTTCACCGCCGCTCTTGCCTTCCCCACCGCCGGTTCAGTTCACCCAGCCGGACCCACACCCCTCTAGCAGAGCGGTGGGCCTTGTGACTTTCGGCGCGTCCGAGGACGACGGGGGAATGGACGACAGCTTGTCCATCGACGCTGCATTGGACGACTGGCCGGGCTCCACTCTCGACCCTGCCCCGTCGACGCTAGCTAGCACGAGCGGGGGCTCCACTATGGATACTGAGATTATCCGTGTCCTCTCTAAGGCCGTGGAAGACCTCGGGCTCGATTGGTCTTCTCCCGAAGAACCAACCCGGAGCCGACTGGATGAGTGGTTTCTGCAGGGGCGCCAGCAGGCCCCTCGGCAAAGGCCTTCTCCCTTCTTCCCGGAAGTTCACAACGAACTCACCAAGTCGTGGAAAGCCCCCCACTCTGCGCGCCTAAAGCCTTCTTTTTCTTCTTCGCTCTCCTCAGTGGACGGCGCGAAGGAAAGAGGCTACGAGGGAACGCCGCCCCTCGAGGAGGCCGTGGCCAATCATCTCTGCCCGCCCTCCACGACCGGATGGAAAGCCAAAGCTTCCCACCCCTCGAAGCCCTGCCGCACTACCTCTGCTCTCGCCGGTCGCGCCTACGCCGCCGCCGGCCAAGCTGCATCAGCGCTTCACTCAATGGCGGTACTTCAAGTGTTCCAAGCCAAGCTTATCCGCTCTATGGACGAGTCTGGCCCCGAACCCGAAGCCTTCAGGGACTTACGCAGCGCGACTGATATAGCTCTGCGAGCCACGAAGGCAACCGCCCAGTCCATCGGCCGTGCTATGGCTAATTTGACTGTTCTCGAGCGCCATCTGTGGCTGACTCTGACTGAAAATAAGGACGCGGATAAGGCGCCATTTCTCGATGCGCCTATCTCCACCAGCGGGCTGTTTGGACCGGCGGTTAAAGGTTTCGCCGAACGCTTCACTGAGGCCCAGAACGCTTCACAAGCTATGCGTCATTTCCTGCCAAAGCGCTCCAGCTCATCGCAGAGCAGACAGAGACCGCCACAGCCGCAGCGGGCTAGAACAGCTCTCAACCGCCTCTCAGCCCACGCCTCAGGCTGACGCTCGCGCTCTCACAACCGCAAGCCGCCTCCTGAGCGACGGGGTCCTCGGCCCAAGATTGTGCTGAACCCTGAGCCTCGAAAGCCGTCCTAGCCACAGAAATGAGAAGAGAGAGTGCGTGTCTCGCAAAAGCCGGACCACTCTCTCTGCAAAAGCTCAAACATTACCCAGTCCCCTTACAGGCGGCTGGATATGTCCATACAGCAGTCAATGGGCCAGTCACAGAGCTCGCTCACCTGCAAACAAACGCCGTTTTTACGGCGACGCACAGAAAACACAAAAAGAGTCTTTTTCTGCCTGCATCACTAAGGGTTCACATGTCCACAAAGTGTGGATTCCCAGATACTGTCAAAACAGTGCCAAATTCATTCTTAGCTCAGGCTGCGCTTCCCATGAATGTAGATCACGTGCCTACGGTCATGTACGCACCACTACACACAAGCACTGTTCACACAGTTATAAATTCATCCCCAGTAAAAGCGGGAAACATTATAAAAGTGACGCGTGTGCCTACCACTGTTTATGCACCCCCACTTATAAACACTGCCCTTACAGTGTCAAACAAAACCTCAGCTCAGGCTGCGAGTTTTACAAACACAGCGCACGCTGTTGTAATCACACACGCGCCCATTCACTCAGCTGCTCAGCGCGCGCCCGCGCCTCTGAGAGCTACGAGCTCAGGCGATTCGCTAGCCGGGTCCCTACGTCACAGCGGCCCGCCCCTAGCCTGTATTTAGCCCATATCTGTACACGCAGCGGCATGGGAAAACATTCCAGATATGCCGAAATGGGTATTGAATATAGTAAAGCACGGATACTCGCTCCAGTTCGCTCGCAGACCACCACGTTTTACGACTGTGGTCGAGACGAAAGTGAGAAAAGAGTGTTCACATGTTCTACGCACCGAGGTGCGCAAACTAATAGAAAAGGGCGCTGTGGAAACTGTTTCCCCCTCTCTGAGCGGGACAGGTTTTTACAGCCGCTATTTTCTCGTCCCGAAAAAGGATGGCGGTCTCCGCCCCATCCTAGATCTCAGACACCTGAACAAAGCACTAATGATTCGCTCGTTCAGAATGTTAACAACCAAGCATATCCTCGCGCAAGTGCGCCCAGGAGATTGGTTTCTCTCAGTGGATCTGAAAGATGCTTACTTTCACATTCCAATAGCGCCTCATCACAGGCCGTTTCTGAGATTCGCTTTCGAGGGACAGTCATACCAGTACACAGTACTCCCGTTCGGCCTGTCCCTGGCTCCCCGTACATTCACGAAATGTATGGATGCAGCACTTTCCCCCCTAAGACGAAGGGGAGTGCGAATACTGAATTATCTCGACGATTGGCTGGTTCTAGCACAATCAGAGAGTCAGCTAATAACACACAGATCTTGGATTATCAGCCATTTAGAATGCCTGGGTCTAAGAATCAATTTTGCAAAAAGCATACTATCTCCCAGCCAGAGAATTTCTTTCCTGGGAATAGTTCTAGACTCGATGCAAATGACAGCGCGTCTCTCATCGGAGAGCGCGCTCACCATCCGGCGCCTTGCAACATCATTCAGAGCGGGCGCGCGCGCCCCCGTCAAACGGTTTCAGAGGATGCTCGGTCTCATGGCCTCAGCATCGGCCGTACTCCAGCTAGGATTGTTGCATATCCGCCCTCTCCAACGCTGGCTCAAGAGCCGCGTCCCTACTCACGCGTGGCGTTCGGGCCACTTTTTAATCAGAGCGAACCACGGCTGTATAAAAGCCCTGACGCACTGGAAAGCCGCCGACTGGTACCAGTCAGGCGTGAGTCTGGGTGTGAACACAAGGAGAAAGATGATAACGACAGATGCCTCCAAAATAGGTTGGGGGGCCCTTTACGAGGGCAGGCCTGTCTCCGGCTTTTGGTCAAACCCGGAGAAGCGCCTACACATAAACTGTCTGGAAATGAAAGGGGTCGCTTTGGCTCTCAGAGCCCTGCTCCCACATCTAAAAAACGAACACGTCCTGGTCCGAACGGACAACATGACGGTAGTGTCGTACATAAATCGCCAGGGTGGACTCAGGTCGAGCTCCATGCATTCAATGGCCAGGAGACTCATTTTATGGTCCCAGCACAACTTGCGCTCGCTGAGAGCAGCGCATGTGCCAGGCGCCCTGAACCAGGGGGCAGACATGCTATCCAGAGACAAGATTCTCCCAGGAGAATGGGCTCTCAACCCGCTGACGATTCAGTGGTTATGGAAAACCTTTCGCAAAGCGGAGATCGACCTCTTCGCCTCCAAGGAGAACGCGCACTGCTCTCTTTTCTTCACGAAAAGCACCTACGCGCTCGCCCAGATCTGGCCGAGCCCCCCCTTATATGCCTTTCCCCCGATCGCGATGCTGCCACAGGTCATCAGTCGGGTCAGAGAGGAGGGAAACGCAGTGCTGCTGATAGCCCCACTCTGGAAGAACCAAACATGGTTTCCAGATCTGATGCAAATGCAATCTGCACCACGGCCGATTCCACTGAGGCCAGACCTCCTCAGTCAGGCCAGCGGGATGATATTTCATCCCCGCCCCGATCTGTGGGCCCTTCATGCATGGCCCCTCAACGGGTTCCCAGGAACCTCGCGAGCGGAGCACTAAAAACCATCGCTGAGGCGCGGGCGCCCTCCACGAGACGCTATTATGCCCAGAAATGGAAAGTGTTCAGTGACTGGTGTAATACCAAGGGCCTGAACCCTGTAACATGCGAGATTACGAGTGTACTCGTTTTCCTACAAGGGCTTCTGGAGGCGGGCCGCACCCCCTCCACGCTCAAAGTATATGTGGCTGCCATCACAGCGTCACACGACCTTGTAATGGAACGTCCATTGGGAAGAAACGACCTAATTATTCGTTTCCTAAGGGGCGCCAGGAGGATGAACCCTTCACGCCCCCCCTCAGTGCCGATCTGGGACCTAGTTACGGTCCTAGACGCTCTTAAAGGGCCCCCGTTCGAACCACTCCGAACCGTGCACCTTAAACAGCTCTCGCTCAAGACGGCGCTCTTGCTGGCACTCGCCTCGGTCAAGAGAGTGGGCGACCTGCACGCGCTTTCAACAAGCGCTGCCTGCCTAGAATTCGGACCTAACGACTGCAGGGTCGTCCTTAGACCGAAACATGGGTATATTCCTAAAGTGCTCACCACTCCCTTCAGAGCACAGGTTATCTCCCTAATTGCGCTTTCGTCTCCAGCAGACGAACACGACGCTAATCTACTCTGCCCCGTTAGGGCTCTCAGAGTGTATTTGGAGCGTTCTGCCCTATTCAGACAGACAGAACAACTGTTTGTATGCTTTGGCGGCCGTACGAAAGGTTCTGCCGTTTCAAAGCAGAGAATCTCTCACTGGATAGTCGAAGCTATAGCGCTGGCTTATGAAGCTAAGGGACTTCAATGCCCCTGGGGAGTCAAAGCACACTCCACCAGGAGTGTGGCTTCTTCCTGGGCATGGTCGAGCGGGATACCGATCGAGGATATTTGTGCGGCGGCAGGCTGGGCCTCACCATCCACATTTATCAGATTCTACAACCTACAGGTCCCGACATTGCATTCCAATGTGCTATCAGCATAATGCTAGTTGAACTGCGAGTTCGTATCTAGATTATGTATGTGCTTGTGTCACACTGAGCGCCTTCTAGCCGCTCTGTATTTTTTCCCATATATAAAGCTTGCCTCTGCCGGCTAGTTGGATGATAACTTTGCTTTTTAGCTCAGGCACCTGCCTCTGGCTATCATAAGGCGAAGTTCAGCACGCACGGCGTTTTGCATGGTGTTCCCATAGCGTAAGCTACTTACGCAATAGGAGAGACCTCTCGAAAGGGAACGACTCGGTTACTAACGTAACCTCGGTTCCCTGAGAGGAGGGAACGAGTATTGCGTAAGCTGCCGTGCTTGTGCTTGGTTAGTTCGCTTCAGTCGTTTTAACCTAAAGAACTCTCATGACGGGGCGCCCAATATATAGCTTGGCCACGCCCATCTTGGCGGGCTCTGACGCGCGCGGGCGCGAAGCGCGCTCATTGGTCGCGCATTCAGAGTCGCCCCGTCATTGGTTCGAGCAAGTTGCCGCAGCACAGCCAATGACCGAGTTCCTTCGTTCATTGCTGTCAGCTGTGCAGCTGCAATGCGTTTTACATAAAGACTTCAATATTCTCGGGAAAAGGAGTTTTCCCATAGCGTAAGCTACTTACGCAATACTCGTTCCCTCCTCTCAGGGAACCGAGGTTACGTTAGTAAACGAGTCGTTATTGCAGAGGCCAGACAGACTCACGGAGGCGATTGGCATCTCACAACTCGCACTTTAAACCACAATCTAACTTGTGTAACTGTCTGTCACACGTTCTACCGTCCACAGCGTTACTTAACAAAATAAGGTAAAAATGAGCATCAAACAGAAATAACCCGCACACATGGGCATGTGTTCGAGGCGCACGGCACATACAATACGGACTGCAGACAGTTCAACAGGGGAGCGCGCAGTTCTTAAAGGGGCCACACCTTATTTCCATTTGTTACAGTAGGTGAACCGTTCGAATGCAGTAGGCTGTGAGAAAGTGAAAATGGAACTCGTGAGCAGAAAAAGTGTTGTTTGGCAGTAGGCTACTTTCAGTGAAAAGAAGGCAATTCAAGTCGAGCTACATGTTCAATTTGCAATGCCGATTTGTCTCATGGTGGCAAGGACTCTAAACAACAGGCTACACAACATCGCCGCTGTTAAAATGCATAATGTTGCTTATTCTTTTTTTTTTTACAGTTATAAAAGTAAAAGTAGTGTTTATTATTTACAGTAATAAAATAAAATGAAAAATCCACTTTGTTTACTTCATTAATGTGTTTACTGTGTTAATGGACTGAGGATGAGAGTTGGATTCGGTATTCGGTTTCGGATTCGGCAGAATCTTAACCAGTGGATTCGGTATTCGGCCGAACCCCACAAATCTGGATTCGGTGCATCCCTACTTTCCACCTCTGCTTTTTGAAACCCATTTTCAAAATTTTGCATTTTCAGACACCCAAAACGCCGTTGTCGTCTGAATGAACGGCCAAAATTGTATGTTTTTAGTTGAAAACAATGTTGTGTAAACAGCCCCTAAGTTCCAGTGTCTCTGTTCTCATTTGCCTGGTCTCATCAGTGTATAACGGTTGTTACGTTTCCTGTTATTCATTAAAGACTTTTGAATCTAATCTTTTTTGTCGTGTGTTCTCAACAACAGGTTAGTGACAGTAGCATTTAGTTTTTAGTGTTTTGATTTTAATACATTTAGAGAAGATAATATATAATACTGACCATAACATAAACATAAATATTGGTTTATTGGTATCAGCCATAATTTTAATATTGAGACAAATCTAATTCCAACATCACTCACCTCAGTTCTACTCTCAAGCAAAGTTCTCCTTTACAGTGGCATGATTACAAACTATTTCTAAAACGGGTTGACAATCATTAAAAAGCCTGGTTCGACTGAACGATTCATTCACTAGTTGCAGGTGTTGTATTACCAGCACAGCAGCTGTGGGTTGGGAAGGACCTGGTCCAGCTGACTGTACTGGCTGATGGTGAAGGTCAGCACTGGTGGACTGGGGTGGCTGGAGAAGTGTCTGGTGATCCCTGCTGGGAAAGACAGCACCATCTCACCAGTGATCTTCACCAAACACCTACAACACACACAGTAAGACACGAGAGAAAAACATTAAATTCAAAAAATGTTATCTAAACATGAGCTAAATTCAAAATCTGACATTAAAATATGCCCTGCAGGCTTACCTAGTTGGATCGGCTCCTTTAAAGTAGGCGCTGATGGTCTCCGTGAAGGCGGCTGCCACTGGTAGAGTGTCTTGGGGTCCCATTGTGAGAGGACTCGGACCTCTGGAACATGCTGAAATACAGAAGGAGATCAAATTTTATCTAAAGGTCACACAACTTTCTGAACTGAAGGCGGCATTATGCCTTGTTATCATCTTCACACTGTGTATAATCAGCGATAACTGACTTGGGACAGCTGTGTTGTGGCCCACCTGACACAGAGAGGTTCAGTTCTCGGCCTAGTGTAGGTGTGGAGGCTGCGCTCAGAGAGGTGACGGAGGAGATGGAGGAGGTGCTCTCAGCTCTGGCCAGAGGAGCAAAGGGTGGAGGACTCCAGGAGTGGATCGGGGGGCTGAAGGGACGGGCCTGAGGGGAAGCAGAAATAACAGCTTGAACCAGGGATTATAAATCTGACGCCTAGTCCACACTCCCTTGATGAACAATAGCAACTATTGTTGTCTTAGAGCAGTATATGGGTATAAATATAGGATCCTGATGAGGGTGCGCAAGCATGATCACATCACCCCCATCCTGAAATCTCTTCACTGGCTCCCTGTCCCACTCAGAATTGAATATAAGGTTTCCCTCCTCACCCACCAGTGCATTCACGGACGTGCCCCCCTTTACCTACAGAAACTCCTCACCCACCAGACCTCCTCACACACCCTCCGGTCTGCAAACACACACACCCTCTACGCCCCCAGAACCAAGCTCTGCAGCATGGGTGGTAGGGCCTTTTCATCGGCTGCTCCGAGGCTGTGGAATGCCCTCCCTGACCCCACAGGGGGTCCCACAGACTACAGATGTTTTTAAAACGAAACCTAAAAACATATCTTTTTAAAAAACGCTTTTCACTGAATGTATTTTATAGGTTTTCCTTTTAACCATTTATTGATCTTGATTTTTTAATTGTATTACTATATGCTCTGTAGCACTTTGAGATTGCTGTAATGCAGTGGTTCTCAAACTTTTTCGGTCATTCCCCACTTTGGACAAGGGGGAATTTTCAAGCCCCACCTGCCCCCATCGCCCCAACGCAATGCTAAAGAAATGCGCAACAATAGCCTGGGAAAACCCAGACAACTTCCGGCAAATTTAGATTTGCTCGGAAAGTTAGTCTGGCAAAGAGCTCATTCAAACCCATTTCCAATCCATCGAAATCGCGGCACCAATCAGAAACGTTGGGGCGGGCTTTACACGATGATGACAGCGCTGGGATTTTGAATCAGATTTTGTAGCCTACATTACAAAGATGGATGCCGCCGTCGAACATCACTCGTTCGAATCAGCTATCGCGTCTGTTTTAAGCGATTTGAACGTTTCCTTTTTGTTAAAAACCGAGCAAAGTACAACACTCTGAGATGTTTCTCCGCCGCTCTGCATACGTCATCTCCTTCATCGCTCTGATTGGTTTTAGGTCTATCCGCGACGTCCGCTGGTGACGCCCCTCTGGAAATGATTTGTCTATGACGCTTTGCCAGACCCTAACTCAGTTACAACTGAGAATGGTCTGGTTTTAACCAGGCTAGCGCAACAAGCTTAAAATGTTCCAATTTATTGAAGTAACAAGTAGTATCAGTATAGTAACAAGTTGTATCTAAATACAAACTATCTACATCAAATAACAGCAAGTTCAAAAATAAAGAAAATAAAAGTGCAGCTGTGTCATAACTTGCATGAAATTCAAAAATAGAGAAAATAAAAGTGCAGTTGTGTCAATATTTGTATCAAGTTCAAAAATAGAAAAGAAATAAAAGTGCCACTCGTCATAGCATCAGCACCCCCGACTTGGGGGCTGTGGACTAATATAATATTGTACTTAAAAACATATTATACAGGTCCTTCTAAAAAAATTAGCATATTGTGATAAAGTTCATTATTTTCCATAATGTAATGATAAAAATTAAACTTTCATATATTTTAGATTCATTGCACACCAACTGAAATATTTCAGGTCTTTTATTGTTTTAATACTGATGATTTTGGCATACAGCTCATTAAAACCCAAAATTCCTATTTCAAAAAATTAGCATATTTCATCCGACCAATAAAAGAAGTGTTTTTAATACAAAAAAAAGTCAACCTTCAAATAATTATGTTCAGTTATGCACTCAATACTTGGTCGGGAATCCTTTTGCAGAAATGACTGCTTCAATGTGGCGTGGCATGGAGGCAATCAGCCTGTGGCACTGCTGAGGTGTTATGGAGGCCCAGGATGCTTCGAAAGCGGCCTTAAGCTCATCCAGAGTGTTGGGTCTTGCGTCTCTCAACTTTCTCTTCACAATATCCCACAGATTCTATATGGGGTTCAGGTCAGGAGAGTTGGCAGGCCAATTGAGCACAGTAATACCATAGTCAGTAAACCATTTACCAGTGGTTTTGGCACTGTGAGCAGGTGCCAGGTCGTGCTGAAAAATGAAATCAGATGGAAGCATGAAGTGCTCCAAAATCTCCTGATAGCTAGCTGCATTGACCCTGCCCTTGATAAAAACACAGTGGACCAACACCAGCAGCTGACATGGCACCCCAGACCATCACTGACTGTGGGTACTTGACACTGGACTTCAGGCATTTTGGCATTTCCTTCTCCCCAGTCTTCCTCCAGACTCTGGCACCTTGATTTCCGAATGACATGCAAAATTTGCTTTCATCCGAAAAAAGTACTTTGGACCACTGAGCAACAGTCCAGTGCTGCTTCTCTGTAGCCCAGGTCAGGCGCTTCTGCCGCTGTTTCTGGTTCAAAAGTGGCTTGACCTGGGTAATGCGGCACCTGTAGCCCATTTCCTGCACATGCCTGTGCACGGTGGCTCTGGATGTTTCTACTCCAGACTCAGTCCACTGCTTCCACAGGTCCCCCAAGGTCTGGAATCGGTCCTTCTCCACAATCTTCCTTAGGGTCCGGTCACCTCTTCTCGTTGTGCAGCGTTTTTTGCCACACTTTTTCCTTCCCACAGACTTCCCACTGAGGTGCCTTGATACAGCACTCTGGGAACAGCCCATTTGTTCAGAAATTTCTTTCTGTGTCTTACCCTCTTGCTTGAGGGTGTCAATGATGGCCTTCTGGACAGCAGTCAGGTCGGCAGTCTTACCCATGATTGTGGTTTTGAGTAATGAAACAGGCTGGGAGTTTTTAAAAGCCTCAGGAATCTTTTGCAGGTGTTTAGAGTTAATTAGTTGATTCAGATGATTAGGTTAATAGCTCGTTTAGAGAACCTTTTCATGATATGCTAATTTTTTTAGATAGGAATTTTGGGTTTTCATGAGCTGTATGCCAAAATCATCAGTATTAAAACAATAAAAGACCTGAAATATTTCAGTTGGTGTGCAATGAATCTAAAATATATGAAAGTTTAATTTTTATCATTACATTATGGAAAATAATGAACTATCACAATATGCTAATTTTTTGAGAAGGACCTGTATATTATGTAATATATTACACATATTAAAATAGACGTAACATACTGTGTTTGATATGTGATTAAAATGATGGGCAGTGTATAAGATATAAACTAATGATTAATTATTTTAATATTCCTTTGTTTCCTTTGCTCACATACTGTGATCGGAGAACGCATTTCTGAATATTCCTCCGCTCAGTGTCGCTCGCTCAACACAGAATGGCCTGCTGGTTCGAAAATAAGTGGAACAAGGGCTGTCTCCGACTAAAGTTTTTTTCTAGTCGACTAGTAGTTGTTCATTTAAGCCATTATTGGACAAATGGCCCCTTTATATTGATTTAATTACTTAAATAGGCTAACGTTATACAGGATAATGAGCGTTATATTGCCGCACTCAAGCACACGCATAAAGCTTGCCACAAAGAACCGGCAAAAGTAATGATTATGAATGTGTAAAAAATAGCAAGGAGACATTTAATTGTTTTTCTGTGTCGCTGCAAAGATGAAGTTGACGATGCGGACTCGCCATCAACAAATAAAGATATAAAGGCATAAAAAGGAACATTTCCTCCCGTTTGACGCGCCCCACCTGTCACGTCTCTATTCCCCACCACACTTTGAGAACCGCTGCTGTAATGTAAAGTGCAATACAAATAAAATGTATTATTATTATTATTATAAATACCCATAAATACTTGAGTTTAATGTTTGGATCTTTAGAATTAGTGAGAACAACCAAAGCAATAATTTCCTAGGCCAGTGGTTCTCAAACAGGGGTCCTCAGCACACTTCCAAAGAGGGGACGCAAGATGACTTAAAATATTTAAAATAAGATAAAACAAGATTCTGATTAAGCTAAAACAGATACAAATCAAGATGTAAACAGAAATCATATTTCTTATTTTACTTTGTGTCCTTAACAACTGCCATTTTTATTTAAAAATTAAATGTGTGATTTCTAGACCTGGGAAGTCATTACATTTTTTTTTTATAATGAATATAATTTATATATAAACAAATGTATATATAATTTTGGGCAAGCTCCAAAATATTTTTTGGGGTTGAAATTGCTTTTTGTAAAAAACTCACAAACTAAAAAAGTAATGTAAATTCATTGGTTATAAAAAGTGCAAATTTAGTGCAATATTTAGTTAATGGAATTGAATCTAATTATTTTTGTTGTTTATTATTATTTTATTTACTTATTTTACTATATTGCCACTTCTAGTTTCTGTATTTGAAAATGAGCAAATTTTTCATTATCGCAGAATATTATATATATATCAAATATTAGCCCCTTTCACACATAATACAGTATTTACTGGTAAATTACCAGAAAGAGATCATGTGTGGACAGGACCTTTTTCAAAGATACTGGTAAATCGGTTCCGACAATTTACCAGTACGAGAAGTTGCAACATTATCAGTAAAATACCGGTATGGTGCTCAGTGTGAACAAAGAATGAAGATTACCGTTATGAGCATGTACGAGGTCCGAACGACAAATCATAAAGTTCTTATGGCGATGACGTGATTACTCCGCGCTGTTTACAGTAAGCTCTACTGCTGCTTTTTAATAGTTTTTCTATGTTAATATGAGCTAGATGGACATCTTTGACCGTTACGCCATGTCTGTCAACTTTTTAAACTTGTCACGCTCGAGAGCCTCCCTTCTTTTCCATTCATCAGCATTGCAGCTCTGCAGTTGGATACTAATATGCATATCTCGTGTTTTAAGAGCAAAAACACGTTTTGTGTGATCATCTCCCTACGCCTGTCCCTCAGAAGTAGATTTTTTTTTTAAACTTAAGTATAAAGTTGCGCTTTACACTTAATTGGAATCCGTATGTTCGTTTGGCCGGAAGCTAGTTATTTTACTTTATAAAGTTTTAAATATGGATATTTTTCTTACACAAACGCATCACTTTGGATGGAGCCGTGTGGGGCACTTTTATGATGGATAGATGCACTTTTATGGACTTCAAAACAGAAACGAGTCAGGACATTTTTTAATATAACTCCGATTGTATTCGTCTGAAAGAAGAATGTTATACACCTAGGATGACTTCAAGGTGAGTAAATCATGGGCTAATTTTCATTTTTGGAGGAACTATCCCTTTAACGCTAAAAAGCCAAAACAACGTTGCTTGTATGAACGGCATATTTGTGTAATTCTACGGTACTTTACTGGGATTACAGTAGGCTAATGTCTTTGACAATGTGTCGAGAACCACTAGGCATCTTCTTTGAGGTGACATTTTTCAAATGTTCCACAGCAGTGGAGAGAGTCATACCAGATCTGCAAGGTTTGGTTTTCCAGGTGGTAGTTTCGGTCGTGATGATGGTCTTGGTGGAAGAGGCGGGATGGGGCTGCCAGCAGACAGAGGAGTGCCAGCACGTGCGGGAGAGGACGGCCCTAAGAACATAAAATCAGATTATTACTATTACAGAAGTACTTCAGTGTGGTCATTCATTAATTTATCATTAATTATTATTATTACTATTAAAGGAATAGTTCACCCAAAAATTATCCCATAATTTACTCACACTCAAGCCATCCTCTGTGTATATGACTTTCTTCTTTCAGCCAAACACAATCAGAGTCATATTAAAAAATATCCTGGCTATTCCATGCTTTATAATGGTGTTGAATAGTGCCTGAGTTTTAGAAGCTCCAAAAGTAATCCATACGGCTCCATGGGGTTAATAAATGCCTTCTGAAGTCTTGTAACAGTATTTCTCTGAGAAGGTGAAAACTGTAATCTCTTGTAAACTGTAAACTCTTTTGAATAAGGTTAATCTATCTATTTCCCTTGATGAAATGTGATAATGCCATTATGCCATTACAGCAGTACGGAGCCCTGCACATGACAAAGGACAAAAACTAGAATTTGTTCCCACAAATTACTGATTAGTTCCCTTGTTTTAGTTAAATCATGGCTATAGTATAACTAAATTAAAACAAGGGAGTGAATTGGTAAAACATGACTACAATGTTTTTTCTTTAGTACTGTATGTCATGTGCTCAGTACTTTAGAGAAGTAAGATGTAAAATATTTTTGGACAAAGGAAATAATGAAATTTAGGTATGCTAGCCAATAAGAGAACATTCATAGTTTAAAAAAAGCGATGCAAAACCATTTATTTTGGTCAAAAGCAACTGAACTTAAACCTGATAAAAATGAAAAAACAAGCTAAGATCAGTTAGCTCCATGGATGCAAGCTTTAGCATTATGCAACTCTCTATTCAGTATTGCAAGACTCCACTGGTCAATAAATTAGTCTTTTTTTCTTCATTCTTTTCATGTCAATGTGTCATTATGCTTGCTTCAGTCTTAAAAGGATACTCCACCCAAAACAAAAAAAATCTGTCATCATTTACTCAACCTCATGACATCCCAAATGTATATGACTTGTTTCTTCAGATGAACACAAACAGATTTTAAGAAAAATATGTGAGTCTGTATACTGCAATGGACCTCCAAAGTTGATGCTGATTCGGCAGTAATACTTATGACAAATAAATGTCTTCTAAAGCGAAACAATAGGTTAGAAAAATATTTAAAATAAATGTTTTAATTACAGTAAAAACCATCGCTTCCTGTCATATGTGGGTTCATGAGAGCGTTGTGAAGAGCAACAAAAGTGCATCCTAGCGCTCACGCGACAAGTGATGCAGAAGCAGAGGATGTTTACATCAAGCATGAACTCATGAACAATGTATGACCATTGGCAGGAAGCAATGGTTTATAGGTTTAAAAGAGTAGTATTTTTCTTACTTTTCGTGTTAGTTTTGCTTGTTTTTTTAAGAGTCAACTTTGGGGGTCCCATACACTTGCATTATATGGACTCACAGAGAAGGGTTATTTTCCTTAAAATCTGTGTTTGCATTCATCTGAGGAAAGAAAATCATATACTGTACAACTGGAATAGCATGAGTACGAGTAACTGATGAGAGAATTTTCCTTTTTGGATGGAGTATCCCTTTAAGTAACAACTGCTAACTTACCACTGCCGGGCCCCGGGGAGCCCATCACACTCCTGTAAGTAGGAGGGGGCAGTGGAGGTGGGGTTCCTCTGAAGCTTCCTGCTGCAATGTCTTTGGGTGATGTGCCAAACACAGTAAACTCGTCCCTCATGCTCGCCAAGTCAGGGGTTCTTCTACTGTCGTCTCTCAAGGTGAGAGGGGAAGGTATGGCTCCATGTGGAGGGTGGTCCGCTGGCAGGAAGGGGAGTCCAGGGCTGGCAGGGGTCACGGGGGACTCTAGGGTGAGCTCAGGCTCTGGGAGCTGAAAGCAGCAGGGAAGGTCCAGGGGACTCAGAGGAGAGTCTAAGGGCGGTGGTGGTGGAGGTGAATCTGGAGGCGGGATGGAGTGGAGGGGGGGAGGGGGCGAGGCGGGAGGCGGCAGGTTGAGGGGCGAGGTCGGAGGCGAGTCCACAGGGGAAGAGGACAGAGGTGGCGAAGGGGCGGGTTCATCTGGTGGAGGAGGTCTGGCGAGAGAGCCCTCGCTGAAGCTCACCCAACTGCACTGCACCACATCTGATCCAGACCTGGGTGTCTCTACAGGCCCGAAAACACAGTCCAAGTCAGGCATAAATGCCCCTGCGGCCAGGTCAGATAATGAGGAATCCTGATAGGCCGAAGCTGATCCATGTCCTCTGACACTAGGAACCACGCTATAATAACCTGTTTGAAAAGAACAACAATAAACTGTCAAATACTTTTCCATCTTTCACTACCACCATAAAACTAGGGGTGTGCAATATGTATTATATGTGTATATAATTGTTGTTTTAACAATGTTGAAGCTGACATTATCGAGTATGTCGCTCACTGCAAAAACAAGCCTTGTGAGTGCACACTTTCACTTGTGCCTAGTAAAATAGTTTGAATTTAGAAGAATAGAAGTTAGAATGTCCCCAAAATTCAATATATGGGGCAAGAATGACCCTTTATGAGCTTTTGTCTTGAATAACTTTTTATCCAACAGTTCAATAAACAAGAAAATAATATGTTGACAATATTGTTTTTTTGCTCTATTTCAACGATGTAAATAGTTTCAAACAAAGCTGCAATGAAACTGCTGTGCGTCTCTGAGCAACACACGATGGACACTTTACTATCCCATGAGGCCACAGGAGAGGATTTGTGAATGGCAGTGAAGTGATCCGTACGGACAAGCCCCATGGTTCGTTACGCATGTGATTCACATATTAATTGCTAAGTTTGAGCCTCATCGACGGAAAGTTTATCATTTGCACGTTTTTTTCTTGCCAATTTTACACATTCAAGCGATTTTAAACCATTTCAGCGCAAATGCTTTTTTAGATGCAGCTTCTGTAGCAGTTCTGCAGTGCAAAAAAGATTTTGTTGATATTGCTTTAATTTAATTGGTAACTGCTTATAGTGTCTTATTATTCTAATTGAATTTATTGATCAAATGTAAGAATTTGACAAAATATGATGCATATATCTAATAAAGTTAGAAAAAAATTCCCTTATAAATAAAGGTAAAACGACCCTGGAAATCAATTTAAGGTGGCAAATATCATCAGTTTTAATAAAAACGTTAATTTCTGTCACTGCTGTAACACCGCACAGAAAAAGAAGATTATGAAAAGTTTTGGGAGTCAGCTGTCCACAACTAGGGATGGCTCGATACCACAATTTTGGCTTCGGTACGATACCAGAACCTAATACCTCGGTATCGATACTAAATCGATACCACAGTCAAAAAAAAAAACAGTCTCAATTTAAGTCAATTGAAACAATTTTATTAAAAAACACTGCTTGAAACTCTCTACTACCAAATGTGCAAAGAAAAAGTATCAAAATGTAAAAAATAAATAAATTCAGTCAGGGAACATACAGTAGGTAAAATTTTGATTTTGAAAAAAATAAAACCCTGAAATCATACAATTAAAATAGATTAATATCTATAATAATAGATTAACATATAATAATAATAATAATAATAATAGAATAATGAAATGACATGTAAACCATTCGCCTAGCGGTGAACTTTGAAACAGCAGCGCATCAAATACCGAATTGAACAAAATTATGATATTGTACCGTTTGAAAAATAATATATACCGGTACTTTTGCAGTACCGGTATACCGCGCATCCCTATCCACAACAGACCTAAACCAGTAAAGGTACCAGCACAAAAACACACTCAGCAAAATAGTTAAATTATCGTTACTGACAAAATCATAGAAAATATTGGGATATCATTACCACAAACATAAAGCTAAGAACAAGTATTCTAGAAAAAGACGATCCTGGAACTCAGTTCTTTGAAAACAATGAAATGACATGTTTTTGGATGCTAAATTGGAACTGTCAATACGTACCAGAGGATTCTACAGAGCTAGAGCTGCGTCCAGGTGGAGTGACAGGAATGTTCTTTGGAGGAAGTGGAGGCGGAACTGAAAAGACAGTTGACAGGGCATGTTCGGAAAGAAGTACTACCTTCCTGAATATTGCGATGAATTAAGACTGTAAAACAATGGAACAATCAACATCCAAACAGCAAACAGATACTTTGTCACTTGAACTCATCGTATGACATGTGAGATGTTGCAGATTGTCTGATCTTATATCACTGTGTCACTTTGGATCACTCTAACAATGCTTTTGAAAACGCAGAATTCACCAAACATCTTCCTATACTTGTAATGAGAAGCGCTAACTAACGAAAGAGAAGCTTTGAAGTCTCCTTGCGGCTTCCCGTCAAAATAAAAGTTACATTTTAATATTTTTGTTTAGCATTAGAAACAATAATTAAAATATTATTATTATTATGCTCCTTGGCTCTCCTCACCAACTGCGAAAGGCTGGGTCTCTCACTCTGTCGGTTGATGGTGTTGCCCTGGAGTTTCAAATCAAATTAAAAAATCTTGGTGTCATATTTGACGCCACACTGTCATTTGAGCCGTATGTGCAGAATACAGTTAAGACATCCTTTTATCACCTCAGAAATATAGCACGTTTACGTCCTATGCTGTCCTTCACAGTTGCTGAGAGGTTGATAAACTCTTTTATTTTTTCACGTGTTGACTATTGTAATGGTCTCCTAGCTGGTGTATCTAAATCTTCAATCGACAAATTGCAATATTTGCAAAATTCCGCTGCCAGAGTATTGACTGGGGTCAGGGCTAGGGATCATATTACCCCTGTCTTGGAGTCTTTGCACTGGCTCCCTGTCAGGTACCGCATTGATTTTAAAATCCTTATGCTGGCATATAAGGCTTTGCACAATCTGGCTCCTCAATACTTGACAGATCTTCTATTGCCGTATACACCGTGTCATAATCTGCGTTCCTCTCAGAGTGGTCTGTTGGTTGTTCCCAAGACGCGGCTTCGTTCTAGGGGTGATAGAGCATTTTCCTTCGCTGCTCCCAAGCTTTGGAATTCTCTACCGGCTGACATTAGGGAAGCAAATACATTAGTGACTTTTAAATCCCTTCTTAAAACATTTTATTTTAGGATTGCTTTTACCTGACTATTTTACCTGATTATTTTTGTGGTTAAAGTGTGCAGCGTTTTTTTCTGTTGTTATGCTTGTCTGTAAAGCGCTTTGAGAAAGCAACTTTTAAAGGCGCTATACAAAATAAATGTATTATTATTATTATTAGTAGTAATAGTCGTAGTACATATATTCACTAATCTTTGGCAGGCCAAATAGTGCCAGGGATTTGTTGTGTCGCAGCATCACTGATTATAACCGGTTCCATTGTCTTTCGTCTGTACGCTTTTGTACAGTTAAGGTTACAAACTCTCTCTCCGCTTCCCCAGAGTCATATTTGGAATGATTTGTTGCCCCAAAAAAAAGAAAACGCAAAATAAACACGGTTAAAGATGAATTTGACGGATGGCATTATTATTTTCCCCCTATAGATATCGTAAATTCTTTTGGCCATGATAATCTTGCAGTGAAAAATCTGATTTCCTGACAGCCCTAGTTTATTTATTACTCTGGAAATGGAAGGTCAAGTTGAGCCCACTGCATTCTGGGACAGTATTTCATGCAGTGTGTTCTGCTGCACAGTTTGGCAAATGAAGTAAGACATCTTGGTATTCTATGCATCTTATAGACCAATTGTATAATGTGCATTGTGCACAGACTATAAACTGCAGAAATAGTAAGATTAGCATGCTATTTCAAAAGTTAGCTGTGTTTTTATTCAGGGCTCTGAATGTTTATTAGGAATGCAGTAATTAAATTACTTTTTACTGATACTGATAGAAGATATTTTTGTTATATTATGGCCAAAATGAATACATAAAGTAATAACTGTTAACTTTTTGTGTGATCTGTTCAAATCCTAATCCCGTCATGTTGCTAATACATGAGATTTTTCTGGCGAATCTTGTAGATCCAGTCGCACTCTGAGGTGAGCAGTGAAATATGATGCTTTGTAGCATTGAATCCCTTTCATTAGGAACTGCTTCAGTGTTGCTGTTATGCGTTTTATTGGTGCCTTCACTGTGACAGTTTTGAAGCCTATCAAAAATATTTTGGACATTTGACGCGCATATCCATGAGGTGCAGGAAGTACAGTGAGGTGATGAATGTGGAGCAGTACCTGCAGTGGGCAGAGATCTGCTCAGAACACAGGTGGAGAGAGAAGCGGACTGACACCAGGGCTCCGGCTCAACCACGAACACTGTCATTAACATTAACAAAAGAAACGCCCATCAATACAATCCTTGACCAACACAAATATTTCATAAGACAAAGCAAAGCAAGACACAGAAGTACATTTTTCTGATAAACTTCTGATTAACCTGTAAACTGTCATCCCCTTTTTGAGCATAGTTTTGAACTTAAATGGTTGTAATTTATGAATACTTTAGAATACAAACGCCAGTCTCTTTTTAAAGGAAACACTCAGCAGATTATTGCAGAAGTGAAAGTAGCTTGCAAAAATAAGTGTAAAAAGTTATAGAAATGTAGAGTTTATTGTTTATTAAGTAAATGTACCAAACTGAACATTTTTTATACAAAATTTATGATTGGTTCTGCGCAGATTTAGCTCATCTCAAACAAGCCTATTTTCTCGTATTTGAGGCGCCGTTTATTGGGTGCTAAGAATGTCTATCAAATGCGCCTGTACGTAGCTCATAGCCAATCGTTTCAATTATACCAGATGACGTCTGTAGAGTGACAGAAATTAGACAAGGAAGAAGACGATGGGTCTTAATAAACTTGCATTCTAAACTACTTAGAACAATATCTAAGGTTGCATCGAAAGGTAGCTTCGCGTCTGCTGCCATGTTGAATCCATAGAAATAAACAAACTGCTTCGGTGTGTCACATAGATGTCGTCATCGTCTTGTTGCTCCCTCCCCGTTCTGTGATTGGTTCCCTAGATGAGGCGAAAATCTGGACCATGGTATCCATACTGCCTTTCAGCGTGAATAAAATCAAGCTGCGGGAAGGCAGCATGGGGAAACCCAGACTAAACTAACGCGCTAGTTTTCATACAAAATAAATATGTAACATTAGTTTAGTTATTATTAACGCAATAACGTAACACATGCAGGCTACGTTTCTTAACACAGAGAATGAATAAAAAAACGCCTGTTTCTCCAGACTCGCGTTTTATCAGTAATCCACAAATCACAGAACTTTCATAATCATTAAGCCAAAGCGATTTAAATTTTATTCAGATTTACTGTTAAGCATTACTTAAAGGCCATGTTGCAGGTTTAATTTTTCAACGAATTTGTGCAATTTGCTTGTTGGTAATAAACATTTAAACTGTTATCCATTGTATTTTATGTTGTTGGGTATCACAAAACGAAAAAAGTAGGTACTATCTTACAGCGGTTTGCAACGATTCTCCTTTCCCCCACAATGCATTGCATTACGTCACCTTGGGGAGAGAATTTACCAAAGCCCGCTGCCCGCCTTGTAGAGAGTGACGAGTAGTAGACGAGAGTATTCAGATAGTGCAGATTATAGATAAATACATAGATATAGAGAGATAGATAGACGAGATATATATATAGACTAGATATATAGACAGACTAGATATATAGATAGTCAAGTATAGAGAGAGATAGGCAGACAGCATAACGTTAGCAGATATAGCTAACGTTATCAGCTAGATAGAAATATATACAGTTGTAGGTTACAGTTTGACAAGAGTTTTGAGTGTGACAGAAGCACAATGTTGTGTTTTATTGCGAGTGTACACAAATATAAGTAAACACTTTGCAGTTTGAACGATATCCTGTATGAACAAAATGACGATGTTTTTATGTTTCCACTGTTCGATCGCGCCCGCGCCTCTCTCTCTCACACTCACACACACAATACGAATACATGTATAATTCCACCCCTAATAGCTAGCATGATGCTTTCTATTTCTAGATGACAAAGACAAACATTACCAGTACTACGACACTATGACAAAGGTTACCGGTACTTATCTGAACGAACATCATGATCATATACTGCCACTAGATATAAAGAAAACGTTGATTTTTCACTCTGTGCTATTCAATGACCGTAAAAAAAATATATGTGACGTTATTGTGCACGGCTGCTCGTAAGTTAAAACGGCTTGCCATAGCTTGTAGACTAGCTCCAGTGTTCATTTCTGCGTTGCTAAATGATAGCAACTCACCGGGACACTTCACCAACTCACCATGCATTCAATTGGCTTTGACGGCCATCAGTTCTTGGAAATTCTTCATTTGCCCTCTCACGTCTAGCAGGTTCAAAATTATACGGCTGCGGGCCATAATACATGTTAGTTCTTCTTGCCAACTCTTCCTCATCCCAGTCAGTCGCCATAGTTCTAATACTAGGCTGAGGCACCCTTTCCTCCGCTTCTCCCCAACGTGACGTCATCACAGAGTTGCGTTTAAGACCATTTTTGAGACATTTTAAAAATGATACACATATCTTGAGTGATTTATGTACCCATTAATCAACAGTGGTGGTTAACCTGCAACATGGCCTTTAAGCATTTTATAATTTGCATGGATGAATGATGTTTTCCTCTTATCTGAACTCTTCTTCGTTTGCTGTTGCTTGATTTGAGGACTGCGCGTGAACAGAGGCGTGTCACCAGGTTTTTGCGTAGTTTAGAGTGACAAATCGTATGGGCCTATTGTAGGAGACCTCTGAAATCAAAATTAGGAACATTTAAAATAGCATAATGGGGCAACTTTAAGCTTTCAAATGATGCCTAATTTATGATGATTACTAAAATTTGTGGTGGGGAAAAAAGGCAATAAAAAAAGTGTGCCAAGATTCCTGCTACCGAGACGCTGACAGTTAACAGGGTAATCTTGTAAACCACATAACATTTTGCCACATAAAATAACTCAGCAATGTATGGTTATTTAGAAGTATGAATGTAACTTTCCATAATGGAAAGCGTTACCTTCTGAGTTGTGTGCTTCAAAATTGGTCTCAAACGGTGGGCCGAAAAACGCTGCTGTGTATTCTCTTTTTATGCGAGACAGAAGAAAAACAACAAGTCCAAAATATACCAAGAGTATTCAGGCAGTGAAATTTAGAAAGGTTACTCAATTGAAAATGAAAAATTCAATAGTGAGCAGAACCACAAAGTTCCATAAGGATTGGTGATGATGGCACACTAACCTGGGCGGGTCTGAACCAGGCCCTGGGGTTGTCGTGGGTGTTGGAGTAGATCGTCTTGGTCTGGCAATCTCCTCACCTGGAATATGCAAAGAAAGACAACTATTTAGAAGTGACAACCATGATCGACAAACTGAAGTGATACGACAAGTCAAGTCGATATTTCCAAATTAACACTCACTTGACAAGTTTCGTTTCATCTGGCACTGTAACAAAGGTCACAGAAGAAGATAACAAAGACATTTCAAGGACCACAAACACTATATACAACATTTATATGAACTAACATGATGGGATAGAAACTCTTTTCTTTGATATTCACACACATATTACTATAAAACACGTACCAAAAATTTATCTCCTAGGTACCTGGGAAGATATCATAAACTACCGTTCCAAAAACTGGGTTTGGTAAGATCTTTACAATGTTTTTGAAAGAACTCTCTTATGTGCACCTAGTTAACATCTTGCAAAATATTTTTTTCTCGCAACTGTCAGTTCTAAAGTCAGAATTGCATGATGTATAGTCGTATTTGCATTATAAAGTTAGAATTGCGAGATATAAACTCCCAATTCTGACTTTATAATATGTAACTGCGAGTTATGTCAGAATTGCGAGTTATAAAGTCAAGAATTGTGTGATTTAAAGTCAGAATTGCAAACAAGCTTCCATAGTTTTCTATTTAAATATATATCAAAAATGTAATTTATTCCTGTGATCAAAGCTGAATTTTCAACATCATTACTCTAGTCTTCAGTGTCACATGATCTTTCAGAAATCATTCTAATATGCTGATTTGCTGCTCAATAAACATTTCTTATTGTTATCAAAGTTGATAACAGTTGTGCTGCTTCATGTTTGTGGAAACTGTGAAATATTTCCTAAAAGTATTAATTTCTTTAAAAAAAAAAATACTTTTGAACAATAGATACAAGATAGAGGTGGGCAATATGACCAAAATTAAAATGACCAAATGAAATAGACAAAACAATAAAACTAATATTAGAAAACTATAGTAAATTCTGATTAGATGGGCCACAATCAAAAGTGGAAATATATGCATACCTGCAACCACATATTATTTTTAAGCAAATATTTATACACATTGACATTATACACCCCTTGACACATTTCTACCGCTGCACTGAATATACAGCCCAATCATGTGGGATAACAGGCATTATTTGGCACCTGGACATTGTTTTCCATCAGTTCCATTTATCATTGAAAACTAATGAAGCTTCTCTGACACAACTGATGAGCGGCAAACATCTTCAGGAAATGGACAACAGAGTCTAGGTGCCAACACTGAACTCCATCTGACATTCACACCCAACATGCTGAAGCTGCAGATTATTTAAAGAATCTAATGATTCACTCATATTAATCCATGAGGGTATCAAGCTGTCAGTATAGCAGTAACACACCATAAAGCATCATCACAATGACATGTTCAGTGGAACACAGCTTATATTGCGCATGCAATAGCAACATCAGTATCTTATCAGTACATTTTGGTAATATTTATCTATTACATTTACAATAACCATACTTACTGGACTTCGTCTCTGAGATCAGCAAAAAAGGAGAAAGAACAGACCTGGTCAGAGAGTGAGTAACAGATCAGTACTATTAACAAAAACAATATTTAGAAGAGGAAAACATGATGACGTGATGGGTCTTTTCAGGTGGAAGCACACTTCTTCATTATACATGAAAGCATTAATGCATTATAAATGCATTTCTGTGACTCAAAGAGTACAAAATGTTACTAGCAAAAGCATGTTTATGGGTTTATATAACTTGAATGCAATGTATTGTCAGTTGCTTTGGATAAATGCATCTGCAAAATTCATAAATGTAAAATTTACATAAAGCCAGTAATTCAAATAACTCAAACCATTTCAATAAAAAAAAGAATTTATGATTGAAACATATCGCTCATTGTTTACTTAAACACAGTTCTAGGGATGCAGCAATATTACAATTCTGAATGATACTGTTAAAATAAAAATAGTTGCATGTTACGGCCAATAATCAGTCAATATTAAATTTCATTACTATTTTGTCTGAAAAAACACTATAACTAAAATAAATAATTTTAAATAGTACAAGTGTACAAGTCATCACAACAAACAATGTAGGAAATAATAATAATAAAATGTAATATAAAGCCGTTCAAAAGTTTGGGTCAGAACGTTTTTTTATAAAGAAATTAATACTTTTATTCAGCAAGGATGCATTAAATGAATCAAAAGTGACAGTAAAGGCATTATAATATTACAAAAGGTTTCTATTTAAAAATGTATTACTCAAAGATAACATTTATATCATGGTTTCCACAAACCTATTAAATAGCAAAACTGTTTTCAACACTGATAATAGTAATAAATGTTTATTCACCATCAAATAAACATATTAAAATGATTTCTGAAGGATCATGTGACACTGAAGACTGGAGTAATAATGCTGAAAATTCAGCTTTGCATCACAGGAATACATTACATTTATGTATTACAATAGAAAACAGTTATTTTAAATTGTAATGATTTTTTATATTATTACCATTTTTACTGTATTTTTGATCAAATAGACACAGCCGTGGTGAACATTACAGACTTCTTTCAAAAACAATAAAAAAAATCTCTCAGACCCTAAACTTTTGAACGGTAGTGTAAATGTATCTATGGAAAATGGATGTTTGTTTTGAGTTTTGCTCAAGATTACAGGTGTTATTAAATTATTAGTGTTTTCAAAGATTAACTTTAAGTATTAGATGAGAGCAAAAATATTGAAAAAAAATAGTGAATAGGATCCACAAACAAATACCCAATATCGACAGACACCAATAAATAAAATATATATAATTAAACTGCTAAAGTGTTCTGCACCACCGTTGGCTCTAGTCTGACGCCGTCGGGTTTTTTTGGGCTGATTCAACATGTTGAATTTATGCATTTATGCAGTTTATTTATGCATTTCAGATTCATTTCAAGCATTGCTGATTAAGATTAAATTCAATTGGATTGAACGACAATTTGTCCAGTATAGCACTTTTGATGGATTCACCATTTGCCGTTATGATCTTGAGAGCTAAGGTAGACTAAACTAAGGTACAACCAGACAGAAGTATAAAAACACTTGCTTACCGGACTCTTTCTCTGTGTGAGGAAACAGAAGAACAGAGGAAATCATCTCAATATTTGAATGTGAATATTATTATGGGACATCAGCAGTGTAAAGTAAAACTTAAAAGACGAACCAGAGGGGAAGGAGATATGGCCAGCGTCCCCACTGAAGCCTTCAGCTCATCCATAGTAGATACTGTGCAGGTTCCACTGTTTGCTGCCAATGGCTTGATCTTGATCTTAAATTTCTTCCCATGCTCCTCCTCTCCCTCTCCCTCGGACTCACTGGAGGAGCAGACCATCTTGACTTTTGAAGCTGGTGAATCTTGTTATGGAATTCCATAGTTTTTTTTCTCTTATTTTTATACAAATTAAAGGTCAGAAAAGATGGGAAATGAGTACAGATCAATTTGCATGTGAAGACTAAAAGGATATTTCCCCCTTGTTCTCCAGGTTTAACGCTGTACCCTTCATCATCCACATCGGGAGAGTTCTGTTATGGTACAAACACATGAGGCATTACATTCACAGGAACTATAAAGGCCGTATGAAAAATCAGCATTCAGAGAGATTTACTTACATATCGATCCCAGTCGATCTCACCGTAAAAACCATTGGGTGCACCATTGGCTTTTTTCTGGGAATAAACCATACGGGATGACATTGTAAGAATGATCACAATGAAATAATAATTCACAACACTACCTAAAGTAAGTTTGTAGAACGTTTATTCACTTTCATGGATTGTGTTGTACTCACAGATTTTTCTTTGTCTGGTGATCCACTGAAAGAGATGAAAGCATCAGAGTTCAGATATATGACAGAATGAGAAGTATTTAAGTATGATAAGTACAGGTCTATTATTAATGTACTATCCATTTTAGATGCCAGGGAGCTGGGGCCCACTAGGGGGCCTCAAGATGGCTTAAAATTATTTAAAATAAGAATAACAAGCAGTAAAAAACCCAAAAGTATTAAAAATCTACTACTAAAAACTAAAAAACGGATTCACACTGTCTTGAAAAAATATGTGAATTCTAGCACTGGATAAGTCATGTAAATGAAGAAAATCATATAACTCCATGATGGCTATTATACGGTGGCCAAGAGAGCTCAATGCGCTGCAACTGAAGAAAACACGTGCAAATAGAAAAAACACCAGCAAATTCAGAAAACATCTTCTTCAGTTTGACAACAAAAGTGCTGCAAATACTCACAACGCATCCAAATATAGAAATGCGCTGCAAATATTCACAACGCAGCCAAATACAGAAACGTGCTGCAAATTGCACAGACCACAACGGAAATGTTTAAGGGGAACCCAACAAGTGATGAATCTGGCTGGGCTTTTTGTTCAATGTCTACTCGTCAGCGGTGTTGTCGATGACCTGAAAGGTGAGTTTTTTGTTTATTTTAACATCATGATCATATGCGTGTTGTGAGTAATTGCAGAGCGTTTCTGTATTTGGTTGTGTTGTGAGTATTTGGAGTGCGTTTCTGTATTTGGTTGCGTTGTGAGTATTTGCAGTGCGTTTCTGTATTTAGCTGCATTTTAACTATTAGCGGCACATGTGTTGTCATGAAGATGTTTTCTTAAATTGCTGGTGTTTTTTTATTGAACGTGTTTTCTTCAGTTACATCATGCTGAGCTCTCTCGGCCACCGTACTATTATTATTAAAAATATAAAATGTTTTTAACATTAATCCTTATCCTGTAAATCATGTAAAACTGGAAAAGTTATGGGGCCTTCGAAAATTGTTGTGGATAATGCAAGCCCTGGAGGCAAAAAGTCAAAAAGATCCACTGCGTTGCATGAAAACACAACAAACATTTGGTTGGTCTATTGTGCATGTTAGAAAAATTATCTTTTCATGTCTAAATTCTTCGCCAAAATAATCTGCAAAGCGGAGCAGACTTTATGCCAATAGTAAAAGACCGGCTCTGCTACTAATAAACATTTGACAAAATTACACTGAGCCAAGTCATAGCAATGCACAATCATTATAGAAAGCAATTCACTCTAATCACAATAAACGAGGCTGTGCCAAGGTGGCCAGCTCTACACATACACCACTGAGCAAATCAGAATATCATGTAGAGATCTGTGCAGAGCTGATGCCCACGGTCAAATCCCTGACTGTTCTTACTCACGTGGAGTCACTGTCCTTTTCCTTCTTCCGTATCCCGAAGGCCTTTCGGGTACGCTTTTTCAGTCCTATTAAAAATCATGTTTATAGTCAGGAACCAGATAATACACAGTTCCTCTAGTGTAACATGTTACAAGAAAAATAACATCAGTCAGTCTTGATGAAATCTATATCTATACTGTTCAAAAGTCTGGGGTCGGTAAGATTTAACATTTTTTGAAAGAAATCTTTTTTTGCTCACCAAAGCTGCATTTATTTCTGCAGTTAAACAATAAGATGGTGAAACATTTTAATTTATACATTTTAAGAAGACTGTTTTCTATTTTAATATATTTTAGGCTTTTAAATAAAATAATAGTCTCCAGTGTAACATGATCCTTTAGAAATTATTCTAATATGCTGACTTGGTGCTCAAGATTTTTTTTATTATTATAAATGGTGAAAACGGTCATGCTGCCAAATATTTATAATATAACTTACTGACCTCAAACTTTTGGAAGGTAATGTACCTGCATATGTATATAATTTAATTTTTTGTAGATAGTCCGCAATTTAATCTTTTGAATGTTGTGTGTTATTACGTATAGCTTGAAAGGACTCGAAGATACTTGATTACATTTTAAAAGCTTGATTAAATTGTTAAAGTTTATATTTATTTTTGTATTAATTCATAACACAGACACACAAAAAAAAAAACATTCCAGGAATGATGTATAAACATTTTTTGTGCTAAAGTCTTGAGAACATTATTCAAGACCAGATAACTTTGAACGAACATTCTATTAACATTACTGTAAGAACATTTGTTCATAACTTTGACAGAACATTCCCAGAATGTTACCCAAGAGAATGTTCCCTGTTAGCTGGGTTTGGAGCATTTGCTAAATCCATGAGTACTAAAGTAGAAATATTCCCTGCATTCTCTCAATAAATAAATAATATATGATAATTATACAAGAATTTGCTAAATGCAGTTGCAATTTTTTTGATGAAGTACAACGTCAAACTGCTGCCACTGCTTGTTATCAACTACCAAAAACACAAAGCCACACGAGTGCTAAGTTAAATGTAGAGCTAAATTCACTGACATCTGAAAAACAAACACACCAGGGGAGTGACATTTTTCATAAATATTTCAACATCTGCAACTAAAAAATGCAAAAAAAAAAAATTTCCAAGACCTCGTTCTGAGTGGACTGAATTAAATGACGAACATTTAATTGTTATTATTGCATCAAGGCAAATGAATGACCCATGCAACTCTTTATTGGGATTCACAGTGCATGTTTGACCTGGATGACCAAATCTGCAATGAGGCCATGCAGTCATTTACTGGTGGAAGGGTGTCAGCAACAACAAATATGCAAGATCTAAAGCTTATTTTTCAATATTTTCTCAATCTGCCAATTAACTTGTATGTGGAACCAAGCATCCCCAAGGACTGGCATCATGGTCGATATTAACAGGCAAAGCAACAGAATTTATAGCCTGGAGATCTTGGCATGATGGCATACAGGACCGCTTGAAAGTCTAGTTGTGTGTTCACCCATCATGCCTCTAGTCTAGAAGACCTCTAGGGAAAAGCTGACATTTCCTCCTCCGCTTGGCTAAAAGTGAGGCAATTAAGTCGAGTTTATAAAAACAAATACAGGGAGATGAAACTGCTTGCAGCTTGTGCACTACCTTAAACATTTGAATCCTACAATGCCATTAAATTAAGACAGGAATAGTTCACATTTACGCACCCTTATGTTGTTTAACAACCATATGACTTTCGTTCTTCTGAAGAACACAAAAGGAGAAGTTTTGAGAAAAGTACTGGTTGCTCTTTTCAAATAATAGATTGCAATGATAATCAATGTGGACTAGCTTTCAGGCTTCAAAAATGATACAAACTGTCCATATACAACACACAGGCTACACTACATTCGAAGTCTTCTGAACCATTCAATAGTTTGATGTGAGAAACGAATTGAAATTCAAGCTGATATTCACTGATAATCCTGTGAGATGTTAACTTGAGATCCGTGTGACCAAATCATTGTCAATAAGTTGAGAACTGGATCTGTTCCAATTTGTAAACAAATCATTAGTTATTTCTAACCAGCAAGCACCTGCCAGTGATCACCGGTGAATGGGTCGGCTCACAACTTGTTCATCTCACACCAACCGATTCAGACTGGTTTTGAGAAATAAATCATTAAAAAGATCCTACTTGGAGTCAGTAAATTTTTGCTTTGTTTTTGTTTCTTATGCTCTATAAGGCTGCATTTATTTGATCAAAAATACAGTAAAAGAGTAATATTCTCAAATATTATTTAGGGATGCACCAATATGAAAATTTTGCCCGATACGATAACCGATAATTTTTTATATTTGAAAGCCGATAACCGATATAATGACCAATACATTTAAATAAAAAAATGTTATATAATTTTTGAGAGACTGATTACAAAAAAAAAAGTTTCACCATTAAATCCATGTCCCAAGCACACAATTATAATGATGTTCTCATTATAATTTTATGTAGCCCATATGATAGACTTGCATGTTGCACTTATTTAAGTGATTCCAATTATATTTCAAGCAATTCAAAAATGTCATGGCGAACAGTGTGCATTTGAAGTGTCTCAGCTTAAGGAGATAATCCATTATTTATCTGCTTTAATATATCGGCCAAATTTCATTATCGGGCCGATAACGATAACATTAAAAGTAAACTTATTCATGGTGGCCGATATATCGTGCATCCCTAATATTATAACAATTTAAAAGAACAGTTTTCTATTTGAATATATTTTAAAATGTCATTTATTTCTGTGATG
The DNA here is from genome assembly GCA_026230005.1 of Gila orcuttii. Taxonomy (NCBI): domain Eukaryota; kingdom Metazoa; phylum Chordata; class Actinopteri; order Cypriniformes; family Leuciscidae; genus Gila; species Gila orcuttii. The sequence continues at coordinate 33,287,932 of JAPDVR010000008.1, forward strand.
GCAAAGCTGAATTTTCAGCATCATTACTCCCTCCTTCAGAAATCCTTGTGATGATAATTTGATGCTGAAGAACAGCATTTGAAATAGAACAATATAAAAGTGTTCTATTTTTTTTCTTTACTGTCACTTTTGATCAATTTAATGCATCCTTGATTAATAAAAGTATAATTTCTTTTAAAAAAATGACTGACCCCAAATGTTTGAATGGTAGTGTATATTGCACTTTTATGGTGCTTTTGTGTACTTTCTGAAGTTTGAAAGCTTCAGTCCCCATTAATTGTAATCGCATGGAAAATAATGACCAGTCCATTCTTCAAAATTCCCTTTTGTGTTTCCCAGAAGAAACTAAATCGTACAGGTTTGAAAAAAAAAAAAAGTGAATAAATTTGGATTTTTTTAGATGAACTATCCCTTTAAATTAGAGGAAATAAATCATGACCTATAAGATCATGAGGGTGGGACTGTAGACCACAGAGCAAAGACACACAAACATCCTGATGGCAGATTTACATGGGAGTTACATATTCCTTGTGCACTGGATCACATGTGTAAACCGCCTTTAAAATATAACCTAAATTTAATTGTGCCATCATGATGTTTGTGTGTCACGGTGCAAACACACACACACACTTGCCATACAACGTGAGACACATAATCCTTCACCTCCTTCAAGGAGACAGACACCAAAACAAGCATGTGCTGCATTTGGATGTCATACACAATGCAGTCGCCTAGAGAATATTAGCACGCTAATAAATAATATCAACAGACAGCGGTTAATTTAAGGGCCCAATGTGGATTTTTACCTTGCATCATGGTTGCAGCACTTCATTCCTCGGTTTCACGCAAGCAAACAAACGGACACGAGATGCAGTAGTGATCCGTTGACCGGTCGTTAAAGGAAAGGCTCATACTGCCCAGCCCCGCACGTCTTCGTCTCGCGCGTTTCCCGGTAACCGGTGTGTTAGGCCCCGGGCACCGCCGCATCAGCAGCATCCACACACGCCATCACTACAGAGGGGATGCTGAGGACAGACAGCCGATGAACGGAGAACGAGAGAGTGTGGGAGGGTCGCGTAATTACCAACCCTACTATGGAGAAGGCTTTACTACTCATGAATATTAATAAGGTCACGACGACGTAGCTTGGCAACCTTCCTGGAGCGTCCAGTCACGTAATAAATTGATATTCATGAGCCAATCCTTTTAACGTAGTATGATTCGTTTGTTCGCAGCGTTCTACGCGGGTCTGTCAGCGAATCAGTTGGGCGTGCGTCACGTTGCGTAGTTAATATTCATGACCTGAGCCAAGGAGGGATAAAAGGAGGGATAAAATAGATTCACAGGAGGGATAAAAAGAGGGCAAACTGTCTGATCCTTGGTCTGATCCTGAGAACGATACTCATTTGATAGAGCGCCTCCTGCTGGTGGACAAAAAGTCTGATGCCACTAGTGAAAATACTTATTCCTTTTTCAGATTTTAATAGATTTTGATACATTAATATTATTCATTATAAAGAGGGCATTGATCGTCTCCTCTTAACAGAGGAATATGGTTCACCTTATTCTCAGTACCCGTCCTCGGTCCTCCTCCCACTACAAAAGCTTGTTTAAGTGTAAAAAAAAAAAGAATAAAAAAGATTTTATTGAATCAAAATAGTCTTCAGTCCTTTAGTTTTTCTGACACAGTTCAACATGGCACATTGTCACGCATTAATAAAGCTGTTTTGTTATACTGGTAGCCTACTGTACAATACTGTATAAAGCCACAAGGGGTCAGCAGCCAAAACTGATTTTCAGATGGTAAAAAGAGACGTTGAGGGCCACTGAAATCTTTAAATCTTGTCAACAACTACTGGAATCTCTCATCTGAGAATAGTACTAACTGAAAACAGTCATGACTCATTTAACAGTAATTTACACCAACAACTCAGGTTAGGTAACAGGTCTCTGACCGAATAAACATAGACAGACTATTCATTGCAGATTTTAGAGAATAATAAAACAATAAATGTGATTTACAGTCATCCATGCATTGTACACCCAGGCTTTTTTCTTTTTAATTACGATTAACGGGCATTTAATTCTACATTAAAAAATAGCAATAAAACATGCACAATGAAATAAATAAATATGAATAGGCTATTAACAGTGCTGGGCAGATTACTTACAAATTGTAGTCCATTACTGAATACAAATTACACGATAAACATTGTAGTAATCTGTTACATTCCACATTTTAGATAATATAATCTGACTACTTTTTGATTACTTTTGACCTAACTTGTTAATTACAATTGTATAATCTTGTACCATACTGATTAAATTACAAAGAGACATTTTTTTTGTTTTTTGTTTTTGTTTTCAACAACATTAGTTGCATTACACATTACATTATGTCAGGGTTTCCCGAACTAGGGTTTGAGAAGGAACTGTTGGGGGTTCATACATTTATAAAAAGTTAATAATTAATTAAATCATTAAAAAGTTAAATTATAAGAAATAAAGTATTTTAAAAAGTAATATTATCTAATTACAAGTATTTCGTTTTTGTCTAATTATGAAATCCAGATAACACCAGTTACTAAATATTAATATGCAGTATAATACTGAAAAAGGTGTATTAAATGAAGGAATGCATTGAAAACACAATAGATACTTGTAAAAAGAAAAAAAAAGAAAAAGAATTTATTAAATTGGGTCCTATTATGTTTTTCACTTTTTCAACTTTAGTTAGTGTGTAATATTGCTTTTTGAGCATAAAAAAGATTGCAAGGTTACAAAGCTCAAAGTCTACTCCAAAGGGAGATATTTTATTTAACAGAATACACTTTTCAAGAACTCCAACGAACTACGTTTTGACTACAACACATTTTCCGGATCTTATGAAGTCATAATGTTCCTCATTTAAAGGGACTATGTGTAGTTTTTTAGGTATTTTATTATCTAAAATCAATATTTTTATTCATAAATATGTCCTCAATGGTGTACAAATACCTCTGCCAATTATCTGACTTATCCTCGTAAACGAAGAATTTATTATCTTTATGTGACGGGTAGGCATAGACATAGACGCATAGACGCAATAAATACATAGACGCCCTATTGGCCGCTTTGGAACATTGCTGCGATACGGCAACGCGTCTGCCATTTTGCTGAGGGCAAGACTGCGCTGTAGACAAATGCAAGTAAACGGGTGAGCTGCGTTTTTCTTGGATAAAAACAATAATAACTTTTACATTTATCAACCGATTTCAGTGGTTTGTACGTGGTGTACGTTACTATTACTAATTATATAATGACCAAATACAACCAGAAAAAAATGTTCAGTCTTGTTTATGAAAGGTAATTCCCCGAGACCTGTTTTCAATTGTGTGGCGATTTGTACAGCCCCAAGCAGCACACGAAGCAGGCATTTTTCTCAACTCCCGTAACGAGAGGTATGGGAAAGTTGCCCTCCGCAATATGGCGGCGCCGTTGATGTACGCTCCAGCGGCCAATAGGGCGTCTATGTATTTATTATGTCTATGTGGGTAGGTCCATGGAGGCTTCCATGTCGTTCCGCCATCTTGAAAAACTATAATAGCAGAGAGGGTCAAAAAGAACTAGGCCAACGCATTTCCACAACGCTTTTTCGTTCAGAGCCAACTGAAAGCAGCAGAAACAGTCACTGCCCCGGCAAGTTTAAAAGGCTGCATTGCACTGTTATTATTTATACTGTAACATTCGTTTGTTCGTTGTGTCAAGTTGCAGTTTGTTTGAAATAACAAACCTGTTCACCCGAAGAAAAACTCGACAAAGTGCTATTAGAAGACATCCTGTCATAGCTTTTTGGTATATAACAGCTACCGTAGATGCAACGCGCATTTGAAAAAGCGATGCGCTGGAGAGCACAATTAGTTTGAATGCAAAATACAATTTCACCGCTAGATGGGAGAAATTCCTACACAATGTCCCTTTAAATAATCTCCACCTACAATATACGCAAAAAAAAAAAAAGAGAAAAAAAAAGGGCGTAGAGAAGAGTGTTGTCCATGTTCTTTCCACCCCGGAAAAGTTTTTCCTAAGCCTAACAAACTTGGAGAGGTTAAAATCATTTTTAAACACTGTTCCTGAAGATTATAACCTGTTTGTGCGCTGCACATTTTATGGAAATAAGCAAACAGGTAGAATACAACGCACAAAAGCTTCTCGTGAAAGACGTGGCCATTCCCATTTTGTCAGGATAATCTGTTGTTTATGGATCACTACCTGTAAGTACGTCTTATCATTTGTAGTTGTGTTTTATATGAACAGTTCCAATTATACGTTTTATGTAAGTTAGTTGCTATGATAGCTATGATGTAAACGAAAGGCAAAGCTTTGCCTCTGCTAACCTGCTAATATTACAGTATTGATGTAGTGTTTACTGTAGCTTTTGTAAGCTCTTGCTTGATTTTGTGATCAATTACTGATTGTATTACCATAGTTTTCCGACAAATATGATTAAATGGTGGATAACATCGTTTTTAACAACTCAAATCAAATTACAACAAAAACATACCACTCTTCTGAAATGTCCTGTGAAATGTGCTTGTAAAGTCTGTGCTTGAAATCTGTTCTGCACAATCCTCTTGTTCGTTGACATTGTCAGGGTTTGAATCGGGCTCAAAATGGTTTGAAATTAATATAATGTCATTGTTAATATTTACATCTGAGTAGAGCTTGCAGTTATGGAGGGGCGGGACATTTCCAGAACACGCGCTAAGCGCTGCCAATCACAACTCACTGGGCCAGCTAACCAATCACAGCACACTGGGCCAGCTAACCAATCACAGCACACTGGACCAGCTAACCAATCACAGCACATTTTGTATTTTGGAAGGAGGGGCTTCATCGAAAACAACATGTTCTAACCAAGGGGGTAATCCATCAGCCGGAAACTGAAGCCTTCCGGGAGCCGCCATTGTAGCAGAACTTCTCCTGCTGTTAGCATTCCATTGACTCCCATTCATTTTGGCGTCACTTTGACAGTGAATAACTTTACATCTGAGGCGTCCAAAGACTTCATTTGTCCATTATTTATTTCTAAAGAAACACGACAATGTATAAAAGGCTCCATTACTTTGTATCTTACGTTACGCCCCGTAGAAGCCGTTTTCGTAAAAATAGGCTAACGATTGTGTCATAACCATGCGACTTTCTGTCGCATACGGAGACATTACCGTATAGACAGGAGGAGAAGCTCGCAGGCAATCTTTTTTTTTTGTCTATGAGGCAATCGGGGGGACATGGAGGCATAAAGTCAAGGGAGAAGCCCATAGATAGAGAGTCCACAAAAGCAACAGGACAAAATATTTCAACAATGTTTTTGAGGAATTAGGTGATTCAGATTTGTCTTGGCACAGCTACTAGAAGATTTACAACTGTCAGACTGTCGTCAATCTCAGTTTGAGCCTGCACAGTCGCTCAGCCATTAGGAAGTGAGTGCTCTAAGTGGGCTTCAGTTTTCTCCATTGAAATCAATGGGGTCACTGTGTCCATTTCTTTTACTGTCTATGGTTCTAACAGACTGAGGTGAGAGGAGCTCCAATTTTTTTATGAACAATCAAGCATGAAAACATACTGTAGTACACCCCCAAAACAAAATCAAGACTTAGTAGAAGGGCATAATGGGACCCCTTTAATAGATAAAATTGTCAGTGACAGAACATAAGAAACCTTTACCATGGATGTTTGTTCAGCATTGTAGCACAGTCTGAATATGTAAGACATCATTTATTCTCTGTTTGAGTTGTGCAGAATGTTTGACGTTCTGTTTGTGGTGCTGGGTGAGAGCGAAGTTTAGATGTGATCAACAGATCAAAGAGATAGATTTACTAGAACAATTTCCTCTGTATGTCAGGTTACACCTACTTGCATACATATGCATGTACTATAAATATTCAGGTTTGTCACAGTCAGTCCTCATTCTCAGGAATTGTCTTCCTCTCTGTCAACAAACTCATTGTTTTATTACCCTTGAATGATATTCAACATGGCCCTCATTTTGAGTGCACGATAAACGATCTTGCTATCAGGAAATTTGCACTTTTCCATGAAGGGAAAGTAATCAGACTGGTTTTTGTCATGAAGAAGTTTGATCACTTCCTCCTCTGGAGCTCTGGGCCCTAAGAAAAGCCTCCAGTGGCCCACATGTATTGAGTTTCCACATGCCGCTCACTGGAACAACAAGCACTTTGACGTCAAACACTGCAAAGTTTTTGTGGCACTCCAAAAAAAATTCCCAAGCTTTCATATTGACATGGCAGTGATGGAAAAAGTTAACCCAAGTGTCACGGGATTTTTTGTAAAAAAGTGACTGTACCCTAAATAGCACGTCCCAAGCATCTTCCCTATGCACTCTGATAACTCCTAGACCCCCGTTCTCTTGTCTAGTTTTTGTTCATTCAAGCAAGTACTACTATTAACACTGTGTCAGAAAATATATTTCAGTAAACCAGTAAACTGCTATATTTATCAAACTAGATTTTTAGAGTGGCAAAGCTTTTCCGTCACACTTTAAAAAAGAAATTCAGGGGACCTTTTACCACACCTTAAATAAATGCATGGTTACAAGTTAAAAATTCCAATTAATGATTGAATTACGGTAAACCTTTTAAGTTGCTGAAAATTGGGCAGTGGATTTCTAGTTCCCAGGATGCTTGATTGTTGAAATTAGTTGGAACACGTAGGCCTATGTTTTTTAAATAATTAACTTGCGCCACAAATTAAGTTCCTCTAATTCAGTGTAGTTTGTTGGTTGAATATAAAGTCATTAGAAGTTGTTATAACTCAAAAAGATTGATGCAAACGGTTGCATTTGTTGTTGTTGAGCCAAAGCATTTGTTTTTAGAGTGCATGGCCCTAATGTGTTAATAACGCAATTTAAACGTGAGGGGTTTGTTTCAAACGAATCAAATTTCTAGGGTGGCATCCATGATATCCTAAGATGCTTTGTAACAATTTTAAATTCAGTCAGTCAAAACACAGCGTTCGCTACACAAAGGTCAGCATGCTGCAGCTGATCATCGACATCACTGGTAAACTTTAGCATAAATGTTACTCAGTGAAACCAGTCTTGCTGAGCAGGATGCTCTTCATTTGTTTCTAGGTGGTGGCTGCTGTCACGTCTGCATGATCTCTACTCTGATATGTGGTGAATGAGTACGTTGTTTCATTCTGTTTTTGGTGTTTGTTATATCTGCGTGATCAGGGGAAATAGCTAACAGCTAATTATTCCACCCGTTTTCATGTATGTTTAATAAATGCAATAACGTGATACTTTTTACATCACTGCTAGTCTTCAATTAACACATACATTAACAAAAATCCAAATTTATATTCAAAGTTACATATTAACTTAGCAGACAGAGTCTGATGACTCAACCACACATCTCACAGCCAAACTAGGTGGCTACTAAAGCAAAATTGTCTCATGTATAATTAATTGCATACTGTTTTTATATAACAAATTTGGTCCCACTTTATATTACGTTTAAATTAACCATTTGAATGCACTTATTGTGCACATACATGTTTTTTTACATTGTACTTAAATTTATAAATACCTGCATGAAATTACAGCTGTAAATAATTTCTGAATTAAAATTACACTGTTGACCCTTCCCTAACACCTTAACCCACCCTTAAACCTACCCATATACCACCAAACCTGACCCTAAACTTACCCGTATCCCACCTCCATAGCAGCAAAAGTGTTTCACAATACAACATGAACACAATAAGTAGGCTACATTGTTATTACGTGGATGCTTTGTTGTGGTTTTATTCCTGTACCCATTGCCTTTGTTCCCTGTTCCTGCTTTTCATTTGTTGTCATTAGTTGATTGATGAGTCCCCCCATTATTTGGTGTATTTTAACCATCCTTCAATGTATTACCTTCTTTATTTTTGGTTTGGTAATAAAATTGCTGTAATTATATCCATCTCCTTCCTTCATCACCATCCTCTGACAATTGTACCTAACTTTCTTTTTTAAATGTAAGTTAATAGTAGTTAGAGACACCTAATATAAAGTGTGAACACTATTTTCTTCTTGTAGCTATATGGTTTATATTATTTGCAGGAATATTACAGTGACAAATTTTCCCGTTTGGTTCAGTCCAATTCTAGGCCGTCTGCCCCTATAGATAGACATGGAGCATGCAAAAGAAATGACATCACTTACAGACCAAAACATTTTCATTTCTTTCTTTGTTTAATCTCTCTTTTTTTTGACAAATAAGAAATGTGCAACACAACTTTAACAGAGGATTAATACTAAAAACGATAATATAATAATAATAAATATAATAATAATGGAGATAACAGTGATTCCACCAGTGAAATCACAGTTGTTCCACAGTGTGCTTGTTCATCATCCACTTCACAATGACAAACGTGAGTAGAAAAGACAAGTTTTAGCTTCATACTGTAACCGTAATTTCAATTTGGGCAAATTACATCAGTTGAACTGTGGCAAAATGTAGTCATTCTTCCGTGAATCAAATAAAAAAATGCATTAGCAAAAAAGGTTAGCAGAAGCAAATATTATACATCTTGTTAGGAAAAAAAGATACTTGTTGATTTAAAGGCTAATCTCAGCCAGAATGACGTGCGTTCACCACATCCGTTCCTGACCAGTAAGAACATTCAGGAGGAACCACATTGTTTGACATCAGTGAATGTGTAATTGAGGTTTATTGTTGACTTTGTTCCGTGAATATTAACAGCTTAGATTCTAAGAAATGAAACATATAAGAGTTGACATTTTTAATGTTAAATCTGAAGTCTCTTTTGTTTCTTGACATAAAAGTATCTTAGTGACATTTACAGACACAAAGAGGTCATTTTTAAATATATAGTACATAAAAAACAGTTATAAATCGGTTTAATGTTGTTATTAAGGGATGTTGATGTTTGTTTGTCGCCAGTTTGTTTCCATATTAAAGTGGTTTAAAAGGAATGATCTGGGTTCAATACTAGTGCAGCTCGATCGACAACATCTGTGGGATGATGTCAGTTACCAAAGAAAAAATAATTTTGACCATAAATTAAATTCAGACTATCCAACAGTTTAAAAAAAGAAGAAGCAAAAATCAATAAGTAGTTCCTTATTGTACTTACAATGGCTCTTACAATTGAGATATAATACAAGTTTAAAAAAACAAACAAAAATAAACATTTTATATTTATATATATATATATATACAGTATATATATATTCTGTGGTAATCAACATAATTGCCACTAATACAATCAAAAGAGCTTAATTTATATCCAGCCCAGGACATTCCTTAAGAGTAACCACTAAAATGCTGAACTCTTTGGATCCTTTTTTTTTTTTTAAACTTAATGCGACATAAAACATCACATTTGTTGTACCAGAGGAATCGCTTTTTAAGAACGCCTTTTAAAAGAGAAACTGTGTGTTACAAAGTACAAAGGTTGTATTAAATAAAGAAAGTATGCTGGCACAAGAAATAGATTACTCTGTTGTCTAAAATTTAGGAAGACTGCATTCCCAATACAGAGCTGGGAATTACATGCTTTTGCTTTCAGCATGATGACATTCCTCACTTTTGAAGTACAAAAAAACGTTTTTTTTTTTTACAAAAAAGTCAATTTAATGTTGTAGTACAAACCCCTCTTATATGAGGGTCAGCATTTCTACTTCACAGAAACCCACTCCAACATTCAGATCAGACTGTAGTGTCTGATTAAGAAAATCCAGCTTATGGCACCTTCGGGGTTCGCCCATCCGTCCACTTGCCAATGTCCAACTTGACTGGATTCTTGCAAATTCTGTGAAAACTATATTGTGTAGGATGTTCGCTCGCTCCTCATTATAGGCTCTGTAACAACAGCAGAGTCCCAAGACACAGTGGTCCACAGTGGGATTCTCAGATAGCAGGAGAATAACCTTCCTCCACTTTACTCTGTCATCAAATACGGCCAACATGTAGTGAGGTGCTACGTCTCGGCAGATGAAGGAGAACGCGTCACGGTCTCTACACTGTCTGTCTCTAAGAGGTTCTCTGTATCTTGCTTGGCTCCTTCCTCGTCCTCCAACTCGAACTGAAACTTATCTCCACCGTCAGTTCCCGTTTCGAAAAAGGGAGGGGAGGGACTCTGTGGTATCATGCTGTGGTACCAGTTCCTGTTCTCTTCTAAAGTGTCCAAGATATCCTGTGCATCTGGATGCACCAGGTCCCCCCAAGTCTCCCATAGCGGGTGTACGATGTAGTCAATGAAACCAACCTAAAAGGAAAACAAACACATGATAAGTCCCTTCTAGAAATGGCCAGACTTGACCAAAAGAAATGCACTTAATTGTATTGAATGTCCACCTGTAGTGTACAGTATTTCAAATCTTAAAATATATTTAAAAACAAAAACAAATCTGCAGATAATATAATAATGAAATAAAAGGCCATTAAGTGTACTTAAAGAGTTTCTTAACACACTTAAGTACACTTTTAAAAGTCCACTTTGTAATAATGTCAAATTAAGTTTTACTTTAAAGTGCTTTTTAAATAGTTTAATAATATGTTGTCATGCTGTACACTTATTTTGATGTGTCGACTAACATACTTAAACAACATTACAACATTTAACAACATAAAGCACATGCAAAGTGCTTGGCTATAAAACTACGAAACTATCACTATAACTATAAAAATGTAAGCCTACTTAAGTGGGTCAAAAAAGCACTCTTAAGTTCACTAATTGAACTTAATGTAAATTGAATTGCAAATAACATTCAGTTAAATGTTTGAAAAACATACCATTCAGTTCACACTTAAGTATATTATTTCCATAATAAGTGCTCTTTTTAAAAGTATGCTAAAGTGTAGTTCTTTTTCCACGAGGAATGACTTAGAGGCGATGGATGCCCACCTGAGACTTCTCCACTGAAGCGGTGTGTTTGTCACACATCGGGCTGATCTCCATGCCTCGCTCTCTCTCGCGGTCACCCTGGTGGAAAAACTCTTCCATAATGCGGTCCGTCCATTGCCGGTACAGATCCAATGGCTTGGTGGGGTTGCTGAGATCGGCACAGTGAACCATATTTCTTAAGACCTGTGGACATAGTGAGACATGACGTTAAATGATATCGAGGAAGCAGTGAAGAACTGAATGTTGTTGTTGAGGACACAAGACTCACCTGTATCCTGTCTGTATAGTTGTCGAGCAACAACACTCCTGAACTCGTCACCTTCTTGGTCTCGACCATTGTCTTCAAGTCAGCCAGTAAGCTCATGTGCTTGGACATGTCTGTCGCTAGTACCTATTGAGAGAGATGGAGACTTACTTAGTTGGGAGACGTACTATTGTTCAATGCATTTTTGCAGGCCCAGTCATTTCAATAGGAATCTGTGGGAGTGAGGGTTTTTTGTAAGGGTGAAACACTTCAATTAAAGTTTTACTTTAAAGTACATTTTAAATTATTAGGCCTACACTGTACAACATTTTATGATCAATAAGTTATACACTTATGTTTTTACATTGCTTTAACTCATCAAAATGAGTTAAGCAATTTTCAACTTTTTTAAGTTATACAAGATTCAACTCTTCTTTTTTTAAGCCAGTTTAATGTAATTGAAGTTGAAATGACTTAAACATCCAAGTTGATTGTACTTAAAAATTTAAGGCGGCAACTTTTTTTTACTGTGTATGGTTGGTGGGTAATGTATGGCTGCCTACCACGTCAATGACCATTTTCCTGAGAGACTGTCGCTGTTTCTTGGAGAGGTTTTGGAAGATATCACAGTTTTCCCCTTGCAAGAGCTTGAAACCAACCGCTAGGTGATGGTTCTCGAGAACAGACTCATCATTGTACATGAGCGCCAGCTCGGAGTCTGCAGTAAAGAGAGGCATGGTCATAACATAGCAGTCATAACATTGAGGCTTTGCTCTTCCATATGGTTTGAGTTACAATAACTGCAGCAGTTTCGACTCATAAGCATGTCTTCATAGTCTTCATTATGTAAAGGGAGGAGTAGATAAAACACACTCACTGGTATTAATTAGGAACTGGTTTGAAACCCCTGGGTGGTCCACGTCATGGATGGCTGCTGCAAAGATAGCGGCCAGGATCTCCAGGTCTGTAAAGACTGCCTGTGAATAATAACGGTGAAAGGACTGTGTTACTTGACGTGGATCAACTTTCCTCAATGCATTGAACTTGGTCAAGTACTGTGTTTTGCACACAGTTCAAGCATCATAACACAACTCTGTAAGTTGAAACAGATTCAGTTTTGACTTTGTTTGCCAATGACCTTTAATAAAACAAAACATTTTGTAGATAAAAGACAGCTTTGTCTTTTCAAGTTTTATTTTTGCACTAAGAGAAGACGAAGCAAAAACCATCTGCAGACAAAACATGCAGGCTGTTTAGAGAGTAGAGGGTTCACACATAAGGAAGATTAAAGACAAATCAGTGCAGAGGGCTCAGAAACAGCTATGACTGGCTACATGTTCGAGTTCCTCACCTCCAGTGCGGGTGTAGACAGCAGGATGTGTGTGGACTGGGCCACATCAGCCGCGTGGAGACTGTTGTGATAGGCCACGTCTGCGTGGTAGTGGTCTTCAAGGGTCATCATGTATGTCACAAAGGTGTCCACTGGGATCTTGAATGTCTTCATTAAATCTCTCTCCTACGTGAAAAAAAACATGCTTTAGTTACATTTAATTTAAAAAAAACACACTTTCACTTGTGAGATGAGCTTTTTTTATGTACTAACCTGAAAGATGGCATACATGATGCAGGTCAGAGGCCGGTGGTGGGAGTGCTCTGAAACGTTGAAGATGTTCAGACCCCACTTGTTGATGTTCTCCAGGTCCTGCATAAGGCAAGAAAGGATCCGTCCAATTACGGTACAAACTTGACAAAATTGTACGGTTTCCATACAACAGGTGGTCTGTAATGTACAACTATACCTTAGAGAGCAAGTCCTCCAAATCTGTTTTAACGCCGAACCTGGCCGTACTGCAGCTGCTGGGTAGACCAGGGCCATGCGTGACCTTCCTCACCCCGCTGATCTGATTCATGAGCTGCTGCTGCCGCCTCTTCCTCTCCCGCGATTTCGAAGTGGGCGAAGGGATCTCCAGCTCATTCTGTTTATCTACAGGGGGAGAGGTTTCGGCCTGTTACTCATGAGATTGTTCATTTCAGCACTCGCACACTCAATTCACAACAGCAGCCAGGACTTTTCAGACTCATTGAGTGAGTTCAAATGCCAAAAAAAAGTTAGTACAAGCCATCTACAAGTTCAACAGCTAAGTGTTCCTTGCTGAAAATATCCATTTAGACCAGAATGATGGTCTAGGTTGGTTTATGCTGGGACTGGGAAAGCCATGGTCTTATTGGAGAAGCTGGCAGCCAAAGTCTTAGTGGTTACATAAGTGTATTGTTCTATTGGTCAAATCTAAAAGAACGGTTTACGGATTAAACCTGTTTTGTTCAGTTTGTCAGCAAAAAACAAATAACACTCCCATAGAAAAAACATAAAACAGATTACAATTTAAGGTTTGAAACAAGCCAAAAACGAATACATTTTCAAATAAAAAGTATTTTTTAAGTTGGTCCAAAGTATCTATTTTTTCAGTGTATGCTGGTGCGCATCTACAGTAAATTATAGTACTTGTGTCTAATGTCAATTCCTACTGAGGTCTTTTAAGAAAAACAAAGTGTCCCGAGTCTCCTGAGATGAGAGAGAAATCTCTTGATTTTTTTTTTCTCCATTGATTTCCAAGAACCACACATTCTTTCTTTTCGTTCTAAACACCTCTTGTTTGTCAGTCAGGAGAGCTTGAGCTGTGTGTGAGCTCTCAGTAACACTGCATATTAAGAGTGTTTGTCTAAAAAATCTCCCTGTTGATGAGTAAAGTGCGTAGGGTGTAGGGGTCTGAACGGCAGGGTTAGGGGGGTACAGTGGCCCTGTGACATCTAAAGCAGACTACAGTTTCAGCCCTCCTTTCTCCCGCACACAATCTCGCTGCGTAGATGCCAGACCAGATCAGACTGGTTTGAAAAACAGGCTCCCTCTTTCTAGCTATCAGTGTTTTCATGGAGGAGTGTTATCCACAATCTTTTATCTCTGTCACCATCTGAGATATGGCTTTCACCATATTTCTCATGATGTTTTGGTTTCTCAGTTTAGCCAACATGTCTGAAACTGCACACTGCAGTAAAAACACTGTATGAATATTTCTTCTCTCCATAATAATATGTTCAATGCTATTGCCTATTATAAGACGATAAAAAAGAAAGCTCAGACTCACCTAAGAATGTGTTGGAGATGAACTCGGACACCTGGTTTCCAGAGCGACTCATCTCAGACAGATGCGTCAGTTCCCGATTCAACATCCTTTTGAACTAAAACAAACAAGACAAGTCTTGTTAAACTCATACAGTATAAATATTTCTAGACTTCTCAATTTCCAGTCCAAGCAATGGAAGAAACTCAAGCAACCTCCATATTAAACAAACCAGTACATTCCAAACAATGTGCGCCGGTTAATAACCCACAAACGCACCTTAATGTAACCCCAGGACACTGAGAGCAGGTAGCTGACTTCAAGCATGATGGAGTCCTCAGTTCGTGCCTAAACCCTGAACTCCTCTCTTCATTTGAGTTATACACAAACTCTTCTCAGGTCAAACAAAAACCCAGCGCTGACTCTCCTAAACTCAGCCCTCTGTATTCTCTTTCACATCCCAGCCAGGTTCCCATAAACAGCAACAATAAGGAGAAATCCAGACAGAGTTCCATGATATCTGCCATACAGCCTTGTTTCTCTCTGTTATTTTCCGTCTCCCTTTCACCCTCCTCTCTCTCTCTCTCTCTCTCTCTCCTGTCTTTACACTCCACATCCTTTGCCGCAGCAAAGACGGATACATGCACATAAACACACAAAACCCACAATGCTCTGCTTTTAACCTGCAAGACTAACAATGAGGTTTTTCAATTTGTATATGCATTTTTTTTTTTATGCAATACCCATGCATGGTACAAAATAGCTTTACAGTTACTGTATGATATGATATTTGGTCTAGTAATAATCCTATCAGAGAAAATTTTCACATAATCAGAGACGAGTGTTTGCATGAAAAAACTCCAGCCAGCCAGAAGTAGTATGTACTCAAGATTATTAATCAGTCCCGCACATCCTCCACATTTAATACCAAATATGACCCTTCTGACACATCAGCTGTGTTCCTGCAATATATTGTTCTGGGAACAGGGTTTTGCAACAGGCTATTTTTCTGAAACTCAAACTTTATAGCATGATGTTAGCCACGGCAAGGTCATGGGGCAATATATAATATATATAAAATATATATCTTGCAAGTTGCTTTGGATAAAAGCATCTGTTAAATGCATAAATGTGATGAATGTATACTTTAGCTGTTATTATAGAAGAACTAGACTATCGAACCGAGGTCAACAAGTCAAAAAAAAAATTAAATGTAATTTTTTTATATATATAAATACAAATTATAATTATTATTTATACATAATACTTCAAATGTATTAAAATGTTTATTTTTTTAACATTTAATATGTTTCGTAAAATAAGGATATAGTTAAAAAAAATATTTAATAAAATGTTTAAATAAATTATCAGTTTAAATTACTTATTTAAATTGAACTTTAAAATTAAAAGTGAAGTTTTAAAATGAAACGTAATGCAAAACAAAATTAAGAGAGTCGAACTATACTACACTATTCCCCGTTTTCACAGCTGGCAATTCATTTATTTTTTCATTCATTTATTTTAAGTTTTGCACACATCCAAACATATTCAAACTTCCAAAAAATAAAATACAATTCTGAGCTCATATGTTCTAACTTCTTATAACAACATATCTTATGCAAAAGAGGACAACCAAACTCCAATAACTGAGACGGATGAATCTGTTGCTTCAGGATTAAACCGCAGAGCAAAATTCCACAAATCAAACAAAATCTCACCTCTCTCCAGTTTTTTAGCACACCAAATTTGATCTTTTTCTCCGAGTAGCACAGTCCCATTGTTGCAGTAAAGGTGTTTCGTGCAGTACTGGTGAGCATGTGCAAGGCAGTGCCTGTGAGCTCACTCTGACGGCAGTCAGGAAATGCCTCAGACAAAGTGCTAACTGATTCAGCTCACAGTAGACGAGCCCTCCTCCCTCTCAGGTACAGGCTCGCTGAAACCACGGTACTCTTGCTCTGACTGCACACATGGGTGGAACTGACTCAATTACTACTCACAACTTCAAAGGTGTGACAAGAAGATTCAGTCGTTTGTCGTTCATATTTAATGACGTGAATTGAAGACTTTCACGACGTAGCTGGATCTCATTATGTGTCGTTTTTCCACTTTCAACAATAAATAATAAACTAACAATAACATTACTTTGAAATAAACAATATGACTAGAACTTCTTAAAGGGATAGTTCACCCATAAATAAAAATTAGCCCATGATTTACTCATCCTGAATTTATACACCCTGGTGTATATGACATTCTTCTTTCAGACGAATACAATCAGAGTTATAATAAAAAAATGTCCTGACTATCCCTTTAAGAAGACTATATTTCTAGCTAACACTATTGTTTTGTATGTGTTCTTGTTACACATGTTACATGTATTAGGCATAGTATGCAACTAAACTAAATCCTAATCCTAAACCTAACCCTATAGTATGTACATGTAGTTAATTACTATTACTCAGTACTTACATGTATAATTACACTATAAAGGGGACATTAAAATAAAGCATAACCTATTTCTGCAGTCTGTGTAGTAACTCATTGTATGCTATAATTAAGCCTAAATATATTAACTTTAAAATATATTTCACTCTATATAACATATACGATGTAAAAATTTAGCAAATATAACAAAGAAAGTTATATATAATATAATGAAATAGAATTATATTCTGTAAAGTATTTAATTCTGTATATTATCAAATTTATAACATGCACCAACTTATTTTATATCGTATTTAACTCAGCCCAGGGATGTTTAAATATTACAAAAAAGTAACAATATATTTAAAATATTTATTATATAAACTATAATTTAATGTCACATATTAAATAATAATTTACAAATTTTTGCTAAATATAATTAACAACAGTATTTTTTTTAAAGCCTATGTTTAGGACCACAATACATTTATATTAATGTAGATTAAGCACATTTTCTCTCTGCGTTTTCATTATCATAATATGTCTTACATTTTTATCATTTTCATTATTTTCAATACTGATTCTCATTAGATTCTTTTGATGTACTGGTAATTTTTCTATATATATGTATATACACTCACCTAAAGGATTATTAGGAACACCATACTAATACTCTGTTTGACCCCCTTTCGCCTTCAGAACTGCCTTAATTCTACGTGGCATTGATTCAACAAGGTGCTGAAAGCATTCTTTAGAAATGTTGGCCCATATTGATAGGATAGCATAATGCAGTTGATGGAGATTTGTGGGATGCACATCCAGGGCACAAAGCTCCCGTTCCACCACATCCCAAAGATGCTCTATTGGGTTGAGATCTGGTGACTGTGGGGGCCATTTTAGTACAGTGAACTCATTGTCATGTTCAAGAAACCAATTTGAAATGATTCGAGCTTTGTGACATGGTGCATTATCCTGCTGGAAGTAGCCATCAGAGGATGGGTACATGGTGGCCATAAAGGGATGGACATGGTCAGAAACAATGCTCAGGTAGGCCGTGGCATTTAAACGATGCCCAATTGGCACTAAGGGGCCTAAAGTGTGCCAAGAAAACATCCCCCACACCATTACACCACCACCACCACCAGCCTGCCCAGTGGTAACAAGGCATGATGGATCCATGTTCTCATTCTGTTTACGCCAAATTCTGACTCTACCATCTGAATGTCTCAACAGAAATCGAGACTCATCAGACCAGGCAACATTTTTCCAGTCTTCAACTGTCCAATTTTGGTGAGCTCTTGCAAATTGTAGCCTATTTTTCCTATTTGTAGTGGAGATGAGTGGTACCCGGTGGGGTCTTCTGCTGTTGTAGCCCATCCGCCTCAAGGTTGTGCGTGTTGTGGCTTCACAAATGCTTTGCTGCATACCTCGGTTGTAACGAGTGGTTATTTCAGTCAAAGTTGCTCTTCTATCAGCTTGAATCAGTCGGCCCTTTTTCCCTTTTCACACCATTCTTTGTAAACCCTAGAAATGGTTGTGCGTGAAAATCCCAGTAACTGAGCAGATTGCGAAATACTCAGACCGGCCCGTCTGGCACCAACAACCATGCCACGCTCAAAATTGCTTAAATCACCTTTCTTTCCCATTCTGACATTCAGTTTGGAGTTCAGGAGTTTGTCTTCACCAGGACCACACCTCTAAACGCATTGAAGCAACTGCCATGTGATTGGTTGATTAAATAATTGCATTAATGAGAAATTGAACTGGTGTTCCTAATAATCCTTTAGGTGAGTGTATATATGTGTGTGTGTGTGTGTGTGTGTGTGTGTGTATATGTATGTACAGGTGAAACTGAAAAAATTAGAACATCGTGCAAAAGTCATAATTTTGATGATTATGGCTTACAGTTTATGAAAACCCCAAATTGAAAATCTCAGAAAATTTTAATATTACATGAAATCAATTAAAAAAAGGATTTTAAATACAGAAATGTCGGCCCTCTGAAAAGTATAATCATGCATATGTATATAGTTATATATATTGTAAATATATTAGTTTCACCTTTTAATATGAATTATTGAAATACATGAACTGTTGCACGATATTCAAATTTTTCGAGTTTCACCTGTATGTGTGTATATATGTGTGTGTGATAAAATGCAGTATAATACAGTCTGGAGTGCTTCAATGTCAGTGAGGTAATGTGCGTCCTCTATTACTCTATGCTCTCTATCTAGATCTGATTAGGTATCAGGGTAAACAAAGTAATGAGGTCACAAGTGAAAAAGAGGCCAGTGCCAGTGGCAGTACTCAAATAATGCCTGCATGAAAAAAAACTGCTTGAATCATTTGGTTTTTCACTCTAAGTAATGAGTGTTTCAACAGTTTCCTTTCAACACTGATTCCAGTAAATCCACTGAATCCATAACCACCCACACTTACAGATTTGAATTCATGTGTTTAAAATAAAATAATAGCCGACTGGGCCAAATGCCTTTCACCAAGACAACAAACTGGATATAAACAATTAATACACATTATTTTAGTGTTTCTTTGGGTAATAATCAGGGAATCAATCAAGTTCTCATTGCATGCTTTACTGACAGTATAAATGTTTTGGAACATCTCTAGATCCCACGTCAAACAACTCATCATCAATGACGTTCCCAGTATTAACCTCATATACATGACCAGACTGTTCATGAACAACCACATACTCTATCCATGTATCAGCATTCAAAAAAAATCCAGCATTCAAAACTGCATTTGAGAGCTGTGACTAACCAATAGTGGCGCACTATGGAAATAAGATGACTAAACTTGTCAGACTGTCTAAGACTGTATGATAGACCATAATTAACGATACTTCAGTAGGGTTTGCAGAATACCACAAGAGGGTATCAAATCCTCCTTATTCCATCTAATTTATACACCAACAAAACGTTGACTTAGGCTTTGAAATAACAGACAAATGTGGAAGGCATCATAAAGTACTATTCTAACACAAAGAAAGTTAGCATTAATTCAAATCTGCATCGACTCAAGCATGCATACATGCAGAAAGCAGCTTTGGAGTTTTAAAGAGCAAGTGCCATCTCACCTTGTTGGAGGCCATGTCACTGACGGAGCGGTAAGTCTGGATGGTCTCCAGCTGGTCCAGGCACCAGTCTAGCTCCTCCATGGTCTCCACGGCCAGCTTCTGGTAGGACTCATCTGGTAAGAGACACACGGATATGTATTCAGGTTCCAGCCTCTGAAAAGGTGGTCCGCAGTGATCTTTCATGGTGGGCTGAGTGCTGCTGATGTAGTCATTCTGCTGGATTACTAGCACACTGCTCGCTGCATAGTCCTTTCCATTGTGTCTCCAAACACACCTACTGTGCAGTCTTTTAGCTAGTCAGTCTCTTTCTCCTCATATCGCCTTGTGCTGATGTGTCAATGAGCCTCAGACCCGGGGGAGCTTAGTGGGAGGGACTCTAAAACTCATTCCCTATTTCTCTCCTCTTCTGTTGACTGAAAATGCATTTAATTGAAACCAAAATGAGGAGAGAATAGTGAAAATGATTAATGCTCAATTATCTTGTTAGTGAATTATCTTGATGGATAAATTTGATAAAAAAGGTCATATTTCAACCCAAAATCACATTTAGAGTAAATAAAATAATATTTTTAAGACCATAATGCATTTTTTTTTCATTTATATTAATGTAGATTAAGCACATTTTCCCTCCAAGTGTTCATTATCATAATAAGTCTGAATAGTTTACTTTTGAGTTTTTATTTGTGTCATTATTTTCATTGCTGATTCTCATTAGATTCTCATGATTGCAGTGTAAGTGTATGGATAATTTCCATTAAGTTAACAAACATTTCATTTAAACCTAATACACAATGCAGTGGTTACTTCAAAATACTGGGGAAAACACCTATGACCTAATATGATTTTTTTTTCATTTTTTTTTTTAGTGTGTAATGCAGTATTTTCTAACTTAAAAATATACTTCAATAGAAATATTTTTACTCATCATTTAATATATTCATTGTAAATTCATATGAGAGTTATAGTTTTGCATTATAGTATTGAGTGTTAATGTACTTAATTATCATGAAAATAATGTCATGATGCAAAAAACTCCCATAAGAGTTAATACGTAGTTTGCGTTTTCTTAAAGGGTTAGTTCACCCAAAAATATCCTGGCTCTTCCAAGCTTTATAATGGGAGTGAATAGTAACTGAGATTTTGAAGCCCAAAAAAGTGCATTCATCCATCTTGAAAGTAATCCATACGACTCCAGGGGGTTAATAAAGGCCTTCTGATGCGAAGCGACATGTTTTTGTAAGAAAAATATCCATATTTGGCTGGCTTACGGTAACGGGCGTACGCGAGTCTAGTTCCGGCAATAGTGGCCTTTATTAACCTTCTGGAGCCGTATGAATTACTTTTATGATGGATGGATGTGGTTTTTTGGGCTTCAAATATCTTATATATATATATATATATATATATATATATATATATATATATATATATATATATATATATATAACTTCGATTGTGTTTGGCTGATAGAAGAAAGTAAATTATGGGATAATTTTTATTTTGAACTAACCCTTTAATACAAAATCATTCTGGGGGTTAAAATAAGTATAAAGTATGACCCTTGAAAATATATTTTTTTGGTCAAATGTAACATTTTATCTAATTTAACAAGTTAAAAAATATATACTTTTGAAAAGACAGCTTGACAAACAGTTGACAGGACAACAGTAAAAAGTAAAAAGGCCTAAATCTGAGAAGAATGAATTACACCCACTACAAATTCTGCAGAAAGATCTGCAATGAAAGACTCCACCACCCTTACAGCGAGCCTCTGATCTTTTAGTGGACACAAGCCTTTTCCAAGGTGGTATTGGGATTTAGCGAGAGATCAGGACTCACGGAACCCCCACCACATCCATTTGATTCCCCGATAGGGCTAACTAGAAGGAGGTATGAAATCAAAGCCGGGGCTGTGTTTGCAGGAGCAACCCGAGAGGCAAACTTTACTCCCCTCTCTGGCCAGCATCCAGTCAAAGCTCAACAGGAGCCAAGCAAAGTAAACCACTTCCCCGGAGGTTGAGACGCCGCTAAATCGTGGAGCGGATTTCCGTGCGACACTCAGGCTGGAGTCTCCCTTCAGGCTCCAAATTTTGTCGAAATTAACCATTTATTCCCTGCGTTGTTGCAGGATGACCTCGGAAATGTTGCACTGACAAGTTCATCTGGCTTCCAGTTCAAACTTTGCTCACAGATCTCTATTGCACACAAACCACCAGAAGTCTCAGGTCAGACAAATGCAAATAGCTTAATGCATTCTTCTTCTTTTTATCAACAATTGAATGTGGGTAAGTTTAATTTAAAAAAGCACAATTATTAAACAAAAAGCTGAGAAAATTGTGTTTTTTTCAAAGACTACGTCTGGATGGGATTCAGAACGATGATCAAAATACATAGTGTAGATAGAGTCCATCAACACCCCCAAAGGGTCGACATTTCATTTAGTAACATCAGGCAGTTTTGATTTATATGCTGTTTAAAGTGTGATGATCATGTTATTGCGTCAGCAGATATTTCAGATTTTCCTATAGTTTTTCAATTTATAAGTAAAATAAGGTCTGTGCATCAAATCATCATATCAGAATGAGTTCTGAAGGATCATGTGACACTGAAGACTAGAGTAATGATGCTGAAAATTCAGCTTTGCGTCCCAATAAATTACATTTTAAAATATATTCAAATAGAAAACTGTTTTAAATTGTAATAATATTTCACATAATTTCTGTTTTTTTTTTTTTTTTTGGATGAAATAAATGCTGTCTTGGTGAACATAAGAAACTTACAGACCCCAAACTTTTGAATTTTATCACAATGGTTTTATGACAACATGTCTAATGTTTATTATCTTGTGGCTATACAAAACCAGAAATGTAATGTGCTTCCACTGTTAAAAACAAACTGTGGCAATGCTGACAATGCAAATGTCCTTGCGTTGCATTATGAATTGCACTCTGACACAGCCAGGAATGCAGTGGCATGTGAATCGAGATTACTAGAAGTTCCTGTGTTCATGTACTTGAGCATTGTTAAGGCCTCATATTATTCCCACATAACATTTAAATCACAATAATATCTTAAGCCAAACCATTGTCATTTTAATCCAAAATATTTAGCAAGAAAAAAAGGCCTGATTTAAACAAAACATTCAGCAATTGTGGCTTTCTGCTGTGGATTGACTAAGACTGCCAATTAATTACTATGGTATTCATCATCATGCTCCTATGATTGGTCATTCGGCACAAATACCACATGCATCGATTAGCATGAACGCAAACGCTTCAATAAAGTTTATCCCTTGAGTTTAATTGATGAGTTAATCACTGAGTTCCAGCGAGCACCTACAAATAAAGTGACCACATCCAACAATGAGCTCCGGATCCCATGTGCGTAACCGCTGTAAAACCGAGCGATGGGTTTGCATTAACCCAGCTGACGTCTGTGAGGGATATACAGTGCATTACTCCTGATGAATAAGGTCATTTTAGAGAAGCCTCCTGCGCTCAAGATGTTTCACATATGGAGTCCATTTAAGCCGTGTTTGTAGATCTGAAGCCTGGCATGGATACACACGAATAACAGCATCAATATGTCATCGCCACGGGAGCTTGAGAGAGAACAACGACTGGGCAACTTTCACCAGGGGCCTAAATTAAGCCAAGCATGTGCCAATACAACTATTGATGTCTAAAATTATGGTTAGAATCATTTTGGTAAAATCAGAGGATTTTAGATATGTGACCCTGGATCATAAAACCAGTCTTAAGTAGCACGGGTATATTTGTGGGAATAGCCAACAATACATGGTGTGGGTCAAAATTATCAATTTTTCTTTTATGCCAAAAATCATTAGGATATTAAGTAAAGATTATGTTTCATGAAAATATTTTGTAAATTTCCTACCGTAAATGTATAAAACATTTATTTTTGTGAGTGAATACAGCACAATCGCGAACATAAATGGACAACTTTAAAGGCGATTTTCTCAATGTTTCGATTTTTTTGCACCCTCAGATTCCAGATTTTCAAATAGTTGTATCTCAGCCAAATATTGTCCTATCCTAAAAAACATACATCAATGGAAAACTTATTTATTCAGCTTTCATGTGATGTATAAATCTCAATTTCAACAAAATGACCCATCTGACTGGTTTTGTCATCCAGGGTCACATATTTGTAAAACATAAATATTATATTGTCCATAGTTTTTTTGTTCAGCAAGGATACATTAAATTGATAAAAAATTACATTTATAATGCTACAAAAGATCTCTATTTCAAATAAATGCTGCTCTTTTGTTCTTTCTATTTATCAAATAAACCTAAAAAATACATTGTATCATGGTTTCCACAAAAATATTAAGGAACACTTTTCAACATTGATAATTAGAAATGTTTTTTGAGCACCAAATCAGCATTTTAAAATCTATGTAATATAATTTTTTAAATTTTCTTTAAAATATAATACAAAATAGACAACATTATTTTAAATTGTAATAATATTTCACAGCATTAGCCTACTGTTTCTGGTTGTATTTTGAGCAAATTAATAATATAGCCATATGAATATAAATTCTCTTTATATAATCTCTAATAATTTTATTTATTACAATTCATTGTGAGTAGTAAATTACTATAATCTACCACGAATCTACTTTCAATCTGATTTTGATTTTCCCTCTTGATACACAATGTGTTTTCTGTTGCTAGCGTGACACCTGGTTTAAAGGGAGTAAAGTTCAATAGTTCCACTACAACAAGTACAGTAGCAGATATAATCTTGACAACACCAGAACATTGTTCCCTATCAAAACAGGATGAATCTCATCTTTCACAACAGTCAAAAATCATCATGACAAACTCTGCAAGGCAATGTCATTTGTACATGTTGTACGTAAATTCCCACTTTTCATAAGAAAAAAAAAAATGTTCAAAAGGAACATTATGGTCATGTGGCTTGCATAACTTTCATTAAACAAAGACAACAGTATTGTCATTCATTTATACAAATAAATTTCTGAATTATCTTATCTCATTTTTGTCACATTACAGGAAAGAAATTCAATAGTAGCAACAAAAATCAAACTTCAAACACATAAATCCTACAGGCGTCAAACGTCAACACTGATTAACCAGATTTTGACATGTACATACTGACATTGCACATTTTCAGTACTGAAACTGCAGATCTGATACAATTAAACTAGTAGAAAAGTTGATTATTAGACTCAAAGTAAATGTCACGAGGTGTTTCACAATTTCCCTTTCGCCCAACCCCATGACGTACATCACCACTCAGTGAACGTTGAGACTCTTTACCATTGACCTTTAAGAAGTCAAACCTTCCTTGCTAAGGTCTACAGAGCGCCTGACTTTCTGTTTGATCGGCCTACCGTTTGATTCTCTTTACAAAAAACCATAGTGTGAATTTACCCAGCATCCTCTCTGTCCCACAAAACCACCTCTGTGAGAGCGTTTGGCCGTTCCAGCCGCCCCTCCTCCCCCTCCTGCCGTACACTGCCCCTCTCTGTGTCCTCGTGTCCCCAGCCGTAACGCTGATATATGGGCCAGGTTTTCCTGATTTCGCCCATAAAGAGGCAAAGAGTCTGCAGCTTCTCGTTTTCGACTGCTCTGCTGGATGTGACTCATAAAGCAGAAAACTCACAACAGATGTATGATTCAGATGCTTTTGATAGTCATGGCCAGTTGAATTTTATTTCAAAATGGAGTGGACAGGCTGATGTTGGTAAAATGCTTTCTCAAAAGGATCCAACTGAAACAGACTGTAGCTGTAGACCATGTGTCTCTTTTTTAACTATGGGTTTAAAGGGGACCTATTATGCCCCTCTTTTCAAGATGTAATATGAGTCTCAGGTGTCCCCAGAATGTGTCTATGAAGTTTCACCTCAAAATAACCCACAGATCATTTATTATACCATGTTGTAAATGCCCATTTTTGAGTGGAAGGAAAAACATGCTGTTTTTGAGCATGTATCTTTAAATGCAAATGAGGCAACTGAAATAGACTGCGCCATTGACCAACTGAAACCTGGTCTAAAGTCTAAATTAAATCACAATATTTTATTGTTAATTAAAGGGCGTTATTTTATTGCTTATTACACACACAGTGACTCGCAGCAGCACACAAACATGCCACATATTAAAAATAAAAGGATTACAATGTAAAAGATTATTATTGTGTACATGAAGATATGGTGGAATCCGGCTTGTCCCGTAGATGGTCTGCTTGCGCGCTTTAACATCGCGCACGAGCAGATCTATTTCCTCTCTGAAGACACATTCAGTCTTTCCGCATGCAAATTCCTCCATGGCAACTGGCTTTTAAAGGGAATTGGAAGATGAGACTCTGATTGGTTTATTGCATGTTACGCCCAAAACACCCATTGCTCATTAAGAGAATAGGGACAACCCTCTTAGACTATGCTTCGGCCGCGCCGACCGTCTTTTCTGTCGTTAAACTAGGAAAAACTAGAAAAGTGGATTCGGACACACCCTAAGTGCACTTGCGCCCGGCGCTTTAGACCATGCAATTAGACCGTTAAAATAGGGCCCTATATCTGCATGAGTTTTAAAGCCATATCAGTCTAAACTTCTGATATATGGTTTTCTAAGCGCACACATCCATAGCAAATGCACAGAGAGCTGGATGTCAAACGGCGCGACCCCTGAGTTTTAAACTAAGCTCTCTCACGTCTTATTGCGCTTAAATACATACACGGTTATGTCAAAAACACACAACTAAAGAAAAACAGAAAATCACTCACTGCTCTTGACTCAATAACTTTATTAGCTTTACTAATACTACGTTTCTTAATTGAATGCTGCTGTGAAATGCTCTGGCGAGGAGATAAACATGGCGGACGGTGTACAGCTCACTGAGGGCGGGGTCTATGTTAATAGGGAGGGGTCCATCAGCTGTTGTGGGCGGGGCCTGATCAATATGATGTCACATTGCATAGAAAGTACAGATGGCTTATTCTGAGACACTGTTTATGATTTATGGGGATTAAAAAAAGGAGTGGGTGGATTTTTACCATTATAGGGTGGTTGTGTACACAAACTGCCAACACGCATTTATGTTCAAACATAATAGGTCCCATTTAAATGAAAAATTAAAATTACATTTCTGAAGAAAATGTGAATGGTACTTGGATCATCCAGGTGTTCTGGGTGATTCACATGGTTTTTGTATGCTTGTCTATGACTCGGGTCCCTGTAACTTCTGACAGAAATGGCAGATTGCTACAAAAAAGTGTCGCATGATTTGAGAAATCATTTATGACCACCGCACATACTAAATGTGACAAGAAATTTTACAAATTTTGTTATATGGGTCAGTAACATAAAAATGTCCACAATGAGAAAAAATGTCTTTGCTAATTTTGTTAAAACACAAGTATTTTACCTTTATACTTAATTTTGATTCAGAAATATCATGAATGTCATGAAAAATACTAATATTAAATATAGTTTTTGGGATGTTGCACTACATGACACTTTACAACCTGACCTAACTTTGTCTTGTCATAAAAAAAACTAATTATATGATATTTAAAGAGACTTACTGTAGTATTATTTATGTACTATTATATTGTTTATTATTATTTTGAATAAGCTTTATTTTTCTTTTCAAGAATACATTTTTTAATTAGTTATTTCTTCATTAAGATATCAGTACAACAACTACATAACCTATTATGACTGTATGCCCAAAAGAGAAATTAAAATTCCCAAATTTGTTAATATAAAAGAGTTATTTTACAGTATGTGTGAATCACATTTTGTATTTTTAATGAAATTGGCAGATAGAAAAAAAATAGATTGTTACGTCATTGACCCATTTTGTGAATATTTACAGCTATTATGTTTTTGTCAGTGTTATTTTGATCCAAATGACATCCAAAAATAATAAAATGGTCTGGGATCCCTTCCCACATGTCTAACCCACACAGAAATGAACGAAGCGCAGAGGTTGAGATATTTGTTGGAGCTGATGGATTGGTGGAGTTTAGCTCATTGGATCACGTTCTAGAGGCGAGCACATGTTTGTCCTCTGGCACGGCTCATTGGCTCTCACCATCCCACTCTTGTTTTTGTTTGTCTGGGCTTCGCACGTGGGCAGGAGGACTAGAATGCCAAAAAGCTCCATGATTTAACACTGTGTCATCGGGGTCAAATGCACTCAGGCCGGCTGCCAAAAATTATAGGCGTGCTTATCTGCCGTCCGAACAAAAGACTTGCTAACAATTAAAAAATACTCAATTTTCTAAAATATCATCATTGATAAAACAAATCATTTTTGTTGGGAGAATATTGGGACTTGGAAAAAAAGAAACATTCGGTTGAAACAAATGATCACACTGTGTGATTTAACCCTCATGTGATTCTGTGGGCCTTTTACAGTTTTGCCACACAATCTGCATTATGGGCCGAGAGGGTCTTGTGTAGGTTATTTGACATTTATTGCTCCTACGAAACACTTGCTCGGGGGTCTCACTTTCACTGTCTACAACAGTGTTTTTTATCTCAACCTACATCTAACGCTGCATCACCGGCAAACAACTTTTTTCACACACTTCCTCTCCTTTGCTTTCTATCATTCTTGTTCTCTTTCACGTCTGCAACTCATCTAGTGCCGGTTTGACAGCCTCCACAATGCACCATAGAGAGCTTTTGGCCAGAAATTACTTTAGGGAAGGGACGCCGGTCAGCTTTACAGCTCTGCTGACGTCAATGGCATAATTCAAATACTAACCAGGGTGCACGCTTTAAGACCCGCACTGCCGCTCTGCAGCCTGGGTGGAACGAAACTCTGGACTGGATCTGCACTGCGAGAAAACATTCAGACCAGAATAGGGAACAGAATTCTGAGAATGACCTAAATATCGAAACAACAAGAAATGTGTTTCTTGGAAGAGAAGCATTTTGAAACAAAAGGGATTCATGTTACTGTCTTTTATCTTACCAATTTGAGCAGGAAACATTAGCAGTGTCATGAATTGATCCCTGAGCTATAAATACTAAAATACTTAACAAGGGTAATAAAATTGATTGAATATATACCGGTAATTGCATATTTGCCAATGGCAGTTTTGTAAATAATATAATATAATATAATATAATATAATATAATATAATATAATATAATATAATATAATATAATATAATATAATATAATATAATATAATATAATATAATATATGCAACCTAGCGGAAGAAGTTTTTAGTCAGCTGATGTTTTGTAAGAACTGCAGCAGAACTTTTGTAAGTAACTAAGTAAGTAAAAGTAAGAGTAAGTAAATAACTAAAAGTAAGTGTAAGTAAATAACTAAAAGTAAGTGTAAGTAAATAACTAAAAGTAAGTGTAAGTAAATAAGTAAAAGTGTAAGTAAATAAGTGTAAGTAAATAAGTAAATTTAGTTGTTATAGTTAATGAGGTTATATTTGCTGAGTTAGGTAATAAATAAGTATAATTATTAAGAATATTAGAAAAATATTATAAAAAAGTCTAGCTGCCACTAACCAAAAACTTCCACTAGCAGGGTTTCATGTACCAAAATAAGCTAGCTGACTTAAGTACAAAAACATGTAAACACACGCATACTCTAGCATGTAGGCATGGTGTGTACATGAGCACATCCTGCAGCATCTTATCAGAATATGAGCAAAAGCAAACCTGCAACAGTCTTGCTAATATGGTTTGTAACCCCTTTAACAGTTGCATCAGCACAAGTAACCACAAAAACTGTTTACTGATTCACATCCAGTCTGATCTGTATGAAGAGAGTATAATAAACAGACATTATGCAGAGCCTATTTTGCTATAACTTTTAACCAACTGGTCTTTTGGTGATTTTTTTTAGTGTCCTAACAGAGTAACCAAAGAATCACATTAACTATAAACATGTCCCACTAGCCTCTGACAAACCAGAGAGTCACTATACTTATTGTCTTCATTTGAAATAGTATTGTATTATAACAAACTTACTTTCTTTACATTTTGAGCTCCAGTCCAGACAGTGATTTCACACAGCTGCTTTTTCTGTTATTAAACGTTCATTCATCCTGATAGTCTGCTGCACGACCTTGCTTCTCCAGCATGACGGGCCCTTGGCAGTGTGAGAGACAGATTTACATGAGAAAGTACAAACACAGGCCAGAGGATGAGACCTCTCTCCCTGAAGAGCTCCTGATGAAAGTTATTTTCTTCATTTTCTGTTTTTCTTCTCCCTCTCTCCCTCCCTAATTTCTCTGGAAGTGTTTTATGAAGTAGTGGTTCACGGCCAGGGCACTGGCAAAAGGGTCCTATGACGACACAATGACAACAAAAAATAGAAAGTGGGAAATTAAATCCCTCTTTCTGCTGCAGCTGTGACTTCAGATTCAGTTGAAGACACACAGCTGAAGTGTTTTGTTGTACATATAAGTTGTGTATTGTGACAATTTATATAATAATATTTTTATTATATTATAATAATATATATAATAAAAATGTGTATATATATATATATATATATATATATATATATATATATATATTTTATTTTTTTATGAAAAGATACAATATGCTGTCTATTTATATGTACTTAAACCCACACTAAACTAGATACAGACATAGAATAAGATATAGCAACGATTAGATAGATTAAAAAAAGGAAGAAGATATATTTGGTGCATTTTTGTCATTTCCCATGGTACCTTTGCTATGAGGCCTAGTTCATTTCTGCCCACAGACATAAATTGCAACCATGCTAATAAATAATAGATTATGGTCTGTTTATCTCTCTTTGAGTATGTACTTATTATGTATTGAAGGGTTAGTCCACCAGAAAATTAAAATTATTCACCCTCATGTCTTTTCAAACCTGTTTGCATTTCTTTCTTCTGCTGAACACAAAATATGTTATTTTGAAGAATATTGATTCCCACACAGTTTTGGTTCCCATTGACTTCCATAGTATTTTATGTCAATACAATGCAAGTCAATGGGAACTGAAACTGTTTATTACCAACATCCTGTTCTGGAATTAAGAAGTGCATACAACAACTTTCATTTTTAGCCCTTTAAATTAATTATTTATTTAATGTACAATGTATGTATCAGTTGCAAGGCCAGAAATGTAATTTTTTTTAAAGAAAATTAATTTCCTAGCCTTCCCCTTGTGACTTGATAGTGGGATTCTTTTACACAAACCACTGACTGCTGCTGCTTCTGAATGCTTTTAGAGGGAAAAGCTGCCCATAACAGCTGGTCTAGGATCAGTTTTCTACGTAATAATTGCTTATTGGCGATTTGGCAAACAATCCCTTCCTTATATGTGTTTGCGCTCTGGAGAGGGTCAAAGGTTTCTATTTACATGTTTTTACAGCGTCGGACAATGTAGCCAATCACAAACATATCTGTTGATTTCTTGAACGCAATGTCCAATCAGAGGTGTTTAAGTTAAAATACACTAACCCGAGCAGAGCGCTCTTTGCACACCTTCTAGGTGATATATAATACATTCAGAATTTGGATAAACCTTTAGTTTTTCATGCTTGACCAGCAGTGGGACCAGTGTGTGAATTCATGTATTTGAGGGATTATTATTGTCATGTATGCATGATTTTTTTCTCCTTTCCTTTTCACTTTCTTTTGTATCTCATTTGATTAAGTGTACTAGCCGTCAATCTGAGTGGGCCAGTGTCAACCTGACGCCTTATGTAGCCTCGCCATGTTAATGGGTTAACCTGTTGTAAAAAATGTATAGAGTAAAAGTGAAAGTCAAGCATTTAGTCATGAAACATTTCAGTAAAAGTATTAAGCAATGAAGCACCCGTAATCAAATAACAGCAACATCCTCATGCTGTGTTATTACACACACACACACAAGCCATCAGGGACAGCGGTCTGCGTGAGGACTGCGCAACATTAGATATACTCTGATTTGGTACTTAATATGCTTGTGCAACGTACGTGAGCAGAGTTTTCCACCATTATCAGCGTGTGAGTGAGTGTGTGTGTATCTTCCTGCCAGGACCATGAGCCGTCTACGCTTTCAAACGCACAGGAAGTGAAGGTACTGGTAGGTGGGTGGTGAATGACGTCAATGAGGCTAAGAGGCCTCTGAAACAGGAACCAAAACATCCCACAATCCTTTGCCCCCCTTCTCTCAACTCTCAGCTCAGTAGATCAGTGACGAAAGCCTTTACACCTGGAGCGCGTGCACACACACACACACACACACACACACACACACACACACACACACACACACACACACACACACACACACACACACACACACACACACACACACACACACACACACAAATAAACACTCCTGCAGGCATTTACTACACATGTGAGCATGACTTTTTTTTTGCAGCATAAATCAAAAACCACTTGGCCAAATCTTACAAAAACACCACATTTCTCACATTTCACCTCACAAGAAAAAAAGATAAGAAAAAAGGAATAATATTTTGCATAAAAGGCCTGTTTTAGGACGATCAAGATTTTTTTGAACTGTGACTATTTTCATGATAATTGAGCACATTCTCTTCACTATAATGAGAATTAGTTTTTTTTTGTTTTCATATTCCCACTATTCACAATAGTGTTTAAGTTCAAATCTACAGCAATACAAATAATACTATGATGTATAAATACACCACCATGATCAAAAACTGGGCTGGAACAATGAAATCACAAAGTAAATGTATATATGCAGTAGAAATATAGCCTAGTATATTAAAAGTCCAATTATATGTGTATTTGATATTTTATGTGGTTGTTTTTTTTCTCTAGTAGGTCTAAATAAAAAATATGCACACACATACATGGTTCCATTAATGCAATTAAATGCAATTTCACCCCTAATTTAAATAAAACATCTAATATATTTTATTCAGTATTTCTTTCTTTTGATTTTGGGGTGAAATATGACCCGGATCTGTTTAATGAGATTCACTTACTTAAACTCTCGCACAAACCTCTGAAGACTTTCATGAATTTTATTAACAGCTGTGCGCACATAATCCTGCTCTTGCATGCTTATGCACACATGACTATTCACACCCGCACAAACACACACACACACGCATGCAATAAACACAGCTTTTTATATGCGTCGAGGCGCTGCATTTACGCACATTGCATCTCTGTGGTTTGTGTGAGTGTAAGAGGTCATGCTCTTACTCAAACTTTCATTCTCCCCCCTCCACTCACACCCTCATTATTTCTCTTTTCATCAGAGACGCTTGGATTTTCAGGCCGCTCAGATGGAGAGAATTGCGGTGGCCATTGTACTAACCGTGATAAGGGAGTGTTTAAAACGTGCACAAGAGCCCAACAACACCTGCTGCTTCATTTCACAAAAACAAGAACAGGCTTATATTTCACCCCAGAATCAAAAGGATTTTTTTTCCATTGCATTATGAAAATTATGCTTATTTTTAAGACAATTAACAATTGAAAGAAAAATACAATTAATTCACCAATATATTATTTACATAATAAAGTATTTTAATGTAATAATAACATTTATTGCATTTGAACAGAGGTGTAAAAAGTACCCGAAAACCATACTTAAGTAAAAGTACAGATACCTTACAACGAAAATGTCCCAAGTTTTAAGTCACCCATTTCAATACGACTTGAATAAAAGACTGAGTATGTGATTTTAACAGTACTTAAGTATTTCACTTGTACTGAATAGGCTTAAAGATGCTCTAGTCTTCAAAGCCAGTGAAAAACAAGAAACAGTTTATTTGTGAGGAGAGCGATCACATGTTTATTTTCTTTATGTTTATTTAAGTCAAAATAAAACTGAACACCTCAATATTGCAATCGACAAAACAGCCTCTTAAACGTCTACAGACACTCAAGTCTCAGTTAAGCTCAAGAGCTCAAAAAAGGCATAAGTAAACCAATATCCTTCAAAAGGGTCTCTTCAATATAACAGATTAATGGTTAAGTAAAGATAAATAGCCAAAGCCTACTTGCACTGGATGTGCTGGTTTTGGCCTCATAACCGGCTGCAGTCATGTCCTCATCTCATATATGATACACCTGTGATTCACAACTACCTGCTAATGCACTTGCATTCACGTAAAGTAGCCTTAACAAGATTGGGTGCAGAGCCGGTCCGAGCCTTTTGGGGGCCCTAAGCAGAATTTGATTTGGGGGCCCCCTCCCACTACGCAAAGTCACCTGTGCTTGACGATTATTGACACAAATATCACGCAATAATGATACATTATAAATGAATACAGTGAGGTTATGTTTTAATACAAAATAAATACTTAATAAAAAATAGATGCCTACTTAAATAAAAAAGTTTTAACTTTTTCTTTACTCTTTTACTAACTCTTTGAAACTTCTTAAAACAAACTGTCTCAAAACATATAAAATAAATTATTTGCTAAAATAATGACAAAACTGAGAAATCAGAAACATAATAAGAGCAAGGGTTCAACAATGACAATTATTGTTGAAAACTGTAAAAATATTATTATTTCTCAACTGTCTCAATACAGTGTAACTGTCCTCAAAATCCTTTTTATTATTATTATTGTTACAGACTTTGTTGGATTGTACATGACAGAATCCAACAAAGTCTGTTACTATAATACCGGTAATGATGTACTGCGAGCATACGAGCGCGTTGTATGAGTGTATGCAATCTATTTTTCCCCTCGGGGCTTGCCGTAGATAGGAATGGGTCGTGCGCACTTGGTACTGGAGTGTCGCGGGTTTTTGGAGTTAGTGATCTGAATGATGTGTGGTATAATAAAGTGGAGAAGAGTTCAAACTGCTATGTTTATTATTTATTCAAACTGCTACCCTTACACCTAGAAGGTTAAGTTCCCCTGCGGCTATTTTCTCTAACTTAATCCGATACCGTGACTATGCGCAGTTGCGAGGTGCGACTATGCTACACTCGCGAGGTGTCTAGATTATGCGCATGACTTAAACGCTGGCAGACACAGCAGCAGTTGTTGGCAGGTATATTGATCATGAAATCAGAATTTTCTTGTCTTGAATTATTCATTCATTCATTCATATTCATTCATTCATTCATTTATGTCACTTGTTTAAGTCATCTAAAAAAAAAAAAAAATTTAAACTCGATTGGGGGGCCCCCTGGTGGCCAGGGGGCCCCAAGCAGCCGCTTAGTTCGCTTATGCCTCGGGCCGGCCCTGATTGGGTGAGTAAGAGCAAAACACACAAGATATAGTACCTTCAACGCCCTGTAGATGGTGATATCACTTCTTTTGTAGCAGAAATAAATAAACCGCTGCAGAAAAAGTTAGGTGTCATGCAAAATGTAACAAGTGATTGCATTACTCATCACAAATGTATTGGAGTGAAGAGTACAAATACTTATTCAAACAGCAATTCAAGTAGAGTGTTAAAGTAGCTGATATCTTTGATACTCAGTCAAACTACAAAGTAGTCAAAAAGATTCTTAAAGGGGTCCCATTATGCCCTTTTACAAAGTCTTGATTTTGTTTTGGGATGTACTAGAATATGTTTTCATGCTTGATTGTTCAAAAAACAATTTTTTCCCCACATATTTTACATTATTACATCTCCTCTCTCCCCAGTCTGATTGAACGCATAGTATTTGTCGGATAACTATGGTAATACAAACAGTAATTGATCACAAAATCATGGATAATTATCCTAAGTGGTGGTGAAGTCTTACAAAAACAAGAGCTTACAAAAGCTAAAGTAAACACTACATCAATACTGTAATGTTAGTTAGCAGGCTAGCGGAGCCCTTCGCTAACTTTACATCATAGCTATCATAAAACTACATAAAGCTTATAACTGGAACTGTTAATAGAAAACGACTACAAATAATAAGACATAGTTGTGATCCATCAACAACAGATTGTTCCGACAAAATGGGAATGGCTAACGTTACGTCTTTCAGGAGAAGCTTTTGTGCGTATAGCCTGCATTGTACTCTCTTCTGAAAGCTGTTCTCCATAAAATTTGCAGCGCACAGACAAACATTGAGGTTATAATGTTCAGGAACAGTGTTACAAATACACTTTAACCTCTCTAAGTTCGTCAGCCCTAGGACAAACGTTTTCCGGGGTGTAAAAAACAGCGACAACAACTCTTGCTCTTCTCTAAAGCAGCCCAACATGGCCTCACCCCATTTATTGCATGTTCCCGGGGGAAGGGTTTATGTACATATTAGGGTTCGTGATGTCACCATCCCGGGAAAAAGCTTGTTGTAGTCCCTACCAGACATTTGTTTCAGCCCTTAAAAAACTTTGCAGACGTTATTTATGCTTAAACAGCAACATTACACCCTAACTAAAGTTAAAAAAGTGAAATCATACAGTACAGTACAGTAACTAATTACTTTTACTCAAATACTTTACACCACTACATATGAACCCCCCAAGATAATATGGCAAACTGAACTGGAAAAATTGACTAAAAATATTGACGGCTCATCTTGGACTCAAGCTTAAGCATACACATTTTTTTGGAATGATTGATTGGGTCCATCAATATGTCCTGCCCAAACATAGCAAAGAAACATGAGATTGTCAAGCTACTTCATTGGGCCTTTAATGCTGACTTTAATAACAAAATCATTTGTATTTAATTTACCTATGTCTGTTTTGTGGTGAAAAGCGAAAAGGCTCCAGAGAGGTGACAAAAAAATTTGAAACGTTTTACATCTTCCACTGAGATTACCCTTTTTCCCAGTATCCTTTACGCTCTCTCAACGTAAGTAGTTTGCCACTTTATATTTATTCATAACACAAATCATAGTCCTCCCTTCATGATACTGTAAGCCTTCAAGTGAAGATGATATGAGTAATTTACATTGAGGTTTACGACCACTGTAAGGGAACTTTCCTCAGTCTAACGTCTGTGAATGGATTCAGAAGATCTTACCTGACAGGTTGCCTTTGGTCATTGGCGGTTGACTGCTGACTGGTGATCTTCTATTAAGTGAAGCAGAAAAATAAATACATTAGAGCAGGAAAATAAATGAGAACATTCAACAGAAACTGATAATTCCATCACCAACTGATTAGACTAGATTTAGCATCAATAGACATTTCAATAGACATCATTAGACATTTACTATTATCATTAAAAGAATGAAGGTCAGTACAGTAGGTTAGTGTCTCATCCATCCAGTCTGACAAAACATATTAAGTGAGTTCTGCCCTCTTGTGGTATTTTCACATATTACATTTTATGAAACGCATGTAAACGTCACTTACTTGCTGGAGGGACACGGCACATTTGTCAGGAAGCTGACATTATTCCTAACAGTGCGAAGACTTGCAAGCACCTATTGAATAAAATGACAGCAAAACAGATACGACGTGAAACAGTCCACATGTATAAAATTATTCACATTTTGTTAATTATAGTCTTCCAATTCCAGAAAGCAAAAGCCAAACGTACCTGAGCAAAAGGAGTGACTATCAGATCTTCACCATGTCTGACAACCAAAGAACACAAAAAAATCATACAGAATACAAAATCTGTGTGCTGTAATTGTCCATGCTATAATTCGCATTCCGTTCAAAATAAATGACTTTATTAGTTGTTTGTTTACTTCATACTTACTTCATGTAATATATTGAGCAATATGTTAAGACCGAAACTCTCAGATTTAAATAGGTTATGTTATGCATTATTACTGCATTGCTTCTATAGTTTCACTTCTTTTTGAACTGCAGCTGCAAAGACTTGAATGATTTATTTCAGACGTACTGAGACCTATTCGTGAAGATCTACCTTACTGCAGAGTTTAATGTCAAACCTGCTCTCACACACTTGCCTGTATGTGTGTGGTGTGGTGAACCTGAAGACCTTGATTTACTGATTCAGGTGTGTACCGATTGAGATAAATTCTGCTGGAAGTTATGTTAGACTGAAATAATTTGTCAAGGACTATTTCTCCGAGGAGGCTAAAAAAAATAAGATGAGAAAATTAACAATAGTTTAAAAACAGTAATGTTAAAAAAAAAAAAATGATGTACTATGAGATCAAATCATATATAAAACACAATGTACGGTAACAGCAAAATTCAGCCTGACAAAAATATATATAAGCTTCCTAATTTCAGAAGTCAGTTACATATAACTGCAAATCTGCCTAAATTAAAAAAATATATAGAACTACAGGAATAAATAAATGAAGGAATAAATCAATATGGGAAAAATGATAGAACAACAAAAAAAAAAAAATAAATGTAAAAATAAAAAAAAATAATAAATTACTAAATAAATGAAAATACAACATAAATATAAAATAAAAAACTAAAATAAGTAAGCAAATTAATAATGAATTAAATAAAAGACTAACTACACATCAAACAAACAAATACAGTTCAAAAACTACAAATAAATGATAAAATAAAATGAATAAAAAAGATCAAATGAATTTAAGAAAGAATAAATTAATAAATAAATCAATACTTTTCTTGTGGTCTCGACTTAATTTTCACATGATTACGACAACAAAAGTTTTCTCATGATCTCTATCTTAAAAGTTGGTTTATTATTGGACATTCGTTAGACATTCAATCTTTTCTTCAACATTAAATGACGTGTTATCACAAAATAGTGGCAGTTCATGATGTATCTCGTTCAGATCATGCACATAAAGCATAATTTCGAAACTAAATAGACCTATACGGTCCTTATCGGGTGGCCACCAATGGCAGATGACCAAGTAAACATTTTAATAAATATATCATGTTTATTTATTAAATATTTTTGCAGAAATGATCATATTTTATAATACTGGAATGCAGAAATACTACACAGAATAAACTGTTATATAACTTAAGACGTATTAGTAAAAAGTAAACGGAATACCGTAATTCTCGTGCTGCATGTGCTTCTTAGCTGGTGCCAGGTTATATGAGAATGAACTAGATCTATGCATTTGTTTCCATTCAAAGGGATGGAAACCAATAGAAAAAGATTAAAGATTCATTATCCTGTGGCTTCCTCTAGTAGGCGACATTAATATCACAGTTTAGAATTTTCTGTTAGCCTCCCGAGCATCATAAATTCATGAAATTAAACTTGTTTGCTAAATGTTGAAGGAAAGACCAAATGTCTAATATCGAATCAACTTTATTGCAGTTATAATTGTTTTTTATGTCAAGAGCAAAAGAAAACAACTTTTGTTATGTCAAGAAGACAAGAAAATTTTAAATTTACTCTCAAGGCTTCCGTACTAACAAATAAATAGTGCTGTTTTTTGTGTAAATTAATGGGATTTATCTAGTTAGGATGTTTATTCATTTTTTACATTTTGCTATATTATTTCTCGCCACTTTTTACAATCACAAACTTCTCGACTTCCATTGGAGTTGTGGGCAACATCAAATGGAAAGCATGCATGGATACACACTTCAAAAATCCACTTGAAAAAGTACATCTTATTTGGCTCACAATTTTTCAAAAAACTGTGATAAACTGTAGCACCTTTGATTTATTATACCAGTATTGGTGTATTATTGTGTCAGTAAAGGTGTGAAGTGCTGAGTTTTTACTCACAACTGTTCTCCAACAAGGGAGGAGTTGCGAGAGGTGGATTTGGGCGAGAGGTCATAGTCACTGTCTGAGCGGTAAAGGAAAGACTCTCGCCGTTGCCCGTGACTGGCCATGTTGGGATGCAGGACCATACCAGAGCCCGGTGACACTTGTAGGTCCAATGGACTGCAGCCGATAGAAGGTCCATTCTCCACCTCCAAACTACACAGACAGAGAGAGACACATACGGTCAACATGGTGATTACATGAATAAAATATCATCCCACAAACTAATATAAAAGTCTGCAAATGGAAAATGACGATCTGCATGCAAAATCACACCCTTTATATATTGTTTAAATCTATAAACAGCACAACAAAACAAAACCAAATGTGGTTGTCACTTTAACAGAAGTCTGTTAGACGGTTTCTTCCTGTCTAGACGTGGATGGTTCTTATTGAGAGTAAACTGCAAAGTGGACCAGACTAAATTACTTTGCAAGAGAGAAAAGACATAGGATATGAGAGGGCAAAATAAAAGGCTGCACATTAACTCCCTAAATGGGAGAAAATACTTCCCATATCTTTTGTTATGAACACCCTTACGAAAAAGTATACTTCAAGTTCATTTTATGAAGTATACTTAAGTAATGTTCAAGTATATTTTTAAGTATACTTTATGTAGTAAGTATACTAATATCAATGTGTACTTGTAGAAAACTTGTAAGTGTACTATTTCAATACTGCTTGGGACTAAATTGGCCCATTTTCAGTATATAAAAGTATACGAAGTGTACTATAAATGTAACAGTAGTAAACTTTAAGTAGGCACAACTAGGTTTCTCATTTGTAATTCATCTGTACAACAAGTGAACCTATAAGCATACTAGAAGTTTACTATTTTAATACTAGTACATTTTTAAGTTTATGAAAGTACACACTGAAGTGTACTCTCAGTAAACTACTAGTTTGGTAGTTTATACTGCAAGTATACTTGTACGTTTCTTTAAGTGAACATAACATTATACTTATAGTTTACTATTTATATACTATATATACTATAACTACTATGTTCAAATATAGATATAATTTTTTATACTTGAAAAAAACATTTAACTGTACTTTAACTAATTGTAATTAGCTTCCTGCGTCCTTTTTTTATCAACACTTGAAGGTCGGTAAGTTTAATAAAGAAAGGCAACATTTTAAACAAAAAAGTTGACAAAATCACACAAAAAGCAAAAAGGCAAAGGAGAAAGAAGGATGTCAGAGTCTAAAAGAGAGATGTATACAGAAAACTATTGAGTAGAAAATAATGTAGTCAATGCAATAGAAAACAGCACTGAACAGAGATGAAAACATTAAGAGGGAAGAAAGGGATAGTGGAGAACAGGTCAAAATTGATGCTTTGAAGTGAAGGTCATTGAGCTGCCTGCTTCAGTGAGAAAGCAAAGCAAAACCATTTGAGAAAGACAATTTCCCTTAAACATATATATATATATATATATATATATATATATATATATATATATATATATATATGTACTGTATATATTTATGTTGAAAATGTCTCATGTT
Source organism: Gila orcuttii (assembly GCA_026230005.1). Classification (NCBI taxonomy): domain Eukaryota; kingdom Metazoa; phylum Chordata; class Actinopteri; order Cypriniformes; family Leuciscidae; genus Gila; species Gila orcuttii. The sequence goes on from JAPDVR010000008.1 coordinate 33,328,850, forward strand.
ACGACTGTAACCAAATTTCCCTGAGAAGTGAACGAGACGCTGCGACAGAAGTAGTGAAGCTATGGGAATGCCTCTGCATGATTGCGTCTGAAGCACCTGTGTAATCACTCATTGGTGGAACGTCATACCGTGATGCGTGTTGGCGTACCGCGGAAGCTATAAAGGATACCTGGACCAAACAAAGTCAGCTTCTGATTGGCTGAAGTAAGTTGCACACAGGGATGCAGGAAGTATGGCAGGGCGACGCAACATCTCGTTCCCTTCTAAGGGAACAATGGTTACAGTCGAAACCTGAGACGTGTCGCAACCTTTCGAGGGAACTCGTTCTACGTCAGAAGTAGAACGCTATGGGAACGATAATACCCACTATGCCATACTGACAACTGCCGAATAGAGGAGGATAAAAGGCCTACAAGACTACTGAGCGAGAAGGCCGTAGAACTCTAATATGTATAGCAGGTCTTAACCTCAGTGTGCCATGAAGGTAACATGATACTAGAGGGTGTCTCCCTAGATATAAGCAAGCAGCTATGGCCAAGCAGAAAAGAAATCCTGAAGGAACTCCAGCACTGAACCAACCTGGCGGGTCCAACTGGCGAATCCTGCACTATGAAGTAAAGACTCTCCACATCAAGGCATATATTTTCCTCATGGAGGGAGCTCTAGAGTTAGGATGGTCTCAACAACCTCAGTTGAGAGATTAGTGTTCATGAGTTGGACTCCTCAGTGGCCAAAGCCATTAGTCCGGGCGAAACACCCACTGAGAATCCTGTTGAATGTGCCCTAGTTATTGGCAATTCTATTACATGGAACGTGAAAATAGAGACACCAGCCACCATAGTCACATGTTTGCCAGGAGCCAGCAAATTTAAAAGTGCTGGCTAATGCTAATCGTAAATTCTCTAAGATTATTATTCACGTCGGCACTAATTATGTTTGACTTTGTCAGTCGGAGATCACTAAAATTAACGTTAAAGAGGTGTGGGAACTCGCAAGTACGATGTCAGACACTGTAATTTGACTGGCTAAACCGACCGTCTGCTAGCTGTCTCACGTCACTGAAGTCAGATAAATCCTATCACATAGAGACTCTTTCACCTAGATATCATCACATAGAGACTGTGTCTGTTCTCAGAATTAGGTAATACAAAAAACTCCCCAACCCATTTAAGGGTAAAAATGTAATTGATGTTCAACAAATAAAAAAACAGAAATAATACAGATGAACAAATGATAAAGCTTGGGTTGCTGAATATTCGATTCCTTTATTTGAAAATCACTTATTTTAATGATATGATTACAGATTATAACCTAGATGTGCTGTGTTTGAAAGAAACCTGGCTAAAACCAGACAATTACATTACTTTAAATGAGTCCACCCCTCAAGATTACTGTTATAAACATGAGCCTCTTCTGAAAGGCAAAGGGGGAGGTGTTAATGTAATTTATAGTGATATCTTCAGAATTACTGAGAAGTTTTGTTTCAAATATAATTCTTTTGAAGTGTTGGTGCTTAATGTAACACTATCTAGTGTAAATGATAAATCACGTTTGAGATTTGTGCTGGGTGCTGTATACAGGCCACCAGGGCACCATACAGACTTTATCAAAGAATTTGCTGATTTTCTATCAGAGTTAGTGCTGGCTGCAGATAAAGTCCTAATTGTTGGTGATTTTAATATACAGGTAGATAACGAAAAAGATGCATTTGGATTGGCATTTAAAGACTCTATTGAACTCTATTGGAGTTAGACAACACGTATCAGGACCTACTCATTGTCGTAATCATATTCAAGATCTAATATTATCACATGGAATCAATGTTGATGCCGTGGAAATTCTGCAGCAGTGATGACATCTCAGATCATTATCTAGTCATGTGTATACCTAATTTAGCCAAGGCTGCAAAGCCGACCCCGTGTTACAAATATGTTAGACCTATCATTTCTGCCACAAAAGATTGCTTTATTAATAATATTTCTGATCAGTTTAATCTCCTCAGCATCCCAGATAGCTTAGAAGAACTCAATATTGCGTCAGAAACTTTTGACTCTCTCTTTTCCAGCACTTTAGACACAGTTGCTCCTTTGAGCATAAAGAAGATTAAAGTAAACAGTCCAACGCCGTGGTACAACAAGCACACTCAGGCCCTTAAAGGATTAGTGTTGTATTCTCAAGTGGGGGTTTAATAATGCATGGAGTTAGTGTTCAGGATGGATAGAGTTTGATTGTGCTGGGAGCATTCTGTTATGCCTGACGAATGTATGGTTCGTTTACTTGGGTCTGAAAGGACAGTGAGTTTTAGAAGTAAAAGTTACGATAAGTTGATGCTACTCGCTGTGTCAGTGTGATCCTTCCCAAACATAACATTTGGCGACGAGGATGGCTGATATCGCACTACCACCTCCTGCTCCTTTCCTTGCTCTACCTGGTGAGACTCCGATTCCCTGGACTCGCTGGTTACAGTCCTTCGAGACTTTCATCTTGACAGTGGGGCTGACTGACGTGAGCACAGCCCGCAAAAAGGCGCTGTTACTGCATTGCTTGGGAGCCGAGGGTCAGGGCGTGCTCAGAGTCAGCTTGAGTCAGACACACAAAGCGATTACGACACAGTCGTGGAACTACTGACCGCACACTTTGCGGCCCCACAGAGCGCGCTCATGATTGATTGATTTAGTGGGTTCCATACAAGTGACTGTTGGGTATGGCAACAAGTTGATACCCAGCTTTACCTTCCATGTTGCCCATCGCGGGGCCAATCTGATGGGTTTGCATCTGTTCTCGGCTCTGGGATTTTCCCTAGTGGACACAATGGGAGCTGCGATCCTGACAGTCTCCACCCCTTGGCAGCAAAAATGGCCATCCCTGTTTGAAGGCTTGGGTTGCCTCACTGCTTTTGCCCACCAACCTCTCCTTAACCCCGCTCTTAAACCAGTCATTCAACCACTTCGCCGCATTCCCCTGGCTTTCTGTGATGGTGTCTCAGCTGAACTTAAGCAGCTGCTGGACGCTGGCATTATCGAACCAGTGGATGCATCGCCCTGGGTCTCAAACCTGGTGATAGCTCAGAAGAAATCAGGGGCCCTACGGGTGTGTGTCGACCTGCGAGCAGTGAATAAGGCAGTGATTCCGGACAGGTTCCCACTGCCTACCTCGGAAGAGCTCACTGTTCAGTTCCATGGCTCAACCGTGTTCTCTAAACTGGATCTCAGACAGGGCTACCTACAAGTGCCTCTCCACCCCAGTAGCAGAAACCTCACAGCCTTCGTGACCCATGCAGTTGTGTTTCGTTACACGCGCATGCCGTTTGGACTTAGCTCCGCCCCCAGCTGTTTTAAAAAAATCATGGTGTCAGTGTTGGCTGGTATACCGGGGGTGGCCATTTACCTGGATGATGTGGTTATCCATGGGCCCTCTCCTGAGAGTCATGATGAACGCCTCAGCAGAGTTTTTGCGGCCCTAGCTGAACACAAACTGACCGTCAATGCTGAAAAATGTGTTTTCTCTGCACCGACCATTGAGTATGTGGGTTTACGACTGTCGGCGGATGGTGTCACACCACTTCAGTCAAATGTAGACGCCATACTGGCAATTCCCGAACCCAGCTAGGCTGCACAGGTCGCCTCCTTCTTGGACATGACAAGCTACTATCTGAAGTTCCTCCAACATTATTCTGCTACCACTGCTCCACTACGGCGTCTGCTGTGTAAGGATGAGACGTGGGTGTGGTCACAAGCATGCTCTGAGGCGGTGTGTGTGCTCAAGCTGCAGCTCACCACAGCTCCAGTGTTGGCTCACTTCGATATCTCTAGCCCCACCTTGGTGACCTGCGATGCGTCGGCTACAGCCATAGGAGCAGTGCTGTCACAGACTCAGCGGGGCGTGGAGAAGCCCATCACCTTTGCGTCGCGGGCCCTCAATCAAACTGAGCAGCGGTACTCGGTGGGGGAACGCGAAGCATTAGCCTGCATCTGGGCCTGCGAGAGGTGGCACTTGTATCTCTATGGCCGCGCTTTCACCCTGAGGACAGACCACCAGGCCCTGACTGCACTGCTTTCTATGTCGGGGACAGGCCACAGACCACTGCGGCTACACCGCTGGTCCGACCGTCTTCGCCAGTATAACTTTGACCTGAAGTTCATCCCTGGCAGAGACAATGTTGTGGCTGACCTACTGTCCCGCGCCACTTAACCCCACCCTGACAAGCATACACACACTGACACAGACCGGGTGGAACGGGACATTGTCCAGATGTTACACACACCCCTCCAGGCTGTCGTATCGTTACAAGAACTGAGGGACGCATCTGAACAAGACTCAATTCTTTCTCAGCTCCGTGTCTATATTCGGAATGGCTGGCCTAAGGAGATATCGGAGGGGCTGGTAGCATTTTCCAGAATAAAGCAGGAGCTATCCTGCTGGAACGACAACTGTGTGGCACGCGGCCTCTGCACAGTCATCCCCAGCACCCTACGTGCACGTGTCTTGGCAATGGTTCACGAGGGCCACCTGGGTATTGTGAAGTTGAAACAGCGCTGCAGAGACCGGGTTTGGTGGCCAGGGATAGATAAAGACATTGAGGCCCTGGTGAAAGACTGTGCCGCCTGTTTCTTGAGCGGTAAGACGGGTCACCAGGCCCCCCACCCTTACGGCCTCTTGCTTGGCCATCGCAGCCCTGGGATCACATGCAGCTGGACATATGTGGTGAGATACAGGGAGTTCCTCATCACCAGCGCTTCCTAGTGGTTGTCTATGACCTGCACTCGAAATGGCCCGAGCTCATTGCCACCGACTCTGTGACCTCTCAGGTCATAATCAACTTTCTGGACTCTCTGTTCTCCCGCTGGGACTAGAGCCCTGCGCAGGACTGTTTTCTTCATCCCGCTCCCGCCGAATTTCCCGCCGAATTTCTGACCATTACCGCCCGCTCCCGTTACACTCCCGCCCGCTCCCGCAATATGTATGTCCACTCCCGCCCGCACCCGCAAAACTCTGAGAATTTATTCCCGCACAATAATAGAGATGCATTGATTTTGTGTCTTCTCCCGTCCCGCAGGAAAAAAACACGTATTTGTATTGCTATTATTAAAGAGCTTCATTGGGTTGTTTGTTTCGTTTCCCTGGCCTGCATGTATTCTGACACACTGATCAGGAAGATGAATAGTAGCCCGGCTATCGGGGACATCTAAACGCTTAGGCTACCGCGCGTTTCTTTAGACTTCAAGTACTTTGATTTTGGCTATTGAAGTATTCCGTCATAGGCTTGATTGGTCCTGGTGTAAACGTGCTTATGTTTTGTGCTGTAAATACCTCGTTTGAGGTTCTTTTCCACATCATTTTTTGACATCTCATTCTCCATCATGTGAACTAGGCTGCCTCCCGTTCCCGCAGGGTTTTTTTTAGCCGCCCATTCCCACCCGCAGCAAAGTTCAAACTGCCCGCTCCCGCGAGATTTGCGTTGGGTCCCACGGGACCCGGCGGGACTCAATCCCAATGCAGCCTTCTAGCTGGGACCTCCCAAATACTATCACAATGGACAATGGCCCGCAGCTAACCTCGGCTGAGTTCACCACATACCTCGAACACAAGGGTATTTGCCACATCCGCACGGCATACTATCATCCCCAGGCTAACGGTGGCATTGAATGCTTTCACCAGTCGCTGAAAAACAGTCTCAGAGCACACCTGTTTCAGGGATTGACCTTCTCACAGGCCATCCGTTACACACTCCTGCACTACAAGGCCACCCAACACTCTACAACGGGGGTCTCTCCAGCTTTCCTCATGCTTGGACGTGAGCTCCACCTTCCCCTCGACAGGCTCAGCCCAGCACTGCCTCAGGGGCCATTACCAGGGGTAAGGGCCTCTGTTGAACGCCAGCAGAGGCGGATGAAGCAGAAATTCGATTTCTCAGCACACGCAAAGGTTCCTGACATACAGGCCGCAGATTGGGTCAGGGTTCGCAGGCCCTACAGAGACCAAAAACTAGCAATACTTTCGTATTGGTCTATCCCTCTCTAAGTTGCTCATCAGCTGGGCCCAGTCACCTTCTTGCTTAGTGACGGCACGCGGTGGCATGCAAGCCGCCTCCGCAAAGTACCGGCTCCGGCACATACAACAGGTGTTACATCTCAAGCCACACCCTCAGCTTGGCAGGACACCTCAGCGTTTCAGCCGACACCTCAGATAGCTCCCGCATAGGCTCCAGACACCCCTACCAACCTACCTGCTGAGATGTGCCCTTGCCCATCACACGCTGCCCAGCCTCATCCTTGTTTTTCACCGCGGCCTGATCGCACTCGTTCTCGCCCGGGGCACTTACAGGACTTTGTGTCAACATTTCATGTTTGAAAAACCTGTAGGAGGGGGGGAAATGTTGTGTTCTCAAGTGGGGGTTTAATAATACATGGAGTTAGTGTTCAGGATGGATAGAGTTTGATTGTGCTGGGAGCATTCTGTTATGCCTGACGAATGTATGGTTCGTTCACTTGGGTCTGAAAGGACAGTGAGTTTTGGAAGTAAAAGTTATGATAAGTTGATGCTACTCGCTGTGTCAGTGTGATCCTTCCCAAACATAACAATTAGTTCAACTCAAAATGAAAATTTCCTAATAATTTACTCACCCCAATGCCATCCAAGATATCCATGTCTTTCTTTCCTCAGTGGAAGAGAAATTAGTTTTTTTGAGGAAAACATTTCTGGATTTTTGTTCGAATAATAGACTTCAATGACAACCAACATTTTGAAGTCCAAATCAATGCAGGTCTTTGAAGTGCTCCAACTGACTGTGCACAATCGCACCTGAGGAGGAGGGTCTTATCTAGCGAAACGATAGGTCATTTTCAAAAAAAAATATATATATACTTTTTAACTACAATTGTTCGGATTGAGCTAATCAGCAACGCGCCGGGAACTACGTCATCACGTTGAAAGGTCAAAACCCGCCGACGACATCGAGCGTGACCTTTCAACATGATGACGTAGTTTCGGCGTGTTGCAGATCAGCTCAATCCGAACAATTGTAGTTAAAAAGTATATATATATATATATATATATATATATTGTTTTGAAAATGATCTATCGTTTCGCTAGATAAGACCCTCCTCCTCAGCTGCGATTGTGCACAGTCCGTTGAAGCACTTCAAAGACCTTTGTAACTGCATTGATTTGGACTTCAAAATGTTGGTTGTCATTGAAGTAGGGTGACCAGAAGTCCCGAAAAATTCGGGACAGTCCCGAAATCTAAGCTGTTGTCCCGAATCCCGAATCCGGCCCTGATTGTCCCGAAAATTATACTAAAGCAAAATCTTGAGTAGCCAAGTTATTGCTGCTAAACATTAAAAACTGTCCGTGGAGGTTGAGTCCTGAAGAGAGCGCAAGTTGCAGCAGCCGCGAGCTCAATGAATGAATGTGCAGGCAGCCAGTCGTAAAGGAGTGATTGATTGAACATAATTTTAACCATGTCGATTGCTTATTTCACCACCCTATGTGAACCTGAGAGGAGATATATTGTGCACACGTAGCCATACTGAGTGTCAGGATCCCACAATTGACCTATTCTTCCTGCTGATGCTTCACGTCTTATTGCCTGTATTTTTGTCTCCTTAAAGGCTGGCTTTTACGGTTTGGAAGCTTATGAAAATGTATTTCTGTTTTTTTTTTAGCTTGTTTGCTGTACACCTTGTCACACAGCAGCCTTTAGGCATTTTTCTGTCTTTTGTTATGTCATAAATGTAAATGACAAGGAGGCAGCCTCTCGCAATGCAAAGTCAATGGAGACGGTTGGATTGTTTCTCCCCCCGGTGGGCGTGGTCCCCCCCGCCCCCCCCCCCCCCGTCCCGAATTTCAGCCAATCTCATCTGGTCACCCTACATTGAAGTCCATTATTCAAAGAAAAATCCAGAAATGTTTTCCTCAAAAAACTTAATTTCTCTTCCACTGAGGAAAGAAAGACATGGATATCTTGGATGGCATTGGGGTGAGTAAATTATTAGGAAATTTTCATTTTGAGGTTAACTAATCCTTTAAGAGAGCAGCCAGACGTTTCCAAGCAGCACAGCAGTAATGACTTTATGAACTTCTTTACTTAAAAGATTGATAATATCAGGGAGAAAATTATAACTATGCAACCATCTACTACAGTATCGCATCAGGCAGTGCATTGTAGTCTCCTTGAGGAAAAATTTGATTCATTCATTGCTATAGGAGAGGAAGAATTTTCCAAACTCGTTAAATCATCGAAATCGACAACATGTAGCCTATGTTAGACCCTATACCGGCTAAGCTATTGAAAGAGATGCTTCCAGAGGTCATGGATCCTCTTCTTAATATCATTAATTCATCTTTGTCATTATTTGATACATACCAAAAACTTTTAAGTTGGCTATGGTTAAACCGCTTGTTAAAAAAATGCAAATTGATCCTACAGAATTAGTCAATTACAGGCCAATCTTGAAACTACCTTTTCTGTCAAAGATACTAGAAAAGACAGTATCCTCACAACTACGTTCCTTTTTAGAAAGAAATGGTATCTGCAAGGATTTCCAGTCAGGATCACGCCCTGACGAAACTTACCAATTCACAAAATTAACGGAATGCATAGCTGATATAAAAAACTGGATGATTTTTTGGTCTGTTTTTGTGACTGTTACAGTTCTTGTGGCTGTTCCTGAGCCGGTGTCTGCTGTTCCTGAGCCGGTGTCTGCTGTTCCTGAGCCGGTGTCTGCTGTTCCTGAGCCTCTGCCCTGACCGCCCGAGGGGCCTTCACCGCCCTGGCCGCCAGAGGGGCCTTCACCGCCCTTGCCGCCAGAGGGGCCTTCACCGCCCTGGCCGCCAGAGGGGCCTTCACCGCCCTGGCCGCCCGAGGGGCCTTCACCGCCCTGGCCGCCCGATGGACTGTCTGCTTCGCCCTGGCCGCCCGAGGGGTCTTCGCCGCCCTGGCCGCCCGAGGGGTCTTCGCCGCCCTGGCCGCCCGATGGACTGTCTGCTTCGCCCTGGCAGCCCGAGGGGTCTTCGCCGCCCTGGCCGCCCGATGGACTGTCTACTTTGCCCTGGTTCCCGGTTAAGCCCTCACCCCTTGTTCCTGTCTCCCGTCACGGACCTGGGCCACCATCCCTCCCCCTGATCCTCCACCGTTCCACCTCCTTCCTGAACTCTTGTATCGTGTTTTAGTGTTGTCGTGGAGAGTCTGGTAGCCGCTCCGTAGAGGGGGGGTTATGTCACAGTGTCTGGTTGTGTTTCCCTTGTCATTCACTAGAGGTCCTTGTTCTCACGGTGTCCTTCACATTTGACTTCAATTCCCAGCATTCTGTCTGTCACTGTCACTCATCAGTTCATTGCACTCAGCTGTTTCCCGTAATCATTGTTCCCAGCTGTTCTGTGTTAGTCTTGTTAAATATGTGTATATAACCCTGTCTGTTTCAGTGTGTGTCACGGAGTCCTTGTTTAATGTCACCACACTTCGGATGCCTGTTCTTGCCTGTTTCTTGTTTCGTTTCTTGTGTTGGATTGCCTTATTGGATTTTGACCCCTGCCTGGATGACTACCAGTTTGGATTGCCCTTTAAATAAAAACTACTGCAATTGGATCTCTCTCTCTCTCCTGTGTGTGTTCGTGACAACACCCCTTCCAACTCCCAGCGTTATCCATACCGTCCAGATCCAATGCTACCACATCTTTAAATTACTATTAGTATTATTTGAAGTTAACTTAACATTATAAAATACGTAGACCTACACCACAAAACAAGTTGAGGATAAATTATTTAAAATTCCAGCGTTATGGACATGACATTTGCAGTCAAAACTTGAAATATAAATTCTCAGAAAATGCATTAATACCAAACTATTGAAACGTCTGTTTATCCATAGGCTCCTCCCTGAAAGGAGTCCAGACATTAGAAAAATATCAGTCTACACATGCGTTTTATATTTAATATTAGGGAAATAGACAGTCATGCGTGACAAAAAAAATCTTTAACTTTTAGGAGGCAACGATTTTTTTTAGTTTTTTTGTTCCAAATCGGATGAAGAAGGGTTGGCTCTCCACAGAACATAAAATATTCATTTTACTTTATTTTTCGTGTTCGCATTTATGAGGAAAAAACAATGTTACAGACCTGACAGTTCTCCATTACGGACGCGACCGCTCTGAAGCGGCACTAAAAGACTGCTTTAAAACTTTCACAGAGACCTCAAACAGAAGACACAAAGCCTTTCTTTAAAGTGAATTTCGTTTTGTATTAATTGTATCTTAATTTTAATCAATGTTTCATCAACCAATTGCCTGGATTTAATAAATAAGAAGTAGGCTAAATATAGCAGACAATTATAATCATGACACGGAGGCGCCGGTGCGTGAACTGGAGCGCGTCTCATAAATGAACCGAAACTCAGCTTATAAGGTAGCCTATTCACGGACCTGAAAAATATATCTATATTGAAATGTCAACTTGTAAACAACAATTCAAAACGAAAGAAAACAGACTGCTCTCTGCTTATGAAATGAAATGTGCATTTCTCTCTGGTGCATTCACTAGCCTACTGCGAAGATCACTAGCCTACTGCGAAGATCGCGAGTCAGCATCGTCTACTTCATCTTGACTTTATTAATAAACAATTAAAATGTCTCCTTGCTATATTTGACATATTCATAATCATTGCTTTTGCCGGTTCTTTGTGACAGCTTTTAGGTGCTTTATCGGCAGCGCCGCCGCCCTTACATGAACAGTGTTGTGCAAGTTACTTCCAAATTGTAATACATTATATATTACTTGTTACTGTTATTTAAAAGTAATTCATTACCTTACAATATTACTGTCTCAGAATTGTAATGCGTCACATTACTCCTGTATTACTTTTGAGTTACTTTCACCAAAATAACTATACAGAAGTAGCACTTAACATTCTAAAATGACTAGGGCTGTAACGATATGCGATATGAAACCGAAATCGCGACACTCAGATCCACGAACCTGCAGAATCGCGACACACCCCTTCCAACTCCCAGCGTTATCCATACCGTCCAGATCCAATGCTACCACATCTTTAAATTACTATTAGTATTATTTGAAGTTAACTTAACATTATAAAATACGTAGACCTAAACCACAAAACAAGTTGAGGATAAATTATTTAAAATTTGGGAATTCCCGCGTTTTGGACATGACATTTGCAGTCAAAACTTAAAATATAAATTCTCAGAAAATGCATTAATACCAAACTATTGAAACGTCTGTTTATCCATAGGCTCCTCCCTGAAAGGAGTCCAGACATTAGAAAAATATCAGTCTACACATGCGTTTTATATTTAATATTAGGGAAATAGACAGTCATGCGTGACAAAAAAAATCTTTAACTTTTAGGAGGCAACGATTTTTTTTTGCGCAAATCGGATGAAGAAGGGTTGGCTCTCCACAGAACATAAAATATTCATTTTACTTTATTTTTCGTGTTCGCATTTATGAGGAAAAAACAATGTTACAGACCTGAGAGTTCTCCATTACGGACGCGACCGCTCTGAAGCGGCACTAAAAGACTGCTTTAAAACTTTCACAGAGACCTCAAACAGAAGACACAAAGCCTTTCTTTCTTATAAGGTAGCCTATTCACGGACCTGAAAAATATATCTATATTGAAATGTCTACTTGTAAACAGAACAATTCAAAACGAAAGAAAACAGACTGCTCTCTGCTTATGAAATGAAATGTGCATTTCTCTCTGGTGCATTCACTAGCCTACTGCGAAGATCGCGAGTCAGCATCGTCAACTTCATCTTGACTTTATTAATAAACAATTAAAATGTCTCCCTGCTATATTTGACATATTCATAATCATTGCTTTTGCCGGTTCTTTGTGACAGCTTTTAGATGCTTTATCGGCAGCGCCGCCGCCCTTACATGAACCGTCACCACCGCATCAAAAACATGATTGCGTGATGAAAACATGAAAAATACCACATAAACATAGCCTAACTGTTTAGAAAGAAAACACAGAACGAATAGCCTAATGCGCATACGTCCATCTCGCGAATGTACAGTCTTCTTCATGCCATCTTCACCATTAGCCGCTTTTCCACTGGCCACAGACTTTTCCACAGACTTGGACACCACACGCGGCTATTGACTGACCACGAACAGGTAATTTAGCCTACTTGCATTTATCATTCGTTAATGTCTCGCGGTCTTGCTGTTTTTTTTTTTTGTTTTTTTTACAATTAAAACTAAAAGTCTGTTGTAATGCAAGCCTTACTGAACATGTACCGAGTAAAATATTACTGAAAATTGATTAGTAATGCCTTACACTACTGCGTTACAGCAAAAAGTAATATGTTACTGTAATGCATTACTTTTGTAACGCGTTACTCCCAACACTGCTAGTAATTTCCTACTACTTACCTAAAAAACAGAGATTCTAATTATTGGACAAAAAAGTTCCTCACGTAATAACCTAGAACACTTGATGGCTGATCTGTCAAGTCTTTGTCGTTGGTTAGGAACCTGGGTGTGCTCTTTGATACCAATCTTTCATTTGAAAGTCACTTTATAGTATCTGTAAAACCAATTTTTTTCATCTTAAAAATATATCTAAATTACGTCATATTCTCTCAATGACAAATGCAGAACAGTTAGTTCATGCGTTCATGACATCAAGGCTAGATTATTGTAATGCTCCTATGGGTGGTTGACCTGCATGCTTAATAAACAAACTACAGCTGGTCCAAAATAGAAATGCGCGGTTGGCGGTTATAGCCGCGGATCAGGCGGATGACGTGACGGAAAAAAATATTTTAATTAAATTCGGGCGGGTGGCGGGCGGTTTCTAGTCTCGCGGCTGTCATCAGCAGCGCCTTGTATCAGCAGATGGCGGGCGGGTGCGGTTTTGAAAATTGGTCAAAAACGTTGGTGCGGATGGATGGCGGACGGATGATGAGTTTTGTGATGCGGTTACGGATGAAATAATAGCCCATCCGCGCATCTCCAGTCCAAAACGCAGCAGCTAGAGTTCTTACCAGAACCAGGAAGTATGACCATATTAGCCCGGTTCTGTCAACACTGCATTGGCTCCCTATTAAACATTGTATACATTTTAAAATATTGCTGATTACTTACAAAGCACTAAATGGTTTAGCTTCCCAGTACTTAAGCGAGCTCTTAACGCATTATAGTCCTTCACGTCTATTGCGATCTTAAAATTCCGGCCAGTTGATAATACCTAGAATTTTAAAATCGACTACTGGCGGTAGATCCTTTTCCTATTTAGCACCAAAACTTTGGAACAGTCTTCCTAACATTGTCCGGGAAGCAGACACACTCTGTCAGTTCAAATCTAGATTAAAAACATTCTTTGTAAAAAAATCTCTTTGACCTAGCATACACATAACACATTATAAACTTCTATAATTCAATGTCAGGCTGCATATATTAGGTCAGCCGGAACCGGGAACACTTCCCATAAATCCTGATGTACTCGTTATATCATAAGAAGGATGGCGTCTACGCTAATATTAGTCTCTTTGTTTATCCCAAGGTTTACCGCAGTCCACCGGATCCAGGCCGTATCCGGATCTGATGAAGGACCTGCGCCTGGACACGACAACAATGCAGTCCTGAAGTGTCAACAAGTCTCTCTCCCTTGTGAAGGCCTCCTTCCCTTTACCTCTGTACAGATAAAACGTTGTCAAAATAATTCCAGTTCACATGGCTACGTGGAAGCGATAAATAATTCTGTATTATACATTTTTAAGGCCAGACAAGTCATTTGTTGAGGTCAATTTGTAAAGAAAGACTACACGCCTGCACACATATATATTCAAATGCGCATACCTATAGACTAAACACGCAAAGCACATGTGCACGCCGTCAGCGTTTTTACAGGTTTGGGTTTTTGAAGTTTGCGCAGAGATAACCTTTTTTTCAAAAAATTTCAAGGCTTGCATTCTCGAGCAACCAGGCACTGTTTTGTGCAAATTATCACTGTAAAGCTGCTTTGAAAAAATCTATGTTGTTAAAAGCGCTATATAAATGAAGGTGACTTGACTTGACCAAGACTGGTGACAGAGTGGTTTGATGAACATGAAAGTGAAGTTGAACATCTCCTATGGCCTGCACAGCACAGAGGAGCGAGTCAGGAAATGTTTTCCTCCACCAGCATCACATAGTCTCCTGGCCACTGTTCTGGAAAAGGAATGGCTCAAAATCCCTCTGGTCACTGTGCAGGACTTAGTCTGTCATTTCTAAGACAAACTGATGCTGAATTGGCAGCAAAAGGAGGCCCTACAACATACTAATAAATAATTGTGGTCTAAAACCAGGTGTTTCAGTTTCATTGACCAAACCCTATAGCTCTCCATGCCACTAAGCAGGCTGCCTCTTATGGTGAAGATGGAGAGGCATCTGTGGCTTAATTTGTCATGAATCAAGGAGTCAGATGAAGCTGTCCTCTTTGATGCTCCTGTCTCGCCCTCTGGACTGTTTGGCACTGTCATTGAAACGGTGGTGGATAGGTTTAGAGAAACGAGAACGCAGTCGGACGCCTTTGGGAAGTATTTGCCTTGCTGGGTTCAGGCCCTCCTAAATTGTCTACGCCCTTTCCAGGAACGAGTTCCTAGAGAGAAGAGGAGAAGGTAAGTGTGGCTCCCTGTGCTCTTCCTCCGAGCAGTCGGGGGCAGAGGCGGCGTAATAGGAGAAAATCTGCACACAGACTAAGAAACTGTGGGTGCAGCGAAGAAAGAGGAGAGTGATTGAGCGGGGCTGAAGCCCAAGCTCTCTACCCTTTTTTTTCATTCCTTTTTAGCTCCCCCTGAATCGTCTTTGCTCTTTCCAGGAATGAGTACCTGGGCAGAAGAGCAAATGTGAGTGTGGCTAAAGTTAGCTCACCTTCTGAGGAACTGGGAGCAAAGCGAATCCATAATAGAGACAAGGCAGCGTCCCCATAGCGTCAGCAGCTGGTGCAGTGTCTTGTTCCTTTCTCAGGGAGCCGTGGTTAAATACGTAACCCCAGACGTTCACTTAAATTAAAAGTTGAATATTTTTTAAGCCTATTAAATGTTACAATTTATGACTTTGAATTATACTGTAATGTTGATTGGCTATAATTACTAATTTCATCCCCAGAAATTAAGAAAAAATCAATTTAAAGTAACACTATGTAGTTTTTCAACCTTCATAATATATTTCCAAGACCCTTGTGATGGTACGTCGACTTACAATAGATTAAATGACACGTCTGCCATAGCCTGACGTGGTCTGTATCGCTTTTACTGACACTATGTAACTTCTGGTTTCGGGTAGTAACCGGAGCACAAAAAGAACTACAAAATTCGACTGCTTTACGGCATACATAGTTTTTCTTCATTTGTTATGTCTTTCATAAAATCATGCATCATACTCTACCTTGTCTGTGGCCATTGTTGATTCCAAAGCCGGTGCTGGATAAACAGCGACCGTGCGCGTGCGATAGTTGGCTGCAGTAGGCTAAATTATTTACGACAGCGGTAATGGACAATTACGCTTCCAACCTGTAGGGCGACCGCAGAGGAAAAGTTCCTTGGTGTTGCTTTAATAGAGACATCAGTAGCAGTGTTGGTATTGATTATACTGGCCCTCATGCATAATATTTAGCATTAAACATATTTAAAATAGACTGTCTTTATGCTGTTTATTATTATCTGTTATTAATTTGGAGATTCACTAGTTAATTTATTTTAATCGATTGACAGCACTAATATATAATATATATTTATCTATATATATAGATGGAGCTTACAGTGAGTATGAAACCATTCTGTAGTCTCAATGAGTGTTGAAAACAAGATATGTCAGTAATTATAATAAATATTTTACCTATATTGAGTGATTGTGGTAACAAATGCCTTAAAAATAATTCTTTGGTACCTTGGAATGTCACTGCTTATAGTTTACTACTAAGTTATTATAACAATATCTATACTAACCAACTGTCTGTTTTGGGTTGACATAATGAACAGAAACAATGCAAATCAATTATAAAACAAAGGACATTGAGAAGGAATCTCAGTTGACAGAAAAATAGGTCACAGAGCGACATGGTTAAAAGGAACTGGGAGAAACGACATTGGGCATTATGCCAGAAGGTTGCGAAGGGTGTCTGACACCAGACTCAGAATGATATAAAAAGCCGTCAAGGGTTGATAGAAGAGCCTAGAAACTATCAGCACCTCTTACGTGTATGTGTGTGTGGTAACAGGCAGCTATTGCAAGAGTCTTCTTACTGCTGAAAGTGCAGAATCATCATAAAGTGGCATCTGGAGGGCAGAAACTCTACAGGGAATATGAGGACCCAACACTTTTTTCACAAATGAATTTTTTACTTTTTCTGAAAATGTGAAAAGTGCTTGCCCGTAAAAAAACTCAACACTGTGCTGCTAGAGTGTTGTTGGTAATAGCTAAAGTGTTCTGTGTAGTAGCTAGCATGTTGCTAGGGTGATCTGGGTGATTGATTGTCCAAGTTAAAGAGCCAAGAAACATTTCGTAAATACTAAAAATATATTTTTTGCCATAACAAATCCTTAAAGGGATAGTTCACCCAAACATGAAAATTAGTCCATGATTTACTCACCCTGAAGTCATCCTAGGAATATATGACATTCTTCTTTCAGACGAATACAATCGGAGTTATATTAAAAAATGTCCTGGCTCTTCCAAGCTTCATAATGGCAGTGAATGGCTGGATGACTTTGGAAGTCCATCAAAGCGCATCTATTCATGATTAAAGTGCTCAGGGGGATCTTGAACTTGACGCACAACGTAATGACGATTGCGGTTGCCCAGCCCTGTGTGTTTGAAACGCCGTCATTTTGTTGTGCGTCAAGTTCAAGTGTTACTCTTTTGGCCTTTGTCGATGCGTACGGCCTTCTGCCGGAAGCTAGTTATTTTAGTCGATAAAGTTTTAAATATGAATATTTTTCTTACACAAACACATCGCTTCACTTCAGAAGGCCTTTATTAACCCCCGGAGATGGAGAGCCGTTTCGAGAACTTTAATCATGAATAGATGCACTTTGATGGACTTCCAAAGTCATCTAGCCATTCACTGCCATTATCAACCTGGGAAGAGCCAAGACATTTTTTAAATATAACTCCGATTGTATTCGTCTGAAAGAAGAATGTCATATACACCTAGGATGACTTCAGGGTGAGTAAATCATGGGCTAATTTTCATTTTTGGGTGAACTATCCCTTTAACAGAGATCCACTAAACGTTGCTGTTAGATCAACAGAAAGTATTACTTTGAAGAAGCTTGACTACTCCCATTATGCATTGCACAATGACACACAATGTTCAAAAGTTTGGGGTCGGACTTGGTAAGATTTTTTGAAAACATGTCTCTTGTGCTCAACCAGGCTCCATACATGTGATCAAAAATACTGAAAAAAAAATTAATATTGTTAAATATTTTCATGCTAAAAGAACTGTTTGCTATTTTAATATATTTTAAAATGTAATTTATTCTGGCCACACGGTGGCTCAGTGTAGCACTGTCGCATCACAGCAAGAGGAAGCCTTTCGGTGTGGAGTTTGCATGTCTGTGTGGGTTTGCAGCAAAGGTGAATTTGACAAAAAATTGCCTGTAGGTGTGGGTGAATATGTGTTTGAGTCCTGTGATGGACAGGACATCCATCCAGGTTGTCCGCTGCCTGTGGCCAGCATCCCTGCAACCCACAGGTTAAGGTGGAATGGATGGATGGATGTAATCTATTCCTGTGATGGTAAAGCTGAATTTTCAGTGTCATTACTCCAGTCTTCAGTGTCACATGATCCTTCAGAAATCATTCTAATAGGCTGGTTTGCTGCTCAAGAAATATTTCTTATTATTATCAGTGTTGAAAACAGTTGTGCTGCTTAATATTTTTGTGAAAACCATGATACATTTTTTTTCAGGATTCTTTGCTGAATAGAAAGTTCAAAAGAACAGCATTTATTTGAAACAGAAAACGTAACTTAACATAATAAATGTCTTAAAGTAACGCTGCTGTGGTCGTTAAAGGCACAAGACGAAGATGAGGGTAACAACAGTCTTTATTGAACTCAGGCAGGACAGACACAACCACGTACAACATAAACGAGAACCGACAAGGGACTGAACAGAACAGGGAGTAATGAGTAAACTAATCAGGGACTAACGAGAACAGGTGCAGACTAGACAAAACATAATTGTGATACTTAAACTGTCACTTTTATTTGATCAATTTAATGCATCCTTGCTAAATAAAAGTATTAATTTCTTTGAAAAAAAATTCTTACTGACCTCAAACTTTTGAACAGCAGTATACACGCATACATGCATACAATATACACAGTATTCATGTAAATATAGCAATTAACTTTAATTTTTGTATTTATTAAACTTAATTTTGATCTTCCTAGACCTTAATTATTGGCTTTAAGTCAATTGGGGTAAGCAGGGTGGGGCCAAGAGCCGTGGGAACGGAGCGAGGCCGGTCTCGAGTTTCTCATGGAGGAGCTTCGGAAGGATAAAAGGAGGAGTGGCGACAGTGAAGGACCAGGCCTGGACTATGTTGTGCCTTATTATGTTTATATGCAGCAGCCATCCATGAGGGGCTGCCGCTTTACTTTCGTCGTTTGTTTATTTTATGAGATTAAAGTTTCGTTGAATGTTCGCCAGTTCCCGCCTCCTTCTTTCCTGAGCTTTAACTTTGCTACATCAAAGGTTTTTTCTTTAAATTAAACCATTGTTATAGATTTGATCACATTATTTTCAAAGCTTCATGAGATGAGGGTTTTCATATACTATTTTATATACTTTTTTGCTTTAGATCATAGCTAATGATGTATTGACTTTGATTTAGATGTAATGATGTTATTCCCTTCAGAGCTTGTTGGTTTGGTTTATTGCTTAGATCTCTCTAAACAACGCCTACAGAGAAATACTTCAGGAAAATCAGGCGGTCACTGTTTCTCTATTCCGATCCTTAGAAATGGCTTGGATACCTCCCTCAGTGATGGTCGATAGATTTGTTTGAACCCATTTTATTGCTCACCAGGTAAAAATATAATTCCATAGAAAAGTAATAGCAGCACATCAATAAACCACACAATTTGAGGTTTCATTCATGTCCAAAGGCACAAATGCTGCACTTAAATATGATACAAATTTCCCTAGATTAAAGAGTACAATAATCATCCATCCTGGTGGCAAATATGTTCAAGAAGGGCTTTTGATTTCAATAAAAGCTCACAGTAAGACTCAATTAAAGCAAGGACAGAGCAAGACAAAGCTGCAAACACTGAGTCTTACCAGGTATGAGACACGGCCACTGTGAAGCGTCTGCGTTGGCGGACAGTTTTATTCACCACCAGCTTTCTGAACATGCCTGGGGAGTTCTGGGGTGAGTCTCTTGCACCAGCTGCGTGCTCTTTCACATCAGACTGACAGCCTGTGTCCAAATTGATCTCCATCCTCTGACTGACAGGGCTAATGTCAGAATCTTGTTTTAGATCAATGAGGAAGTGTCATACACAGAGATTTGTGAAAGCCCTAAGCCTTAAATCCAGCGGTTTCCAGCTGTAGAAGTGTGTGTTGAGGTGCTATGTAGGCCGACTCTGTTTACATTCAGTCTCTGTCACAATCTGCTTCAATCCAACCCTTTTCCCTTTATCCTCCCCTCTTGCCTACTTGTTAGGCCTCTGCCCAGAACGCCCTCCCCTCCCAAGAGTCGCCTTTCTGGAACATTCTTGGAACTTCTACATGTGCAGCCTACTTGGCCCAGTTTAGATGGAGTATGAACTTGATCCAGACAGACAGGTGCGGATGGAGAGGCGGAGTTTGTGAGACATTTGTTAATGTTAATACCAAGTTTACACAGCGATGTTTCACAGCTGACTTTTTTTGATCGTATCACCCAAAACTGATGGTAAAACCAGGTGTAAATGGGGTCTACGTGAACTGGTTTATTTTATTTTATTTTATTTTACAGGATTACTTAAGGGTTAATTGATAACATATATTATGTATATTCCACAAAAATATAATCTGTCATTCATTTTATTGTAGTGTGAACTTGGCATGTTCTCAAAGGAATATGACTTCAGCTATGATGGGCTACGGTGAGCAGAATGAAATGAGAAATAAGCCGATTCAATAGAACACAAGGTAGTTGTGCAGTCATCACGCATAACATGACAAACTGTGATTTGAGTGCCATGTCAAGACAAAATTATATAAAAAGAAGCATTCAGCATTTGACATCATTATAGAATTCAATAACAGAATAGGCTACACTATATCAAAGAGAGCATTCTATGAAATTCTAAACATAAACTATACACTGTAAAAAAACTTAAAAAGTTGCCTTATTTTTTTTAAGTTAGCTCAATTTTTTTTTCATTTTTATATATATATATATATATATATATATATATATATATATATATATATATATATATATATATATATATATACACACACACACCAGTCAAAAGTTTAGAATAATTAACATTATTAAATTAAAAAAGAAATGCCTGTTTCTCTGGTAGTGGGTGGAACTAATGCGCAATCTGCAATCTTATTGGCTGGCACTCATCTATTACCGTCCCGTTTTGATTGATTTCAGCAAATCAGTTCAAACGAACACTGACAACATGATTAATATTCATGAACCCAGCAGCTCATCAATCCTTAGTGCATTGTATATTGTTATGAGTAGTAGAATTATTAGTAGTATTTTGTATATTGCAAAGTACAATAAAATGCAAATTAAAATTATTTCGTATGTTGTATTTGCTGTTACATTCAAAATTGAGCTTACCTATCAGGGGGAACTAGTGTGATATCTATACGTGGTGGAGTAATGAAGCCCAGTGACGTGGGTCTGGAAACGTGATCTTCTTGAGGACTGCGGGCCCTCTCTGTCTGTCTCCATGACAGCGGCGGCAACACAAGGGTTCCTGAGTGCCGTCGGGGGCCTCGCCAGAGATCCACGCCCAATGTAGCGCCTGAAGATGTAGATCCTGAGAGGTCCTTGCTGTCCTAACATAATAAGAATAGAGCAGAAATGTATCCACTGTTTAAGAAACACACACAATAGGATCATGATAATCGATGAACTAATTAATACATATATGAACAAATGAAAGAATAGCAAAGAATATGGACTGTTTACAAAATCCTTTAGTGTGTTCATGCCTCTGAAAGTCCTTTCTTCTTGACATCATCAATCCAATCAATTCACTAGCCAGTGAAAAAAAGAGTGAAAATTGTTTCTACACCCCCACTATACTTATTTTTACAATCACACAAGTTTTATGAAACATATTATTATGGGAACTTGAATTTTACTTTGTCAGTCAGCTTGGCACAAAAATTATGTTCTTCTCTTGGTTACTTTACGTTACTTTACTTTATTGTTTATTTTTACAGGGACAATGCACAATTAAAAGTAATTGCACCAGAGTTAGCTAAAGGCTAATTTGCATCTGCTGTCCCTGGGCAGGTAAACAAATAAAATAACATACAATATTACATATACACCACCAGGGACGTGCACAGGGGGGTTGCTCAGGTTGCCCGGGCAACTGCCCATATGCCCTTCTCGACTCACGTTGCCCTTCCGAGGGGGAAAAAAATAAATAAATCGTACAATGGATGCAGAATTTCACGTAGGACTAGATAAGAAAAAAATCGCAAAGCCTCATTCACTTCCATTCGGGCAGCGAAAGTGAAAGTCAGTAGGGGAAGGGCAAACTCTGTTTACGTGGCTGCAGCGCTGCACGCGAACGGTGTTGCAGTCGATTCTGTTCCCTACCGGAATTCCTGTTCCCTTTACGCAATCATACTACAAATCATGCGTAGTTGCCCAGTTACCATACGTACCATCAGAACTGAATACGAGCAAGAAGCACAACTGAATGTACGGGAAGCCAAAAGGTTAAAAAAGGATTGTATTTTTTCCCGAAATCTAAGCGTTTTTGTTTTATTTATTTTTTTTATTAGAAGCGAGTTTTTCCCCATCTGTCAATTCAATCCAGATTATTTATTTTCAAATAAAAAAAAATAATAATAAATAATAATAATAATTAAAAAACAATAATATGAGGAACTCTTTTTCTCATGTGTATTTTGGTGACATTTAACAATATTGTTAATACATTTTGTACACTGTTTACAAAGTTGTATATCATAAACCTGTAAATTTGGAGAAACCTATCAGTGACTTGATAGGATATTGATAGGGATATTGATGTATGGATTTTCATGACTCAAGTCATGTTTTTCTGTGTTATTATTAGTAGTAGTTAAGGTGATTGAGTGCTGTATTTCAGTTTTTTACTTCTTTGTGTATATATATTTTAATAAAGACCCTGTTATTCTCAGTCCTTCATATAGCCCGTGAGTTTTTTTTTTTTTTTGGGGGGGGGGGGGGGGGGTGCCCTTTTTTCAGGTCAGAGCAACTGCCCCTCAAAATTCCTGTGCACGTCCCTGTACACCACATAAAACCTCACAATACATATGTCCAGGAATGTAAGATTTACAAAATCAGTATATAAAAACAGATAATTTACAACACAGTCATAAGTGGTTGCAGATTTGTTCTGATAGTAGCCAGTAGCCTACTTAAGCTTGTTTTTAAAAATTGTGAAGCTATCAATGTTTCGGATATTTATGGGTAAGGAATTCCATATCCCCACTACTCTAACTGAAAAAGCTTTTTTGACCAAAGGCTGTTTTTCTATACTGCAGGACCAAATCTCCCCTAGCAGATGCTCTAGTCCTACCGGCACTTCCATTATGGGCCAGGCATCCCTTAAGAGGAGGGGGAGCAAGATTATGAATAATTTTGTACATCAGGCATACATCAGTATAAAATACAAAATTATTAAAATTAAAAAAATTTAACCTTTTCAAAATAGTACAATGATGATAGTCCCTTGGTTTTTTGTCTAGCATTTTCATAATTTGTTTATGAAGTGAGTACACAGGCTTAAGTGTTGTTGCACCTGCCTGTGACCAAGTTGTTATACAATACGACAAGTGAGGGAGAATCAAAGTATGTTCAAAAAGTAGTGCAGCTGATTGAGAAAGCTGGTGCCTGATGTTTTTTAAAAAATTTAAATTAAATTGAACATTATTTATAACCCTTCTTACTTGTTTTTTAAAAGACAGGTGTTGGTCTATTATTATTCCTAAATATTTAACATGCGTCACAGATTTGATTGCTTCACCATTAAATATGATGTCTGGATTCACCGAGTTCTGTTTTTGTACACTGAAATACATGCAAACTGTTTTGCTTACATTAAGAGACAAACAAGACTTTTTTAACCAATCTGAGACTTTCGCCATTGCAGATGACAGTTTGCTTGCAGCTAGTTATTTAGTTCCTGCATGAGTAAAAAGCACAATATCATCTGGATACATTATAACATCAACACCTTGACATGCTTGAGGGAGATCATTAATATAAATACTAAATAAAATAGGTCCTAAAATTGACCCTTGAGGAACCCCTATAGGACAGCTAGCAAAAGAAGAGCACTTATCAACCACTCTTGTACATTGTTTCCTATTATTCAGGTATGTTTTCATCCACATCTAAGCAGTAGCAGATAAATTAAAATTCTGAAGTTTTGAGATTAAAGTTATGATTTACTGTGTCAAATGCCTTTGCAAGATAAAAAAACACAGCTCCAACAACACCACCTTTGTCAAGTTGACCTAATTTTCTTGACAAAAAAACTAATTAGCCGTTTCTGTAGAATAATTCTTTCGAAACCCAAATTGCATTGGGTGTAAATTCACTTCACTTTCATTTAAATAAGAAACTAATTGATCACAAACTACCCTTTCTGCAATTTTTGATGCTATTGGAAGGATACTTATGGGTCTATAATTTGATGGAAGAGTCCTATCACCTGCTTTAAAAATAGGTGTCCCTACTGCTGCCTTCCAGCAAGATGAAAAATCTGAGTTTGTTATTGACAGATTTGTGTAGTGTCTGGACCAATCACACACAAATTATTCATTATATTTAATGAATAGTCCGGCAAACCCACTCTCCCAACAAAGATCTGTGTAACTTCCCCCGAAGCTAACACCACTGGCAGAACTCGGACACTCACAGTGTCCTGTTACATAGATAAGAACCTTTTTACGACCTCAAAAAGGGAATTCCTGAGAGATGTGACTCTTAATGAATTCTTACTGAGAAAGAGAAATAAACCCTGCTAATCCTATATATTCCATATATATAACCACTTGAGAAATGTATAGACATGTATCTAATTTTCCCATCTCATGATTTTCCTTTTATGTTTTTTTTTTCTTGTAAACTCTAATGGGTTAATGTTTCAGACTTTGCATACTATGGAAACCAAAATCATATGTGTGGCATATTTGGTCTCTATAAACTCCAATCTTCGTTCCCCATTTGTTAATTTACATTACATGTTGCTAACTTTGTGACGCATGGGTATTATAAGAATCTTGAAGATTCTTTTGCTTAAACACCCAATGAAATTACAGATTCAAAGGTCTTGATTGAACACAAAGTTCGGAAAGTCGTAGAATCTCCCTCCAAAGGGACAACTTCTGATTGGCTCACACACCCCCAGAGGGTGTGACATCTTCACCCTTTTAAAAATCACTGATCAAGATCAGCCTCTCTCTCTGGACTCTTTCTCTCTCTGGACTCTCTCGGCTCTTTGGACGCTCTTGGCTTTTTGACACCCTTGAGTCTCTTAGCTCTCTATTTCTCTTGGTCCTTCTTGAGAAGTCCTGATGTGAAGATGATGCTAAACTAGAAGTTTCCAAAGGACCCCAAGCTTGTGCCAGGCTGTGCCCTTGTCTTTCCATTCACCAAAGATCCTCTGACTTCAACTGGTTCTCTCTCATCAAAACAACATCAGCAAAGATCAACTGGAGCCTCAATTGCATCCGGACAGTTTAATTCAAATGGGTGAGACATGCAAGTATCAAACTTAGTCTCATTATTCAATACATTAAGTATCCTTACCCCTTTTAAAGAAGGGTGTGTTAGAACTAAACTGATGGTTTGCTCAAGGCTGTTGATCTGCTGAATTTCAAACAATGCTATAACTACTTGCTTTCCTGTATTCTTATTCAGCTCTCTTTTCCTTGGTAAACTGTATGCATGTATGTATGTATGTGTATGTTTGTGACGATGTTCGGCTGGATTGCCCTCAAGTTCCACGAGAGGGCGCTCCACTCCTGCACTACCTTCCTTTGGACTGTTCACACACACACACCCTGAACTGATTACGCACTCACCTGTTTCCACTGATCACTCTCACACCTGCATCTAGTTCCACACGCAGCTCCACACAGATTAAAACCCCACTCACACTATTACCCTTTGCTAAGTCTTGTTTCACTGTTGTGTACATTTCCGAGCGTTTTATTACCTAGTCTGTTCCAGTCTGTGTTTCTGACCCATCGCCTGTTTCCTGGATTCCGTCTCGTCTGCTGCCTGCCTCTGACTTCCCGCCTGGTTATTGGACTCTGAGTATCGCCTTGTCTCTTATACTGTGTTTGCTGTTTGTGACCATTGCCTGTCTGACTACCCTGTGAATAAACCCACGCTGCGTTTGGATCTACCTGTGTCTGGTTGTTCATGACAGAAGACTTAGCCTTCACCAGATCCAGCAGCATGTCAGCCTGGTATGCCTCTCAGTCAACTAATGCGGACCGGAGCACCGTACACCGGGATCAACTGGACCAACTCACCGTGTCGTTGGAGAGGTTGGCCAAGATGGTTCGAGGTCTCCATGTTTCCACACCGGGACCATCGCAGACTCAACCCACCTCCACAGTTGTTTGCCCAGAACCTATCCCGATGTCACGCCAAGCTCTCCCGGTAAAATTCAACAGCGAGACATCACGACGAGCTCACACAGCGATTCCGAGCACGGATACGGGGGCTGAGATAATACGACTTCGTCAGGAGGATCGTTCTCTCGAGTGGTATGTGGCAGAGTTTTATGAACTTTCTCATCATACGTGTATGAACAACGTTTTCCTAACGAACCTGTTCCGCGGAGGGTTGTCTGAACCGCTTCGCTCATTGATGCCCAACCCAGAGCCTCACAGCACCTTAAGGCGGTATATTAACACGGCTCTTGTATTGAGTGGTTTGGCTCTCACTGTGGGTGAGTTAGAGGAGGAGCTTGCGCCGCTGGTTCCGTCCAGCCCAGTGCCTTCACCGCTGGTCCTGTCCAGCCCTGCCGAATCTGCGCTCCATGTCAGCCACGACGAACTCGAGTTTCACGTCTGCCCAGCCGAGCCCGTGCCAGCCGAATCAAGTGAGTCAAGTGAACCGAATCCTGAGTCAAGTGAACCGAATCCTGAGTCAAGTGAACCGAATCCTGAGTCAAGTGAACCGAATCCTGAGTCAAGTGAACCGAATCCTGAGTCAAGTGAACCGAATCCTGAGTCAAGTGAACCGAATCCTGAGTCAAGTGAACCGAATCCTGAGTCAAGTGAACCGAATCCTGAGTCAAGTGAACCGACCGAGTCAAGTGAGTCTACCGAGTCAAGTGAGTCTACCGAGTCAAGTGAGTCTACCGAGTCAAGCCCAGTGAAGCGCTGTCGCAGAAGGAAGAGGAGGACTCGCTCGGCTCATCAGGCTCTAGTGAGCGTACCCAGACTTCTCGCCCTGGCGTCCCCGCCTCTGCGCCTCGCCCTGGCGGCCCCGCCTCTGCGCCTCGCCCTGGCGGCCCCGCCTCTGCGCCTCGCCCTGCCTGCGCCCTTTAAGCTCCGGGAGGCTTCTCTTGAACGCGTTTACAGCCCGGAGGTTCCTCACGTGGATTTCCCCAAGTATTTTTTGGGGGGGGGCAGTAGGTACCCTGAGGGGTCCATGGAGGCGGCGCCAACCTGGACCTTGGTTCTGCTATCTCCACCAGAGCTTCCCATGCCGCTGGTCCCGTCCAGTCCCGAGCTTCCTATGCCGCTTGTCCCGTCCAGTCCCGAGCTTCCTATGCCGCTGGTTTCGTCCGGTTCTAAGCTTCATACGCCCTGGTCCCCTGCCAAGTGTGCTCCGCCCTGGCCACCGACTCTTCCTGCTCCGCCATGGTCTTCGTTCCACCCTGCTCCGCCCTGGCCGCCATCACGTCCTGCTCCGCCCTGGTCGCCCACGCTCTGTGGCCCAGGCCCGCCGTGGCTATGTCCTTGTCCCGTTCCCCTGCACGGGCCTGGCCCTCCATCCCTCCCCCAGGATCGTCTTCGCTCTGTCCCCCGCCTGGATCTTCTTTGGAGCGTCTGGAAGCCGCTCCTTAAAGGGGGGGTTATGTGACGATGTTCGGCTGGATTGCCCTCGAGTTCCACGAGAGGGCGCTCCACTCCTGCACTGCCTTCCTTTGGACTGTTCACACACACACACCCTGAACTGATTACGCACTCACCTGTTTCCACTGATCACTCTCACACCTGCATCTAGTTCCACACGCAGCTCCACACAGATTAAAACCCCACTCACACTATTACCCTTTGCTAAGTCTTGTTTCACTGTTGTGTACATTTCCGAGCGTTTTATTACCTAGTCTGTTCCAGTCTGTGTTTCTGACCCATCGCCTGTTTCCTGGATTCCGTCTCGTCTGCTGCCTGCCTCTGACTTCCCGCCTGGTTATTGGACTCTGAGTATCGCCTTGTCTCTTATACTGTGTTTGCTGTTTGTGACCA
This sequence comes from Gila orcuttii, assembly GCA_026230005.1. Lineage (NCBI taxonomy): Eukaryota > Metazoa > Chordata > Actinopteri > Cypriniformes > Leuciscidae > Gila > Gila orcuttii. The sequence goes on from JAPDVR010000008.1 coordinate 33,356,540, forward strand.
TTGCCTGTCTGACTACCCTGTGAATAAACCCACGCTGCGTTTGGATCTACCTGTGTCTGGTTGTTCATGACAATGTTAGAGTAGTTTAAATGTTTAGTATAGTTAATAAAGTCTTCTTCATATCACACGTAAAGTTGTCCGTGCCTCAAGCTCATATCCGGAGTCACTAATCAAATAAGATCTTGACTATTTGCTCTTAGTAATACTTAGTAAGAAAAACATTTCCCATGCCCCGGAAATATACATTTCTATTAATTAATTAATAACCAATATTGAGGGTTCACAGAATGAACTGAGTAATTGGTTGTAATGTTAATGTAGCTACATCAAGTTAATCCGATTAACTGACCCAAATATTCATAATCAATTATAACAAGTTATGATTGATTATTAATATTTCATTGAGCTGATTCGCTACATTTGGTTTGTTTAGGTTGGGTTTAGGTTAGGTTTCTTTGGGTGATCTGCGGCGCTCTAGGGAGTGAGCCTCTCAATTGAGCTACATGACTGATATATAGAGCCCTTTCCTTTTTCTACTACTCCAGCATGTTGACTCTATCTCCTGACAGTTCTTTATAGATACAGCGTGTTTAATGTCTGGCTCCCTCACAGTGATTGCATATCACTGTCAGTGTTGCCTCTGGACAACATCCTCTTTCAACAGCCTTTAGCAGGAGACTGAATATATCACCACAAAATATGTTTATAGTTCAATTAGAATTGCCCGGAAGAGAAGAGTGTTACCAGGAATTCCTCGAGCACAGCCTGTAGATTGGGACCATACAACAGGGATAACTGATGAGAATCAATTGAGAAGAGAGAGAGAGAGAGAGAGAGAGAGAGAGAGAGAGAGAGAGAGAGAGAGAAAACAGCTACTGCTTCTGTTTGACTGCTTGAGTATCAACAGGAGTTTAAGGCTATAACTCTGGGAAATCTATAAAACACATTGATGGAGAGCTGTATGCAATTGCAGGAATTGGGTGGATCTCATGAATTCTAAAGCAATGCTATAGTATGATCATATGCATTTTAATATTTTTATACAACAACAAATAGGGACTAACTGAATATACAGTACAATGTTGTCATTTGACATATCTATATTGTCAGGGTTATGTCCATGCATGTTTGGTTGTCATTTCATTCTTGTGTTTCTATTTCTTGTGTTTCCTTTCAGCTTAGTTCTTGATTAAACCTAGCCTTAGTGACTAATTAGTTTATTTGCCTTTGTTTGTCCCGTGTATACTGTTTATAGCTCTGTGTTTATGTTACTCCTGGTCAGTTGCCATCATTGTTTTGCGTATAGTTTTGCTTATTTATTATTCCTGCTTATTTATTCTCCAACGACCTCCTGTGTATTAGATTTTTTTATTAAAGATTATAGAAAGAGTATTATTCTTCATGCGTGTTTGATTACCAAAGCAACTGTGACAGAAGAGCCGACCCAGACAAAGACAAGTAAACACAAATAAGAACAACATGGACTGCTTAGTGAAAAAGGGCCGTACACTGGAGGAGTACCTGGAGGAGTTTCTTGAGCTGTACCATGAGGCGCGCTGGGATGATGAGGCCCTAAAATACATATTCTGGAGTGGGATGGATGACATTTTAGGCTAAATGCTGCTGTTGAAAAACAGGGGGTCACAGCCCCCTGATTGACTTCATCTGTAACACCTTGTGGGTGTGAGGGTCCTCCTTGACTGTAGGAGTTGTCAAGGAAGACAACATCAGCTCTGACACCCAGAACCACTACCACCTCCAGCAGCCATCTCTCTGCCCACTCCAAACCCAGAGTGTCCCACAACGGCAGAATAAACTTCCGCCACAGACCAGACAACGGACAAGGCCACAGAACCAGAGCCCGAGCCCACCAGAGACCCTGCGATAGAACCCCCTCCAGCCACGGAGCCAGAGCCAGCCATTATGTCCCCCCCGTAGCCTGAGCTATCTTTAGGCTAAGCTAAAGCCAGGCTCGTCTTGGAGTCAGTGCTGACAGAGCAGTCCACCGCAGAGCCAGAAGAGGAGCGCTGGCTTATTGATTTGTAGACCACAGAGCCAGTCCCCACCCCTGAACTCTGTCCTCCTCAGTCTGCCTCTGTGAATTACCTGGATGTTCCCACCCGGTATCCTTCCCACCCGATTGTTCCCATTCTCTCCACTGGCTCCATGCACTTGCCTGAACTCAGCTGCTTTGCTGGAATCACTCAGCTCCTCTGCTCTGGTCTCGCTGCTGGCTTCCTCCAGCTCCGCCTCAGCTTCTTCACCACCAGCTCAGCCTTGTGAAGTGGATTCCAGGCCCATGACGCCACCTTGGCCTGTCAGCTCGTCGGCTCCACCTCGGCTCTACTCTCCCTCAGCTTCACTGTCATCCTTTGGGCTCCACCTTGGTCCTTCGTCATCCTGGATCCGCCGGCCTCTCTTATGGGCCCCTGGCTGCGCCTCAGCCCTCCACTCCTTCAACTCCACTGGGCTCCTCCTTCCCTCTGCCTCCTCCTTTGTCCTCGTTCCCTCCGGTTTCACCTCGAAGCGGCTCTGTCTTAGACTCCCAGTCCTGCTGTATCACCCAGGACAGTCGTCTTTTTGGCTCCGCCTGGGTCTCCTTTTCCGGCTCTGCTTCCATCAGTCGGTCCCCAGGTCCTCCCTCTGTTGGCTCCTACTTGGTATCACTCTCCACTGGCTCCTCGAGCTCCCTGTCCATCACCAGCTCCTCGTTCACTTCTAAGACCCCCACCTGCCACCCACAAAGTTGGACTATTGTTTACAGTGCGAGGATGACCCTTTGTGGGGGGGGTTAATGAAATTAGTTGTCATTTCATTCTTTTGTTTCTGTTTCTTGTATTTCCTTTCAGTTTACTAGTATTCTTCTTTGTTCCTGTTTGATTATCACAGCAACTGTGACATATTAATATTTGCATGTACATTTGCAAATATTTGCATTACTAGTGTTTGACAACCATCATTCTTAATTTTACTGAACAGTTTTATTATTACCTTATCATCTTTTGACAAAAAACAGTCCTAACTGGCTGGTATTTAAACAGTGTCAGAGCACAGGCATGACAGCAAATGAAATGTGCAGAGAAACTAATCCTTGTATGTGACGGCTTCATTCGTTCACCTGCTTATGTTGCATAACAATGCACAGCTGCTGACCGTGGTGAAACACATTTGTACCTATCCCTAGTATTGACTATTTTTTGTACAAAAGCATTGTTAATGACAATTTTACTATACAAAAATATTTTCCAGAACAAATAATCATTCCTACACTACAGGTTTTCCAGTACGCATGAGAACCCCATTTCATTTCTGCAATGCAAAAATAAATGAATAAATATATAAAATTCCAATGACTGCCATGTGAAAAAATTATATATTACTGAAATTAAGTATTTAAATATAATATTTGTTTAGCACTTTTTAAGATTCACGAATTTCAATTATGTAGTAAAATTCCATCAAATTGAATTGAATAATCCTTACATATTATTCGTATTATGAATTAAAGTAACACTATGTAGTTTTTCAACCTTCAAAATATATTTCCAAGACCCTTGTGATGGTACATCGACTTACAATAGGTTAAATGACACGTCTGCCATAGCCTGACGTGGTCTGTATCGCTTTTACTGGCACTATGTAACTTCGGGTTTCGGGTAGTAACCGGAGCACAAAAAGAAATACAAAATTTGACTGCTTTACGGCATACATAGTTTTTCTTCGTTTGTGATGTCTTTCATAAAATCATGCATCATACTCTACCTTGTCTGTGGCCATTGTTGATTCCAAAGCCGGTGCTGGATAAACAGAGAGTGTGCGGTGCGACAGTAGGCTGCGGTATGCTAAATTATTTACGACAGTGGTAATGGACAATTCCGCTTCCAACCTGTAGGGTGACCGCAGAGGAAAAGTTCCTTGGTGTTGCTTTAAGAATTTTAAATGAGCAAAAGTATATTTGTCACGGATTCACCAAGCTCCACCTTCACTCCAACACTTTCATCTCCCGAGTACTAATCACCTGCACCTGTTTCCCATCTGCACCTCATCAGCCACTGCATTTAATCACACACCTCAGGAGCATTAATTGTATATATATATATATATATATATATATATGTACAGGGTCCTTCTAAAAAAATTAGCATATTGTGATAAAGTTCATTATTTTCCATAATGTAATGATAAAAATTAAACTTTCATATATTTTAGATTCATTGCACACCAACTGAAATATTTCAGGTCTTTTATTGTTTTAATACTGATAATTTTGGCATTCAGCTCATGAAAACCCAAAATTCCTATCTAAAAAAATTAGCATATCATGAAAAGGTTCTCTAAATGAGCTATTAACCTAATCATCTGAATCAACTAATTAACTCTAAACACCTGCAAAAGATTCCTGAAGCTTTTAAAAACTCCCAGCCTGTTTCATTACTCAAAACTGCAATCATGGGTAAGACTGCCGACCTGACTGCTGTCCAGAAGGCCATCATTGACACCCTCAAGCAAGAGGGTAAGACACAGAAAGAAATCTCTGAACAAATAGGCTGTTCCCAGAGTGCTGTATCAAGGCACCTCAGTGGGAAGTCTGTGGGAAGGAAAAAGTGTGGCAAAAAACGCTGCACAACGAGAAGAGGTGACCGGACCCTGAGGAAGATTGTGGAGAAGGACCGATTCCAGACCTTGGGGGACCTGCGGAAACAGTGGACTGAGTCTGGAGTAGAAACATCCAGAGCCACCGTGCACAGGCGTGTGCAGGAAATGGGCTACAGGTGCCGCATTCCCCAGGTCAAGCCACTTTTGAACCAGAAACAGCGGCAGAAGCGCCTGACCTGGGCTACAGAGAAGCAGCACTGGACTGTTGCTCAGTGGTTGCATGTCATTCGGAAATCAAGGTGCCAGAGTCTGGAGGAAGACTGGGGAGAAGGAAATGCCAAAATGCCTGAAGTCCAGTGTCAAGTACCCACAGTCAGTGATGGTCTGGGGTGCCATGTCACCTGCTGGTGTTGGTCCACTGTGTTTTATCAAGGGCAGGGTCAATGCAGCTAGCTATCAGGAGATTTTGGAGCACTTCATGCTTCCATCTGCTGAAAAGCTTTATGGAGATGACGATTTCATTTTTCAGCACGACCTGGCACCTGCTCACAGTGCCAAAACCACTGGTAAATGGTTTACTGACCATGGTATTACTGTGCTCAATTGGCCTGCCAACTCTCCTGACCTGAACCCCATAGAGAATCTGTGGGATATTGTGAAGACAAAGTTGAGAGACGCAAGACCCAACACTCTGGATGAGCTTAAGGCTGCTATCGAAGCATCCTGGGCCTCCATAACACCTCAGCAGTGCCACAGGCTGATTGCCTCCATGAATCTAAAATATATGAAAGTTTAATTTTTATCATTACATTATGGAAAATAATGAACTTTATCACAATATGCTAATTTTTTTAGAAGGACCTGTATATATACACACATTTATGTATTATCTTGAGAATGTTATACTGTGAAATTAAAGCTTTCATCTTTGTCGCCATCTCTGTTCGAAATCTGCAATTGGAGTTATTCGCGGAACTATCAACTTTACGTGGGTTGTGCCTCGGCACAGCACAGCGCGGATGAATCCAATGTTTTGAGGAGAATGTGCGGCTGTCAGTCACCGTGCCGGTGTGGATACTGTCATTTGGAATCACAGATTCTACTTTTTGGAAGTATGACCAACATAAGAATTTTCACCGGAAAATGTTATCTGAACAAGTAAGTAACATCAACTTTTGCTCTGACCAACTAAGGGAAAAAAAGTATTGCAGTAAATCTCGATGATTAAATCTAACGATCGCTTATCATATCACGTCAAACTGTGAAAATTATACTTTGATCTCAAATTGTTAATGTTAAAAACATCAGCATTGCTTGACTACATTTAATGCCCTTCCGATATTTATTGTATTTATTGTTTTCGCATGGGCCCGTTTGCGGTCTCTTTTTTTCTGTAGCCACTCCGATGTCCGACTTCTTTGCATTTTACAATGGGTGAATCTCCAGTTGTCACTGGTGATTGTCGTTTGAACCTTTCTCGATCCTCCATCAAATTGATAAGTTTCAATTGCTGTGAGAAAAGGCTATAAATCTCCACGTCCTAGCCTACTAGCCGAGACTCCTTCTTTATGTGTACAGATGTGACGTAATGACGCAAATACATGCTCGAATTTCCCGCGGAAATCCACCAGAACCACTGGAATTAAAAACATTATTACAAGCTTACCGTTTTGAATCGAGCTAAGGCAATCAAATATTTTTGAACACTGGCTGGTTATGTAATTGCTCAAATTTATTTTGGATAATTTTTACGGACTGCAGCTTTAAGCATTAAAAAATACACAAACATGGGAAGGCCATGGAAATAATGACTTCATATAAATGAGAGGGCCCAATTAATGGAGGAGAAATTAATTGAAAGGAAAGGGGACTCCCATGAGAAGTGTATGAAGAATCATCTGATAATCATGTCACGCTTTACAGATGTTACAAACAGTGGAGCCAATGCAATACAAGTGATGTCGCCTCAGTTCAGACACCATTAAAGCCCTGATGGCTTCTACGCTCAGGAGAGAATGAGAACAACATTGAGGACAAGAGAGAAAATGAGAAATTTTCATTGGTTAAATTAAGAGGAACATGGTGAAGGGTAACACTGCCCATAGGCATCGATCTAATAAATAAGTAAACAAATACATAAAAGAAAAATAGAGATATACATGAACACTATGTCCAGAGACCGGCCGATCGCTGGGAGGATCAGTTACCTTGGCAACCACTCTGACTCCTTTAATAATGAGTTTGACTGAGGGTTAAGCAACAAGGGTTGTCAGTAAACACGCACAGCCAGCGTTTCAAGAGGGGAGGATAGAGTTTTGGGTTTGCATACAACTGGAGAAAACCAATGCTTGGCTTCCTTTGGGCTTCGCAAAATCCACTTCAAGTATTTAAAGTGGCAAAAATGTGACTGCCCATTAAGAGTGGAATAATGGTGTTACTTTATGCCCTTCAGTTTGGGGAAACAGTTAATGCACAAGTCAATAAATCCCTAAGAGATCATGAGCATTTGACAGAACAGACTCTCTCCTGTAGCTTAGAGAAACAGATGGGCATCATGTCCTCTTCCTGCGGTCATGTGAGAGTCACAGCGCACACCCTTCTGACTCACATTCACAGAACTGTAAAACCAGTCTACTAATGGTTCAATATGTGTCAAGTTAGAAATTGACAAATAATTGTGTGCTCTTTGAAATACAAATTTCGGAAGTAGCTCATATTAGTAGTATTATTATTAGTTGATAATTTCAATCAAAAAAGGAAATCTGAGCTATATAATATGAGTATCACATTGGCTTAACACACTTAAAATGATTTCTCATCGTACATTGGACTTCCGTTCTATTTTTGCATATTTACAATGTCAATAACATTGATTGGACAAGTACAGCTCGCGGCAGTCATGCAACCTGTTTGTCCAGCTGTGAAAATGTCCACTGTTGCAGTTAACAAATAATACGGTGAAAGAATATTTAGGTCCCTGTTTATTGTACACTGTAAACATTTCCCGTTAAATTTACAGTAAAAAAAACTGGCAGTTTTTTTTTTGTTGACCATGTTTCAGATTTTACGGGATGGTACCATGGTACCTGTATATTTCACAATTTACAATTTATAACTTTATATTTCATTAAGTGATATAATTTCTTTGTTAATAATTTCATAACTGATTAACTTTGCACTGTTATTGAACTGAACTGAATCAACATTGAACTAAAATGAGCAGAATAATGACACTATTGTCTTCGGTAAAGCTGCTTTACAGCTGAAATTGAATTTGTTTCATGATGAATTTTGCAACATTAACACTGTTGTTTTCCTGTATTTTACTGTAAAGCTGCTTTAAAACCAATTCTATTGTATAAAGCGCTATATAAATAAATGTGAGTTGACTTGACTTATATACTCTATACTTCATATGCTCAACTGGAATTAGCTTTTTTCCTTATTGTACTGATAACCACCATAATACAGGCGGTACATTAGAAAGCCTCATGGTTGCCCTGGAACGATTGTATAAGGTCCTATGAACGCAGTATGAATAGTGTGTATGTTTAATTTTTTTTTTTGCAGTCTTTCAACATTTGAATGGCAGAAAAGCTCAAACTCAGCCTCCACTCTAATCAGATGCACTTGTTCTAGAGAAGGATTTCAATGAAGAGGTTGTAAACCCTATAAGGTTGCTGCCATAGACTGTGCAGATGTGGATGTTAATCATAGGCAGGAGAGGCAAGGGTAAAGCTTTCATTGAGTGATAGCGAAAAAAGGTGAGAATAGCCTTTTCCGACAATCAATATCAGCCTCAGTACTTCACTTTATTGTGCACATACTTGCAAACAAGTGAAGGTACTGTTCCTCTATACAGTAACCTAATCCAGAACTTTGTGGATGTTCATGAATTCTCCATCTCCAAAAGGCTTTGCTGAAAGCTACCTCAAATTAACAATGTAACTGCTTTTTTTACTTTTCAAAGACAAAATATTGTCTAGCAATATATAAATGAAGAAAATACTGAGTACAACTTTTTTTAAAGGTCATGTATGTAATTTCTGTGTGACTAATGCTACACCAGATGGAGAATAAATAACCGTTTACCCAAACACTTTCAGTGCGGCTTCCACCAAACCTACAGTCACATCAATCATTTTTCAGACAAACCGGTTGTTCCGTTTCAAAGACATGCCATGGGTTGAGCCAGAAGCTCTAGGTTATTTAAATAAACAGAACAATGTCTTGAAAGCATCACTGAGTGACAGGTTTAACATTCTAAATCAATTCAGTTGCCTCTGCATAATAAAGTCAACATGAAATCCCCTTTGACCAAATTTACTCGAAAAATGTATTGGGTCCTATTGTGAACAATTTATTAGTGCACATTTTCCAAAGAAAAAAAAAATGTCTTCGCAATCTACCAAAATCACTCAAATCCTCCACTCCAACCTGAATAACTGTCATAGAGACCCAGCTAACAATATATATGTTCTTTAAAACGTTTTGCTAATGTTCCCTTTAATTGATGAAAATTGTATTTCTGAATGTTCTCTGTTTTAAAAACGTTTTCTTGGTTATGAGAGCATTAAGGGAAAATTCCATTTAATAATTTTGCAAACGTTCTCTGAACATTCTGAAACAAGTAGTAACATTTAAAAAATGCTAGACGAACATCCAACTAAAACGTTTAAAGTCCCCCTGTGGTGAAAATCAAGTTTTTAATGTTGTTTATATGCCTATGTGGTGTTTTTAATATGGTTCAGTATTTTCTCCTTAAAACTGCAGTGAAAAAAGACACTGTTTGAAATCGCTGGTGTTTCTGACGTCACATACAGTACCTTGTAACCAATCACGTCAACGTGTGATCGTCAACGAGTGGATCTCTGAGCTGGTGGGTGTGAGTGAGTGGAGGTGGGGCTAATTTGCATATTCATAGAACCGCGTATACTAAATGAGGCAAAGGTTTAGTTACAATCAAGCTATTTTAAGGCATGAAGAAATTTTTTCAAGGAAAAAACGCTTAAATACGTCATTTTGGTGATCAAAGATGAGTTTACAGGATAAAATTATTAACTGCAGGGGGACTTTAAAAAACGTTCCATGAACGATGTATAAATAATGTTTTTGTGCTAATGTGTTAAGAACATTATTAAAGACCAAATGAGCAAACATTCTATTAACGTTACTGGGAGCACTTTTCCTAATCTAATCAATTCCTGAAGGACAAAAGAAAAAAGTTCCGCCGAAGTAAAATGGGCAGTGAATGCAGTTTCTTTGTCTCTACGATGACTTAGCCTAACCCTAAATGTAGATGAAATACTAAGGGGAAGAACACTTCTCCTTTAAACAGAGTGTAAATAAGATCATTTATGTAAATTAGAATTAAAAGATTGTAAAACGTTAAGCCTAACCAACAGAGTTCAGGTAATTAAAAACATGAATAACACATTTGATTGACTGTCTTTTTTCATCTCTGTTCTGTCCTTTCTCTGTTAAGGTTTTATGGTGCCTGCCATCTCTTTCCATGTCCCTCATAAATAGCTATTACTAATATGCGTATGCGTGTGTGGGTTTGTGTGTGTGTACTTAATTGGTTGTTTATGTTCTTGTGGTCACGCTTGCTTAGAGCTTGTTTTTTTTTTTTTTTTTTCTTGAAATCGAAGAGCATAACATGTTATTGCACAGAAAACCTGGCTGTATCTCTTCATGTAACATGTGTAGGTGTATAAGTTAACAAAGGGCAAAAACCAACAAGTGATTATGCTAAACGTCTAAATAGCATTGGTCTCTGTGTGTGTTGGAGTGAAGAAATCACTGCGTAGCATTATCTTCTATTCATGTTCAAGCGCAACAGTAAAATGTCTCACATCAATAGGTGTCACTGCCAAAACACTCCGGCTCTTCCTCATGTTCTCAGCCGACAGCTACAGCTCAGAAGGTTCTTCTGTCTCCTGGGACTCTCCGCCGGCATACAAATGGACTTCTGCTGTGAACTGTAGCCAGAAGAAAAAAAATCATTAGCATAATGTTTCATCAAACCCTCCACAGGGCCAATTTATAAATTAAAAGTCACTATTGTCTCAGTTTTGATATTCATTTCTTGTGTTAAATAACATGAAACTGCAAGACAATAAAAACCAAATCAAATTATAAACATTAGGACGTACTCACAAGAATAGTTCTAAAATATGATAGTGTATTTCACATTGACTTCATTCAAAAATACAAGATAGCACACAGTTTCATTGTACATTGTAGGTTTGTTTAGATTCGTTTACTGAAATACAAAAAACAAACTCAAAATCAAAAATATTTTTTATATATTTTTAATAATAAAATAACATTTTGGGTGTTTTGTACACTGACTGACACCAAACTTATTCTTGTTTGTTTGTACGTGATAGCAAATTGCTTGTCACTCTTACATTGGTGGAAAGTTCTTTAGTGCTTGGTACAGTCTGAACCCTATCTATACTGCAAGACAGCAGCTCGATGAAACAGCACTGGATTGCTCAGAGAAATAGGATAATGACACCCATTATAATCAACAGAACTGAGTGTAGAAAGCTTTGCTGATTATAATGGGTGTTTATTCTATTTTAGGCTCTTTACTGTTGCACAAAGGCAAGCAGACCCATGTATTGATCCATTTTGTAAATGTATTCCACATTTAAAAAAAAAGCTTCTAATTAATGTCAGTAACTGTAATCTGACAGCATATTGAAAATCGCACATTGGGTGTTAAATTATGTCATTACAAATGAAAAGTCAACGGACCACCCGCCAAGAACCATTTTACAACGGATTTGCACATGAGCAAATACCCTATATATTGCATCTTGTCTAATGTCTGGTAATGTAGCAATCAGGATAGCTAATTTTAACAAGCTAGCTCATTTAGCGACTTAACATTTTACTAGTTTCAGCTAGTTATTTAAACTTTTCCCGATCTTAGCAAGCTAGTTAACCTTTAACAACTTTAAGCAATCTAGTTAGGTATTATAAAGCTCACTAGTTAGTTAATTTAGCTAGTTTAATTTAGCTAACTTAATTTAAGGTATGATGGAAAACATGGTCCCATTATGGTCATGGTCCCTATATATATATATATATATATATATATATATACATTTTTCTCTAGCTAGAGCACATGTGCTCTAGCAATAGCGGTCATTTATATGTTTCCATTAAGTCCATAAGACCGTAGGTTGTCCCTTTAGGCTCATAAGCTTTTGATTTTTATGTGATTTACCAAAGCCCACGAATTCCACAAATGCTGGCTCTAGGTAAACCAGGGTTCCTACAGGTTTCTTCAAGTTAAATTCAAGTCTTTTTAAGACCATTTATATAAAAAATTAATACCTATTTCACGTCCCTACCAGCAAAGAAAAACAAAATCCTTCAACTTGTGTTGATTTATTTTTCAAATGTGGAATGGGTAAAAGATGATAAGCCAAGCAGGTGTGAAAAATAAAAACATTTCAGTAGGCCACAAGAAAGTTTGCCGAACAATGTTAAGTTGTGTTTTAACATTAGCTTATTCTATGCTGGGAATATGGGGAACTGAGAGACCCCTGAACAATAAACATCGAAAATAATAATAATAATCGTGGTTGACAAATGAAACTTTTGAGGAAAAATACAATACGGAGAAGTTACATACAGCAGTGTTAATTTTGACAGCAAATTTTGATTTAGTTTTAGTCTCAGTCTTTTGACTAAAAATATGACAAACTAATTTTAGTCATACTTTAGTCATCTGAATTGTTTTAGTTTTAGTCTAGTTTTAGTTGACGAAATACAATAAGATTTTAGTGATTTTAGACTTTAGTTTTTTAGATTTTTGAAATCTACTGTAAACTAAATCTACAGTAGATTGAGTCGACTAAAATACAATGGGTTTAGGTAAATTGTAATGTGTTAATTTAGAATTTCTCTAAAATTTCCAAACCCATATACTCCCGGAGAAAACATATATTAACCTATTAATATGAATGATTTTTCAACAAGCAATTTCAACAAGCAATACAGATTTAACTACTGTGACTTAAAAAAAATATCTTAAAATTAAATAAAAACACTTTTCCTAAAGTAAAACACAGTCTTCTTTTCAATGAATGATATATGCATTCTTATAACAACTTACAAATAATTGTCTGCTTGAAAGAATAAAGAATTATGTATGTATGAATTAAATTATTAATAAGTAATCCTTATTAAAGCTATCAACAAACAGTAAATGCTTTTCTCTTTTTTCTTTTGTTGCTTGATCAAAATTAATGACACAGACCGCATTATGTTTATTGCCACTGTCACTTTAAGACATCGGATCATGTCCAATGACATGCGGATACGATTGCACTGATGCACACCCGATTCACCTGTTTAAGACATAACCGACATAGTTTACATGAATACTCTCCAAACCGGACATTTAGGCATAATGTTGTGTGTATTTGTCCATTCAGACACGAAAGAGAGCTGCGGTACCCGCGCGCTGTATAGGTGAATATGTGCATGGCTCCACGCTTCGGGTTGGTGCGTGGTTGGTTTACATTTTTAACATTTTATGAGACCGCGGGGATCAGTTCTGACTGGATCGCTTCCCAGATCGACACTATCTGACATTTTCATCTAGTTTTTATTCGTTGACGAAAATGTCAATAGATTTTCGTCATAGTTTTTGTCATTCAAAACTAGGTTTTATTTAGGTAGCGTCTCGTTTTCGTCAGTGAAAAATGTCGTTGAAGAAAAGTTATTATTTTAGTCAATGAAATGAACACTGACATACAACACAATTTTTAAGACCCAGACATCAAAATTCAAGACTTTTTAAAGACTTTTTAAGGTATTATTTCCAAATTCATAAATTCAATGCTTTTAAGGCTTTTTAAGACCCCGCGGGAACCCTGTAAACTACGGCCCTGTCCCAAATGGCAAACTTCATATGCACTTTTGGTCTTGTGGACTTACTATGGCTGCCGCATGTGCGTGTCCGTTAAGTCCATGAGACCTTAGGGTATCCCATTTAGGCCCTGTCCCAAATGGCACCCTAAGCACTCACGGTCTTACGAGTCCGCACTTCCGTGATGTAACGCCGCTTTGACCGCCGGGAAGAAGTCTGCTTCAGTGTGTGCTCAGCAAAAGTACCCATCGAGGGCGTATATCAACCGCTCACGAGCACCTTTCTGAAACCTAAAATGACAAATGGGACACCCTACAGTCTCATGGACTTAAGGGACACGAGCACGCGGCAGCCATTGTAAGTCTACAAGACCAAAAGTGCAGTGTGCAATTTGGGACAGGGCATAGTCATTTTAGGTTTCAGAAGGGTGCTCCCTTTGCAGTCGATATGCACCCTCGATGCGCACTGATGCGAGCTCCGAAGCAGACTTCTTCCAGATGGTCAAAGCGCTGTCACATCACGAAAGTGAGGACTCGTAGGAAGACAGCAAGTGTTTAGGATGCCATGTGGGACAGGGCCATAGAATCACAAGATTCTTTCTTTCTTTCTTCCCCATTTGGGTAAAACCTTTTTTTTGTTGTTGTCTTATTGTCTTACATTATTTTCATACAATCACTGCTCAATTATCTTATTTGGTTTGATTTTATAATAGAAATAGAACAAAAAGAAATAGACTAATATGTTTGAGAAATTTTTTTTTACACTAATATTGGGGTTACATGCAATCGTTGCATACACAGTAGTTTGTTATTAATATCTGCCTATCCTTGTAGCAGATTTCTTAAAAACTTGTTTAGGTTAGTCAGATAATGACAGTGAATCACAGTCTTCAAACGGTGCCATAACAATGTCTTATTACTGGCACTGAGATCAGAAGTCTGACTGGAACACTGTATGACTTTGTGTTCCTGAGCCACACCAGATGGCTCTGTCCCCTGCCTTTGAGATCCCTGTCCAGCTTAAACATTTTCCTTTTTCCAAGCATCATTTTTTTTAACCAACTAAGGCATGGAAATACTTCTTTTGCCTGTACTATATTTTACCTGCATACTTTTTGCACGCATTCATAATTAAAGAGGGCCTATTATGCCCTTTTACAAAGGCTTGATTTTGTTTTGGGGGTCTACTAGTATAGGTTTTCATGCTTGAATGTTCAAAAAACTTAACTGACCTTGACTTGATCTATTTTGGGCTGCAACCACACTGATTTATGACTGCATGTAAAATAACAAGGCAAGATGATAGGTTTAAAGCTACATCTACTAAGATAAATCTTTTTAAAGCAATATCACATGAGCAAAAGCACAGCTGATATATGGCCATAACACACTCCTGCAAGTATGTAAATAAACAAGGAATAACAAAGGAGTGTAACAAAGAATCTCTTGTGTGTTTTGCCAGTTCAAAAGATGAGACAGAGCCTCCGTTACTAATTCGAAAGCATCTAGTTAGAAATAGCAATGACACCTTGGGTCATTAGAGTAAAAAGAAGGCAGCACGATTGTGTGATAATGCTTTTATACAACAGTTCATTAAACATGAAGTTAATATTCTGTAACTTACATTTAGACACACAATTGCTAGTTACAGTGCTTCATCTGTTTTTGTTCCGCTAACAAAAACAGCTCCAAACGAAGCTGCAGCAGAACCGTGAAACCGTGAAACCGTGAATACCACCATATTTTGGGAATAAATCAGCATTTTTTAATGAATTGGTTGAGTGAATGATTCAATGACTCATTCATTTAAGACATCTACTGATGTAACAATATAAGAAGGACTCACTGAAAAATTCCAACCATTAATACACAGACTGACATTCTGTCGGCAGTGAGCAAACACAGGGAAGCAGAATGATACAAAAAGTGAAAAGTTCCAGCTTTTGGCACTGCGAATGACATAATCGAATTAAAACTATGGGGAAATATGTAGTTTATTGTAAATGTCTAAGGCAGTGGTTCTCAACCTTTTAAAAAATAATTTTAATAAAATATTTTGGTCACAATTTAGTTTAGGGTACAGTTTTCACTATTAACTAGTGTTTTATTAGCATGCATATTACTAGGATGTTGGCTGTTTATTAGTACGTATAAATCACATATTAATGCCTTATTCTGTCACAGTGTCTGGTTGTGTTCCCTTGTCTATCACTCGAGGTCCTCGTTCTCACGGTGTCCTTCACATTTGACTTCAATTCCCAGCATTCTGTCTGTCACTGTCACTCATCAGTTCATTGCACTCAGCTGTTCCCCGTAATCATTGTTCCCAGCTGTTCTGTGTTAGTCTTGTTAAATATGTGTATATAACCCAGTCTGTTTCAGTGTGTGTCACGGAGTCCTTGTTTAATGTCACACCACTTCCAGATCTGCGTCCTTGTTCTTGTTCCTGGTTTTGTACTTGTGTTTTTGGATTTTGACCCCTGCCTGCATTACTACGTGTTTTTGGATTGCCCTTTAATTAAATGACTGCTATTGGATTCTCTGCTTCCGGTCTGGTTTACGTGACAGAAGGACTCCGTCACACTGAATCCAGCGGTATGTTTTATGACATCTCTTCCCCAGCCACCGAGCGGGAGAGAAGGGAGTTGTTTAAGGGGACCCGGTTGGTAAAGTTCCGCGGGACCCGTGGAGGACGCCATAGAGGAGGTGATAGAGAGATGTTTCACGTTTCGTCTGCCCAGTCAGAGACTGTTCACGTTTCGTCTGCCCAGTCAGAGACAGTTCACGTCCCGTCTGCCCAGCGAGAGACTGTTCACGTCACGTCTGCCCAGCGAGAGACTGTACACGTTCCGTCTGCCCAGTCAGAGACTGTTCACGTCACGTCTGCCCAGCGAGAAACTGTACACTTCCCGTCTGCCCAGTCAGAGATTGTTCACGTCCCGTCTGCCCAGTCAGAGATTGTTCACGTCCCGTCTGCCCAGTCAGAGATTGTTCACGTCACGTCTGCCCAGTCAGAGATTGTTCACGTCACGTCTGCCCAGTCAGAGACTGTTCACATCACGTCTGCCCAGCGAGAGACTGTTCACGTCACGTCTGCCCAGTCAGAGACTGCTCACGTCCCGTCTGTCCAGTCTGGGACAGAGCAAGAGATGCCCATTCGCGTGGCCGCCAGGGCTGTGCTAGACTATCTGGAGCGTCTGGCTCGGATCCTGGACATGCCGGTGGATATTGTTCCAGAGCCGAAGGCAGAGCCAGTGTCTGCTGTTCCGGAGCCAAAGGCAGAGCCCGTTTCTGCCGTTCCAGAGTCGGAGCCAGTGCCAGTGCCTGTTCCAGAGTCTGAGCCAGTGCCAGTGCCTGTTCCAGAGTCGGAGCCAGTGCCAGTGCCAGTGCCTGTTCCAGAGTCGGAGCCAGTGCCAGTGCCTGTTCCAGAGCCGAAGGCAGAGCCAGTGCCTGTTCCAGAGCTGGAGCCAATGTCTGTTCCAGACCCAGTGTTTGTTTCTGTGTTTGTGTCTGTCCTTGTGACCATTTCTGTTCTAGTGACTGTTCCTGAGCCGGTGTTTGCAGTTCCTGAGCCGGTGGCTGCTGCTCCAAAGCCGGAGGCAGAGCCAGTGCCTGTTCAAGAGCCGGAGACAGAGCCAGTGCCTTTTCCAGAGCCAGTGCCTGTTGCAGAGCCAGAGCTTGTTCCAGAGCCGGAGGCAGAGCCAATGCCTGTTCCAGAGCCGGAGGCAGAGCCAATGCCTGTTCCAGAGCCGGAGGCAGAGCCAATGCCTGTTCCAGAGCCGGAGGCAGAGCCAATGCCTGTTCCAGAGCCGGAGGCAGAGGCAATGCCTGTTCCAGAGCTGGAGGCAGAGGCAATGCCTGTTCCAGAGCTGGAGGCAGAGCCAATGCCTGTTCCAGAGCTGGAGGCAGAGCCAATGCCTGTTCCAGAGCTGGAGGCAGAGCCAATGCCTGTTCCAGAGCTGGAGGCAGAGCCAATGCCTGTTCCAGAGCTGGAGGCAGAGCCAATGCCTGTTCCAGAGCTGGAGGCAGAGCCAATGCCTGTTCCAGAGCTGGAGGCAGAGCCAAAGCCTGTTCCAGAGCTGGAGGCAGAGCCAATGCCTGTTCCAGAGCTGGAGGCAGAGCCAATGCCTGTTCCAGAGCTGGAGGCAGAGCCAATGCCTGTTCCAGAGCTGGAGGCAGAGCCAATGCCTGTTCCAGAGCTGGAGGCAGAGCCAATGCCTGTTCCAGAGCTGGAGGCAGAGCCAATGCCTGTTCCAGAGCTGGAGGCAGAGCCAATGCCTGTTCCAGAGCTGGAGGCAGAGCCAATGCCTGTTCCAGAGCCAGAGTGTGTTCCAGTGCCAGAGCCAGTGTTTGTTCCTGTGTTGGTGTCTGTTCTTGTGGATGTTACAGTTCTTATGGCTGTTCCTGAGCCGGTGTCTGGTCCCGACCCGGTGTCTGGTCCTGAGAGGTCCTCACCGCCCTGGCCGCCCGAGGGGTCCTCACCGCCCTGGCCGCCCGAGGGGTCCTCACCGCCCTGGCCGCCCGAGGGGTCTTCACCGCCCTGGCCGCCCGAGGGGTCTTCACCGCCCTGGCCGCCCGAGGGGTCTTCACCGCCCTGGCCGCCCGAGGGGTCCTCACCGCCCTGGCCGCCCGAGGGGTCCTCACCGCCCTGGCCGCCCGAGGGGTCTTCACCGCCCTGGCCGCCCGAGGGGTCTTCACCGCCCTGGCCGCCCGAGGGGTCCTCACCGCCCTGGCCGCCCGAGGGGTCCTCACCGCCCTGGCCGCCCGAGGGGTCCTCACCGCCCTGGCCGCCCGAGGGGTCCTCACCGCCCTGGCCGCCCGAGGGGTCTTCACCGCCCTGGCCGCCCGAGGGGTCTTCACCGCCCTGGCCGCCCGAGGGGTCTTCACCGCCCTGGCCGCCCGAGGGGTCTTCACCGCCCTGGCCGCCCGAGGGGTCTTCACCGCCCTGGCCGCCCGAGGGGTCTTCACCGCCCTGGCCGCCCGATGGGTCGTCAGCTTCGCCCTGGCCGCCCGATGGCTCGTCCGCTTCGCCCTGGGTCGTCCGCTTCGCCCTGGCCGCCCGATGGACTGTCCGCTTCGCCCTGGCCGCCCGATGGACTGTCCGCTTCGCCCTGGCCGCCCGATGGACTGTCCGCTTCGCCCTGGCCGCCCGATGGACTGTCTACTCTGCCCTGGTTCCCGGTTAAGCCCTCACTCCTTGTTCCTGTCTCCCTTCACGGACCTGGCCCACCATCCCTCCCCCTGATCCTCCACCGTTCCACCTCCCTCCTGAACTCTTGTGTCGTGTTTTAGTGTTGCCGTGAAGCGTCTGGTAGCCGCTCCGTAGAGGGGGGGGGGTTATGTCACAGTGTCTGGTTGTGTTCCCTTGTCTATCACTAGAGGTCCTCGTTCTCACGGTGTCCTTCACATTTGACTTCAATTCCCAGCATTCTGTCTGTCACTGTCACTCATCAGTTCATTGCACTCAGCTGTTCCCCGTAATCATTGTTCCCAGCTGTTCTGTGTTAGTCTTGTTAAATATGTGTATATAACCCAGTCTGTTTCAGTGTGTGTCACAGAGTCCTTGTTTAATGTCACACCACTTCCAGATCTGCGTCCTTGTTCTTGTTCCTGGTTTTGTACTTGTGTTTTTGGATTTTGACCCCTGCCTGCATTACTACGTGTTTTTGGATTGCCCTTTAATTAAACGACTGCTATTGGATTCTCTGCTTCCCGTGTGGTTTACGTGACATATTCTGCATGACCATATTATACATCCCTTAATCCTACCCAATACCTAAAGTTAACAACTACCTTACTAACTATTAATAAGCAGTAATAAGGAGTTTACTGAGGCAAAATCATAGTTAATAGTTTAGTTAATAGTGAGAACTGGATCCATAAACTAAAGTGTGACCAATATTTTAAAAATAAAAATGTTAAATCTTTGAGCTCGGCATAACTGGGAAATTGTGTATTCTATTTAAGATAGACACGCCAATGGAGTTTTAGGATTTTAGCAATTAACATAACTTTTCCAAATCACACTTTTAAATTTATGCTTTAAAACATAAAATTATCCAGGATTTCCAAGACCATAGGAACCCTGGTTCTTCAATGGTTGTTATTGAATCTTGATTTTTAGTTGTATATTTGCTTATTTTAATTTTTGTTTTATATCTTGAGGCCCCTTTGGATGTTTGCTTGAGAGCCTCTAGTTTGATCCCCAGCTAGTTACAGTATACAGTATTGCATTATATTGAGTGGTCAACCAACCCTTTCACAAGTAAATTGAATTGGTTTTTTCTACATTATCATGTGCATCATTTCGTTCAATAAAATTCAGGGTTTCATAATACAGACAGATGGCCTAAATCATCAACGATACTGTATAGTGTTTGCCTTTTATTTGCCTTTTCCAATAAAGTACTTGAAGTTTAAGTCGGGGATATAAGTAATGAGGTCTTGATGGATTCTATCTCACTTGCATGCAGTTTTTATGCACTAGGTGAAAAATGATTGCATGGCCTCTTGTGCAGAACCTTGATTAGCCAATTTACATTTCTGCTCCACACTTTCTTATTTTTCTGTTTTTTTTTCCATCTTTCTCTAATTTAGTGGTGGTACTCAATTTGTTGGACAGATTTTCCTAAGATAAAAGATTAGTTTATGCTAAATTACAACAGAACATAGGGTGATGGATTCAATTAGGTAGAAATTTATTTTACGTAGTTTATAAAAAGCAGGTATGACCTGTAATCATGTAAAGGGAAAGGTGTGAACAGGTAAGCAGGGATGTGATTATCTATATTTTACATTTTAATTTCACATAACATTTATTATAAAGCCATCAAAACTGGTCATGTTGGCCAATATTGCTAAAACAACATGTAGTTTGTGATGTTTTGATTTCACTTTAAGCAGTACAGTTGCCTTGCCTCAGAAAATCCATAGCTGGACACCAAAAGTTCACATTTTGTGTTCCGTATCCACAATACAGACGTGTATTGTGTATTGAGTCAGACGCAATATGTTATCTGAGCTGAAACAAAGACTCCATGGTGCTCACCAGTTCCACAATCTTATTACCAGAACCAGCGCTTGTTTATATCCACCTCATGTCCCACCGCTGGCGCTGACCTGAATTGAAGCACGGGTTATGTTTACTTGGTCGATAAAATAATGTGTCCTGGCTTTAATGTTTATGTATGGAGGAGAGCAAAATATTTACAGATGTAGGTTCTCAGAGATTTGTTACTTCTTCAGTTGGATCTATTTATTTTTGTTCTGCCAACCATCTTAATTCCAGACAAGCTCTGAGAAGCGGGGTTTTTAATCTCCAAAACAATTACCTTACATTAATTGAGTGTGACACTGACAATACAACCGACTCAATTCCTAATGGAGTGCGAGTTACACTGAACCCTGAAAACGACATTTCAAAACAACACTACTGGTTCGCCATGTAGCGTGGTGACGCCTGTATCTATAGCAACGTGGCCATCTTAACCTTGCATAAAATGTAATGACATGTCAAGACTTAAGAGAACAATTAAGAAGCCAACATGGGTCACTCTTTATTACACCATGAATTACTCAATGATTTCCACATCCAGCATGGAGCAAACTATTAGCCCGTTAAATTGATTCCAGGATGAAACTGGGTGTTTTAACAACGAGGCACAGATTTGTTATTATTGTAACTATTGTATTTGTTACATTTCACAAAATTGGTGTTGAAAAAAGAATCGTTCAGGAACAGGTTTCGAAGTCAAGGTATCGGTATCGATATCGAGAATATCGATATCGCGTTGTTCGCTCTGAATAAAATAAAGTCAATAGTGTGTGGTAGAGTGTTCTTATTATTATTGTCATTCAAGTTCGTTCCTGCTATCTACCTGCATTTAACCAGGCTGTGCATGGACCTTGAGTTGAATTGGAATATCGAAAATAACATGTTCAAACTGGTCCAATTAACCAGTAAAATGAATCTATTGCACCCATAGTAAAAACTATGGTGTGAACTCAGATATGATAGTCACTGCCCAACTTACTCACATTATTTAACAAAGCTATACTTCTTTCAAAAATATTTTATTATCTTACTGACACCAACCTTTTGAACAGTAATGTAACTGTTAAGCAGCATTTCTATTATTGTTATCAAGCTTCACAAACTATTTAAATCTTTTGTAATTCCTGACCTGAGCATTAATCTCAATTGAAGGGGCAGGGGTCGGTGCAAGGTCTCCTTGGTGGATAGAAATAATGTTAAATAATTAAAATGATTATTTTTTTATGTACACACACTTTTGTGTGAATTTACACTACTGTTCAAAAGTTTGGGGTTGATATCAATGTTTTATGTTTTTAAAAAAATCAAAAACAGTACAAACATTAATATTGTGAATATTATTACAATTTAAAATAACTGTTTTCTATTTAATATATTTCATTTTTAAAATGTATTTTCCCCCTGTGATATCAAAGCTTAAATTTCAGCAACTTAATGTATTTTTAATTTTTCTATTGTAACCACAAAATGTTGTTTGAGATTTGTTTACAATCCCAACATGGACCCCCTGTTGAAGCCCCTGACTAACTGTAATATCCTGTGGGCAAAAGCAATCACAAGCAGATTAGCTGATGTCTCTCACTGGTCTGCAGGACAATCATTGGCTCTGTGCTGTAAACAATCTCAGGACAACACAATGTCACGCTATGCGATGCGTACTCATTAATACTCACAATGCTAAGTATAATTATTTAAGATCACCGTCTTATGTGAACTATACAATTCACTGGCAAACTGTTCATTACAAAACAAACAGCCTCTGGGGTTGCCAACTCTTTGTTTCTCTATCTACATTAATAACTTTGATTTGTTCCATGTCACTATTGATTCGGCAGTTATGTAAGAATTACGTAATTACATGTAAGAAACAGACAGCCCATCATGTAACACCAAGCAAAACAAATTGGGGAATAATAGCTCAAAAGGTCATTTCAGATAAATGCACTGGCCGATGTTTATACATAAACTTCAGACAATTAGATCTCAAAAACATGTCCCATTTAAAATCTGCAGCTATTATTTGATTGGGATGCACACAGATGGATGTTTTTTTTTTTTTTTTTTTTACCTCAAGGGGGCCACAACAACACTTTTCATGGAACATTTCACTAATGTTAGTGTATGGTTTCCATTTGGTTATTTATTTTGGAGTGGAACCAATATCTAACATTTTAAGAACATTCTTTTTAGGTTTTTAAACTAACATTCATATAACATTTTGGGGACCAAAATATGTTAGTTGTGTTTTCATTGATCTTGCCTGAAAACAAAATATACAACAAGGGCATATGAGCTGTTCTCCTGATGTTAGTCTATTGCGCTCATTTGTTTAGTTTTGTCTAACATTCTAAGAACATTCTTAGGTTTTTTAGAACTATAAACTAACATTCCGAGAACGTTTAGGGGACCAACATTTGTTAGTTGTTTTTGCATCGATCTTGCCTACAAACAAAATAAACAACAAGGGCATATGAGCTATTCCCCTAACATTACTATAAGGTTCCATTTGGTTATTTTTTGGGTGAAGCAAATATCTAAATTCTAAGAATGTCCTTTTTAGGTTTTTTAGAACCTTAAACTAACACTTCCAGATCATTTAGGGGGCAAAGTTAGTTGTGTTTGCATCAATAATACCTGAAAACAAAATATACAACAATATGAGTTGTTCCCAATTAATGTATGGTTCCCATTTAGTTATTCATTGGGGTGAAACCAATATTAACATTCTTTCTGGGCTTTTTTAGGATCATAAACGAACATTCCCAGAACATTTTGAGGACTAGAAATTGTGTTTTCATCAATCTTGCCTGAAAACAAAATAGCTATATAACACGGGCATTTGAACGGTTCCCTTAACGCTTCCCATTTGGTTAATTTCTGGTTATAGGTGGGACCAATATCTGATTTTCAAGGAAAGTTGTTTTTAGGTTTTATTGTTAGAACAATAAACTAACATCTTCAGAACACTTGAGGAACCAAAGGGCTGTTATTTTTGTTTGCATCTATATCTGGTCTGAAAAAAAGTACAGCAAGGGAGTATGAGCTGTTCTTTTTTAATTGGTATGATTTCTAACAGATCCAGTATACAGTACATGTAATGATACTACTTGTAATGAATGGCAGAATGCAGTATTGAACAATGTACAAGATGTATGTCAGGGTAAGAGATGGAGAGACAGAGCTGGAGAAAATGAGGATGGGAACTACATGGGGTTGGTGGGGAGAAGATAGCGTGGTGTGAGATGGATTTTTATTTGTCCTATTAGGTTTCAAGGTGGCACCAAATACTAGATATATTTCCTGCACACACAAAAAAGTCAATAGAAAATTCCAAGAGTAAACAGGAATTATTATTCAAGGCTACATTTCCTACATCCTACAACATCAATGAATTTTCCATAGAGCAAGCCGTCACACAGAAAGGCTATTTTTAATGTAATGGTTTGAAATTGAACATTAAAGTCCAAGTGGAGTCGATAAATCAAGTCGTCTCTATATGCCAAACTACATGAAAAAGTTAATTCTTCAAATGTATATGGTAATGGTAGTAACGTAATAAGTAAAGTAATGTGGTATACACAACTTTAAGAAGAATATTCAATATTCCTCCATAAATGTGAACAATAGGCTACTCATTGGATTTAATGCAGATGATAGAAGGAATGAATGAAATAACCACTTTGACTTATTGTGCATAAAACAACACAGCAACGCAGTTATATTAGTCTGATAGCATGTCCATGAAATTTGTATAACGTCAATTAATATTCATGAGATTGAAGGATGAGCTTTCACACTTTTCCCAGAGCAGACAGTAAAAAGGGTATCTGGCAATAAAGTTAATCGAGTTAATTAATAAAATTCACAAACCGGTGGTCCTAAACATTAAAAAGCGTTATTTTAAAGATTAAACAACCGTATGTCAGTTAAAAATATTCAATAACATGACATCTCCCGTGAAAACACCTTCACGATTCACTGACAGCCTGCGCGTGCCTTGTGCACCGTTTGAACAGGTCTTCTTCATTAGACCTGACGATATGAACTTCAAACGGCCTGGGATTTTCATATAGTCCAGATATTTAGTCATTTGATATAATTGTATCGGTACTTTAACAGATCACTCTTACATACGAACAAACGAACGATGTTACGTTAACGGATGCAACTAGCAATTAACTTACATCTGCCTATACAGTCACGATGATCGCGAGGCGATTCAAGTCGTAAGTCAAATGCTTAGAAAGCGACAATGTAATGTTCTCCTTTGTCAATGAAGTGCACGAACTAGTGCACGGTTGCATCGTTGTAATGCAACGAACAATAGCCCGCGAGACCGAGAGACCCGTGCAAACTTACCTTATATGCATGCGCAGTCGTTTCGAGATGATAGTCGCCGATGAACGAATAAAAACGGCGTGAGAGCAAATAAAACAGACCTTTCCGTAAACCCCTCCTATCCTATTGCAAGTGGTCACCCATCACCAGCGGATGGGACAACCCTCCTTGTCCTCCTCCCCATCCTCCTCCTCTCTGGGACTCTGGCATTGACGGTGTGCTGCGATCCTCTTGACACCCCTATTCCCTCCAATTGAACGATAATAGAGAAGATGAAATCTATCTATCTATCTATCTATCTATCTATCTATCTATCTATCTATCTATCTATCTATCTATCTATCTATCTATCTATCTATCTATCTATCTATCTATCTATCTATCTATCTTTTCTCCATCCTTCCTTTCAATATATGATTATTTATTTCAGATCTGAGTTTTATGCTGCCTGTCACAACTCTCTTTTGGCCCTCACCAGGAACATACACTACACTAACCGATTTAAATAGGCAAATGCTTAAGAGTCTATGATTGGATCATTATTGCAGTAATTATTATTTTTGTAGCAATGGTATATGTTTTTGCTGCAGTTCTTCTAACCCAAATAGCTTTTCATTTCTTAAACAGTACAGTACAAAAAGACACATAATATGGCCATATTCCAGGATGACAATGTCAAGATTCATCAGGCTCAAGTTGTGAAAGAAAGGTTGGGAGGGAGCATGAAGAATCATTTTCACATGAATTGGCACATATGAATCCAGACCTTAAATTCATTGCAAGTCTTTGGGATGATTTGGTTTTGTCATTGTGTGAGCCACAGTGGTCAAAATGTTTAGATGTTTTTTCACCTTGGAAATATTTGTTATAATCAAATTTCACGTGTTTTCTACTTTTTAATTGGTACTGTCTGTTTTCTACACTATACAAGAATGTCAGGTTTGTCTAGCTGAATGTTCTTGTGTATCGCTGAGCTTTTAGATTCAGATTTCAACAGTAGGTAAAATTCTACAATAAAAGTCAATACTGTAGGACAGAAAAAGAAAATGTAGGCCTATTGTTCACACTTTATATTAGGTGTCCTTAACTATGTACTTACATCAAAAAATAAGCACAGTGTTATTGTGTTCATATTGTTTTGCAAAACAGTCCATAGTATGTTCCCCGTGTACATACTATGTAGGCTACTAATTATAGTAATTACAATAACAGGGTAATAACTAGGTACTAACCCTGAACCTACCTCTAAACCCAACCTGAACCCATGTAGTTACCTTATACTTTCTTAGGTAGGTACACTGTAAGTACACATAAGTGCACATACTGTAAAATAAGGTGTAACCCAAAACACTTGTGCTGAGGTGGGATACAGGTATGGTTAGGAACAGTGGGTCAACCGTGTAATTTATTTACAGCTGTAATTACAGGCAGGTATTTTATAAATGTAAGTATAATGTACAAAAACAGGCATGTACACATTAAGTGCATTGTAACAAATTATTCGGTTACACTTTACTTTAAGGTGTCCGTGTTACAGTGTAATTATACATTTAAGTACTGAGTAATACTAATGAACTAACTACATGTTCTTACTATAGGGTTAGGGTTTGGTTTAGGGTTAGCTGCATATAATAATGCACAGTTTATAGTAATTACTATACTGTAGCATGTAACATGTTTAACAAGAACACTGTAAAATAAAGTGTTACCTGATTCATTTAAATGTTAGTATATAGTAGTCAAAGACACCTTAAGTGCGACCAAACATTTTTTTATTATACAGCACATTTATTTTTGTAGAAATGTGTTACATGTAAACTGAAAATTCAGAGTTGCTTGTTAATTTTTACAGTCTTATACCACCACACAGAGATCTGAACTTACTGTTTTGAGAGAAAAAAAAAAATCTCATTTGAAAATTGAGACAAAGCGATTGAGAAAAACTGTAAATCAAAAGTTAAATTAGCTTAAAAGTGACTATTCGAGGACATAACCGTGTCTATTAAAACGCGCTGTCATGTTTGCATGATCTTCCATAGAGCATTCATCTCTATACAGCCTCAGTACACTAAGTTGCTTTATATATTGTGCTTGAGACACATCACTAAACTTACAAAGGGAAAAAGCGCGACCAAACCATCTGCAATGTGTCAGAAGGTCATGCACATTTCATTCATTTACCAAATTTTACTCATTCTTTTTTTATTTAATTTTATAATTACTCAACAGGTAAAACTGGCCTTACCTGTTGAGTAATTATACAATTAAATAAAAAAAAAGAATGAGTAAAATTTGGTAAATGAATGAAATAAATATATCAGAGGATCACCGGGCTGTTTCCAGGCAACGGTTGTGAGGTATGAGATTCATGGCCACTGGAGGGCCCTTCCTAACCCACAACTGCCATTTTTAGAAGAACTATCCTGTATCTCTCCAGTGTCTCCAAATAATGAGCATTATCATTTATGAAAACTAATTCTGAATTATTTTTTTAGAGGCATGAATGCATGTGACTTAAAATACGCTTATTCATTGATATTTTCTTAAAGTAAACCTCTTATGAATGATGCTGTTATATTTCAAATGCTTGTCAGATTGACAATCCTGGCAGTATTTCTATACTACTTCCCTCTTTAAGTAGAATATGTGCCATTTAGATCATAATTTTTAAGGCATCAATATTGGAAAACATGCACCGAATATATAACAAGACGTTTCTTATCTGCTTTAGGACACCTCTGAAGACAATCTTCCTCCTCTTGAATAATCATCATTCAGTCTAGCCGCTTTGATCACGCTTAAAAATAGAGCAGAACTCCCCAGGGGAGGTCATTACCGAGTGGCACCGCCGCCGTTAGGACCGCTCATTTATTTATTTGAATCTGAGCACAAGAGTAGCGCTCAGAGAAAGACGCAACTCAGCAGGATGGGTCCGTCTTCCTGTCTTCAGCCTGGGTTTTTGTGGCATTTTTGTTATTTAATCCCTCCATCATTAAAGTATTGAATATTTTTGAAACTTTAGCCCTTTCCTTGCAATGCCTGGGATTTTGCATAGTATAGATAAGTCTGGATATTTTAAGTGTTTATCTAATGTGGTCTACTATCAACAGGGACTGATGCCTGCCTTTAATGTTAAAAAAATCATCATAAAAATAGTCAAAATGACTAATACTCTTTTTTGAATAATACTTATTCATTCGCTTATTGAATTTTTAAACTAATGCAAAGTTCTGTCATGAACTTCTAGATGGCTCAGACTAAAAGGTCCTTAACTCAATCTACTCGTAATCACATCATTCTCTGTAGGGAACAGCTAATTGGTTCCGGGTGTATCAGTAGCCAATGAGCTCACTGCTCAAACTTCATATACAGGTCCTTCTCAAAAAATTAGCATATTGTGATAAAGTTCATTATTTTCCATAATGTAATGATAAAAATTAAACTTTCATATATTTTAGATTCATTGCACACCAACTGAAATATTTCAGGTCTTTTATTGTTTTAATACTGATGATTTTGGCATACAGCTCATGAAAACCCAAAATTCCTATCTAAAAAAATTAGCATATGATGAAAAGGTTCTCTAAACGAGCTATTAACCTAATCATCTGAATCAACTAATTAACTCTAAACACCTGCAAAAGATTCCTGAGGCTTTTAAAAACTCCCAGCCTGTTTCATTACTCAAAACCACAATCATGGGTAAGACTGCCGACCTGACTGCTGTCCAGAAGGCCATCATTGACACCCTCAAGCAAGAGGGTAAGACAGAAAGAAATTTCTGAACAAATAGGCTGTTCCCAGAGTGCTTTATCAAGGCACCTTAGTGGGAAGTCTGTGGGAAGGAAAAAGTGTGGCAAAAAACGCTGCACAACGAGAAGAGGTGACCGGACCCTGAGGAAGATTGTGGAGAAGGACCGATTCCAGACCTTGGGGACCTGCGGAAGCAGTGGACTGAGTCTGGAGTAGAAACATCCAGAGCCACCGTGCAGAGGCGTGTGCAGGAAATGGGTTACAGGTGCCGCATTCCCCAGGTCAAGCCACTTTTGAACCAGAAACAGCGGCAGAAGCGCCTGACGTGGGCTACAGAGAAGCAGCACTGGAGTATCCACAGTCAGTGATGGTCTGGGGTGCCATGTCAGCTGCTGGTGTTGGTCCACTGTGTTTTATCAAGGGCAGGGTCAATGCAGCTAGCTATCAGGAGATTTTGGAGCACTTCATGCTTCCATCTGATTTCATTTTTCAGCACGACCTGGCACCTGCTCACAGTGCCAAAACCACTGGTAAATGGTTTACTGACCATGGTATTACTGTGCTCAATTGGCCTGCCAACTATCCTGACCTGAACCCCATAGAGAATCTGTGGGATATTGTGAAGAGAAAGTTGAGAGACGCAAGACCCAACACTCTGGATGAGCTTAAGGCCGCTATCGAAGCATCCTGGGCCTCCATAACACCTCAGCAGTGCCACAGGCTGATTGCCTCCATGCCACGCCGCAATTTCTTTCTGTGTCTTACCCTCTTGCTTGAGGGTGTCAATGATGGCCTTCTGGACAGCAGTCAGGTCGGCAGTCTTACCCATGATTGCGGTTTTGAGTAATGAAACAGGCTGGGAGTTTTTAAAAGCCTCAGGAATCTTTTGCAGATGTTTAGAGTTAATTAGTTGATTCAGATGATTAGGTTAATAGTTCGTTTAGAGAACCTTTTCATGATATGCTAATTTTTTGAGACAGGAATTTTGGGTTTTCATGAGCTGTATGCCAAAATCATCAGTATTAAAACAATAAAAGACCTGAAATATTTCAGTTGGTGTGCAATGAATCTAAAATATATGAAGGTTTAATTTTTATCATTACATTATGGAAAATAATGCTATCACAATATGCTAATTTTTTGAGAAGGACCTGTACTTGGTCAGTGTTTGCTGTAGCAGTGCAGCGTGCTTTCAAAAACCCTTCACCTTCCCCAGCTCCACCTGTATAGATCTGCTACGGGTAATTCGTGTATGCTAATTTGTGCAGCAGCAGCATGTCTTACCTGCTCACAGCATAGCGTAGCAGATCTATTCTGCCAATACCAAACATCAACATTATCATATCCATTACCATGCCAAACACTCAGAGAGTTGTCATGACAGAACTGTATTTATTTCGGTACAAACTACCTATTATGAATGGTATGGAGCCCCTAAAGGGATATTGTGATGGAAAAAATATGAGATGGGAAGAAAAAAATATTTAAATGCTTTTGCATTTTCTGGCAAAAGTTTCGCATTCCCCCGAGAAACTTTGGGAATGCAAAAACATTTGCGAGAGAACACAAAAGCATTGTCTTATTTTTAGTCCCCTCTCATTTTTTTTCCCACCACCATGTCCCTTTAGGGGCTCCGTAGTATGGTTATGTTCACAGATGCCAAAGTTACATGGGGACAAAATGGCTTATTTATATTAGATAAATAGAATATTCTTTTTAAATGATGTGTACTTTTCTTACTCATTTGGCAAATTGGGTGATCTAGATTAAAGAATATATGCAATATTATGCATATATATATATATATATATATATATATATATATATATATACACATATACACAAACAAGACAAATCTTATTTTATTCAAAATTGCTAAATTTAATTTCATTATTTAAGTAAATCTTTAATTTAAGTACAAAATCTTGCTTCTCAAATAAATGTATCTTGTTTGTAAGAATATTTAATTGTTTTTACTAGAAAACAAGACATAAATATTAAGAAAATGAGGTTTTCATTGTAACATACAGTACCTAAAAAAGGATCATCTTTGAAAAATGAGGATCTTAAAACTAAAGTGGAGGGCCGATTCTTTTTATACAAATGTGGCCCAAATGACCAAAAACACGTATGAAGACATTAGCAGGAGACCACTTACTAAGTTTATAATAAGCACTGAGATTCTGGAGACCAAGACCTCCATTGTCTAAAAAATTGACATGTTCAGGATAATCAATTGATATTGATAAACCATACAGGTGCAACAATCCAGAAAAATTCTTTCTTTTTCATACCCATCCTGTTAAAGCTTCAAGTGATTTCTCAGCTGGTCTCTGCTCAAACTCCTACAATAGTTGCCACCTCCATATATGAAATCATTTGTTATCCATCTAGCATGTAACATCTTTACTCTCTCCACTGGCATCCAGTATCTGCAGCAAACATTGGGAATTAAACTAGATGTAAGAGTATGATGTAAATCTAGATCTGTCATTGTGCTGTCACTCACGTACATGTTATATTGCTATGTGAACGTCTTTATAACTGTCCTTATATACTGTAGTCACAACCTTTGAACACCCATCCTCTGCTCTGTAAGCTTGGCACTTATATTACACACCTGACATTGACAGAAGTCATTGTTATGACTATATGCACATTCCTAAAGTCATTAGTCAAAAAGAGTGTCATTTTAAACATAAACCGTTATGCCATTTATGTATATTGGTTACTGAAAAAGACAAAATTATGACAACAAAAAAGAGAAAAAAAATCAAGTGTATTTAATTCATATAATCAAATGGATACTGTTTGAAAGTGCTTGACAGAATCAAAGGTCACAAATGTATATCAAAAACATGTGATTCAATAAAAATTGAGTCTAACCTCAAAACAGGATGATTTTAAACAGTGGAAAATGAAAACCTTATCATCCATAATCCTTTATAAAATATTAATGACAACACCAGTAGTGTGAACCTGAACACCATGTCTTTCAGGTGAAATTGGATCTCAAATATTGCATTTACTACATAGCCTATATTGAATTATATAACAATCATGTCATAGTGTTTCATAAGCTTTGATGTGGAAATATGTCAGTTATAAGAAAATGTTTCTGGAATGGCATGAATCATGCTGTTTTAATAACTGTAATAAACAAAAGAACATTCTATAATCAATGGAAGGCTGTTTATGATTGTATTCTGCACACATTTTCTTCCTTTTTCTACAAACTTGTGGATGTAAACAAGGAGTGAAGGAACAGAACAGCAGGAAAATGTCTGCTTTGGTAAACTGATGTAAACATTTACAAGTTCGAGAAGGTTGAAGCTTAATGGGTTCAATCCATAATTGACATTAGTGGCATTGCACAAAAACAAAAACAAGGGCAACAGCAAAAGCACTCAATTGACTGCCATGGTTACATTGCTTCTGTTTTCAAACACAAAGTGTGGCTTTAACTCGAAGGTGACAGTGGCATTGTTAGTCAATTAATTATGCTTCATAACTGGTACAACTGGTAGAGCAAAGGATCATCATTAATAATTTAATCAAGGTAGTTAAGTACTAACAATTCAAGATGCGAAAAAAAAATTCTTTTTTTTAACTAAATCATAAATTCATAAATCTTAATAATGGTTTTATTGGCTTGCATAAATTACTTCTAGATCATTGTGTGAATCTCACAAAAATATATTTTCATAATTCACCCCAAATTATATATATATATATATATATATATATATATATATATATATATATATATATATATAGATGTATGCACTTTTATGTATAAAGGCACTTCAAACATTACTACCAAGAAGTATACATTTACTTTAAATAATGAACAATTATTCCATTATGTTTAAGGAAACAAGTATGTTAATGAGGGGGTGGAGAAAAACTTTAAACTTAATATAACAAAAATCTTAAATGGTCCTAAAATAGGCTTTTATTTTATTTAAGCAAATATTATTGACTTTCTTTTTTTTTTTTTTGCTTTTGATTTGAGTGAAATATGACTCAAACTGTACCTTACAGGTTTTGAGAGATTCAGCCTTTACATTGTGCTCTACTACTTTCTACAAATGCAACTTCATATTTAAGTTCTTTGAAGCAAATCATTGTATATACAGAGCCATACATAGGCTGATGTATGCAAATGAAAAGGCAGAAGCGGAGTAGCAGAGCAGAACAGATGTGACCAAGAGTGAAACAAAGCAATGGACACAGTCTCTGTCAAGGCCGGGGTTCATTAGCATTACCATAAGAAATTATTTAAAGTTTCATCATTTATAGTGTAGTGATGTACTTCCTCCTGGTGGGTTTTACCACTGTTCCCAGCTGAAGTCATCCCCACGCCCGAATGTCAGGAAGAAACCCAGAATGGTCAGAAAAATCACACTATTGCCTCCCATTACCAGGCCACAGGCGCCCCACTGGATCTGCAGAGGAAGAGAGACATTAGTTTCATTCATGGTGACACATTTCATTCAGTTTACTATCTGGTAAAACCCATTCGCTGTTTTAGAAAGCATATTCTGCCTGTGTATGCTTTTAAATCATTTTGAGGATATGTGAGCACTAAATGCAATCTGAACAAAAAATTTATGAAATTTCATTTGTGCCTCCACAGTGATAGTGGAACATTTAGAGTTTTTTTCCTCTTGTACAAAATCAGAATTATTGCTATAACATCGGAGATATTATTATATGGACAAGCAAGAAATAATGTTTTAATGAACAGAAGAATATTTTTAAAACCATTAAAGGGTTAGTTCAACCCAAAATGAAAATTCTGCCATTAATTACTCACCCTTCATGTCCCCGCAAGACTTTCGTTAATCTTCAGAACACAAATTAATATATTTTTGATGAAATCTGAGAGATTTCTGTCCCTCCACTGACATTCTATGCAACTACCACTTTGACGCTTCCAAAAGTTCATAAAGAGATTAATTAATGTGATTCGGGCGGTTTAGTCAACATTTTCTGAAGAGACAATCCTTTATATGATGAACAGATTGAATTTAGGCTTTTATTCACAAATAAATATTAATCAACACAAGCGTTCTTGCAGAAGCTCATACGTGCTGCATAACACGAGAATGAACCTCATTGGTTCTTGCAGAAGCTCAAACGTGCTGAATCACAACACTAAAAAAACTTTGATTTGAAGCAAAAAAGTTTTTGAAAATTGGACAAAAAGACAAAGGTACAAGATTGTTCGCAGTGCATTAAGGGAGTGGGCGGAGCCCACAAAAAGCTAAAAAGCTATTTTGAAACGTGTTGCTTTTTTGACTCTGACTGGTGTAATTTTCTGTATAGCATCATGGTTAATGTCGTTTTTCACCAGTAAAATGAATTAATTTTTTATTTACGAAACCCGACTGTTGAACTTTATTTTCAGTAATATAATTAAAAAACATCCTAAAGAATTTAATTATTTTTCAAAATAAATACAGAAATTAAAGTAACACTTTACAATAAGGTCCCATTTGTTACTGTATTAACTAAAATTAACATTGAGCAATACATTTATTATAGTATTTATTCATCTTTGTTAGCGTTAGTTAATAAATATAAACCTTTTTATTGTTAGTTCATGTAAGCTCAGGTCCATTTAATAATATTAAAAACTTATATCAATTTTTGATTTTAATAATGTAGGCCTATTCAATGTTGAATTAACATTAACTAAGATTAATAAATGCTTTATAATTATTCTTCATGTTAACTACTGTAGTTAACCTCTCAGGTTACGACTGTAACCATGGTTTTCTGAGAAGGGGAACGAGACACTGCGTCATGGAGTTATGGGATCGCTCCTTGTTAACCGGTGTCTGAAGCACGTGTGCTACACGCCGATCTTGATTGGCTACCGCAGTCGGGTAACGCCACAGGTGCGCAGGCACGGTACATACAGTAAGGGCACCTAGAGAGGGAGTCATCAACTTCCATTGTCTGAAGGAAGACGTACAGGCATGCCAGAAGTATGGCAATGCGATGCAGTGTCTCGTTTCTCTTTTCAGGGAACCATGGTTACAGTCATAACCCGAGACGAAGTGGAATTCTACACTGCATCATGGAGATGACACAATGAGAACAAAATACCCACAACACCATACTGAACTAATGCCTGGTCACTGTGAATGTAAACTGCGCAATAAGCTAAGCTGTAGACAAAGCTAAAAGTTTGTGATTTCATAATGTATGTGCGTGTACAGTGTATAATTATTTACACACACATGCATGTATACATTTAAGAAATATTTGCATGTATATATATATTTGTATATAATTGATATGATAATTATAAATGTTTTATATATAAATAACATTTTTTTCTTAAATATATACATGCATGCGTGTGTATTTATATATACAAAATAATTATACACAGTACACACACATATATTACAAAAACACAAACTTTTATTTTGGATGCGATTAATCATTTCACAGCCCTACACCGAAAAACATTGCTGCTGATCCCCAGGGAAGCGCTCTACCCAGGATTGGGTGTCCCATGGAGATAGTCGACATCAAGTCGCTTGATTATAACCTCCAGTGTGAACCGGAGGACTACTGAGAGGGCAGAGCACCATGGCGCTCTCATACACCCCCTGCCAAGTAGCTCTTATCGGCTGATGGTTGCCCATTCCTACAGTTCTAGCGAATAACAGAGAGTGGGTCGCTAACTGCCATTAAGTCCACTTTTACAGAGCATTTTTCAGTACTACTCACGAACTGTTAGAAAATGTGTTAAAGTCCCCCAACTATGTCCATACCAGGGCTGGGTATAGTTAAAAACAAATTCGAAATCGATACAGGTTCCTGTATGATGCTTTTTTCTATACCAATTTTATGAAATCCGTTTTTACAAAATTACATTATCGAGGGGGGGGTATATGCCTCGCACTCAAGCCCGAGCAAAAAGCTTACAAAGCACTGGCAAAAGTAACCTAATGATTATAAATGTGTCGGGGAAAAAATAGCATGGAGACAATAATTGTTCATTAATAAACTACTGTACTGAGTTTATTTCTGAGTCAGTGTTGGCTGCAAAGATGAAGCTGACATTGCTGACTCGTCATCTCCGCAGTATAGTGAACGCGTACGATAGAAAAGCACCTTTCATTTGGATTACGTAATCAGAGAGAATTTGTTTTCGATTCAAATTGGTTCGTTTAAAAATAGACATTTCAAGCTTTCTGTGAGGCATGTAGCCTTTACGCGGAGTTTCGGTTCATCTGTGACGCGCTCCAGTTCTTCTTGCAGTTGAAGACGGAGCAACTTTCTGCTCATAAGTTTATTCTGTGCACTGTCAAGTGCTTCATCAGATTTGTTGTGTTGCCATCTTGTTATTTGCAAACTTTGTTTCACTTCCTTTCAATGTAAAAATCGTTACTACAGACTCATAAAGACAGTCTTTGCTGCCATCTAATGGTGCAATAATGTAACTTACACTGAAGTCGAAATCACAATAACTAATGGACCCTTTCTCAATACCACATACGGCATGTTATTTCTATAAAATAATATTTATTGAAAAATAATATGGAAGTAAACAATATTAGTCATTATAAAATTATTAGAAGTTTGTACAATAGGAAATAAACAAGCAAACAGTTCAATCAAAAGTACAAAAGCAGTGCTAGTTATAGAACATAATAGAAATACCCAGAATGAACTATACCTCATGTTTAAACTATCTACTGTACATAAGAGCACTGGCCGAGACAAAGCTGTTCTCAGCGGGTACATGAGCGCTGAACGCTGATCAGATTCCAGACCCAGAACGAACTGGTTTATAAAAAATAAATAAATACTTGTAGATATAAATACTAAATAAAATAATGGTCCTAAAAATAGAATAATTTCATTTTGTGTGTTATTTTATTAGGTTAAATGTGACATGGATATGTTTTTACTCTATATGTATAGGCTCCATATCACCAACCCTGTCAAAATGTTTAGAATAAAAAAGATACATACAGTATATTGTGTACTTACCACAGATTTTCTTGCTAGCACAATGGGGAGCCCATAGGCTGACACCACGATTCCAGTGGTTAAGAAGTATGCAAGCTCCCTGCATGCATTGCTTGACTCTGTGTCATCTGCATGTCTCTTGGCTATTAAATTTGGTATAGGTGACAGAATGTAGAAGATCAGGACAAACATGGGCCAGTACTGTCTGTGAGGAAAGAAGCACAAGTTACAGTATCTTGAACTTCTGCACTTCAGTCAAAATCCTTACAGATGGCAAAAACATGGACCTACCCAAAATGTTGCAGTGCACATCCCAAGAGGAGAAGGGTCAGTCCAAGTGCACCACTGAAGGACAACGCAACAAGAGCTGAAAGGAATAATAACTCAGATAAATCAAGGCCGAGGCTTTGAATATTGAATCATAACGTGTATTTGTTGCCCTCTTGCGGCAATAGCTCGCAACTGCAGATATGACGTACTTTAAGTAAATAGACTGTAAATAAATAAATTCTGTAATTTTATAACTGTATAAGATCATTTCTTAAGTTCCTTTTCATTGGTTAATTACTGAATCGAAAAAAGACAGGAGCACAACAGTAAAAGTAAGTTACTAAAGTAAAAGTAAACCTACGTAAAACTTGAACTCTAGTTGACAACTTTACCCTATAGCAACATGACACCTAATAGACTTTACTTAATCAATCGACACCATTTGCAATTATATGTTTACTTTGATGCAAAGATTTAACAATCGGTAGTTTATACTCAACAGAGTTTACAAGACTTTTTAGATGGCGATCGAAAGCAGATGCACTCGTAAAATGATCGGTGTGGTTTTGTGTAAAATATTGTTAAGAGTTGACCATTTCAAGAGTTACGGGTTAACTTTACCTTTTATTCCTGCCATCACTCGCAAACGCCTTTTGTTTTTAGATCTTTGTGCTAAATGTTATGGACTGACTTCCTATTTCCTCTTCAACTACTGATCCACCCTTAAAGGAGCAGAGCCTTTTAAAATCTACCAGATGAGAATCCACTGATCTGAAGCTCTACTGATCCACTTATCTCTATCTATCTATCTATCTATCTATCTATCTATCTATCTATCTATCTATCTATCTATCTATCTATCTATCTATCTATCTATCTATCTATCTATCTATCTATCTATCTATCACAGATACATCTGTGTGGCTGTCTAATAATAATAATACATATTATTATTATGATTAATGTTAAAATAAGTGAAGGTCTAAAATGCATAGTATTTAACCGAGTTTATATTGGGAAAAACTGAAACCCAAAAAAAAATGTAAGAAAAAAAAGTTAAAACAAACAAAATGACAATATCGGAGAATAGAAAAGGCCAGATGTGGAAATTATTTGAACGCATTTCTTACCGTAACCACAATGAGTTTTATTTAACTGGAAAATGACGTAATTAAAGGCTTTGCCTAAGGCAGTGGTTCTCAACCTCTCCTGCAGGGACCCCCTGACAGGACATGTTTTTGTTTCAACCCTGAAATGGCACACCTGATTCATTAGTCAGCTACACATTAAGCTTTTGAGCTTTGAGATTTAATTGAATCAGGTGTGCCATTTCAGGGTTAAAACAAAAACATGTCCTGTCAGGGGGTCCCTGCAGGAGAGGTTGAGAACCACTGGCCTAAGGGGTCGGTAGACTATGGCAAGCCGTTTAGCTTAAATTGTACTCAGCCTTACTCGTTGTATTGCATTTTTACTAGTAAGAATTGAATTGGAGAGCTCTACAATTTAATTCTTACTAGTAAAAATACAATTGGAGAGCTCTCTAATTCAATTATTACTAGTAAGAATTACAATTGCAGAGCTCTCTAATTCAATTCTTACTAGTAACAATTCCAATTAGAGAGCTCTACAAATTAATTTTTACTAGTCATATGTCTCCATTGACTTCCATTCATTTTTAATTACAGAGCTCTACAATTCAATTCTTACTAGTAACAATTACAATTAGAGAGCTCTCTAATTCAGTTCTTACTAGTAAAAAAACGAATTAAAGATATGTATAATTGCAGAGCTCTGTAAATGAATTAGAGAGCTCTTCAATTGCATTCTT
This sequence comes from Gila orcuttii, assembly GCA_026230005.1. Lineage (NCBI taxonomy): Eukaryota > Metazoa > Chordata > Actinopteri > Cypriniformes > Leuciscidae > Gila > Gila orcuttii. Next base: position 33,395,269 of record JAPDVR010000008.1, read on the forward strand.
ACTAGTAACAACTGAATTAAAGCGCTCTCTAATTTAATTCTTACTAGTAACAATTCAATTAGAGAGCTCTCTAATTGTAATTCTTACTAGTAACACTTCAACTGTAGAGCTCTCTAATTGTAATTCTTACTAGTAACACTTCAACTGTAGAGCTCTCTAATTGTAATTCTTACTAGTAAGAATTAAATTAGAGAGCTCCGTATTTAAAAATGAATGTAAGTCAATGGAGACATATGACTAGTAAAAATTAATTTGTAGAACTCTCTAATTGTATTTTTACTAGTAAGAATTGAATTAGAGAGCTCTCTAATTGTAATTGCTACTTGTAACAATTCAATTAGAGCGCTCTCTAATCCAATTCTTACTAGTAACAATTACATTTAAAGAGCTCTCGAATTGAATTAAAGAGCTCTGCAATTGCATTCTTACTAGTAAGAACTGAATTAGAGAGCTCTCTAAATCAGTTTTTACTAGTAATAATTGCATTGAAGAGTTCTCTAATTGTAATTGCTACTAGTAAGAATTGAATTGTAAAGCTCTCTAATTGAATTCTTACCAGTAAAAATGCAATTGCGATGAGTAAGGCTGGGTACAATTTAAGCTAAAACGGCTTGCCATAGTAGACCTCTGTGTTACAGTGTGACAAATAAAGTTGACGTCAAGTGAGGGAACCGTCAAGCAGCCAATCAGGATCAGCGTGTTGGTCACGTAGTTTATCAGAATCTCATCATCACTTTCCTCGGAAGTGAATCGCTTTCTGAAAATCTGGTGATCTTGTTTCGCACTGGACGGTAAGGTAAAATCTACTAACATGATTTATATAATTTATAAGTTAAATAGACTTTGCTGTAATATTCCAGACACACCGACGACATTCAGAAACCAGATAGAAGTGTGTTGGTCGTGAATTAGCGTTTCCTCAAACTTTCGGTTTCTATTAAACTGCCTGTAAAGACTCCAGGTATTCGTAAAGACATGCTTTACTGTATTTTAAAGAGGAAATGTTGCTATATATATGCATGACACAATATCCATTTTACTAAAGTGTTCTGTCATTTTTATGTATAGAAAATGCCCAGCACTTCATGAGTGCTGAGCAGAAGAAGTCAGTCATGGCCTCGGTGATATTACAGGGGCTCGAGGTCCATTTTTACCTGCCAGACACACACCAGATTATTCATCTCTCAGGTAGTTTCACAGCAGAGAAACTGTGTATTGAAGCTGCTAAGAAGTTGGGTACGTTTTTCAGCCTTTGTACAACATGAACATTGTATTACGACAGAGAAATAAGACAAACTCACTTTTGTCTCATTATTACAGGTATATCTCCTTTGTGTCACAGTTTGTTTGCCCTGTATGATGAATATAGCAAGCTCTGGTATCCGCCAAATTACTCCTTCAATATTGATGAGACAACCAGACTGAAGCTTTTCTATCGCATGAGGTATTCCTGTTCTTACTCTTTTCTCATCTAGTTTTCCTTCCCAGTTTGGTACAGCAGTATTTTCCACAGGATTTCTTGAAACTATGGGGTTGTGGCCTCCCTCTAGGACTGTAAAACAAATGCACTGTAAAATAAATGTAAATGAAAAATAACTTTACACTAGAGTAGAGAAATTGCCCTAATTTCTTCATAATTTCGACTTTTCATAATATGACTTTATTTTATAATTTAGATTTTTTTGGTCATAATTTTGACTTTTAATTTCATAATTATGCTATAGTATATCATACTTATGACTAGAATGTCATAATTTAAACTTTTTTTATCTCATAACTTATTTTTTACATCTAGCGCATGTCATAATTTTGATGAAAATAATGCATGAGGTGCCTGTTGCGATCCAAAATGCTATTTCAGGCTGTCTGAGTATAGGCAATTATTGGGAAACACTGTACAGATATTTGAACTTTTCCCTATTTACATTATAACCACATTTTTGGGGCAGGTTTTATTTTACGAACTGGCATGGGAACAGTAAGACGTCTCCTGCAGTGTGCAGACACTCTCTTAAACGAGGGACGGGGTCTACGGGCGCAGCTGTGCTGGATGTAGCTTCACTAACGTACCTTTACGCACAGGTACGGTGACAAAAACACTGGACAATGTTAAAGGATGGGTTGTTCAAGAAAGTTGTGGCTGCTCATTTTAATGTGTGTTTTTGTTTGACAGAGTCAGATTGACTTTCAGAGTGGTCTGGCACCGCTGCGTTGCCCCTGTAATGAGAGTGACGTTCAGCAGATAGAAAATGAGTGTTTGGGTATGGCTGTGATGGCCATCTCCCATCAGTCCATTGAAAAAGATCTTCCTGTCTGTGAATTTGAGTAAGAGCTTTTTATTTATTTTTCTTTTAAGTCAGAAATTCATGACATCATTTCATGACTGAGACTATAGGCTATATTAACAAACATCAATATATTTATTTTTCATTATATTGTGTTTATTTATTGTTATGTCAAATTGTATGATGGTTGCAGTTTTACACACACACACACAGTGTACAATCTAATATACATTGTACAACCATATTCCATATTCCTTTAAATGAATTCAATATATTAATATAGTTCAAATTAATATAGTTATTTAATTTGCTTTATTTAAAAAACACAAAATAAAACTTAAAACAAAAAAAATACAAATAAAAAAGTAAATAAAAGTTAATTATATTTAAAAACAAACATACACATAAATGTTATTAATATATTATTGTTAATAAGTATAAATTATTAAGCCATTATTTGTTATAGAAAAACTAATTAAACTAAATGAACAGTTGACTTGCATAGTTTTGATATATGTTTAGACTCTGGTCAGTATTGTTGGAAATGAATATCCTAATGTGCTTTGATTTCTGATCACCTTTTACATGAGATGCAGATCACAATTATAAAGTTGAATCATCCCAAATTTCACCCCCATGTGATCTAAGAAAGGATTTTAACATTGAGTCATTTTATAACTATTAAAGTGTATCTGTATCTTTCAATGTTACATTTGATCTTTGTCAGGTACAAAAATTACATTCCCTGGGTCCTATACCAGTCCATACGTCACCGGAACATTCTCACACGTCTACGCATCTCCAACGTCTTTAAAGTGTTCCTTGAGGAATTCAACAGGAATACCGTGGAAGGCAACAAGATCAGTACGCATGACCTGAAGGTCAAATACCTGTCGACTTTAGAGACTCTAACTAAACATTTCGGCCAGGAGGTGTTTGAACCCTTTTCCCTTATCATACATGACAATGAGCAAATCCTCACAGACTCCAGCTGTGCTGCTGGTGTTGGCCACAAAATCCTGGTGTCTGGCTCCACTGGCATTCACTGGTGTAAAGTCCCCTCTGTGGTAAGAAGGCCGTAGTACAAATAATATCCACATAATAATATAATATAATAAAACAATAATGACTTCTGAATTGTAGTGTAGGTGCTGAAGTTTAACACCTTGGTTTAGGGCTTGGTTGAAATATCTCTTTTGACAATAAGTTTCCCTTTTGACAATTTCAAATGTCAAATATTTGTTTCCAAGACCTGTTCAGATCTGTGTACCAATCAGAAGAGACGTAAATCAAAGCGAGACCCTAAGAAACTGAGTAAAGAATCATCATGTGATCCAGGAGAGGATAAATGGACACTCTTTTCAGACTTTAATGAGATAACGCATCTTGTTATCAAATGCAGCGTGGTTACCATCCACAAACAAGACGACAAAAGCATGGTGAGGCTCACTGTGAGATCTGTAATCTGTCAGTTTTAATTAATTTAGGATAAGTCATAACTTCATAAACCCTTTTTTTATTTTCTTGATTTTCTCCAGGAGCTGACGCTGGCGTCCCACGAGGAGGCGCTGTCCTTTGCCAGTCTTGTAGATGGATACTTTAGGCTCACAGTAGATGCACATCATTTCCTCTGCAGGGATATTGCTCCTGTCTCATTGGAAGTGAACCTACAAGAGGGCTGCCATGGTCCAATTAAGTTAGTACATTAACTCACTCATCATGTTTAAAGAAATAGTTCACCCAAAAGTCAAAATTAACTCATGTTGTTCTAAAAGAGATTTTTCTTTTAAGGAATATTCACAGTAATGTTTTTCCATTCAATTAAGTCAGACAGTAATCAGGGTTTTGAATCTGAAAAATAGCTTTTTTTTGTGGAACAGACCAAAATTTTATTCAGTATTCACCAATAAACTTTCCCTTAGCTCTCAAATCTGTATTTTTGCTTATTTAAACCTGAATTTGTTCAACAGATTTTTCAAAGTTTGGGGTCAGTAATATTTATTTTTAAAGGGTCATGAAACCCTAAACCAAATTTTCTGAGATATTAACAGAGGTATGTGTGTTGAACACCATTGAAGACAATGTTAGCATCTGTTAGATTTAATAGTAGGGGGAAAATGGTTAAATTTTAGTTTTTTTCCGCTATTTTTGTCTTCCGGGTTTAAAATCTTCATCGTGTCGTGCATTGATGACTCATCGGTGTCTCATAATTATTAATGAGACTGAGTTTTCATATCCTATGAGAAGACACTGTTTCTTAATTATTCATGACACCACGTGGATCTTTCCAATGACAGACATGTCAAACTGTGATATCGCATAGTAGATGAGCCAATCATGGGATGCAAGTGATTGTTTTCGTGGTGCAGAAGTTCAAGTGCGTTGAATATATTTCCCCGCGATGCTGCCAGGGCTAGACTGGCTCCGGGCGGTTGACCATCAATCACGGATACATCTAAATTATATGTGAGCAGCAAACATTTTTCTCGAGAGAGCTTCGAGAACTGGAGAATGGTGGACTTCGGCCTTGTTGACGACCAATGCAAGTTACGAATTGCGAGTAATGCGTTACCAAGTCCAGAGGACTTTTCTATCCCTTCAGAGGTGTGTGTGTGTGTGTGTCTAAAATGTAACCCTGATCGTTTTACTTGCCTTTTGTTAAATAAGCACTCGTTATTAAAATTTTTAATATTTTGATAATCAGTGTTGTGCAAGTTACTTCCAAACTGTAATACATTATATATTACTTGTTACTGTTATTTAAAAGTAATTCATTACCTTACAATATTACTGTCTCAGAATTGTAATGCGTTACATTACTCCTGTATTACTTTTGAGTTACTTTCACCAAAATAACTATACAGAAGTAGAACTTAACATTCTAAACTAGGGCTGTAACGATATGCGATATGAAACCAAAATCGTGACACTCAGATCCACGAACCTGCAGAATCGCGACACACCCCTTCCAACTCCCAGCGTTATCCATACCATCCAGATCCAATGCTACCACATCTTTAAATTACTATTAGTATTATTTGAAGTTAAGTTAACATTATAAAATACGTAGACCTACACCACAAAACAAGTTGAGGATAAATTATTTAAAATTTGGGAATTCCAGCGTTATGGACATGACATTTGCAGTCAAAACTTGAAATATAAATTCTCAGAAAATGCATTAATACCAAACTATTGAAACGTCTGTTTATCCATAGGCTCCTCCCTGAAAGGAGTCCAGACATTAGAAAAATATCAGTCTGCACATGCGTTTTATATTTAATATTAGGGAAATAGACAGTCATGCGTGACAAAAAAAATCTTTAACTTTTAGGAGGCAACGATTTTTTTTTGTTGTAATTCTGTGAGTTACACTGCGCAAATCGGATGAAGAAGGGTTGGGTCTCCACAGAACATAAAATATTCATTTTACTTTATTTTTCGTGTTCGCATTTATGAGGAAAAAACAATGTTACAGACCTGACAGTTCTCCGTTATGGACGCCACGGCTCTGAAGCGGCACTAAAAGACTGCTTTAAAACTTTCACAGAGACCTCAAACAGAAGACACAAAGCCTTTCTTTAAAGTGAATTTCGTTTTGTATTAATTGTATCTTAATTTTAATCAATGTTTCATCAACCAATTGCCTGGATTTAATAAATAAGAAGTAGGCTAAATATAGCAGACAATTATAATCATGACACGGAGGCGCCGGTGCGTGAACTGGAGCGCGTCTCATAAATGAACCGAAACTCAGCTTATAAGGTAGCCTATTCACGGACCTGAAAAATATATCTGTTCTGTTTACAAGTAGACATTTCAATATAATTCAAAACGAAAGAAAACAGACTGCTCTCTGCTTATGAAATGAAATGTGCATTTCTCTCTGGTGTATTCACTAGCCTACTGCGAAGATCGCGAGTCAGCATCGTCAACTTCATCTTGACTTTATTAATAAACAATTAAAATGTCTCCTTGCTATATTTGACATATTCATAATCATTGCTTTTGCCGGTTCTTTGTGACAGCTTTTAGATGCTTTATCGGCAGCGCCGCCGCCCTTACATGAACGCGTCACCACCGCATCAAAAACATGATTGCGTGATGAAAACATGAAAAATACCACATAAACATAGCCTAACTGTTTAGAAAGAAAACACAGAACGAATAGCCTAATGCGCATACGTCCATCTCGCGAATGTACAGTCTTCTTCATGCCATCTTCACCATTAGCCGCTTTTCCACTGGCCAGCGCGAGCACAGAGGCCGAAATCATACCTCACGGCACTCCTTTAAAAAATAAATCGCTATACAAATATATCAGATGCTGCCATTTAGTCTTTATTTACAGACTTGGACACCACACGCGGCTATTGACTGACCACGAACAGGTAATTTAGCCTACTTGCATTTTTCATTCGTTAATGTCTCGCGGTCTTGCTGTTTTTTTTTTTGTTTGTTTTACAATTAAAACTAAAAGTCTGTTGTAATGCAAGCCTTACTGAACATGTACCGAGTAAAATATTACTGAAAATTGATTAGTAATGCCTTACACTACTGCGTTACAGCAAAAAGTAATATGTTAGTAATGCATTACTTTCGTAACGCGTTACTCCCAACACTGTTGATAATACCTCAATTGTATGCTTAATTCGTGTAATTAAATATATATGTCATTGGGGTTCAGGGGGCGCGTCGATCTAGGCTATGCACGGAACTTTTTTTTTAAGCGGAAAATTAATTATTTTCAAATATATGCATTTATAGTGTGTATATAAACAACTATGTATTTTATAATGACATTATAATTAGACGTACATTAATTTGTTTTAAATAGAATTACGATTACTGTAGGCTAATATATGTAGCATGACATTCAGTTACTTTTGAAAGGACAATAATAAAGTGTCTGTGTATTTCATTAGACTTTAACTTTGCCAGCTATATAAAACATTTCCTCACGTTTTACCATTGATTTTTAGTGACAGTCGATATGCATGGGCCACTGGCTGATGACAGTTCCCCCCTCTCCCCTGCCGTGCCACACCTACTCCCTCCCTTCTTATCACAGCCATCCACGCCCATTTAAGTTGCATTTTTCAAAAAGATTGTGAGCTAGACTTGAGCTGAAAGAGGGGGGTTTCATGACCCTTTAAAGAAATTAATGAATTCAAAGTCATCAAAAGTGACAGTAAATACATTTGTAATGACAACAAAGCTTTGTTTGATATAAATGCTGTTCTGTTCATTAAAGAACCCTGCAAAAATATATCACTGTTTCCTCAAAATGTTTTAAAATAGCATTTCTAGACCTGCACTAAACTTTTAACGGCAAAAAACGCATCCTATGTGAATGGGCCCATAACCGATTAAAGGTAAACGGCGCACACTTATTTCAGTGCTATTTTTTAAGACGACAGTTTGCCTCGTTCATTCAGTTTAACAGCATTAACAGCAATCCAAAGAGGGCAAGGTTTCAACTGAACTAAGCTATACAAACGCATTTTAAACACTTACATTATGTCCATGCAATAAATGCACGTTCTTAAATGAGCGAGGTTTTCTTGCTAATTTCATCTGGGTTTGAAATGAATCAAAAATCAAATCAGGGCAGTATATTAATATTTACACTAGAAGTTTACATACATTACGAAGATGACATGTAATTCACACCTTGATAGTAGCCTACGCAAACATTTCTGCCCGTTTTCGCGTTTTTGTCAGCCTCTGCTTTGCTACAGATTTGAAGCGTGTGACGCCGTGCCGTTACTTTCAAGGAAATATAGGCTACTGAAAATTTCTGGTGTTATTTTTTGTGATTGTTTGGGGCATTCTACAGCCCTTCATTAAACCTTTCAACACAGAATCCACTTGCACAAATCATAAAAACAGATTAATACTATCTGTTCCTAAATTTTGATTGGGTGGGCAAAGCAGATGTTTGGGTGGGCTCAGCCCACCCCTGCCCATGCCTAGAACCGGCCCCGCTCATGTGACCTCCATTTGTCAGGGGTGTGTCCCCTGTGGCGACTGGCAGGGTATATTTATATCCTTGGCAATATTCCCTTTAAGGTATTCTTTGAATACCAGGTGTAGCCAGGATTTCTGGCCCTGGGGAAAAGAGTCACAACGACTGTTGGTGCGTACTTCTAGGGCGGGGAACTGTGACTCCGAATAAGTCATGTAGAAGACTTGTGTTAGTCATACAGCACCCATGCCTTCAACATTCGTAACCCGAGACGTTTTCAACTTTGACACTATTAGGAAATGTTTCTTGAGCACCAAATCATCCTATTAGAATAATTTCTGAAGGATCACAAGACACTGAAGGCTGAAACCATGCTGCAAAGATGCTGAAAATTCACAGGAATAAATTACTTTTTAATATATTTTAAAACAGAAAACTGTTCACAATATTACTCTTTGTACTATGTTTTTCGAACAAATAAATGTATCTCTGGTGAGCATAAGAGACTTTCAGAAACAATAAAAATTTTTTACTGACCTCAAACTTTTCAATGGTTGTGTTATAATTCAACTTTAATTCATCCCATAATTCATATAACATTCCATAGACCTTATTCACAGCAGCACCATCTTTGATTTTTAACGGGAATGAAAGTGAGGCTGTGAGGGATAGACATTCATCCCTTCAGCGGGTTGTACCGTCATTTAATGTGTTTTGGGATTGTTCTGCTGATGAAACAGCAAAAATGTCTTTTCAAGAAATTTCAGTAGACAAAAAACTCCAGACAATATGAGCTGTGGAAAATAAGTAATCTAAGAGCTTTATATAGCGGATGCCATTGAACACACAGTTAGTCTATCCCTCACAGCCTCGCTTTCATACCTGTCATGGTGCTGCTCTGAATCTATAACTCTTATTAAATTGCTCAGCATGTTCATCAGCATCTACAAATGTAATCAATGATCAAATGACAGAGAAGAATGTCTTTGGACAGCAGATGTAATGGTATCTTATTTGTACCCCTCAGTACTGATTATGCCATCCATAAACTCAAGCACGAAGGTTATGAGGAGGGCATGTACCTGCTGCGCTGGAGTACTCATGACTTTGATAATATTTTCCTGACTGTCATATGCAATGAGGTATACACTGTCACTGTACATGCTGCTGGTTGATAAAGAGGTTTCAGTAAAAGTTGTGTATGTCAAGCAAATGTAGAATAAAGGCCAATTCACACTGCACCGACAGACGGCACTGCGACAGGTTTTGTCGGATCAGTGTGTTACCCCTGTCTGTCTATCGGAGCTTGTTTTCAGCAATTGAACATGCGACTGTCGTTGCAGTGTGAATTGATCTTTAAGGAACATACCTTATATATGAAAATAAGTTTGCGTAATAATACGATATTGAACTGTAGTTGAAAGGTCAAAACTGACCCTTTTCTTTTAGAAGGATTCTTTTGGCGGCATCACCAAAGCCTTCAAGAACTTCCAGATTGAAGCGAGCGCACAGGGCTTCCTCCTGACTGGGACAGATGTTGTGAAACCCACTCTGAGAGAGCTGACGGACCACCTGTCTGGCCAGTATCTCTCAACAGACCAAACCAGCTTAAAACTTGAGCGTGGCTGTCCACCCCAACCAAAAGGTACTAGAGCTTCCCTCCAACAGTGATACTGCAGAAGTAGCTAGCCAGAGGTTTATAATGTTTGTCTTCTCAATGAAATCATTTAAAGAGGACTTTATATATGTTTTTACATGTTCAACTTTCTTTAGTGTGTAATGTTGCTGTTTGAGCATGAAAAAGGTCTGCAAAGTTACAAAGCACAAAGTCAAAGGAAGTTATTCTCTATATTAGTAAGCACTGTTTCTGAACTCCCAGAAACACCTCAATTGTAGTCTTGGGTTTTCTTCTGAGAATGAAGTAAATATTCTTAGCAGGGTGACTAAAATCATCCTTATGACTTAAAATATTACAGAGACATAAATAATCTTTCATTCGCTGCTTCACAGAGCAATCCAACCTCATCATGATGACCAGAAAAGATTCATCGTCACAACAGTCTTCATTAAACATCTTCCATAGGATCTTCAAAGAGGACATTATCCAGGTTGTACATCAAAACTGTGTGTTTATGTACATGATATGAATAAAGTTAAATCTGTTTACTAGAAAACAGACACATTTTCTTATAGTGAGAAGTTATTTCATGGTTTGTCCTGCTGGAAGATCTGACCAAATTGGGCAGCTGTTGTTTGGATTATAGTAGTTGGTTTTAAACTGCCATTATCATACCTGCAAACTAGTTGCTTTTCGGGGAAAATCGCCGCTTTGAATGGGAAAATGTCATCCACGTGAATCGTGTAGATCTGAAGAGTTTTATTTTTTTTGGGGGGGGGGGAGGGGGGAGGGGGGAGGGGGGGGGGTTTGGCTGGCGTTGGCGTATTCAGTAAATGCGTTTACTGAAAAATTACGTGGTTCACGTGGCGGAACCACGTTTATTCATTTCCCATAAACGTGAGTTTCAAAAACCAACTGCGGTCTTCTTCACAAACATCTTTGGTACATCACGCGAGTCATTTGCCCAATCACAGTCAAGATAATGGCAGCGTCGTCTTTGAAAAGCCCCTGGCTGCAGCTTTCCCATGGATTGAGAAATTCTCTGGTGCTACTTTGGACAGACATTAGTTTTGAGTTAAGTGTTGTTATCTGCCAACAATATAATATTAATAATATAAATATAAATAATTGATTATAAAATGTCACCTTTTTCAGACCTTCTGAGTTTGCAGGTATGCATTATGTTGCTGAGCTAAAAAAAACAAACAAAAACAAATACGCAACAAAACATTCATCAGCTGGACTAATCAGCTATATATATTTTTTATTGAATTTGGCATGAAATGGGAGCTGCGATGGTCTTTTATTTCTTCTCTAATTGTGAGAAAAATGTAGGGTGGGACTTGATTTTGTCCATCAGGAATTGATTGGATCGTTTGATATTGCTCTGATGTCATATGAATGACAGGTTGTCACACCCTCACCCCAGTAAACACATCATCAGAGAAGAGATGCAAGAGGGAGGGGGAGGTATTTTGATTAAATATTAATTTTAAATATAATGCACATTAATAATAAAAAAAATTATGTGCATGGATAAATAATTTATAATTAATACTGCAATATTCCATAAAAATTATATTTGCCCATTTTAATTTCATGGTGACTTTATCCTGTGTTTTTGTCTTAATCTTAACACCCTTAAAACACATTTTCTTGAAATAAATGAATTTGTGTAAAATAACCAGACTTAATTTGAGCATAAATCTAAGCCATGTTAGTGTAATGTATGTTTAAAACCTGAAAAATACATTTAAAATGTGTTCTCTAAAAGCAAGTTTTACTTTACATATCAAGTCAATTTATCTTGTTTTAAGGATGTTTATTTTTTACTGGTAAAAAAAAATACTAATTAAGAACTGTAAAATAAGAACTGTCTAATTAAGAACTGAAGCTGTAAAGTAATTCAGGTTTAATTCAGGTTTCACCTGAAGATGTCATCTTCAGGTTTACAATGGTCTACCAGTTCAGATCAGCTCAGATTAGGTTGGGTTTTCCAATAGGGACGACTAGAGAACTTTTATCTGGAGCGTAGAAATGGAAAGAAATGGCCTGTCTTATGAAGCTGATGCTTGTTAAACAGGAGAGACACCTGGGTCAAGGCACTCGCACAAACATCTATGCTGGGAAGCTGAAGTTGAGAACTGAGGATGATGAGAGTATTTGGGGCCTTGAGGTGGTGGATGTGGTTCTGAAGGTGCTGGGAGCAGGACACAATTACATTTCTGTAAGTGACAACCCACCTTTTACATGAGTAAAAAAGGGGCAATTGCTTTCACAAATACTTCTGTACTTCTCTTAGGCGTTCCTGGACACAGTCGGTGTAATGCGACAGATATCCCATAAACACATGGTTCTGATGTATGGCATATGCATGCACAGCATGGACAGTAAGTGTACCCGCTCGACTGGACAAAAATGCAACAAAACTTATTTGTATTTTTGAAGGTAAAGGAATAGGTCAGCCTTTACTGCAGATGATCTCACGTCTCATTGCTTTTGTTCTGCCAGTCATTATGGTGGAGGAGTTTGTTCAGCACGGCCCTCTGGATCTGTTCATGAGAAACCATCGCTCTGATCTCACACCCTCCTGGAAGTTCCAAGTTGCGGAGCAGATTTCCAGTGTCCTCAGTTATTTGGTACAAAATTTGAAACCTTGTTTCACCCATTTTTACATTCTGTGGAATATTTCAAAGTTATGGGTCAATGATTTAATGACTCTAAATGATGTATTTAAGGTGTACACATCTTAAATATTTATAGAAAATAATTTTTTTAGAACACATTTAGTTAAGATTAGTTCCGAATCAGTGCTATTTTATTTTATATTATATTATCTTTTTTGTATTTTCAGTTTTCATTTTTATTTTACTTGAGATTTTTCATTTTCTTATGTGCTTTTGTTAGTTTGTTAGTTGTTAGTATTAGTTTTTGTTTTAAAGATATTTTTTATTTAGCTTTAATTTCAGTTTTAGTGTTAGTAATTTTAGTTTAAAAAACTAAATTAAATGGTGTTAAATGTATTCTTCAAGGTAAACCGGTAAAGTTTTAGTGACAGCCCTGGTTAATTATAATTTTAAAAACTTTTTTTCCCAAAGAAACAATAATGCATGATTATGCCACACTGTTTGACAATACATTTTAGCCTTTTATTGACACTTTTTTCTTTATTGCAACTGGACAGTTAACACCACCTAGACATTTTTCTTTAAGATAGTATCAATCATTAAACACAAGCCATCGCACACCTGCGTAAGAAAGGAAGACCAAGCTTGATCGACAATCTACAAATAGGAACTCCCGCACACTATCAGTGCTTGCAAATAAAACTTTAATTTAGCAGCAACGTTTCAGTCTTTCGACCTTCATCAGGCATATATTTAAGATAGTAAAAATATCAAATTTATTAATTTTAATTCAGGAATGTAAATCCGAAATGAATGTGTATTCAAGTCATTGTCTGTATGACTTGCATTTTAATGTATTTTTGAATAACTAAATAATATATCCAGTAAATTATATTTACTGTAATTATTAATGGATCACAGTAATAACATGTGACAATTATAAACTACATTTCCCAGTGGATGATTTGATGTCCTGCTTTACCCATAGAGGTCTTAATAGTAATATCATTTGTAAATACATAATTTAAAACTCTCTAGTGGAATATTTGGGACAGAAAATGGATTCAGTCTTATTTTCTCTGTTTCAGGAGGATAAGAAGCTTGTCCACGGCTATGTCTGCGCTAAAAACATCCTGTTAAAGCTGGATGGTCTAAGAGGACAGGGTGCTCCTTTCATTAAACTGAGTGATCCTGGACTGTCCATTTCAGTGCTCAGCCAAAGGGGTAACACGCTCATGCACACTCATCCAGAATAAATGTTTTAAAACTTTTTTTAATGGCAGTGTTCCTAATGAAAAAAAAAAAAACATTTTTATTCAAGTCTTTATTCTTCACTGGACAGAAAATGAAACCAAGCAAGCAACATTGTTACAGTGTAATTTTTGAATGTGCTTATAATAAGAACAATAATTTATTAATATTTACATTTTTTAATATATTTTGGCTTCTCAACTTCACTGTTTTGTAATGTCATTGTAGCAAGGCAAAGGTTAATCAGTGTAATAGTGTTGACTAAGGGTCATTAACAGTTTCTGGCAGAGCTCATAGCCTTTATGCAGAACGTTACATGAACAAACACAAAAACAGGTCTCGTTGCATACAAAGTGTTAATGACAGTATGAACTGAGCGATATCTATGGACTTTTAAAAGGTTAGTTCACAAAAAATTCACAAATCAATTACTCACCCTCATGTCGTTCCAAACCCGTAAGACTTTTATTCATCTTCGAAACACAAATGAAGATCTTTTTGATGACATCTGAGCGCTTTCGGTCCCTCCATTGACAGCTATTCAACTACCACTTTGACGCATCAGAAAGTTCATAAAGAGATCGTAAAACTAATCCATATGAATTTAGCATGAATTTACCAAAGAGGTTCATTCTCGTGTTACGCAGCACGTTTGAGCTTCAGCAAGAACCAATGAGGTTTGTTCTTGCACATCAAGCAAGTACGGTTGAGCTTGTGTTTGTTCGCTGCTTAATATTTATGTGAATAAAAGCATAAATTAAATCTGTTCATCATATAAAGCGATTGTGTCTCTTCATAAAATTTTGCCTAAACTGCTGATTCATATGGATTAGGTTTACGATCTATTTATAAACTTTTTGAAACTTAAAAGTGGTAGTTTTGTAGCTGTCAATGGAGGGACAGAATTTTCTCAGGTTTCATTAAAAATATATATTTATTTGTGTTCTGAAAATATATGTTTATTTGTGTTCTCACAAAACTTAAGTGTTATGGGTTTGGAACGTCACGAGGCTGAGTAAATGATGACAACATTTTCAATTTGGGGTAAACTAACCCTAAGGTAATATGCTAACCTAGCTAGTTTTTTTATTGTTGCCGTTTCATTCAATTTAAATATCTAAAAGTAGAAGAAGAAAAATCTAAAACTTTTAGATAGACAACCTGTATATGCGATGGACATCGGTTATACTCATCTTTGCTCACTGCTCTGCAGGCATCTTGAGTAAAACGGCTCTATATATAATGAAGCACATATAAAAGATCCGAAACCTGTTTTACAGAATACAGAAGTTTGTTGCGCATAACCCCCATTTTGCACTACTAACACTCATTGTGCCTGTGGACAGAGTGCGTTGAAAGGATCCCCTGGATCGCCCCGGAGTGTGTTAATAACCCCAAAGCACTGAGCGTTGCAGCAGACAAATGGGGGTTTGGGACCTTACTGTGGGAGATTTGCTACAATGGCGAGGTGCCTCTGTCTGATAAGAAACTCTCAGAGGTGCTTGACTCTTTCTAATACGTTTCTACATTTATACTTGAATAAAGCAGCTGTTGTTTTATTGTAATTGAAAACCATGTATTGTCATTTGCTTCTTAAACTATGTTGTTTTTAATCTAACATCTATGTGTACATGAACAGAAAGAGCGATTCTATGAAGTGTGCGGTACTCTGGTCACTCCCAGCATCAGTGAACTGGCTGATCTGATCTCCCAGTGCATGAACTATGACCCCCGGAAGAGACCGTTTTTCAGAGCCATAGCGAGAGAATTGGGCCGCATCAAAGAGCAGCGAGAGCAGGGTATCTGTCACATAATATCATACTATGACTAACACAGATACTAGTCTTTAACTCTATTTTAGCCAATGGATTTTTTTAAAGAAAATTTTTTACTTTTTGTTGTCATCAAGTGCATCAAAAGATTCTATATTTCACCCGACAACCGAAAACCTTTTTTTTATTATTATTAAAAAAGCATCTTCATTATAGTTTAAAACCCTCTTTTAAAAATATAATTTTCATTACTGTTTTTGGGGGTGAAAAGGTATTATTTACATTTTAAAATACAACTGGAAGTATACATTATGTTAGTATTTGCTGTACTGAATTTAATTAACTTTTTATGTTTTATCTACAGAACTTCCCATTATATCAGGGGTAATTCCTCCACAGGAGACAGATCCTGCAGATTTCAAGAGGAGATTCCTTAAGAAAATCCGAAAACTTGGAGAGGTACTGGACTTTGTCAAAAAAAATTTGGTCTGTAAATATTTGGTGTTTTTTTTATAGAATTCTAGAACATGGAAATTTTAGAACACATTTTAATTCTGTGTAATTTTAGTATTATTTATATAATATTTATTAATTTGCTCTAATTTGTATGTTTTGTTTTTTTCTTAGTTTAAGTTTTTGTAATTTTGTTACGTGCTTTAGTCATGTGTTTTTTCAAACATTTCTGTTTAGCTTTCATTTATATTTATTTTAGTTTTAGCAATTTTAGTACTTCAACTCAGAATTTATAGAATTGTTTTATAGGAATACTATATAAATTCCTTTAGAATTTTGAACTAGTGATTCTAATTGGAAATCTGGAACAAGTTCAACCAATTTCACACTCATCCCTCCTAAATCTCATAATCCCCTTGGAATAATGTGTCCTTGAATCATTATCTGTTTATATCGTTTTTTATGAATCTTGTCCAGGGTAACTTTGGGATGGTGGAACTGTGTCTGTATGATCCTAATGGAGATCTGACAGGTGAGCTGGTGGCCGTCAAATCTCTGAAAACACAGAATGAGAGCAGCAACCTGAGAAAAGAAATCAACACCATCAGAAACCTTTACCATGAAAACATCGTCAAATACAAGGGCATCTGCAATGAAGAAGGCAAGTCGTAAACACACCTTCACACACACAAGGCTCTGTTTACACACAGTGTTTACATCTGTGTCTAATCTTGATGGCTTACACCTTAATGAAAAAGATTATATACCTCAGTTACAAAAGATAATATAGCCCAGTTATATATACACTCGCTGTATTACTTATCGCTTGTGGTTAATGTGTGTCACTCAGGAGGAACGAACATCATGCTCATTATGGAGTATTTGCCCTCTGGCAGTCTGAAAGAATACCTGCCACGTAACAAATCCGACATCACACAGAAGAGACTGCTGCTTTATGCTCTTCAGATATGTCAGGTAATATAGTCAACATGGTTACTTTTAAAAGTAATGTGATACAATATTGTGTTACTCCCTAAAAAAAGTAACGTCTCGGTTACGTGTGGTAACCCTCGTTCCCTGAAGGAGGGAACGGAGACTTACGTCGTGACCGACAAATAGGAATCTCGCTAGAGAGGCCAATCTACTTTAAAAACAAGGTCAATCCAAGTGGAGTTAGGGCACAGCTGCATTGCAACGGCCCGCTCCACTAGAGGGATGCGCGTGTACCCCTTAGCCGCCCCGCAATCAAGGGTGCTGAGGGAGGAGGAGCCACCGGGATGGTTTCTGGCAGTAAAATGTGCCGTCCATGCCCCCGTGAGCTCCTCATGCACCTCCTGGAAGAAAGGCACTGGGGTGGGTTGCTGAGAACCAGCGCGTGTTACCCTGAGATACCAATCATCCAGCCTCAAGGGCTCGGGACACGGCAGAGGGTTCCACTTGAGCCCGATCCTGTTGGCGGCCTGGGAATGCATGGCCATCAGCTCCGGGTCCGACTCGGGCCCCACTGGCACACCCGAAGGAGGCAGCGGTGCAGAGTCGTCGTCCGCAGAGAAGTCTGACCCACCATCCGATGCAGCGATCGACATCGGTTCATCATGGGGAGCGCCGAAAGGAAACGACTGGTACACACCTCGAGGATGGTCCAGCACGTTCCGTCGGCAGCTCAACTGGCTGCGGAGCATGAGAGGGATGAGGGTTCCAAGGGAGTTGGTTCCCCGAAGGAAGTGCGCTCACCATGATCCTCAGGTCACCTGCACTACTGCCTGAAGTAACCCTCTGTGGAGAGTTAGATCACGGCAAAGGCGCAGGGACTCCGCCCCAGTGCCCCTGGTGCTGAAGCACGCAGGGGAAACGGTCACAGCGAACACGGACAGGAATGTGCACCTGTGGTGTCTCTCTCGCTGGCAATCATACCAGCCGTAAGAACGGCCTTTCAGTGCTCTCACGGCGCACCTTACCAACTTTAATAACAGCTTATTTGCTTTGCTCAATATCAAAACAAAAAAGATAGAGAGAGAGAGAGAGAGAGATCGACCACACTGTATCACCTGCACCAGACTGGAGAGGGTCCCAATGAGCTCGCTTGTTCTCGTAACACTCTTCTTTCAGTAGAGTACACACTACACTGCATTGAAGTGTTTGGCTCCAAAGCAAAAAGCTGAAGTGCAGTCGCACCTGCTGCTCATTATATACCCGCGCTGCGTGGCTGAACAGCTGATGCAAATGATTGCACGCCAATGCGCATTGGCTCGTTTAGTTTCACTCAAAGTAGATTGGCCTCTCTAGCGAGATTCCTATTCGTCGGTCACGATCAACGCCGAGAGTGACCGACTGATAAGGAACTAATTACACTACTTGTTTACTTAGAAAATATCTCTTAACATAACAGATTATATTACCTACTGTACAGCTCTTTTTATTGAATGTTGAAATTAATGTGCTTTGTTACATTTAAACTTTTTGTCTGTTCCCGCGCACACATGAGTGTGCATTTGTAAGTAACTATGTTATGGAGAAGAAAGAGAATTCAGTTGTCGAGTGTTTAAGCAAATTAATTGAACTTTTATAAAAGTAACTAAAATATTTGTGTAAATTTATAAAGTAATGTTACTCATTACATCGAAAAAGCAATCTGATTACATAATGCATGTTTGTAATGCATTACCTCCAACACTGATAGCCAATACAAGCAGCTACTTTTTTACACTAAACAAGCTTTCAGATGTCACCTAGTTTGATATTTTGAATCCAATGCAATTACATTCAGATAAATTTAATTGTGACTTACTGTAAGCAAGTGTCCACATATTTTTTATGCCACACATCAGCAGAGATCACTATGAATAACAGTGTGACAGTTCCCTAGTCAAATAAAGCAACATATACAGGATTCTTTCTGGAATTTCTATAAATATTTGGAAATGTTTTTATAGAATTAATAGAACAATTCATTTTTTTATAGAATTCATAGAACACATTTTAGTGTTTTTAGTATTTATATAATTATAGTATATATTTTGAATTAGCTTTTAATTTTATATTTTCAGTTTCCAATGTAATTTTAGTTACCAGGTATACAGTATATTGTGGGTTTGACTGTTTCCTGTGTGTTCATCAGGGAATGGAGTACCTGGGATCTCAGAACTACATCCACAGGGATCTAGCAGCGAGGAACATCTTAGTGGAGAATGATTCATTTGTGAAAATCGGGGATTTTGGTCTGACTAAGAGCATCAAAGATGATAAGGATTATTACAAAGTGACAGAAGAACAGGACAGTCCTGTGTACTGGTAAAGTAGCACCCATTTCTGCTTAGATTGGACATTATACAACTTTAAATATTTTAATCATCATGTAAATCTCTGTATCAACTTGTTTTTAAATTTGTTGAATATTCCTATAAAGGAGGAATAGATAAATGTTTTCTGAAGAGTTCTCAGATTAGCCAATGGTTTATACACTACCATTCAAAAGTTTAGTATCAGTAAGATGTTTAGTATTATTATGCTTATGCTTATTTAAAAACAAATTAAAAACCGCAATATTGGGAAATAATTTTATAGTAAAATAATGTTTAGTACTATTTTAATATATTTTTTAAAAGTAATTTGTTCCTTTGATCATTACTCCAGTCTTCAGTGTCACATGATCCTTCAGAAATCATTCTGGGATGCTGATTTGCTGCTAAAGAAACATGATTCAGATATTGTTTGATTCCACAGCCGCTACCTTACAATGATTGTGCTCTGTGTGTGCAGGTATGCTCCAGAGTGTCTGATTAGTCGGAAGTTCTATAAGGCGTCTGATGTTTGGTCATTTGGGGTCACCCTCTATGAAATTATGACCTACTGTGACCGTGACAGAAGCCCTCCACAGGTGAGCCGCCCCTGGCCGTTACAAACCTTATATTGACTTCATTGAATACTTCAGGTAACACAGTGACCCATTCGCTGATTCCTGTTAAATGTTGCCAAAGTCCCTTTCAAAGAAAGTCTGTTCACTCGGCGGCCATATTTGCAACCCCTCCGTGCAGCTATTTCGAGCGTCCAAGACCAAGTCCTATCTACTTGAATGGGGGAAATCCTAAAATCTCAAATACTGCTTGCCAAACTCGCATTTGAATCACATTTTTTTTTAAAGCAACAAAATCTGACATGAACTATCCCATAAATGTTATGTTAAAAAACATTTTTTTCATTTTAAAATGCACCTCTCTCAGAACACTGACTGTTTCAATAGCAACCGGAGCATCTAACAGCAGCTGCAATGACTTAATTGGCTTTAATATTTAGAAGGCTGGACTTATTCCGCCATATTGCATGTTGCGCTTTCTCCCACGTGTGCACCGTCTTCTTTGATGTTGCTGAAAATTTGTCTCTGGTAGGTTTTCCTGCAGATGATTGGTCGGTCTCAAGGGCAGATGACTATGGCCAGATTGGTAGAAGCTCTTGAGAAAGACTGGAGGATCCCATGCCCAGATTCATGCCCTGATATAGTAAGATACTTGACCTCTGAGAAACAGACACCCATGGACTTTAGTCCGGGGAAGGGGCTGTTTTTTGGTGCCTTTGCGCACAAAATGAACCGATATTATATTATACTGTATTGTGGCCAGATTCTTCAATATATGTGTCTCTGTGGCTGCAGGTGTACACTCAGATGCGCAGGTGCTGGAGTCAAGCCCCAGAAGACAGAGTGGACTTCGAGAGCCTGATTAAAGAGTTTACGCTTCTCCTCTCTAGAGAAAACATCTAACATCCTTTGATCACATCATGTTCACCTACAGAACTCAGATTCATGTGGTCATATTTTTCTATACCTATTTCTCTATATTAGATTTCATTTTTTCAAAATTTTCTATACCTTCGTCATTATACTAAGAACTATTTTGCACGTTACTTTCTCTTGTTCAGTTAATCACCTACCTCCAAAACCCTCTATGTTTATACAGTGTATTCTTACAGGTACTTGGCTAACGACACAGCCTACACTTAGCGTTTAAGAATCAAGTGCTACAAAGATTCATTTATAAAAACTAAACCACATCAAATATAATGTATAAAAATGTATGAGTTTTTTTTATGAAAGATAAAATGCAGAAGTGCCTTATCACAGGAGACATATTTGTTGTATTTTACTGTAATATCTATGACAATCAGATAGATAGATAGATAGATAGATAGATAGATCAGGGTTTCCGCGGGGCATTAAAAGTCATTAAATGGATATATATATATAATATCTGTGGTTAGTCATGGGTCGTGTATGGCATTGAAAATTTAAAAAAATTACATTAAAAAAGGCATTAACGCATTACATTTAATTTGAAGATACCTGCAGAAACCCTGTAGATGTATATATATAGAGAACTGGATGAATATTGTCATAATTGTCAAAAAAAATGTTTTAAATAAAATAAAATGTTCCTTGGTTTTAAATGTGTCCTAAAGACATTGTTTATTGTACTGTAAATCCAGTTCTGGTTTGAAAAAAGTTCTGATTTGTGTTTAAGATCACGTTATATTTTCTAAATGTGTGCTAGAGATCATAGGTTATCCAATTCTTTCAAAGAGAGAGAATGAGTCCATTCCACCAGTTCGTCCATTTCTTGCTCCCAGTGTTCCCGGCCATCTGAACCCTGAGCAGGACCAGGAATCTGGGGGATCAGCGGTTCTAATGGGGTACACATTGCAGAAACTGAGGTGAGGTGGGATCTCCAAAAGGACACACACAGACAGATGTACTGGACCAATCACCTGGAGCTCTGCACTGCATGTAGAGTCTTCTCATGCGTTCCACACGGCTGCGCTTCTGAACAGGGCTGCACATAACCGAAAACTTCAAATACTGTTCTGGTGTTCAGCATTGTAAGGGTGTCCCAATATTAAAAAGTAAAGCCCATTATATCCACTCATTAAAATCAAGCATTGATAATGAGCTAGTATGTTTGTATGGAGTGCAGTTCTTCACTACTCTATTCTACAATATTAGGAAAAACAGTCCTTCGGATGATATCATGGTGAGTATGGAAGCCCATCTCCTCCACACAAGAATCATGCTTTGGTAAATCATAATTATGACAAATTATAAGGTCACAATTATAAGATAAAAAAAAGTGAAATTATAAGATACTACGTTGTAATTTGGACATAAAAAGTCAACATGACAGGCAAGTCACCTTCATTTATATAGTGCTTTTAACAATATAGATTGTTTCAAAGCAGCTTTACAGTGATAATAAGAAATTGAAGTAACAGAGATTGTTTGGCTTTTCATCAGCTCTAGAAAATTTATTGTCTAGCTAAAGTTAGTTTTGATTGATTCACTTCCGTTGCAAAGATCATTAGCTATTAACTTATGGGCCGCTTACACGACACCTTTCTAACAGAAAACCCTTAACGCGCTCCGTCCTGTTCATCTGCACAAAACAGTGCCTGGTGGCTCGAGAATGCAAACCATGAAACAGGTTCCAAGATACAAGCCTTGAAAAATCTATAATACAAATTTATAATTACAATGACACTTCAGGACTGCGTTGTCGTCCCAGTCATTTACGACTTAAAAAGTCCAAATGTTTGTCATTATTATGGCTTTTTATCTAGTAATTTAGACTTTTTGTCAATTTTGACTTTCTATATCAGTCAAAACTATAAGATAAAATGTCATAATTACCTTACATTTTACTTTTTATCTCAAAATTGTTTTGTGACACCACAAGCAGAGACTTACATATAGAAAAAAAGAGGGATACAGGACATTACAAGCGCTCCTTTATCTTAGAAATGCAAACTAGATTTCATTGAAACTAAATTTGAATAATATCTGAGCTTGTATGTAATGGGTGGTTGTGTATTAGCCTACATCAACTCACATGTTGCGCTGCATTTGAACGAGACATTCTTTATCACTGCTTGCTGACCCATAATTGACTGCACATCTCTCTGTATATCTGATGAATTCATCCAAAGCTGTAATAAAAAAAAATCAACAAATTTTGGCAGACCATCTCCACACCAGACTCTATATTTGAAAACATCTTAAAGAGATCACGGTTTTAAAGGAAACCGTTAATAGCAAATGAAGCACTACATTAGATTTGCTGATGAATTCCACACCATCACTATACAGTAAAGTCTTATATTAAATCACCTACAATCGCTTCCTTTCAGAAGTTCTGGGTTAGTGGTGGCGATTTTCATCCATATGTCGAGATACTCCTCAAAGGCAATTCTACATACTCGCCTGGTAAAGAAGAGGAGATAGTTTACAAATCCTATATATATGTTTTTTAATATGATATATATTACAAAACTTTAAAGTAAAGGAGTCAAAAGATTTGTGGTCTTGCCTTTCGTTTGACTTCAGCCCCATACCAGCCACACCGTCTAATTTAAATGGTGAAAAAAATATTGTTTGAAAGTATTATCATTTTAATATGATTTGGGTAAATGTGATTTAAGATGTGCAAGGCAGAGTTCATGAACTTGTGGGCTATTCTTACCCTCCAGCTCCTGGCTGTTAGTAATGATCTGTGTTGATGGAGAGCAGGACAGCATATCATATGCTTCCATGGCTACTTATTTCTTTAGCAATAAGCAAGAGAACAATATAAAATGAGTGTGGATTATGCTGACTCATCAAAAGCACTGTATGTGCATGTGGCCTGTAACCTGTTGGAATGTGAGGTAAAGTTTGGCTAATCATGGAATAGGCTCGTCTGATTAAATTATTTCTATCTTTTAACCTGTAATTATATCAGTAATATCAATAACACTAACAAAGATTAATTAATAAATACTGTGACAAATGTATTGCTTATTGTTAGTTGACTAATGGGACCTTATGTAGCCTAAAGTGTTAACATTTTAACTACACATTAGGTTGTTTAACCTTGAACCTAAAATACACATAATATAGTATAAGTTATGGCCTAATGCCTGTATCAGAAATATATAAATATATAACTCTCTCTCTCTCTCTCTCTCTCTCTGGGTAAACGACATTTATTCAAAATGTACTGAATACAGCAACAAATGAGACAGATGGGCAGCTGTGCAATACTCTTTTACACAGACATAAGTTTTACCCAACTCTTGACTTTACATCAAACCCCGTAATGAATGAATCATGCACTCAATCACTGCTGGAAAACCACATTTAATTATTTTATAGACACCATTCCTTAAATTATATATTCGTTATCAGAAGTTACTTAGCCTACCTGTGTGACAGCTGCATCTCATTTCACGATTATTTCAGCCAGTATATTACATTATTACTTGACATCAGTGCTTGTGTTTTTGAGTCCAACATATCGTTGTTGGGCAGCGAATTCACGAATACAAATTTCGTCAGTGGTTAGCTCATGCATATTAATTGGGTTTGGCCACGTTGCTAGGTAACCTTCCTGGAACGTCAAGTGACGTAATTAATATTCATAAGCCAAGCAAAGGTGAAGCTCGAGAATGTCTGTACTCTCTCTGATAAGGCGAGAACATGTTGCAATTATATTTTTGTATAGAAAAAAAGAATGAAAAAGTAAAAGGACATTAAAAGTAGGCTAATCATGTAATAACAGTAGGGCCTCTTCGCCCAGTTCTTTCATGTATCTGTGAAAGCTGCAGGGCAATGGTGACGAGCTCCGCCAGCGCCACCTGTGAAAAAAAAACCCACTTATTACAATAAACATTTTATAGTTCAGTTTAAATGTTATATGATAAGCAAGACCTAGGGCGTTTTCACACCTGAAAGTCCGCACCAAGGTCCGAACCAAAGTTCACGTTTTGATACATTTTTTACTTTCAGAAAGTTTTGGTTTGGTTTCACACTGCAATTATGCGAGCGCACTAAAGAACTTTACGTGACATATTTGCGTCCTGTCGTCATCATCTATGTGGGCTGCATCTTGACATTGATTGGTTTGTAAATGGACGTGCGTCTGACGTCAGCGTGTTGTCAATTCGGCGGGTAACTTTGACAACATGAATGAACAGACGCATATCCTATCGTTGCAACTGTATTGTTATTTTTTCGTTGTGCGAACATTTTATCGTCGCCGGCAGGAAAGGAGGAGAAGACTGCAAGCAATCATGCGATTATTATTATTATTATGTCATCAGACTATACTTCAATTAAAAACCTCCTCTCCTCCTCTCCCCATGGAGTGCTCATTTTTACCACGGCTCATTTTTCCTGCCACCTTCTGTTTTTTCGGCTATGCGGGAACCACCGGAACTTCCTGTAAAAGGTATGAAAGTCCGAACCATACAGAAATGCTTTCACACTAGAAACGAACCAAACCTTTGTTCAGTTTGATCCGGACCGAGACTACCTCTTTTCGTCGGACCAAATTTCATCTGTTTGGTCCGGACCGTGGTCCGGGGTAGGTTTCACACCTGTAATTTTGATTCGGACCAAACTGAAAAGTCTGAAAGTCCGGACCAAACAAGGTAGGTGTGAAAGGGCCCTTAGTTATGCATTTTAAAAGAATAAGTTTCATAAGAAACAAGTCATCATTTACCTGTGGGTCCTGAAAGAGCTTGCTCATATCTTTCTCAAAACTGTCGATATACAGGCGAATTGTGGCTCCGAAACTATCGGTCCCACTAAGACGAAAGATTATGCGAGAACCTCCTTTAAAAATGATCCGCAAACCCTACAGGGAATGTTTAAATGTTCTTAATATTTATGTTGTAATGTGAAACAATTCATTACAGACATTAATCACAGTATCAGCGAGATCTTCCCCTTAAACAAGTTAAACGGTAACCCGCCCAACACCGGGCCGGTTTCATTGGTCAACTCAATCCACATGGCCTGTGGAAAAGTTTAGACAAAAACAAAGCAAAAACTAATTTATTTATTTATTCAATGAATGCTTTAGATGTAAAATAAAGGTAAAACATATTTAAATAAATAAAAATGTTGAGTTAAAAAAAAGATGAAGGCTAACGTATAGAGAAACTAAATATTTTCCAAATAATATTTTACACTTTTATAATAGGCCTACATATATTTTTATAGTATAAATTGGGACTTAATACATATATAGCTGTCTGGAAAAGGTTTTCGTGTATAGACGACAACCTTGTCAAAACGTTCCCTGTTCACACGGATCCACAGAAACTATTTCAAAATGCTATATTTTGCTTCCAAGCCAGTAGTTGGCAATGTCACTTTGTAAAGAAACACTACGCTCCTAGACTGAACATGTAATACGTTTTCACAAATTCTTTTTTTTTTTTTTTTTACACTGAGACGATAACGATAGTTTTCAAAAACTTGCACTTTGAACCCCGTTTTAAAAAATGTGTTTTCAGGCCCCCAAAATACTTTTGTCATATAAATGAACGGCTAACACACATTAAGAAGTTTTCAGTTCCCTTTCTCGAGAATATTGAAGCAATTTTTTTAAAATGCTGAGCAGACATACAGCTGAGTGCCTTAGCTCGTTCATTGGCTGTGCTGCGGCAACTGCACGAACCTATGGCGAGTCGGCTAGATGCGCAAACCAATCAGGATGCTTCGCGCCTGAATGGGCATGGCTTATAGCAATTATAAGGCCCCATTTCGCCATAGAATTCAGATTTATTCTCCTTCAGCAAATTTCACTTCGCTGACCTCCGGATGAGAAGCCTCGCCGCCGTCGAAAAGCCTTCAGTGGAACAAGCACCTGCTAAGCAGTTCTGAGGACGCCGGCTTCCTGGTTTTCAACTGGACGCCTCCTTCAGCCCGCTGTTCTGCTGTGCCATCTGGCGCGCATATATCCTTTACAAGCAAATAGTGTGTTCGCCGTTGCGACTCACTTTTCTAAAAGAGCAATTTCTAGGCGTTGTTTCAAATGCCTTGGGTGCAAGAAAAAGTGCCGTGTACAGAGGATGCCAGAGCGGATGAACACAAGCGAGCACACGCCGGCCCCGTCCCCACGTGCCTCGCTCTCTCCCAAAGGAACACCCTCGACGGTCCTATTTACTCAGGCGGACTAGCGCCCCTCTCAGCAAATGGCCGGTCTCGTCTCTTTTGGTGGATCAGACGAGGAAGATGAGAAGGATGACAGCGTTTCTCTCCCTGCATCCGAATGTGAGGAATGGGCGGGCTCCGTGACTGACCCCGCGCCCTCAACACAAGCCAGCGCGAACGACGTGAGAACCAGCTTTGACGCAGAGCTTCTCCGTATGCTAACTAAGGCCGTTGAAGACCTCAGGCTCGAGTGGTCTTTGCCTGAGGACTTCTTTCCAGAAGTGCACAGATTCGCCCAGGGGATTGGTTTTTCTCAAGTGGATCTGAAAGATGCTTACTTTCACATTCAGATAGCACCCCATCACAGGCCATTCTTGAGATTTGCCTTCGAGGGGCAGGCTTAACAGTACACAGTCCTACCATTCGGGTTCCCTTTCGAGAGGTCTCTCCTATTGCGTAAGTAGCTTACGCTATGGGAAAACTCCTTTTCTCGAGAATATTGAAGTCTTTATGTAAAACGTATTGCAGCTGCACAGCTGACAGCAATGAGCGAAGGCAGCTCGGTCATTGGCTGTGCTGCGGCAACTTGCTCGAACCAATGATGGGGCGACTCTGAATGCGCGACCAATGAGCGCGCTTCGCGCCCGCGCATGTCAGGGCCCGCCAAGATGGGCGGGGCCAAGAGCTATATACTGGGCGCCCCGTCATGAGAGTTCTTTAGATTTAATCTCCTTCAGCGAACACCTTCTTCGCTGGATCCTCCGGATTATTGAAAGCCTTCGCCGCCGTGGAAAAGCATACCAGCGGGATTGCTACGAGGACGTCGGCACCTAAAGCCACCTTCGAACGCCATCCTACTGAGCCATCCGGCGCGCTACGCACGCAAGTATTTTACATCTGTTCGCCCCGCGACACTTGTAAAAGAGCAATTTTCTGAGGCGTTGTTTCAAATGCCTTCCTGTGCGTCGTGCAGAGACCTTCTTCCGGACGGGGATCGTCACATCATCGTCCTCTCGAAGGCCGTGGAGGACCTCGGGCTCGATTGGTCTTCTCCCGAAGAACCAACCCGAAGCCGACTGGATGAGTGGTTTCTGCAGGGGCGCCAGCAGGCCCCTCGGCAAAGGCCTTCTCCCTTCTTTCCGGAAGTTCATGACGAACTCACCAAGTCATGGAAAGCCCCCCACTCTGCGCGTCTGAAGCCTTCTTTTTCTTCGTCGCTCTCCTCTGTGGACGGCGCGAAGGAAAGAGGCTACGAGGGAACGCCGCCCCTCGAGGAGGCCATGGCCAATCATCTCTGCCCGCCCTCCACCACCGGATGGAAAGCCAAAGCTTCCCACCCCTCGAAGCCCTGCCGCACTACTTCTGCTCTCGCCGGTCGCGCCTACACCGCCGCCGGCCAAGCTGCATCAGTGCTTCACTCAATGGCGGTACTTCAAGTGTTCCAAGCCAAGCTTCTCCGCTCCATGGACGAGTCTGGCCCCGAACCCGAAGCCTTCAAGGACCTACGCAGCGCAACTGACATAGCTGACATATCAGAAAACACAAAAAGAGTCTTTTTCTGCCTGTGTCACTAAGGGTTCACATGTCCACAAAGTGTGCATTCCCAGATACTGTCAAAACAGTGCCAAATTCATTCCCAGCTCAGGCTGCGCGCCCCATGAATGTAGATCACGTGCCTACGGTCATGTACGCACCACTACACACAAGCACTGTTCACACAGTTATGAATTCATCCCCAGTAAAAGCGGGAAACATTATAAAAGTGACGCGTGTGCCTACCACTGTTTATGCACCCCCACTTATAAACACTGTCCTTACAGTGTCAAACACAACCCCAGCTCAGGCTGCGAGCTTGACAGACATAGCGCGCGCTGTTGTAATCACACACGCGCCCATTCACTCAGCCGCTCAGCGCGCGCCCGCACCTCTGAGAGCTACGAGCTCAGGCGATTCGCTGGCCGGGTCCCTACGTCACAGTGGCCCGCCACTAGCCTGTATTCAGCCCATATCTGTACATGCAGCGGCATGGGAAAACATTCCAGATATGCCGAAATGGGTGTTGAATATAGTAAAGCACGGATACTAGCTCCAGTTCGCTCGCAGACCACCACGTTTTACGACTGTGGTCGAGACGAAAGTGAGAAAGGAGTGTTCACATGTTCTACGCACCGAGGTGCGCAAACTAATAGAAAAGGGCGCTGTGGAAACTGTTCCCCCCTCTATGAGCGAGGCAAGTTTTTACAGCCGCTATTTTCTCGTCCCGAAAAAGGATGGCGGTCTCCGCCCCATCCTAGATCTACGACACCTGAACAAAGCACTAATGATTCGCTCGTTCAGAATGTTAACAACCAAACTTCTCGCGCAAGTACGCCCAGGAGATAGGTTTCTCTCAGTGGATCTGAAAGATGCTTACTTTCACATTCCAATAGCACTGGAAAGCCGCCGACTGGTACCAGTCAGGCGTGAGTCTGGGTGTGAACACAAGGAGAAAGATGATCACGACAGATGCCTCCAAAATAGGTTGGGGGGCCCTTTACGAGGGCAGGCCTGTCTCCGGCTTTTGGTCAAACCCGGAGAAGCGCTTACACATAAACTGTCTGGAGATGAAAGCGGTCGCTTTGGCTCTCAGAGCCCTGCTTCCACATCTAAAAAACTAACACGTCCTGGTCCGAACGGACAACATGACGGTAGTGTCGTACATAAATCGCCAGGGTGAACTCAGGTCGAGCTCCATGCATTCAATGGCCAGGAGACTCATCTTATGGTCCCAGCACAACTTGAGCTCACTGAGGGCAGCGCATGTGCCAGGCGCCCTGAACCAGAGGGCAGACATGCTATCCAGAGACAAGATTCTCCCAGGAGAATGGGCTCTCAACCCGCTGACGATTCAGTGGTTATGGAAAACCTTTGGCAAAGCGGGGATCGACCTCTTCGCCTCCAAGGAGAACGTGCACTGCTCTCTTTTCTTCACGAAAAGCACGGACGCGCTCGCCCAGAGCTGGCCGAGCCGTCCCTTATATGGCTTTCCCCCTTTCGCGATGCTGCCACAGGTCATCAGTCGGGTCAGAGAGGAGAAAAACGCAGTGCTTCTGATAGCCCCACTCTGGAAGAACCAAACATGGTTTCCAGATCTGATGCAAATGCAATCTGCACCACGGCCGATTCCACTGAGGCCAGACCTCCTCAGTCAGGCCAGCGGGATGATATTTCATCCCCGCCCCGATCTGTAGGCCATTCATGCATGGCCGCTCAACGGGTTCCCAGGAACCTCACGAGCGTAGCGCTAAAAACCATCGCTGAGGCGCGGGCGCCCTCCACGAGACGCTTATATGCCCAGAAATGGAAAGTGTTCAGTGACTGGTGTAATGCCAAGGGCCTGAACCCTGAAACATGCGAGATTACGAACGTACTCGCTTTTCTACAAGGGCTTCTGGAGGCGGGCCGCACCCCCTCCACGCTCAAAGTATATGTGGCGGCCATCACAACGTCACACGACCCTGTAATGGAACGTCCAATGGGAAGAAACGATCTAATTATTCGTTTCCTAAGGGGTGCTAGGAGGATGAACCCTTCACACCCCCCCTCAGTGCCGATCTGGGACCTAGCTACTGTCCTAGACGCTCTTAAAGGGCCCCCGTTCGAACCACTCCGAACTGTGCACCTTAAACAGCTCTCGCTCAAGACTGCGCTCTTGTTGGCACTCGCCTCGGTCAAGAGAGTGGGCGACCTGCACGCGCTTTCGACAAGCGCTGCCTGCCTAGAATTCGAACCTAACGACTGCAGGGTCGTCCTTAGGCCAAAACATGGGTATATTCCTAAAGTGCTCACCACTCCCTTCAGAGCACAGGTTATCTCCCTAACTGCGCTATCGTCTCCAGCAGACGAACACGACGCTAATCTACTCTGCCCCGTTAGGGCTCTCAGAGTGTATTTGGAGCGCTCTGCCCTATTCAGACAGACAGAGCAACTGTTTGTATGCTTTGGCGGCCGTACGAAAGGTTCCGCCATTTCAAAGCAGAGAATCTATCACTGGATAGTTGAGGCTATAGCGCTGGCTTATGAAGCTAAGGGACTTCAATGCCCCTGGGGAGTCAAAGCACACTCCACAAGGAGTGTGGCTTCTTCCTGGGCATGGTCGAGCGGGATACCGATCGAGGATATTTGTGCGGCGGCAGGCTGGGCCTCACCGTCCACATTTATCAGGTTTTACAACCTACAGGTCCCGACATTGCATTCCAATGTACTATCAGCATGATGCTAGTTGAACTACGAGTTCGTATCTAGATTATGTATGTGCTTGTGTCACA
Organism: Gila orcuttii; assembly: GCA_026230005.1. Classification (NCBI taxonomy): domain Eukaryota; kingdom Metazoa; phylum Chordata; class Actinopteri; order Cypriniformes; family Leuciscidae; genus Gila; species Gila orcuttii. Next base: position 33,426,510 of record JAPDVR010000008.1, read on the forward strand.
CTGAGCGCCTTCTAGCCGCTCTGTATTTTTCTCCCACATATAAAGCTCGCCTCTGCCGGCTAGTTGGATGATAACTTTGCTTTTCAGCTCAGGCACCTGCCTCTGGCTGTCATAAGGCGAAGTTCAGCACGCACGGTGTTTTGCATGGTGCTCCCATAGCGTAAGCTACTTACGCAATAGGAGAGACCTCTCGAAAGGGAACAACTCGGTTACTAACGTAACCTCGGTTCCCTGAGAGGAGGGAACGAGTATTGCGTAAGCTGCCGTGCTTGTGCTTGGTTAGTTCGCTTCAGTCGTTTTAACCTAAATAACTCTCATGACGGGGTGCCCAGTATATAGCTATTGGCCACGGCCATCTTAGCGGGCTCGAAGCGCGCTCATTGGTCGCGGATTCAGAGTCGCCCCGTCATTGGTTCAAGCTAGTTGCCGCAGCACAGCCAATGACCAAGCTGCCTTCGCTCATTGCTGTCAGCTGTGCAGCTGCAATGCGTTTTACATAAAGACTTCAATATTCTCGAGAAACGGAGTTTTCCCATAGCGTAAGCTACTTACGCAATACTCGTTCCCTCCTCTCAGGGAACCGAGGTTACGTTAGTAACCGAGTCGTTATCCCTAGCACCTCGTACGTTTACGAAGTGCATGGACGCAGCTCTCACCCCCCTGAGACAACGGGGAGTGCTACCTCGACGATTGGCTGGTTATAGCCCAATCGGAGGCGCAGTTAATAACTCACAGATCCTCGCTCCTCAGCCATTTAGAATGCCTAGGTCTCAGGATCAATGCTTCAAAAAGCGCACAGTCTCCAAGCCAGAGTATACCTTTTTTAGGAACAGTCATAAATTCTATACAGATGAGACGCGGCATAGGCAATGACTATTGCGTAACTCTCCCTGCTACTGTGCTTTTGATCAGGGGATCGCTTCAGTCGATTTAACTTGAATTCTATGGTGAAATGGGGGATTAAATTGCTATAAGCCACGCCCATTCTGGTGGGCTCTGATGCGCGCGGACACGAATCGTCCTGATTGGTTAGCACATCCTAGCCGACTCGCCATAGGTTCGTGCAGTTGCCGCAGCACAGCCAATGAGCGAGCTAAGGCATTCAGCTGTATGTCTGCTGTGCAGCTGCACTGCGTTTTAAAAAATTTGCTTCAATATTCTCGAGAAAAGGAGTTTTCCCATAGTGTAAGCTAACTTACGCAATACTCATTCCCTATTTTTAGGGAACCGAGGTTACAACAGTAACCGAGACGTTTTTGCGTAAACTCCCCCTAAAAGATAGAAAACCCCAGATGTAGACAATCAGCACTGTTATTGACTAATGAAATCGTTAGAATCGGCTTCTGGGCGGACTTAGCACTTAACTGGTTTAGGGGAAGGAAATTAAGGTTCTTTTGTCAAAATGACATGTTGATATTTCAAGTTAACATTTTATACGGTTCCATTAATCTTTCTGCAATGAGTCTCAATAAATAGCTAAATAGCTTTTAATAACAATTAAATAGCTAAATGTCTGCCTTTTTGGTGTCTTTACTTGTATAATATATATGGGGAATACTAAAAAACAGTACCTGATTTCTTGAAATGGTTCCATCCACAGGGTCACTGTACTCAAAATTGTCTGCCGCCTCCACTTGGTATTTCTTTTCCCCCGCAGTAAACACTTGCCCAATGAATGCCTTGTCTGAAACCACCAGCTCAAGATCCAACATCATCTCCACAGCCGCATCTAAATCCACCGCCTCATAATCAAATCTGTCATGTGTACATATGTCATCAATAGGAAATGTCTGACTAATCTGTATATGTAGAAGTGGTCTTTTACTGATAGTACACCTGGTGTAGTAGTTCCTCCCGTAGGTTCTCCAGTGGTCTGTCATAATGTCTTCTACACTTTGCCTCCTTACCGCTAGGATGGACAGCCATGCTAACACTGCCCAAAGCCCATCCTTCTCCCGGATATAATCTGAACCTATCAAGAATATATAGCAAATTTTATCATATCTTTGTTGCCACATTTTTTGTTGTTGGTGTTTCTTCAACTTCAACTAATCAATTTTTTTCTAAAGTTACTTTACTTGTTTACAATGGAAGCAATACTTGTTTGTCAATGATGAGCATATGATGAAAAATAATAGTTGTTTGAAGAAAACAAAATAAATCACAGCAAAGCCATAGAAGAAACGTTTGGGTTTACCAAATAACTTTTCAGTGAACAGTTCTTAAAATAACTTTTCTTGTGAAGAACAATTAAATAACCCGAAGAACCTTTTTCAAGAACCTTTTCTACAATAGAAAGGTTCCATGGATGTCAAACTGTCTTCATGTGCCACACTATGTGTTACTGTTTGAGCATGAAAAAGGTCTGCAAAGTTACAAAGCACACATTCCATATTCTCTATATCAGTAAACGACAACATCTCCCTGAAACTCCTTGATAGTAGTCTCGAGTTTTCTTCCAGAAATGAACACGTCACAATATTCCTTATTTAAATAATTCTCTCTGACATACACAAGAAAAGGGGGAGAGGCCCTGTTTGCATTAATAGTGTGTTGAAACTTATGGTTATGGTAAAGGGCGTGACATTTCTGAAACAGTCTCTAAGTGGTCGCCCAATCACAACTCACTGATCCAGCCAACCAATCAGAGCACATTGTGCTTTCAGAAGGAGGGGCTTCATAGAGACAGGAACTAGACAGGGGTGCGATTCCCGAAAGCATCATAAGCAAACTATGGTCACAAGTTCTATTAGCATAGTTCAACGAGTCGTGTTTCCCGAAACCATAGTTCTAACGAACATTTACAAACAGCATTGTAAAGTTGTTTAGTTGGAACGACAGCTCTCGACCTGTGGTTAAATGCATAGTTTCTTGTTTGCATGACATGTGGATTTAATAAATCCGTATCTTGAGCAAAATAAGCAAGCTGACATTCAGTACAATCTGTATCTTTTATTTAGAATATATACAAATGTCATTTAGCCTACGTCTTTTAGTTTGTCAAGAGATTTAAAGCACCATTTTTGAAGAGTGCTCATTTACGTCCATGCTCTAGTACATAAGATCGAGACTATGATTGAATCTGGAAATAAAGCAAGATAACTGAGAAAAATTAGAAATAGTCCTCACCTTAGCATTAATTCGATCTCAAACGGATTCATTAAAAGTAGCTATTACTCCACCACCTGCTGCGTGACATCATTAACCAACGTGGTTGAACGACCAATTTGCGACAATATGGTTTCGGGAAACAGTCGTGACTATGGTAGTAAAGCAGTGAGTTGTGTCGTTGTACGAGAAATGCACCCCTGAGCGTTACTGACAGACTGGGAAGAGAGGAGCTGCAACAATGTCAAATATGAGAAAAAAATAATGTTTTTTGAACATTCAAGCATGAAAACCTATTCAAGTAGACCCCAAAAACTTTTGGAAAAGGGCATTATAGGTCCTCTTTAAGATATGTTATTGTCTGCATTGCCAAAAGTGGCCATAATTGAAGAAAACAAACATTTCTTATTATACAGGTCCTTCTCAAAAAATTAGCATATTGTGATAAAGTTCATTATTTTCCATAATGTAATGATAAAAATTAAACTTTCATATATTTTAGATTCATTGCACACCAACTGAAATATTTCAGGTCTTTTATTGTTTAAATACTGATGATCTTGGCATACAGCTCATGAAAACCGAAAATTCCTGTCTCAAAAAATTAGCATATCATGAAAAGGTTCTCTAAACGAGCTATTATCCTAATCATCTGAATCAACGAATTAACTCTAAACACCTACAAAAGATTCCTCAGGCTTTTAAAAACTCCCAGCCTGTTTCATTACTCAAAACCGCAATCATGGGTAAGACTGCTGTCCAGAAGGCCATCGACACCCTCAAGCAAGAGGGTAAGACACAAAGAAATTTCTGAACAAATAGGCTGTTCCCAGAGTGCTGTATCAAGGGACCTCAGTGGGAAGTCTGTGGGAAGGAAAAAGTGTGGAAAAAAACACTGCACAACGAGAAGAGGTGACCGGACCCTGAGGAAGATTGTGGAGAAGGACCAATTCCAGACCTTGGGGGACCTGCGGAAGCAGTGGACTGAGTCTGGAGTAGAAACATCCAGAGCCACCGTGCACAGGCGTGTGCAGGAAATGGGCTACAGGTGCCGCATTCCCCAGGTCAAGCCACTTTTGAACCAGAAACAGCGGCAGAAGCGCCTGACCTGGGCTACAGATAAGCAGCACTGGAGTACCCACAGTCAGTGATGGTCTGGGGTGCCATGTCAGCTGCTGGTGTTGGTCCACTGTGTTTTATCAAGGGCAGGGTCAATGCAGCTAGCTATCAGGAGATTTTGGAGCACTTCATGCTTCCATCTGCTGAAAAGCTTTATGGAGATGAAGATTTCATTTTTCAGCACGACCTGGCACCTGCTCACAGTGCCAAAACCACTGGTAAATGGTTTACTGACCATGGTATTACTGTGCTCAATTGGCCTGCCAACTCTCCTGACCTGAACCCCATAGAGAATCTGTGGGATATTGTGAAGAGAAAGTTGAGAGACGCAAGACCCAACACTCTGGATGAGCTTAAGGCCGCTATCGAAGCATCCTGGGCCTCCATAACACCTCAGCAGTGCCACAGGCTGATTGCCTCCATGCCACGCCGCAATTTCTTTCTGTGTCTTACCCTCTTGCTTGAGGGTGTCAATGATGGCCTTCTGGACAGCAGTCAGGTCGGCAGTCTTACCCATGATTGCGGTTTTGAGTAATGAAACAGGCTGGGAGTTTTTAAAAGCCTCAGGAATCTTTTGCAGGTGGTTAGAGTTAATCAGTTGATTCAGATGATTAGGTTAATAGCTCGTTTAGAGAACCTTTTCATGATATGCTAATTTTTTGAGATAGGAATTTTGGGTTTTCATGAGCTGTATGCCAAAATCATCAGTATTAAAACAATAAAAGACCTGAAATATTTCAGTTGGTGTGCAATGAATCTAAAATATGTGAAAGTTTAATTTTTATCATTACATTATGGAAAATAATGAATTTTATCACAATATGCTAATTTTTTTAGAAGGACCTGTATATTTGTGTTTAAATATCTTGGTGCTGTACATTCATTACCTGTGCCAAAACTTTCCTCCCCACACAGTGAGAGACGTCCTGCGTCCATCAAGCTCGCAAAAAATTTCCAACCAGTTGGAGTCTCGTATAGTTGGATCTTGGTGGCCCTGGCCACCCTGCATAGAAGTGCAGAGTGAGTCGATATGCAGATAATCCTGATAAGTGAACATCTTTAATAATGTGAAACATTTAGGAGTCATATTCACATGTCTAGAGCTGCACTGGTGGGCATACTCCTAGCAAAGCCTCTTACTCCTGTGTGCTGGAAGTAAGGAATGCAGAAGATGTTTGCAGCAATGACAGCAACTGAGTCGGAGGGGTTTACAAAGAAGCCATGCTTCCCAAGGATCATATTACGGTCCTAGAAAGAGAGAGAGAGAGAGAGAGAGAGAGAGAGGGAGACTGGGTCAGGAGGGCGTCAAGAAAATTTTATACTCTCTGTCACTTGAGCACTTTTGCTTGGGTCAAAAGGTTGTCTCAACACCTACACCGTCACCATCAAAAGCAGCTCCAAAGTCATACTGTCCTCTCTTCATTGTTTCAACAAGGTCTGCACCATAGGTCAAGTTGGGGTCTGGGTGGCAACCTCCAAAGTTTTCCAGAGGTACACAGTTAATGGCTGAATTTGCAGGGGAGCCCAGCTCCTCACACAGGATCTTCTTCACATATGGCCCAATCACTGTAGAACCAATGGAGGTTCAATAACAAAAGTTCAGAATCAGCCGTTTTAATGGGACACAAGATTAAGTTGTACATAATGATTCTTACTGAGAGCCATCCTTTCTTTACCTGTTAAAACGTTTTCATTGATTCAATTTGAATAAATCTTGCTGAAGGAATGCTTTGGGTTCAATACAATTTAAACTGCATCTACAGAAACCATGACATTCTGTTGATTACCAGACTTAAAACAAGCAAACATTGCATTCACAGTAATGCAATTGCAATGGAACTCATCCAAAGATTCCTATAATTTCAAGGGACTCATCAATGTGGTATGGAGTTACTCCTTGAAAGAGGAGAGCTGTACTTGCTTTTAATATTATGTGAGATGGCTTGTCTTAATCATTCAGATCACAGCATGTATATGGAAACTCAATCTCGCAGAGAAGTGGGCAGCAGTGCAAGTCTAAACTCATCCCAATCCAACTGGCATACATGGAAGCATCTTCGGCCCATTAAGTAGATGCAGCTGCTACTCTAATGCTCTTATCAAAATGTGGAAAATTAACTTGATGAAGCGTTGGCTATGGTGGTAACTCAGTGGCTAGATCAATCTGTTTCTATATCAGTGAAAAGAAATATGGTTCCTTACCTCCATGCATGGCATCTAAACGGATTTGTATGTGATTGTCTCTTGACAGTAACTCCTTCAGAATGGCAAAATCAAAGATGTTCCTCAGAGAGTTGGCATAGGATTCAACTGGGTCCACAATTTCTACTACATGACAGAATATCGACGGGACATTCTGTTAATTTTTTATGTCATTCTTTTGAATCAACAGCTCAGCAGTTGTGTTGCAAATGTTTTCACCTGTAAAAGGTTTGAATTTGTTCTCCAGGTCGAAGGATTGCTTGCCAATAGTCCCTAGATCAACTCTGATTTCAGGACAGATAGCATATTCCTCTATGATTCTGCTAATTTGGAAGACTTTATTTGTGACAGTCTCTGGTGCTGGACCTGCATTGAAGATTTACAATGATAACGCAAGAAAACAACAACTTAACACAATCACACGTGAGCTATTTTACCTCCATTGGCAGTATTAAATTTGATGCCGAAGTCTCCGTCAGGTCCTCCAGGGTTGTGACTGGCAGTAAGAATAATCCCACCAATGGCTTTAATCTTTCTGATCACGCACGATACAGCCGGCGTAGACATGATGCCATTCTGACCAATCACAACACGACCCACCTAAGAAATTCATCAGCCCCATTGAATTAAACACCATTTGTTTCTAGTCATCATTTTAGGACATCATGTACAAATTTCAACTGGACCAACGTCATTATGTGTTAATGTGTTTACTGTAAAAGAGCAAAAACTAGATCAACATGCTCTTTCCACCTGTGTCAGATCCAAATTGGCAAAATTAGAAATCTATTAAAGATTGTCACCATTTGCTTATATAATGTGTCCTATATACCCAGCTAAAAAAAAAAAATTCTTGGAATGTTTTTCGCTAAGGTTCCCATTAAGAAAACTTTATTTTTTAATGTTATCTGAACATTCAAAACATCCAGTAGGCTATTTGAATTATTATTTTTTTGGTTAATGCGAATGTTAAGGGAAAATTCTAATTTATCATTTGCAAACATTATGGGAATGTTGCTTTTGAATGTTCACGGATCATTCTGAAACAAGTTGTAATATTTATAACATGTTCATCTAACTAAAACGTTTCAGAAAAAAACATTCCATTAACTATGTATGTATAAATAATGTTTCAAGCACGGTTTCAGAACATCATTAAAAATCATAACTTCTATTATTATTTCTCTAAGAATTTTTGTTCATAACTTTGCGAAAACCTAACCAGAAGTTAGCCAAAGTTCTGAGAATGTTCTCTGTTCTCTGTTAGCTGGATCTGTACAGGCAGTCACCATTTGTGACAAGAATAAATATGAAAAGTGTGGAAAGTAGAAAATATGGAAACACTGAAAAGTGGTCAGCAATAAACCAGCTGTCTATGTGATATTTATTTCCTCACACTGCTTATGTTGAAAATGTACTCTATTAGAGGTAATGTACTCTATTTGGAGACCTACCTTATTTCTTGCCATCAAACTACAAGAGTATAAAGTAGGCCTATAATATACTACAAAAGATACAGTGCAGGTGTCATGATGAATCTGGGAAGAGAGCCAGTTGTCTATAACGATAACTTGGATGAGATTTAGAAACATATAGTGGTTGCTCATAAGAAAACAAGTGAATTGCAACTGACCCCATTAGCAGCAGCCATCTGCACTATGACCTGAATTGCAGTCGAATTGAAGTAGCGTCCATCTCCACCCACCACCATAGTGGAGCCCTGCCTGTCCCGCAGGTCGATGGAGGAAAAGATGCACTGAATGAAGTTGTGCAAATAGTTCTTTTTAGACTGGAAAATATGGACCTTCTTCCTCAGGCCACTGGTTCCAGGCCTCTGGTCGAGGTATGGAGAAGTAGGCAACGTCAGCACTTGCAAGGGACTACCGTTCATTGCTCCAAACCGTTTGAGGAAGACTAAAGGAGAAGCTGTTATCTCCTCGCAGAGGAGAGAGAGAGAGTGACGGGAGGAGAAGGAGGAAAAGCCTTGTGCCCTTATGGCATTCCCAAGAGTTAGATTGAGGTTGTTAACAGGCTAAATTTAAACTTGGTAACTGAAGATGGCTTCTCACACATGTGCATGGGCATCACTGTCAGATTCTCTTGCCTCCAAAGGCCTATTGAGGCAGATGCATATGACGGCCAACAAAGGCTCATTCATGTGCACTATTTGCCCAGGCATTTACTCAGAGGCTAAAAAGAGCTGATTCTGAAGGAATAAGCACAGGATGATCTGGCTGTAAACACTACATGGGTTGTTTTGACATATTCTAAATCTCACAGGATCATTCAAGATCCGAGCAGCTAATGAAAAACGTGCCATATAGTTTTATAACACGATAGTCAGGGTTTTGGGGACATTCAGGGGGGTTTGGGTATTGACAGCAGCATGTCTAAGATCCTTATGGATGAAATTACTGTGTTGATGTGTTGACTGTAACAGGTGGTTTATCTGGCTCCAGAATAAACTGAATAAAAAAAGACCTAGGGTAAGTCCTTACTGCAACAAGACCAGGGCAATTGTGGTAGAAAGAAATGAAAATCCTTTAAGACCCAGGCAAGTTGCGAGGTGAGGCCACCATGGATCGGATTTGTTTGTCCAGCACAATCGGATTGAGATCTAGGGAATTTGCAGGCCAAGGCAACACTTTGAACTCTGTGTCATGTCTCAAACTATTCCTGAACAATTTTTGAAGTGTGGGATGGTGAATTATCCAGCTCAAAGAGGCCAGTGCCATCAGGGAATATTGCCATTAAGGGTGTGCGTGGTCTGCAGAAATCTAGGTACTGTAGGTGGTACAGTACATGTCAAAGTAACATCCACATGAATGCCGTATGAATGCCGGACGTAGGGTTTTGCCAGCAGAACATTGCCCAGAGCGCAACACTGATTCCCTTTGCCTGCCTTCTTCCCATAGTACATCCTGATGCCATCTCTTCCTCAGGTAAACAATGCACACGCACCTGGCCATGCACACAATTTATCTCAAATAAAACCTGATTCTTCAGACCAGGCAAAACTTCATCCATTGCTCTAAAATAAAGGAAGTAAAGTTCTAACGCTCACTTGCTCCTTGTTGGTGCTTTTGGCGGTGGACAGGAGTCATCATGGGCACTCTGACCAGCTTGCGGCTATGCATTGACATATGCAGCAAACTGTGATGCATTATGTGTTCTGACACCTTTCTATCATGGGCTGCATAAAGTTTTTCAGCAATTTGAGCTACAGTAGCTTTTTTGTGTTATCGAACCAGACGGGCTTGCCTTCGCTACCCGCGTGCATCAGTGAGCCATGGGCTCCCATGACCCTGACGTCGGTTCACAGGTTGTCCTTCCTTGCTCGACTTTTTGTTGGTACTAACCACTGCATCCCAGGAGGTCACTGTGATTTTGCCAAGTAAAGCCGCGTTTCCACCGAACTTTCGGGGGTGGGACTTGGCCACTGAACATGCTGATTTGTTGAGTTCACGCAGCATTTTGATTGGTTGACTCCACGCAGCATTTTATTTCAACCACCATTCTTAAAAGTCTGTTGAGGTGCATGCAGTAAGAGTTGTTTGCTATTCGAATCAACAATGAAGTTTAAAAATATGACAGATGGGCCGACAACGAGGTTCAGGCTTTTTTAAGCTTATATGCAGAGGACAAAAGCCAGCGGGAACTGGAAAGCCGTGCTCAGTCATACGTCATCGGACTAATTTTCAGGGTACTTAGACCACGATGGAAATGCAGACGGCAACAGGTCTGGGGGGAAAAAAGTTCCTGGGACAATTTGTTCTGTGTAATTTTGGTGGAAACGTGGTATATTTTGTAGATCCTGGAATAACATTCTTATCTGAAAATGTAGTCCTAAGCATATCCCTAACCTAACTCTACTCATATCTTATCTCTAAAATCAGAGGGGATTGATAGATGCATAACACTGCTGCATAAACACCTAACTGGTTGTAAGCCTAATCTTGACATAAACTTTAAACTTGGCCCTCAAATCTGATTGGTTGATTGGAATGTTGTTCCAGGATCAACAAAGATGCTGGTGCAGGAACCTGTTGTACTTGCACATTCACCTATACAGTCAAAACCCCACAAGACTTACCTTTCCCCCCTGCTTCCAACATACGAAATTCAAGAACTGACTGTTCACTTGCTGCCTAATAAATCCTACCCCTTGACAGATTTTAACCATTTTTACCATATAATCAATGTTACTCTCTTCATCTGTCAGTGGTTTTAATGTTGTGGCTGATCAGTGTATGTATTATTTTAACAAACTTTAATTAAAAAATGACTGCAATTATTGACAATGCTCAAAAGAGGGCAATGCTGCACCAGCTACAAATGTCCTTGCAACCTCCCCCCTTCTCTCCCCCCCTCTCTCTCTCTCTCTCTCTTTTTCTCTCTCTCACTCCCTTCACCCCCCCTCTCTCCCCTCCCCCACTCTCCTTATTATTGTGTGGTTTCCACAAATTTACTTGCTGTCATTTTTTTTTTAAATTACATAGTATGTTAAAAAAACAGCAAATTAAAACATTTTTTAAATATATTTGAATTTAATGTTAATAAAATCATAAATTTAAGAGAATATTTATTGGAAGTAGTTCAAAAATAGCAAATGACAGTCAATATGACATTTAAACACATGGATGAAACTGGCTCTCAGAAGGTTAAATGTGAGGTTTCCTGGTTGGACTCATTGCAATGTAATTAAGATGACTGGTGGAGAAACTGAATCATATATCCAGCGGCCTAATCATAGTGTAAATGTCCCATTTTTACTGCATCATACTTGATGTTTATACTCAACAAAATTTGTCATGTCCATTAAAAGGTTATTTTGTAAAATAAAACAGTATTCAGTTGTTCAACATGAATGTGTATTGGAGCTCTGATAATCCAACACTGTGTTTCTGCACATACTGTTGATATTAAGGAGTTTGTGGCTTTGTGAGATGACTAATGGAGATTTTTGAGCCCTTGAAGATGGTGGTTCCCCTGCCAGGTTTCCAGTGGGTTCCCTTTTTACGAGGTCTGCTCTGAATACACTTGCCATTCAGGTTAATGTCGCCGCAAATGCTAAACCACCACCCACCTAAAGGAAACAGCAGCAGTCGTGTACAGAATGACATTTCATTTGCACACAAAAGCATATGATACACACAATAAAAAACACACAGGGTTTTTCTCAAAATAGGGTCTTTAGGCACTGGTACAGGCAAAGCAGTACTTGATATATTAATTTTGCACAGCATCACTCAATGAAAAATGCCCCAGATAACAGGGAACATTCTCAGAACGTTCTCTCAAAGTTATAAACAAACGTTCTTCCAGTAACGCTAATGGAACAATCGTTCAAAGTTATCTGGTCTTTAATAATATTCTTAACATGAAAAAAACCCAACATAATTTACACTGTACTGTGCATCGTTCATGGAACTTTTTTCTTGAAACGTTTTAGCCACTTATGAACCAGAAACAGCGGCAGAAGCGCCTGACCTGGGCTACAGATAAGCAGTACTGGAGTACCCACAGTCAGTGATGGTCTGGGGTGCCATGTCAGCTGCTGGTGTTGGTTCACTGTGTTTTATCAAGGGCAGGGTCAATGCAGCTAGCTATCAGGAGATTTTGGAGCACTTCATGCTTCCATCTGCTGAAAAGCTTTATGGAGATGAAGATTTCATTTTTCAGCACGACCTGGCACCTGCTCACAGTGCCAAAACCACTGGTAAATGGTTTACTGACCATGGTATTACTGTGCTCAATTGGCCTGCCAACTCTCCTGACCTGAACCCCATAGAGAATCTGTGGGATATTGTGAAGAGAAAGTTGAGAGACGCAAGACCCAACACTCTGGATGAGCTTAAGGCCGCTATCGAAGCATCCTGGGCCTCCATAACACCTCAGCAGTGCCACAGGCTGATTGCCTTCATGCCACGCCGCAATTTCTTTCTGTGTCTTACCCTCTTGCTTGAGGGTGTCAATGATGGCCTTCTGGACAGCAGTCAGGTCGGCAGTCTTACCCATGATTGCGGTTTTGAGTAATGAAACAGGCTGGGAGTTTTTAAAAGCCTCAGGAATCTTTTGCAGGTGTTTAGAGTTAATTAGTTGATTCAGATGATTAGGTTAATAGCTCGTTTAGAGAACCTTTTCATGATATGCTAATTTTTTGAGATAGGAATTTTGGGTTTTCATGAGCTGTATGCCAAAATCATCAGTATTAAAACAATAAAAGACCTGAAATATTTCAGTTGGTGTGCAATGAATCTAAAATAAATGAAAGTTTAATTTTTATCATTATATTATGGAAAATAATTAACTTTATCACAAAATGCTAATTTTTTGAGAAGGACCTGTATCTTACGCTATGGGGAACACAATGCAAAACGCCGTGCGTACTGGGATCCGACACCAAAGTCCCAAGGGCAGTAGCCCGGGGCTCATATAGTGCATAATCACCATAGACTCACAGAGAGTCGGAGAAGAGAGGCTGCAAGCATCATTCCCCATGAAATAGCATCCCACAGGAGCTAGTTATGTTAACAGTGTTTCACGCAGACAGGGTGAACGTGTTCAGCCTGAACTGGGTAATAGTATGGGTTATTCCAACACCCATGGAGCTGTTTTATCGCTCAGTGAGCGATGCACAAGCAAAACTCAGCATCTGGGCTGGCACAGCGGGGCAGATAACACTGAATTCTATACCGACAGAAGCTTGGCTTGTAAGGCGGGAACCTCTAGGTTATAAAACCTTATAAATGTAGACGGCGAGGCCCAGCCCGCGGCCGTACAGATATCTTGCAGGGTAACCCCACTATACCACGCCCACGACGAGGCCACACCCCTCGTGGAGTGCGCTCTGACACCCAAATGACACTGCAGGCCCTTAGAAGTGTAAGCCAGTGCTAAGGCGTCGACTATCCATCTGGATAGGCTCTGTTTTGATGCGGCCAGTCCCTTGGAGCGTCCGCCAAACAAAACGAAGAGCTGCTCGGTCTGTCTGAAGACAGATGAGCGGGAAACATAGCTCTCAGTGCCCTGATAGGGCAAAGGAGACTCGCATCCTCCTCCTCATCATGAACCGAGAGGGCGCACAGGGAAATAACCTGGGCCCTGAACGGTGGGTTGAGGGATTTGGGCACGTACCCGTGCCTTGGTTTGAGTATGACTTTTGAGTCATTAGGCCCAAACTCCATACATGACGCGCTTACTGAAAGCACTTGTAAGTCCCCTATGCGCTTCACTGAAGCGAGAGCCAAAAGAAACACCGTTTTGAAAGACAGATGCTTCATGTCTGACAAATGGATTGGCTCGAACGGGGCACCTTTCATGGCTTCCAAAACCGTAGAAAGGTCCCACACCGGGACTGAAGGAGGTCTGGGAGGGTTCAGCCTCCGAGCTCCCTTGAGGAATCGCACGACTAGGTCGTTTTTCCCCAGTGACTGGCCAGACACGTACACTTTCAGCGTGGATGGGGTCCTGCCCTTATCCAGCAGCTCTTGAAGGAAGGAGAGTACTTCCGTGACCCCGCAGTCTACGGGTGAAAAGCCCTGAGCTTGACACCAGGCAGAGAACACAGACCATTTTGAGGAATAGAGCCGTCTAGTAGACGGGGTCCTCGCCTGCGTGATCGTGTTTAACACTCCCTCCGGGAGGTTAGCGGATACCCGTTGATGGCCCATGCATGTAGGGACCAGAGTTGCGGGCGAGGATGCCAAATCGAGCCCTTGGCCTGAGAGAGGAGATCTTTCCTCAACGGTATTGGCCACGGGGCAGTGCTGGTCAGCCGCATCAGGACTGGGAACCAAGTCTGGTTTGTCCAGAGCGGATCCACAAGCAGCACTGGGCATCCGTTTTCCCTGATTCGTTCCAGCACTTGAGGCAGGAGCGAGACGGGGGGAAAAGCATAAAGGGGACAGCGGGGCCAGACGTGGGCCAGCGCATCCTTGCTCTTGGAGAAATATTTCGGACAGTGAGCGTTCTCGTGGGACGCGAACAGGTCCACCTGCGCTCTGCCGAATGTCTCCCACAGCAGTCGGATCGTCTGCGGGTGCAGCGACCATTCCCCTGCTGGGACATTGTTTCTGGACAGTCTGTCTGGTCCCAGATTCAGGTGACCAGGCACATGCGTCGCTCTCAGTGAAAGCAGGTTGTGCTGAGCCCAGACCAGGAGGCGTTCCGTTAGCCTGTAAAGGTTTCGGGACTTGATGCCGCCCTGGCGATTTATGTATGCCACCACTGACATGTTGTCCGACCAGACCAAGACGTGGTGACCCTTTATCTGGGGACAGAAGCGCCGTAGTGCGTTGTCGACTGCCATCATTTCCAGACAGTTTATATGTAGGAGCTTTTCCCGTTCTGACCACTGGCCAAAGAACGGTCTGCCCTCGAGCAGCGCTCCCCATCCCGAGGTGGAGGCGTCCGTGGACACCACCTTCATACTCGAGGGAGTCCCCAGACTCACACCTGACTGATACCGGTCGGTTATTTTCCAAGGTTCCAAAGCTGAAACGCATTTTAGATCGACCCGGAGGTGAAACCGACCAGCGGAAGGATTTCACGCCGCGCTGAATGTCCAGTTCGCGCTCTGGCGACAGACGCGCTTTCATGGATAGCGAGTCCAGCACTGTTCCCAGAAAATAAATTTTCTGGCTGGGAGACAGCGAACTCTTCGCCCAATTGACTGTGAGACCCAAATTCTCGAGATGCTCGAGTAATGTGGTCCTGTGTTCTATGAGCTCTGATTGTGATCGAGCTAGAATCAGCCAATCGTCCAAGTAGTTCAAAATTCGCATGCCCTGGAGTCTCAGGGGTGCGAGAGCCGCGTCCATGCACTTCGTAAATGTACGGGGTGCCAGGGACAGGCCGAATGGCAGGACTTTGTATTGGTATGCCTGGCCCTCGAAGGCGAATCTCAAGAATTGCCTGTGACGTGACGCTATTTGTATTTGGAAATAGGCGTCTTTCAAATATATTGACATAAACCAGTCCTCCTGGCGAACTTGCGCGAGGATTTTCCTGGTTGTAATCATTCTGAACTGGCGCTTCGCAAGCGCTTTTTTTCAGCTGTCGCAGATCTAGAACGGATCTGAGACCCCCGTCTTTTTTCGGTACCAGAAAATACCTGCTGTATAGACCCCCTTCGCTCTGAGCCTGAGATAAAGGTTCTATAGCCCCTTCTCTCAGTAGCTTCGCTATCTCGGCTCGAAGTAGATGAGATACTTCGTTTTTTACCGTCGTTTCGACTCGCGCCGCGCAACGGCGGGGGCGTCGAGCGAACTGCAGCGAATAGCCTCTTTTTATAATATTCAGCACCCATTCTGATACCCCGGGAAGCTTCGCCCACGCATCTGCGTGAATAGCTAGAGGTAGAATGAAATCTGGGCTCTGGCCGCGGCATAACGGCAGCCAGAGAGCTCCGGTGTGCTGAGAAATAAACACTGTGTTTGCAGTGTGCGAGGCGGGGGGTGCGCTGATCACAGCGGGCAGCCCGACCGCGCTCAGCCCGACCGCGCTCAGCTTCTCTCTGACAGGTTGTGGAGAGAAGGCGAGCGGGACGAGCCCCGTGGGGTTCGGCATGTCTGTGAGGGAATGTGGGCGCGGGATAGCGGGCACACTCACTGCACTGAGAACACTGTCGGCTCGCGCCGACTGAATGTGTGTTGGTTTCGTTTTTACAGAAACCGTGGGACATGCTTCGTGTAGTGTTTGTGGGCACTGTGTCGTGGGCACGTTCACTACATTTATTGCACAATCGACATGAGTCGATTTTATTTGTGCTAGCCCTGAACTGTGGCGGGCTGTGTCTGTGTGTGGGAATGGGCACTGAGACGTGGGCATTCTTACAACACTTATAACACCATCGGCCGTGGCCGGAATTCCAGAAAATACACTCTTTTTGGGATTTATCTGGGTCGCCGTAAAATTGGCGTTTGTGTGCAGGCAAGCGGGCTGTGGTACTGGCTTGTTTACTGCAAAATACACTGGAACAGTCCCATTGTTTGGAACTGAACGAGCAAGAAGTTTCGGAAGAGTCTGGCCGCGGCGAGACTTAAACACCGTGGGCCTTAGCTGACTGTATGTGTGTTGGTTTCTTTTACAGAAAACGTGGCACATGCAGTGTGTAGTGTTTGTGGGCACTGGGTTGTGGCACATTCACTACATTTAATGCACAATTGACATGAGTCTAACTCATTTGTGCGAGCCCTGCACTGTGGCGGGCTGTGTTTGTGTGTAGAAATGAACACTGGGCTGTGGCATTTTTAATACACTTATAACACCATCGGCTGTGGCCAGAATACCAGAAAATACACTGCTTATTTGATTTTTCTGGGTCTCTGTGGAAACGACATTTGTGTGCAGGCAAGCGGGCCATGGTACCGGCTTGTTTACTGCAAAATACACTGGAACAGTCGCATTTTCTCGGAACTGAACAAGTGAAAAGTTTGGGTGTAAGTCTGGCTGCGGCGAGACTAAATTGTATCTGCTGCGAGAGTTGGGATCGAACACGGGTCTCCCGTGCGAAGGCTTTGGGTTTCGCCACTGAGCCACAAGGGGAAACAACAAAAGCTTAAATTAGCCCGAGCGGATAAAGAGCGTCATCACAGTTTTGTGTGTGTCGGCGTTTGTTTGCTGGCGTGCGTGTTATACAACAGGCTCATTGCTGTAATATTGACATTTTCAGCTGCTCAAACTAAGAGGAGCTGAGAAATGTTTGATAAATGGAGATTGGTCCGGCTTATAACGTAAAGAAAGCTAGCCGCGGTTTTGATGCTGGCCCGTTTCCCTGACGACTTGCGGGCAGAAGGGGGAGGTCCACAGAGCTCGCCCCATCCTCACTGTCCGACGCCAGGATAGAGCAGCTGGTCTTCTCTACAGATGCAGCTATCTCGTCGTCATAATGGCGGAGGCGGCGGCGCGCGGCAGCCGTTGTCCATCAGTGAGCTGGTGAAGCTGGCGGGCGAACTGGCGAGCTTTCACGGGCTGGAGAAGGTTCGGGGACCCGCTGAGTACGGCGCTTTACGGCGCGGCACTACAGCGGGCGGGAGTGCAGACTCAGAGTCACCATGGCAATAGCTCGCTCAGCGAGCGCGAGAGCTGCATGATCCTTACCCAGGCGGGAAACGCAGATGAAATGGCGGTCCCCGTCGCTGAGTGCGGCTCGGCACGAGCCACAGGAACGAAGCATCTTTAAAAAGACGCTGCTCTTTTAGATAAAGAGAGAGAGAGTGTGAGTCGCGATGGCGAACACACACTCTCGGCGGAGTAAAAGGATATTGACGCCGGAAAGCGTAGCAGGTACGGCGGCTGAAGGCGGCGAGGTGAAGGCCAGCGGCTTCAGGCTCGAAGGCTCGTCCCGCAGAAGGCTTGTTTCGATGGCGCGGCTTCTCACTCTGGATCCAGCGATGCGTGCGCTTCGCTGAAGAGATGAAAATCAGTTGTACCAGCCTCATCGAGCTATATTTATAGGGCGAGACCACGCCCTTTCTGGCGGGACGTGACAAAATGGGCGCGAAATGCCCCCATTGGATATGGTGTCACGCAGCGCCTCTCTCGATAGGCTGCTGCTGTTGCCGCAGGGCAGCCAATAGGCGCGTGAGCCGTCTTGCCTATGTCTGCATGCTGCTGCACAGCGTTTTACATTAATTCAAAATTAAGGATAATTTTTGGCTTCAATATCTTGTGGAAAAGAGGTTCCCTTTCGTTGTCACTCCGAGTTACGTCGGATGACGACGAATGGGGTTTCGCTTAGAAAACTTATCAACTTTGAGTATTACAAAACGAGCCAATGGCAAAGAAATGCCATGGGTCTGCGGAATTTGCATGACGTAACTCCGCCCCACCTCGTGGGTATAAAAGGAACGAGAATGCCTCCACGAACGTGTGCCTCGAGTGTTGGTGTGACGGTGATCTACGGCGAGAGCGTGCTTCCTGCTGATCTGCTGCAGTGAACTGCCAGTCGGCGCGTTTCTCCCCGGGTGCTTCAACACTTGAGTTTTCTCACTAAAAGAGCTTACACGCGGCACGTCTTTTTAAAGATGCCTCGCCCGTGTACTTCTGGTTGCGGCAGATTGGTATCGGACTCTGATGGGCACGAGCGTTGGATAGTATGTTTGAGCGGCCGATTCCCGCGGGTCTACCCTCTGGTGGCCCGCGTGTTTCGGTTGAAGCTACAGAGGATGATGCCATGTCTATTGCAGCATCACAAGGTGGGTTTGATTCCGGTGTGCATACGGCTGTGCTCGAGTCTGATCCGGAGATGACGGCCATGCTTTCCCGGGCAGCCGCGAGCATCGGGCTTGAGTGGAGGCCTCCACCCTGTCCTGAGCGCTCGCGACTGGACGATTGGTTTTTGGGTAAGGCCGCCGACCCTCGTCCTCGGCAAACCCCAATACCTTTCTTCCCGGACGTGCATGATGAGATCTCGAAGTCCTGGAAGACCACGTTGTCTTCTCGGGACCGCTCGTTGATCTCATCCGCCTTTCCTCCCCTCGATGATGCAGCCGCCCGTGGGTACACTGGGCTCCCCCCGGTTGAACGCTCTGTTGCCATGCAACTATGTCCTCAGAGTGCTTCTTCTCGTGGCGAGCCTAAGCACCCATCCAAGGCCTGTAGATTTTCGTCTACCCTGGTGGCGAAGTCTAACAGAGCGGCGGGACAGGCGGCTGCATCACTGCATGCTATGGCCACTCTGCAGGTCTACCAGGCCCAGATGCTCAGAGACATGCACGAGGGTAGGACAGACCCAGGGCTCTTTGATGAGCTGCGCGCCGCTACCGACCTCGCTCTACGGGCGACGAAGGTTACCGCGCGCTCCCTGGGTCTGGTGATGTCCACAGCCGTGGTCCAGGAGAGACACCTGTGGCTGGACCTGGCTGACATGCGGGACGCGGAGCGGACCCGTCTGCTTAATGCCCCCTTGTCCCAGGCCGGCCTCTTCGGCGGCGTGGTTGAAGACTTTGCCCAACAGTTTTCAACCGCCCAGAAACAGACCGAGGCCATCAAACACATTCTGCCTCGCCAGCTAGCTGTTGCCTCCACCCAGCCGGCCGGGCAGAAGCCTCGTCCTGTTTCCCGCCGAGGGCGCCCTCCTGCGGCTCCCGCCCCTCCCGCCCGGCCCACGCAGCAGCCTCCACAAACCCGGGCCGGTCGCGGAGGAAGCCGCAAGAAGGCGCCACAGCCCTCTCCCGCCCCCCGCTAAAAGCCGGGCCAAGCGGCGCTCCTGAGACGGGCTGCTCAGGGAAGATGGTCGTTTTTCAGGAGGTGGTAGCAGGACCACTCCTTCCCCCGGTGGAGGGCCGGGGGAGAATCTTTTGTTCTCCGCTCCCCGCTGCTCACTCACGGGTGGGCAGCACCCTAAAGTGGTTAAAGACAGAAACGACCCTCTCTTCCCTGAGCCCACAGAGTTCTCGGGCGACACAGAGTGCCACCCACAAGCCGTGCTCTCCTCGCCCCCCTCTGTTCCAGAGGCGGTTGACACGGCGTGCCGTCCACGGACCGCTTCGCCCCTGTCCCCCTCTGTCGCCAGACCCCTGGCAGAGCAGGCCCCCGCGGGACGATCAGCCTGGTCCTCCCCTGGCCCCTTCTACCAGGGCGCGGTTGCTAACTGTGCCCCCACACCGGACCGCTATGCCGTCCACGTCTGGGCCAGTTACTCCGCTTCGCTGCCCCTCCGGGGGGACGCCTGTCGCCCGCATGATCCCGCTGGTTCAGTTCCTGGGAGCCTGGTTAGAGCTTCCCCGTCTGTCCCGCTGGATCCCGCGCACCATCAGGCTCGGCTATGCGATTCAGTTCGGGATTGGGGATTGGTTTGCAGCGATCGACCTGAAGGACGCCTACTTCCATGTCTCCATTCTTCCTCGCCACAGACCGTTCCTACGGTTTGCTTTCGAGGGGCAGGCATACCAGTACGCGGTCCTCGTTTTCGGGCTGGCCCTGTCTCCTCGCATCTTCACGAAGGTCCTCGAGGCTGCCCTTGTTCCCCTTCGGGAGAACGGGGTTCGCATCCTGAGTTATATCGACGACTGGCTGATCCTAGCTCACTCTCGAGATCAGGTTTGCGAACACAGGGACCTAGTGCTCCAGCACCTAGCTCGTCTGGGCCTTCGGGTCAACTGGGAGAAGAGAAAACTTTGCCCCGTGCAGAGGATCTCTTTTCTCGGTATGGACATCGACTCGGTCGCCATGTCCATGCAGCTTACGAGCGAGCGCGCGCAGTCACTGCTGACTTGCCTGAGACATCTCAAGAGCAAGAGTGCGGTTCCACTGAAACATTTTCAGAAGCTCCTGGGGCATATGGCATCTGCAGCCGCGGTCACGCCGCTCGGATTGCTTCATATGAGACCGCTTTAGCTTTGGCTTCGCGACCGAGTCCCGAGGTGGGCATGGCAACAAGGCACGTTCCGAGTACCAGTTACTCCGACCTGCCGTCAGTTCCTCACCCCGTGGTCGAACCTCAGTTTTCTCAGGGCGGGTGTCCCCCTGGAACAAGCTTCCCGGCATGTTGTTGTCTCAACAGATGCCTCCACCACGGGCTGGGGCGCCATGTGCAATGGACATGCTGCTGCGGGCTCCTGGACAGGACCCCAGCGGCTATGGCATGTCAATTGCCTCGAGTTGTTGGCAGTACGTCTTGCCCTGCACCGCTTCCGGGCGTTGCTCAGGGGTCAACACGTGCTAGTCCGTTCAGACAATACCGCCACTGTTGCGTACATCAACCATCAAGGTGGTCTACGCTCCCGCCGTATGTCACAACTCGCCCGCCACCTCCTCCTATGGAGTCAGAAGCATCTGAGGTCGCTTCGAGCCATTTTCATTCCCGGAGCGCTGAACTGTGCAGCCGACGAGCTCTCACGGCTTCAGCCCCTCCCTGGAGAATGGCGACTCCATCCCCAGTCGGTTCAGCTGATTTGGGACCAGTTCGGGGACGCACAGATAGATCTGTTTGCCTCTCACAACTCGACCCATTGCGCCCTGTATTTTTCCCTGACCGAGGGCACGCTCGGCACGGATGCACTGGCGCACAGCTGGCCGCCGGGCCGCAAATATGCGTTTTCCCCAGTGAGCCTTCTTGCACAGACCTTGCGCAAGGTCAGGGAGGACGAGGAGCAGGTCATTCTGGTCGCGCCGTATTGGCCCAACCGGACCTGGTTCCCCGAACTCGTACTCCTCGCGACAGCACCTCCCTGGCCCATTCCTCTGAGGAAGGACCTTCTTTCTCAGGGACGGGGCACCCTGTGGCACCCGCGCCCCGATCTCTGGAGCCTCCACGTGTGGCTCCTGGACGGCTCGAAGTAGGTTTGAGTACCCTTCCACCAGCGGTGGCGGCTACCATCACTTCCGCTAGAGCGTCGTCCACGAGACACGTCTATGCGTTGAAGTGGAACCTCTTCGTCGACTGGTGCTCTTCTCACCGAGAAGACCCCCGGAGATGCTCGATCAGCGTTGTGCTTTCCTTCCTTCAGCAAGGGTTGGAGCGAAGGCTGTCTCCCTCCACCCTTAAGGTCTATGTTGCCGCCATTGCCGCACATCATGACCCCGTCGAAGGTAAGTCGGTAGGGAAGCACAACCTGGTCATCAGGTTCCTGAGAGGAGCGAGGAGACTATATCCTCCTCGCCCTCCTCTCGTTCCCTCTTGGGACCTCTCAGTGGTTCTAACTGCCCTGAAGAGTGCTCCCTTTGAGCCTCTGCAATCAGTTGAGCTTAAGTTCCTGTCTATGAAGACAGCGCTCCTGGTTGCACTGGCCTCCATCAAGAGGGTAGGGGACCTGCACGCATTCTCCGTCGACGAAGCGTGCCTGGAATTCGGACCGGCTTTCTCTCACGTGATCCTGAGACCCCGGCCCGGATATGTGCCCAAGGTTTCTACCACTCCCTTTCGGGACCAGGTGGTGAACCTGCAAGCGCTGCCCCCGGAGGAGGCAGACCCAGCCTTGGCACTGCTCTGTCCAGTACGCGCTCTTCGCGCCTATGTAGACAGGACGCAGTGTTTCAGGACCTCAGACCAGCTCTTTGTCTGTTATGGTGGGAAGCTGAAGGGAAAGGCTCTCTCCAAGCAAAGGTTGTCTCACTGGATAGTGGACGCCATTGCCTTGGCATACCAGCAGCAAGGTCGACCGTGCCCCCTTGGTGTGACGGCCCACTCCACCCGGAGTGTGGCATCCTCTTGGGCTCTAGCGCATGGCGCCTCGCTAACAGACATCTGCAGAGCTGCAGGCTGGGCGACACCTAACACATTCGCCAGATTCTATAATCTCCGAGTGGAGCCTGTGTCCTCTCATGTACTCGCTTCAACTAGCTAGTACCGGACCCGCTCAGGTGTCTTTGCTTGCTCGCCATTCCACTCCACGGACTGGATACGTGCGATATTCTCCTCAGGTGAGCTTCCCCGAAAGCCCTGAGCTCCTCCAGCACTCCTGACGTCGGCGCCAGTGTCTCTTGCCTGCGCGTCGGCTAGGTGCCTCCCGTGTGCATGGTCCCTCCCCTGAGCGACCCCCACATGTGTATTTCCACTGTAAGCCTCTCTGAGCATGTGTCTTTCCCTTGGCAAGCCACCTTGCCACCCCTGGGGTTGAAATATTCCACCTGCGGCTGGACACCCCAGTGTTCTCCATATGTTTCCTTCGGGTCATATGTGTATTCTCTAAGCCAACCCCCCCCCCCCCCCCCCCCCCGCCCTCTGGGTTGGCATTAATTGCATACTTCCCCTAGCTTGGGATATGCTTCCCAGTGTACCTTGGTATTCCTGTGTTAAATGGAGTCCTTCGTCCAGTCTATGACAGGGATCTCGATTTACGCAGGGCACTGGAAGACAGCTGAGAAGGTGGCGTGATTAGACTGATAACCCCATTCGTCGTCATCCGACGTAACTCGGAGTGACAACGAAAGGGAACGTCTACGGTTACGTATGTAACCCTCGTTCCCTGAGAAGGGAACGGAGACGTTACGTCTGCCTGCCACTTTCCGCTGTACCGCGGGGATCGCCTGAGCTCAGTCTTGGCTCCTCAGCGAAGAAACATAAACTGCTGTTGCAGACTTCCTCCTTTTATACCCACGAGGTGGGGCGGAGTTACGTCATGCAAATTCCGCAGACCCATGGCATTTCTTTGCCATTGGCTCGTTTTGTAATACTCGAAGTTGATAGGCTTTCTTTGCAAAACCCAATTCGTCGTCATCCGACGTAACGTCTCCGTTCCCTACTCAGGGAACGAGGGTTACATACGTAACCGTAGACGTTTTCCCCATAGCGTAAGATATTACGCAGTACGAGAGATACTCTCGTAAGAGAACATAGCGTTTTCATAACTAAATGAGAATGTTAGCAAGATGTTCTTGGAACATATTAATGTTAATTGCAAATGATGGCATGTACTGTACCTGTGTAGTCTTGGGCACAGTTTGGATCCTGGTTTCCATCGTTGTGGTCTTTAGTGGAGAACCTGAAGCCAGTGTGTTCGTCCACACCGGAGCTGGACTCAGCCGACTGCAGCTTCAGATGTATGGTGTAGTTGGAGGCAGCGTCCTCCAGGATATACTGATAAACTATGAAATAATTCTCTTTTGTCCAGTCCTCTATCTGGACGTGCAGGAGAGAATGTCCCTGAAGGGCAACAGCATAGATCTTCTTCAGCCCCAGCCAGAACTCACCTATCAAACACAGACATCTGAGACATCTAGCTCTCTTTATAGTGTTATAAATTCCAATATTACTTTGGAATATTATGGCATTCCAATATCATAATATATACAGTATGGTGTGATCTAGTATATGCATTATTTCACATATTTACATATTAACATCACTCGTTTTAATAATTCCACAGTTTAGATAGAGTATATAAAATGATTAAAAATAAAATTATTATTATTATTAAATGTATATCAGCCAAGTTGCATGCAACCATATTAATTAGTTCAATGTTGCTCTCGTAATGAAAATGATGCTTTCATGGTATGTGTAGTTTTGTTTCCCTGAAATGTATTATGTATTATTCTGAGAAAATGCTGAATATGCCTTTGCCACTCACTTTCTTTTCAATGTTATGATCTTTCCGACATCATTTTGACATTCTGACATTTTGTTGGTCATTTCAATCATGTTTCAAACAGGAATAAGCTTCTGGAACACTGAAATTTAGTATAGGATTTACTTTGAAACCATTTGAGTGAAATTTTTAAGTAGAAAGACTGAAATAGTATTTTTTGTAAAACATGCTTCAATAATCTTTGTTTTATTTGCAACTTCAAAGACTTGTTTTTTTTTTTTTTTTTTACAGTGTATACAGTTAGTTACATTGGTTGGTCAAGCTCAATATTTCAACTTTGTAAGGGTAAAAAATAATCAGATTTCTTTTTTTTTATATAGATTTTCGTTTTCAGTTAATAGTTGTTGTTTTTAATGATCCACTAGTTTTCCACTGACCTTCAATCCCTTATTTTAAATTTTATGACTGGAACAAAATATTTTATAAAATACATTTTAGAATATTTATATTTATTTTTGTATTTTTGTCATTTGCCCACTACCAGAAATGTTTAAATCTATTCAAATGAAATTTAGTTTATGCATTTCAAAAACACACTATAAAAAAATTGCTGCATTATATTTTTAAGTCAACTTGGTTGTGTAAGTCATTTAAACTTAAAGTACATTAAACTGACTAAATGAAATTTAGTTTATGCATTTCAAAAACACACTATAAAAAAATTGCTGCATTATATTTTTAAGTCAACTTGGTTGTGTAAGTCATTTAAACTTAAAGTACATTAAACTGACTTTAAAAATTAGTTGATTCTTGTATAACTTATAAAAAAGTTGATAATTGCTTAACTTATTTTGATGAGTTAAAGCAATGTTAAAATATATGTCATCACTTATTGATCATATATTTTTTTAGCATGCACTGTGACACAAGGCTCTAACCACACGCATGACACTGTATTTCTTCAGTAAATATTTTGAAAGATATTATGCCTGAGAACAGATTAGGACAAGAAAGGCAACATCATAAAAGTGGAATGCTGGTCAAATTGCATACTATGAAATGATGTTGTAAAAAGTGATACTAAAAGTAGAATGTTAAGATGTCAGACTTTCTCAACACCAAACGCACAGCACTCCATTGCTCCGAACTATAATCACAGACTGAACACATTTACTCAAGTTTATGAGCACAACTTCCTTGATTTAACTCACTGCTGAAGTCTCCAAATCCATCTTCATACTTCTCCCAGGACTGATCAAAGTCCACAGAGCCGTCATGTCTGCGCTGGATGACAGTGAACACTCCCTCTGTAGATGACAGACCAGTATGCCATATAGTCATCTCAAAGTTTAATGAGTCTTTTTTTGTGGTTGTTGTTGTTGTTGTTGAAGGGAAACCACTCTGAATGTTTTAAGAATTCAGAGATGTGAGAAAGAAATATGCTTTATTCTTACCCTCGGTGAATTCACAATTCACAAGAAAGGTTTTTGACTCGTGTGGTTTAATAGCATACAGGCCGCTGAATTTCTGTCCTCGGTTGAAGACCTCGCCGCAGTCTTTTGGAAGATCTACAACACAACGTGACATGCTGGTATGTAACTGAACAGATGCAGTAAAATTTTTCAAAGCCATTCATTCCTGCCTCCCCTACCGCTTGAGAAGCTCCCATCGGATGTGAAGTACGGAAGGTATCCGTAGATGCTGTTGGTTTGGCGGTTCCTTTGCAAGTTTTCAGCAGTTTTCTGGATGCTGAGCTAGATAGCAATTTTGAAAACACAGTTTTACTCAAAAAACTTTATAGTCTATTCACACCAAGGACAGTAGCTACAATAACTATGAAGTTTTAATAATAATTCTAATTCTAACTGCAGCGCATGCTTAAAGAAACAATGTTATTGTGTATTGGTGTGGATGCTAATATAGTTATCGCTGTTCCAATAGGTAAATAAAGGGTTGAAATGCACAAATACCACAACATTTCAGCTATAGTCACATCATGTATCAACATCATCTGTAAAAAGAGATTTTGGATTGGAGCATGATAAAGGTTCAATGACAAACGATAAATAAAATATATAAAAAATCTTATGCCAACACTTATGTCATATTCTAATTCTATGAGAATAGCAGTCAACAGTGCAGAGGAACAATATTGTTGGAATCACTTTCAAAACGATTTTTTCCATCTGATGAACAATAAAAACATTAACAGCCAATCAGAATCCATTATGCTTTCAAGAGCTAGAGCATTTAAAGTCACAGTGAAATCAAAAGTGACAATTCTTATTTTTTATGGGATATTGCAGTATTTATTATGAATGATTTATTCGTGCACATATCTTTTTTTTTTTATTCATGTGGCCTCATAATCTTTAATCAAAATAACTTCCCCTCCCTCTTGCTCATCTCTTCTCTTCTCTGATGATGTGTTTATTGACGTGAGGGCGGGACAACCTTTCACTCACATGACATCATAGCAATAGCCATCCACAATCATCCAATCAATTCCTGATAGAAAAAATCAAGCCCCACCAAACATTTATCATCTTTTTCAAGAAGCTGTTTCACTCAGATATACAACCCCAAATCAGAAAAAGTTGTGACATTTTGTAAAATGCAATAAAATCAAGAATCTGTGATTTTTTTAATTCTATTTAACCTTTTATTTACTGACAGAAGTACAAAGAAACGTTTCCCAATGTTTTCACTGACCAACATAATTGTATTTTGTAAATATGAACAAATTTTGATTTTGATGGCTGCAACACACCCCAAAAAAGTTGGGACAGAGACCAAATAAAAGTGAAAAGATTATCCAAATTAGATTATCCAACTATTTTGAAACAGTCCACAATGAGCAGGTGAATTGGTAATAGTTGAGGGTATCATGTTTGGGTGTAAAAGTGCTTCTCAGTCTTTTTAAGCAAAGATGGGTCATGGCTCATCACTTTGTGCCAAAATCTTGAGAGAATTGTCAAACAATAAAAAATCCCATTTCTCAATGCAAGATTGCAAAGAATTTATGCCTTTCATCATCTTCCATACATAATATTGTCACAAGATTCAGGGAATCCAGAGAAATCTCAGTCTGTGTTGGGTAAGGCAGTAAACCTCTGTTGAATGTGCGTGACCTTTGAGCCCTCAGATGGCATTGCACAAGATACCATCATGTTACTCTGTTAAATACAGACACATGTGCTCAGGAGTAATTTGGAAAATCGTTTTCACTGAACACAGTCTGACTCTGCATTAAGAAATGCCACTTGAATCTCTGTTACGCAAGGAGAAAGCTTTACATCAGTTCCTTGTGGAGATGCCGGCGAGTTCTCTGGGGCTGAGCTCATCTCAGATGGTCTAGAAGACAGTAGGAATGTGTACTGTGGTCAGATGAGTCCATGTTTCAGCTTGTTTTTGGAAAAAAATGGACACCGAGTTCTCAGTCCCAAAGACGAAAGGGACCAACCAGATTTTCACCAGCGACAGGTGCAAAAGCAAACATCTGTGCTGGTATTGAGGTGCATCATTGCAAACGGTATGGGTAACTTGCATTATTGTGAAGGTACCATTGACATGGAGGCATGTATTTGGATTGTACAGAGACAAAAACTGCCATCAAGATGACATCTTTCCTGGGAAGCAAGACAATGCCAGGCCTCATTCTGCACGTGCTACAACTGAGTGGTTTCTAGACACTCTGCACCATAGAAGGGATGTGCCTGCCTGTTTACTGCAGTCCATATGTGTCTCTTATGGAAAATGTATGACTCATCATGAAAAGGAGAATCAGGCAACGATGACCACAGACGGCTTGAGCGGCTGTCTTGTATCAGACAAGATTGGGCAAATATTCCACTAGCAAAACTCCAACAATTAGTATCCTCAACTCCCAAATGATTAAAAAGTGCAATTAAAAGGAAAGGTGAAGTGACACAGTGGTAAACACGCCTCTGTCCCAACTTTTTTGGGGTGTGTTGCAGCCATCAAAATCAAAATTTGTTCATATTTACAAAATACAATTATGTTGGTCAGTGAAAACATTGGAAAACTTTTCTTTGTACTTTTGTCAGTTAATAAAAGGTTAAATAGAATGAAAAAATCACAGATTCTTGATTTTATTGCATTTTACAAAATGTCCCAACTTTTTCTGATTTGGGGTTGTACATAATTTGAGCGAAAGAAAGACTATCACAAACTTCCAAGTCATGCCAAATTTAAGTTTACAGAACTGCAGCGCATGCTTAAAGAAACAATGTTATTGTGTATTGGTGTGGATGCTAATATAGTTATCGCTCTTGGAGTGAATGGGCCTCAAGGGGGTTTCCAAATCCCATATCTGGCTCAGGTCCTGTTTTCATTATAGGTCTATGGGGTATTTATGCTCATTTTATTGTCTGCTGGATGAAAAGTCCCATCACTTGACAAAGTAATAGCATACTTCACTTCAACAAGCCGCATGATTTAAAATATCATTCATTTTTTAATTGCAAACTGTGCAGGATGGGTTACACGCTGACAGAACACATCCAGTTATAAATGGTCTCTTAATACTGTACTTTATTTTCCAGGCCCTTGATTTTGGTCCCTTGGTTGTTGAGCTGCTCACTTTGTTCATTCACAGCCTTCAGCAGATCAGTGACACTCTTTTCCTGGGTCTGGATTATCTCCTAATAGACAACAGCAACATCTTAGCATTTTTTCACCATCCTGGTCACTGTATATGGACACTTCACAATTCACATCTGCTAGAGCCCCAGATGTTTTCTCTGCTGATATCAAATATAAATGTGAACCTGGCAGGGTTATGCGCCATTCATAACTGATATTATGAACTAATATTTAATTCCTGAATTTAAACTGAGGTAGCAAACGGGATATTTTAAATCAAATTTGGACTTAATTAATGCATGAATGATAAAATGTATACCTGGTGTGCAAAGTACTCTAAAAAAATGTACTATGTTAATAGGAAGGCTGTATCATTGTATTATGTTGTGCTAGAAATTTTTAATTTTGTGTTGTGTATTTAATTTAATGGAATTTTTTTCTGGCTGAAAATGACCAGTACCTTTTCCGTTTTTCTACATTAATTTAATAATATGCATCATTTATATACATTTCACTATGTAAATCATTTTTGGACCATGGGAGGAAAACACATTTTCCATGATGCACTATTTATGTCACATTGTCAGTCTGTTTTGATTTCTTTCTTTGTGTTAATTAGTTCAGTTCTGTGTTTCTCCGCCCCTGCCTGTTTGTTTCTATGGTGTTTGTTTGATTGATTGTTAGTTTAGTTCAGGCCTGTCTTGTTAATTTGCTCTTCAGTTCTGTCTATTTAAACCCTGTGTTCTGTCTTGTTCTTTGTTAGTTCTAAATGTTGCATGTTTTGGTTGTTCTGAGATTATTTTGTGAAGTTTGAGTTCGGTTGTTAATAAAACTGCTGCATGTAGATCCTGCTTCCTCCATCTCTGCAACCAATTGTAACAATTTAGCTGGTTCCCAAACTTTTAGGATCAAGTGAACCACTGTGACCTAAATTGTTAGCACCCTCTGTGACATGCTAAACTAAAACTATTAAAGATTTTTTTTATTTTTAATATTTGTTTGTTTTTTCTCTTGACTTTTTTTGTATTCTTATTCTTATTATACATTAAATTGCCTTTCCCTTCGGGAAACTCTGTTAATTAGACTGTTTACCTTAGTTTAGAGAAATATTTAGGTGATACTTGATTTTGTAGTGTCTTTGTTACACGTTACTGTAGCAATTACTTTAATCATAATAACATGCAACTAACTCTAAACCAAATCCTACCTAACCCTATAAGTACATGTAGTTAATTAATATTATTCTGTATTTAAATGTATAATTACGCTGTAAGAAGGACACCTTAAAATAAAGTGTTATCAGTATTGATATTCAGTTGTGAAAAAAAAAATATTACAAATCAGGGTGTAAATAGACATATTTTGTTGAATACAATGTTGTGGATATAAATGTTTTGCCCAAAACTTGGAGTAATTTTTTTTGAATCGCAATTGAGTGATTTCCTTTTTCCTGTCTTTTCAATTCCACTTCAACACATGGAAAACACGTGACCGATTCAATTCAAATTCACAATCATGTATTAAAAACAAAGAGCGGCGTCTTACATTGTGAACCCTGGAACCTGAATAAATGCCAGAAAACTCTTTACATGCACCAAATGAAAACAAGCAAGATGATTAAGACGTTAGGTGTGACCTATCTATAAATCATCTAGCATTTTTGCATTTGAGCCAATTCATAATCATACCTTGAGTGTGGAGATTTCAGCAACCTGCTCAGTTGAGAGCAAACTCTGGGACAGACCACTTAACTTCTCCTCCAAGCCTCCCACCTGACTCCTCAGATGGTTCCTCTCTTTTATGATATCTTCCACTTTGGAGTTGATCTCCAGCGACATACTCTTTATTTCCTTATTATTTGCTTTTAAGAACACAGTGGTCTTCTTCAGTTCTTCCTCCTCCTTCTTGATTTCACTGGCCAGCACAGAAAGTTGGTAGAAGGATTTGTCAAAGATGTTGAGCTTTTGGAATATATCATTGATCTGATTCTTGGTATTCTGCACAAAGTCCTTCAGGCTATGTCCCAGCTGTAGGAGGCCGTTCGCCAAAAGCCGAACTTCGTCCAGAGCTGCAAAGCGTAACCGAGTTCCTGTCAGATGTTCAGGCAAGGTGAGCTCTGTAGGAAAGGAATGAGACTGAGACGACACCAGAAGGAGCGACAGTAAAAGCAGTATCATGGTTGTTTCTTTTAAGCTAAGACTGCTCCGGTCCTCACTAGAGTGAGACACCCACGGCTTTGAACTTCTTTTATATGCCTCCTCCTGTCGGGCTGTTGATCATTAAACAGCATGGTGGTGACCCCATATAGACCTTTATAAATCCCAACGCTTTCCCAATAGGTAAATAAAGGGTTGAAATGCACAAATACCACAACATTTCAGCTATAGTCACATCATGTATCAACATCATCTGTCAAAAGAGATTTTGGATTGGAGCATGATAAAGGTTCAATGACAAACGATAAATAAAATATATAAAAAATCTTATGCCAACACTTATGTCATATTCATTATTGTTATTAGGGGCCAAGCACTGAAAGTGCGTAGGCACCTATTGTATTCGTTAGTGTTATTCAAAGTATTATTCTATTTTGCACTCCTGAAGTCTATGGCAGCCCATAGAACCGCTTGTGGGAAAGTTGGATTCCACACGGCCCAGATGTGGGCCGGATCTGGGCTGACACTATGTTGCTGTCTGGGTGTCACCAGAGCTTAAACCCTCTATCGCCACCAATTGTCCAAAGTTTCACTCATGTTTATGCTAATACCTTTTTTAACCGTAAGGGCTAGAAACAAAATTAAATGTCATTTTCCATCAGGAAAATGTCTCTGCCATTAGGAATATTCCAAAGAACTTACTTTTTCGAACTCCGATTTTCAAAAAAATGTAACCAGATCATCTTCAGACCAAGCCAACAAAAAAAATATGTAATTCAAGTTGATTCGTGAAACTGTTCTATAATAATGTGTGAACGAATTCAACAAAATGCTCGTCAAAATTAACATGAGGCTATATCTCTGCAACCCTTAGCGTATTGTGACTAAAATTGGTGTGTGTTATGACAACCATGACCTGAGGCTACCTGAACAGTTTTGACGCAGGGCCACCCAGTGGCCAAGAGATATAAAAAATGGCTCTTTTTGCTTTAATCTTCTGTACTTCTGAAATCTGGTCTCTTTAGATTCGGTGAAGCATGAAGGAGTCAAACAAACCCAGTTTTTCCATATCAACCATTTTGGGTGTCAGCCATTTTGAATTTTGTTGTAAAATACTATATTTTATGAATGCATTGGTATATCGTTATGAAACTCGCCCTTCGGCACCATGTGCTGACGGTACTTAAAAAGTTTCGAGACAATTTCCAAAAATGATAATAACCTTTGATCAAATGAGTCTATTGTAATGAAACTGGTCTTAATAGATTCTTTGTGTCATGCTGATCGGAGGGGAGGAGCTGAGGGATCTGGCATGTTTGTGACAGTGAATGTGTGAACTTGATCATTATTTAACAAAAAAAGCTTTTTAATAGTTACACAAATATTAAATATTATATTCATATTTTCTGATAAATAACAATAAAAACATGCCAAACTATTTTAATTCTTTTCAAGAATTACAATTGCATTTTTTATTCATTATGACATCAGTACAGCTGGACAACTATTTTTAATGTATATTTTGAATTATTTTCATAGTATTTTCAGTAGGCTTTATGTGTGTCTGTTTGTGAGCTATAATGATTTAAGAGAATGATCTGCTGTACCAGATTGTTTTGACAAGATGGAAGAAAAAGTAAGGATTTTTTTTCAGCCATAAACATCTCTTCTAGAATGTTAGTATACCGCACAATATGAAAATGTTCAGGAGACCGACAGTAATTTGAATAGTTGGCAAGCTTGCATTTGACTGTAGCAGATTGTCATGCCACAAAATTGGGAAATAGCAAAACAGTTTCTGAAGTTCTTATAGGGCCAGTTCACACAGATCAATTTTTGCATTCCATTGCACTGCTTATTAATTGTTTTTCTATAAATATGCAGTAGAAGAACATCTTGAATGTTTTTAATGCACCAGCCCCGCAGTTTCAAGTTCAACTTTTAGTTCAACTGTGTTATTTTCCATTCCACTGCCATTCAGTTAAAAAAAAAAACAGCGAGTTCATACAGACCAAATGGCACACTACGCTTCTTTTTTAAGTCAGCATGAAAAAGAATTTGCTATAGTCTTTTCTTCCGTGTTGTGACATATATCCATGTAAAATGGCTTATCGAACAAGAAAACATGTAGGGCAGGACTTGATTGTGTCCATTGGAATTGGATCGTTGTGGTTTGGTTGAGTTACACAAAATTGCTTAATTTTTTTT
The DNA here is from genome assembly GCA_026230005.1 of Gila orcuttii. Classification (NCBI taxonomy): domain Eukaryota; kingdom Metazoa; phylum Chordata; class Actinopteri; order Cypriniformes; family Leuciscidae; genus Gila; species Gila orcuttii. The sequence continues at coordinate 33,459,883 of JAPDVR010000008.1, forward strand.
GGGGGGAATAACTGCCACGTTACGTCTCGAAAGACTGCCACACCGTCACTCACTGTTTCTTTGGCATCTTGTGGATGAGGAAATTTTAGAGATTGCTCTGCTCCCAGGAGTTCTGGAGAAGGTCCGCCAGGACGGAGTGAGTGTTCTTTTAAGAAGGAGTGTCCAGTTAAAAGAAGTTTAGTTTTTGACATGCAAAGCAACTAATAAAAGTCGGTTTCAAAACAGTGGACCAATCATAAGAAGCTGTGGGGTGGGGCAAGCATTGTCAGCATGAATAGCAAACTACCATACTAATACATACTTAAAGTGCCCCTATTATGCTTTTTCGAATATTACATTTAATGCAGTGTGTAATATAGCTGTCTGTGAATGTAAACGGTCTGCAAAGTTGTAAAGTTGAAAGTGCAAGTTAAATAAAGTTATTGTCTCCCAAAATAAAGAATCGACTCTGAAGCACCTCAACGAGTAATGGAGCAAGATTTGTTTTACAATCTTTAATGTTACATCGGTCAATCACATTAGTGCTCAGCTAACGTTTGCGCTGTTATTGATACAGTTAATACAGTTCCCGCATGTGCACCGCAATAAATTTTAAATATTCACATCGGTTTGTTGATGGACATACACTTGTTAATGCTGATGGTAAGGAATTACAGTTGCAACATCTCAAAATGTACAGTACGTCAAACTGAATAGCATATCACTGAGAAACGTCCTGCTCAAGTCGTCTTTGTGATGGAGGTCCAGGTTGAACTATTTCATCCAATGTTTCATAATCGGACTCGCGCTTGGATTGATATGGTAAACTCAATGCCATTTTTACTGTCTTTACAGTGTGTACAATCGCTGAGGATTGAGGAAGCCTCAGGAGATGAAATTTAGTCATGGTAATGGTCGTTCGATTTCCAACACGTGCTGTAAGCGGTTGACCAATCACAACAGACTGAGTTAGTGACAGACAGACTGGCAGATAGTGCAGCACTTTTTATATTTTACCATTATTTTGAAATTCAAGTGGTAACTTGCCCTTTCTGATTATAGAGCACTAGATTTGACGCACTGTGGTCATTATGACAAAATAACCCTCCATTTAGTAATGACAGCTTCTTTGATTTTAAAAAATCAAAACAGACCAAAAAAACAAGGTTGCCCAAGACCGTTGTGTGTGTGTGTGTGTGTGTGTGTGTGGAGTCATTGGTCTACGGCTGCTAATATCATTAGCTCTTCACACAGCTCTCCAGTGTACTCTTCAAAATACAAAACCAACTATTAGTTATAACTACACCGCTGTCCATTGCCATATGGCAGTGAGATTGTTTCCTAAGAAAGATCATTCAGTCTCCCTGTGACTCCTATTTAAGCTGAGACGCACGATGGGGTTGTCATGTATTTAGTTTTGTGTTTTGTCTTTGGGTTCATGTTTAGTGGTCATGTGTTAGTCTTGTGGGTTTGTTATGTTTCTTGGTTAATTGTTCCCTGCGTGTTAATAGTCTTCCCAGGTGTTTCCCATTGACCACACCCTCTCGTTATCATGTTAGCTTATTTAAGCCTGTGTGTCTTGTGTAGTCTTTGTGAGTGCTTAATGTTTGTTAGCTGGTTGTTCTGTCCTGACTTTGTCTCTTGTACCCGAGTTTACGTTTCTGTTTCTGTAGTTTGAGTTTGTATGTTTAATAAATGCTGCAAATGGATCCTATTCTCTTGTTCACTTCAACCGGCCGTGACAGAAGCACTCACCACACAAAGGATCCAGCAGTTTTTTGCTCCCGCCAGGAGAATCGTCCGATGGATGAGTATGTACGGGAGTTTTGTGAATTTTGCCAGGAGGTGGATATTGAGGACGCTGCTTTGAAAGACATGTTTGGTCGGGGAATCGACAAGTTCCTTTATTCACTTATGCCGTTTGATACCCCGCAATACACACTGGCACAGTATGTTGGCTTTGCCCTTTTCATAACCAACTCACCATTCAATGTGGGTTCGGTTCAAGGGGAGCCCCACAAGCTTACTTTATTCCCGAAAGCTGTGATCGCGGCGGAGGAAGCTGTTCCCGAGATCGCGGGAGAGGAGGCCGTCCCTGAGATCGCGGTGGAGGAAGCTGTTCCCGAGATTGTGGCGGAGGAAGCTGTCTCCGAGATCGCGGCGGAGAGAGCTGTGCCTGAGATCGCGGCGGAGAGAGCTGTGCCTGAGATCGTGGCGGAGGAGGCCGTCCCTGAGATCGTGGTGGAGGAGGCCGTTCCTGAGATCGCAGCGGAGGAAGCTGTCCCTGAGATCGCGGCGGAGGAGGCCGTCCCTGAGATCGCGGCGGAGGAGGCCGTCCCTGAGATCGCGGCGGAGGAGGCCGTCCCTCAGATCGCGGCGGAGGAGGCCGTCCCCGAGATCGCGGCGGAGGAGGCCGTCCCCGAGATCGCGGCGGAGGAGGCCGTCCCCGAGATCGCGGCGGAGGAGGCCGTCCCCGAGATCGCGGCGGAGGAGGCCGTCCCCGAGATCGCGGCGGAGGAGGCTGTCCCTGGATTCGTCACGGAGAGCGAGGCCGAGTCTGTTCTCGAGCATGACGTGGAGGTTGCTTGTGGGTTTGTTCCCGAGCACGCCGTAGAGGTCGCTCGAGAGTCGGTCTCGGAGCACGTCATGGAGGTCGCTCTCAGACTTGACCCGGAACAGGTGGTAGAGGGCGCCACTGAGCTTGTTCCTGAACTGCCTGCCCCGCCCTGGTTGCAGGCACAGTTTATTTCATTGTTGGTCCCTCCCACCTCCCTCTTGGACTCCCTCTGTGTCACCACCACCCGGGACTTATGTTTGTGGAGCGTCTGGTATCCGCTCCTTAGAGGGGGGATTCTGTCATGTATTTAGTTTTGTGTTTTGTCTTTGGGTTCATGTTTAGTGGTCATGTGTTAGTCTTGTGGGTTTGTTATGTTTCTTGGTTAATTGTTCCCTGCGTGTTAATAGTCTTCCCAGGTGTTTCCCATTGACCACACCCTCTCGTTATCATGTTAGCTTATTTAAGCCTGTGTGTCTTGTGTAGTCTTTGTGAGTGCTTAATGTTTGTTAGCTGGTTGTTCTGTCCTGACTTTGTCTCTTGTACCCGAGTTTACGTTTCTGTAGTTTGAGTTTGTATGTTTAATAAATGCTGCAAATGGATCCTATTCTCTTGTTCACTTCAACCGGCCGTGACAGGGGTGACCTCTGAATTTTTAATGACAGTCAATGTTTTTCAACTGGCTCAAAAGTCAGTGAGTGAGCCAAAGAAAACACAGATGATTCTAACAACTTCATGAACTTTTGTCATGACCTTCACAAGCTGAGGTCTAAAAACAACAATTTGTGAGTTCTGTTGCAGTCAAAGCAGATTTCCAATAAATGTAAATCAGAAAGCTTTGGGCCTCTTCCAGTTAAACGTTAACTTGTATAAAGATGACACAGTAGAAACAACAAACCTGACCTTACCTACATTTCTGTCCAAAACAGGGAATATGTGTCTGTTTGATAAGGTGTCCAAGTACAAATTTGTGTGTGTATCTTAGGTTTATGAATCATACTTTTGTTGTTTAGGGCTTGGATGAATGCTTGAATTGCTCATGGGCCAGCAATCAATCTTTATCCCTAGTTTGCAGTTTGTTTGGTTTGTGGACTCTTTTGAAGAAGGATTGATAAGTCCACATTTGCCTCCTAATTATGGGTTTACTGCAGCAGAATACACACAGATTGTATACAATGCACATGATTTACAACCTTCTCTTACATCACTGATGATTCAACATGTGGTACACACGTGCATACAAGCATGGATAAGTGCACATACTGTGAATATATTTGAGAACCCCCCTTTAGACAAAATCTGAATACAATTAAGAAGGAAACTGAAATCGCTAAATTACAGTAATTTCAACACAGACTATAATGTATGTTATGATTTAGCTAGTAAAATAACCATACAAGTGAAGAATTTATTGGCACAAGTAAATAACAAATCATAAGACACGGTTCAGAATTGGGTTTATTTTATTTTATTTATTAAGGGCTCTACAAATGTGCATTTATTTTCCTGGAGGCAAACACATATTCAGGTAAATAATCTAAGCAGGGAAATTTTTAAATGCTAATATAGTTTCCTATATAGTTTCCTCTCAGAGACACCATTTGAAATTGATCCTGTTAAAATGAGTTTGCAGAACTGAAAGCTTTTGAAAACTGTAAAGGGCACTGTCACAATTTGAGTCTCTTTGTCATGTTTTTAGTGTGTTCACGTCTGATTTGAGTTTATTTCTAAAAAGAGACTGCTGCACTTAGATCCTGTTTTTAATGTTCAGTTTTGTCACCGTTGGTTGCAGCAGAGATGAAACAGGATTTAAGTGCAGCAGAATTATTTAGAAATAAACTGAAGTCTTAATAAAACAGATTCTCAGGATCCGGATCATGAACAGAACACCAGACCACAGATGGATCAAGCAGTCTCCCTTGTCCGACTACGACAAGGGACTCACTCACTCCAGGATCACATCAGAGACTTTTTTGCTACGGACTCAACAACCAGTTACAATCCAAACTCATCCGTGATGGTCCTCGAGGGTCACTGAGCGAGTTCCCAGATAATGCGAGTTCCCAGATAATGCCCTTCGGGTGAGAGGCTCTGCTTTTACGACATTCATGCAGAACCCATCACGCAAGAGTCCCCAGCCGCCAGGCCTGAAGCTTCAGCCAAGATGGACACTGTGGTGAAGAGATGAGTCCCACCGTAGAGATGAGTCCCACCTTAGGACCTCAGTAGTATGCCTGATCTAAAGCTGTTCTCACGATAACTTCTTGTAGCTAACGAGAGCTGTTTTAGCTTTACGTGTTAGCTTTATGAAGCATGCTAAATCCCGCTGCTATGTAGGCCTACAGCTAAATCCCACTGCTATGTTCAAAATAAGATAAAAGCAGTTTGTAAAAACAAGTAAAGCAAGTAGTCTAGCAGTTTTCTACCATCAAGTAATATATTTATTTGTATAGCGCTTTTTTACAGTACACACAGCTTTACAGAAAAACAGACAACTATTGTATAGTATTTGAATTATTAATGTAAACTAACAACAACAAAAAAAACACTAAGAACAAGAAATGTTTAATTTCAAAATCTATAGCTTCGGTTACAAACTAGTATGAAACATATACATTCAAATACTGTAACGCAGTATGTTGTTGGGGTTCCTGTCATGATTCCTGTCATGATTTCTGTCATGATTCCTGTCATGATTTCTGCCATGATTCCTGTCATGATTCCTGTCATGTTTTCTGTCATGATTCCTGTCATGATACCTGTCATTATTCCTGTCATGATTTCTGTCATGATTCCTGTCATGATTTCTGTCATGATTCCTGTCATGATACCTGTCATTATTCCTGTCATGATTTCTGTCATGATTCCTGTCTTGTGTTCCCCTTGTCTTGTGTGGACTTTTGTTATTTCCTGTTTTGCGCCATGTTTTTTAATCCTTTGTAGTTTTCTTTTTGATTAGTTCCTGATTGTTCCCAGGTGTGTCTTGTTTGCCAATCACCCCTTGTGTATATATACCTCAGTGTTTCTCATGGTCTTTTTCTGGTGTTGTCCTACGTGGATGTAATGTGTGCTCTATTAAGTTCTGGTTATTTGAAATCTTCTGTTTGTTGCCTCGATTTACTTTTGTTGTATTAAAAAAAATAAAACCAATAGTCACTGCATTTGGATCCTCCTATGTCATTTCTGAACTGCTTCATAACAGGCCAGTTCCCTTTCGAGGGAACTCGCGCTGCGTCGATGACGCTTTGGGAACGCCCATGCATCTGAAGCACATGTGTCAACTAGTCCAATGGCGAGAGTGAGCGTCACGGGCGGGTGACGTCACGACCAGGAAAGGATAAAAGCAGATCCGGTCTGACTGGCGTTAGCCTCTGTGCCTCAGCAAGCGCTCTGTGTTTATGGCCAGGCACTGCATCTATTCGCGTCTGAGGATACGACGCACTGTCCACTTTGCTTCTCCCAAAAGAAGTCTCTCACGAGACGCTGCGTCACTTTGCCATACTTCCTACATCCCTGTGATCGACTTACTTTGGCTTTTTCGAAGCTAACACCAGTCAGACCGGATGTGCTTTTATCCTTTCCTGGTCGTGACGTCACACACCCGTGATGCTCACTCTCGCCATTGGACTAGTCGACACGTGTGCTTCAGACACAATCACGCAGGGGCATTCCCAGAGCGTCATCGACGCAGCGTGAGTTCCCTACTCAAGGAACTAGGGTTACAGTCGAAACCTGAGACGTTTTTAGGAAACTGTGTCTTTTCCCACTCTTAGACCCAAAGTACCAGGGCTATAACTGTCAGAGACAAAATATTATGAAAGTGAGACAAAATATTATGTGGTTATAGCCTTGCACAAAGAGTTTATTTATTTATAAATCACATTATTTCAAACCAGTCAGTTTGGACTTCATATCATTTAAAAATACATGGTTTATTTAATTTACATAGTTTATATCTTCTCTAAATATATCATTGTTTTTAAAGGGGGGAAGTCATAACATAAGGATGAATTTAGGGGACAAAACTATAGAAAAAAAAGTTGTATTATAAACAAAATCTCAATTTAAGATTTCATTTGTTTTTCCTATTTTACTATTTCTAAATGGTTTGATATTCTGATTAAAAAATAATATTTTATTTTAAAATGTGTTTTGCTTCACACAGTGTACTAAACAGTGTCTATAGAAATAAAAAATAATTACATAAAGTATTGTGAGACAAATGGCACCATTTATCAAGAATGACAAACTGACAAAAGCAACTGGCTGCTATAAGCAAAAGGAAAGTGGACCTGCATGTTTCTATTGTCACCGAGTTGTGGAAGTCTAGCTATGCACGCTTGTTCCCATCACTCATGCAGGACCACCTCAGATGACTGAAGTCATTCTGTTTGGTGGGTGTCACATGCAAGCCGTGCATTTTCTTGTGGCTGTTTTATGTCCCACATTACATGTTAGTCAAACTGTTAGATTGTTCCTGTAATTTTCATAGTTAGCTCCACCAAGTAACTTTACACATTATATACTGGGTATAGAGTCAAGTTGCTACAAGCATGCAAACCCTCAAATTGTAGTGCACATAAAATATTAAAAGTTTTTTTATGCACTGCATTTTTAAAAAGTGTACTTTGTAATAATGTCAAATTAAAAGTTTTACTTTAAAGTAAGTTTTAAATCATTGTTTTAATAATCTTTTGTCATGCTTTAAAGTACACTTATTTTGGATGTGTTGACCAACATACTAAGTGTGTTAAGTATAAAGTGCTTGATTAAAATGTTACTGTAGAGTGTTATTTGATATGATATTTAAAGTTAATATACTTTAAATGTACTAAATTGCAACTACAATACGTGTAATTACAAATCTATTACAATACATAACATAGGCTACCAGCTTCAGTAAAATTACATTAAAGTATATTTTAGTTTACCATAAATGCGTGTCACTACACTTTAACCATATTTCAAAGACAATAAAAGTTAATTTTTTTTTTAATTTTTATATGACAATAAAATTACACATATACTTAAGTCCTACATAAGTGGGTCAAAATCCACTAATGGATGGATACCTTGTAATATACCTTTAAATTATAATACATTTTATTTAATTATAACTAACATGCAATCAAGTGTCAGAAAACATTACATTCCGTTTGCACACAAGTATATTAATTTAAAGTATATGTTTCTATAATAAGTACTCTTTTTATAAGTATGCTATACTGCACATGGGAAACTAAAAGGGAAAAAAAGGAAATTCCTTTTCAGCTTTTTAATCAGTTGTAAAAGTAGTCAGCCTTACCTCTTTTCTACGATCAATAAGCACCACCTGGTTGATGCTGATGTTGAAAATCTACAATAATACTATTAAAAAGAAGACCAGAGGAGAAAGGAGATACATAAAGAATGAATGGCATGTCCTGAGGGAGCCTCAAACACTCTGTGCCCTGTACTCATAAAAAGCCCTGAACTATTTTCATGATTATAATGGATGGTGAGCACTAAGTTACAGTGGATTGAATTACACTTAAAGTGTGTGGGTGGGCGTGTGTGCTTGTGTGTGTGTGTGTGTGTGTGTGCGTGCGTGTGTGTGTGTGTGTGTGTTCTGAGATTCTGACAGGTTACTTTGGGGTCCTCTTTCACACAGTTTCATGTGGGAATAGTTTTGTGAGTGCCCCAGTACTCTTCAAGTAAACTCGGACCCCCTGCCATCATGAATCCTGTTTTGAGAAACATCCCTCAGTTGCAGTTATGTACAAAGCCCCGCCCACCTCTCAGTTGTACAGCCCGCCCTCTTTCTTTCATTGGAGGAATTATGTAGATTGCCTTCCACCCACTTGCTCTGATTGGACGGGGCGGAGCCATTAAAGGCCAGAGTGCCTACATCCCACCTCCTGTTCCACACACAATAACACTGCTTATGTTTTGCAAGAATTTTACATTGGCATTGCTTGAATGTCTTTTGTCTGCCTTCCCCTCTGAAGCCTCTCAGATGAAGGAGAAAAGTGAAGAGGTGAACAGGCTACACTTCAGCACAGAGAAGACACAATACCAAACCTGTGATATTTAAGGTAAGATGCAGCCCTAAAATACAGATTTAATTCTGTCTCAATGTATTAATAAAGAACTCAGAGAAGTAAAGTCGGTCACACTTTATATTAGGGTCCAATTCTCACTATTAACTATTACTTGTGCCTCAATAAACTCCTAATGACTGATTATTAATAGTTAGTAAGGCAGTTGTTAAGTTTAAGTATACTGTAAGTACTAATAAACAGCCAGTATCCTAGTAATATGCATGCTTATTAGCAAGTTAATAATAAGAATTGGACCCTCAACTAAAGTGTGACCTTAGAGTCAAAGAGTTTGAGCAAAGTTTATTTTATTTAACTCTGGATGTCCACTAATGTACTTGTCTTTTTTTTTTACTCTATTAGAATTCTGTAAAAAAAAGAAAGAAAAAGTTTTTAGTGCAATTTGGGTGTGTCGTTTTGATTTCATATGATAGCCTACATGTAATTTGTTCATTTTGCACAAACAAATTCTCAGGAAGTCCAAATCTCAAATCTGATGAAGTGATTGTTTCGCTAAACAATAGAGAGACGTCCTGGATTGCTTAGTTTGTGTGACAGGAGGTTTCAGATGGTGACTTGAAAAGACTCTTTTTGAATTTTTCTCAGATGCTTAGTGCTCAATGTTTCACATGTGTTTGATTATACAGCGAGTCTGAATTTACTTTGCTGCACACACGTCTTCTCGTGTAACTGGTGTGCGTGCACATATTGCTGTTGGCAGAGAGCCAAGATTGTCGACATGGTCCAAATACTGTGGACATGGAAAAAAATCGGAAAAAAAGATGGAACAACGCTCTAAGGACAGACAGACAGACAGACAGACAGACAGACAGACAGACAGACAGACAGACAGACAGACAGACAGACAGACAGATAGATAGATAGATAGATAGATAGATAGATAGATAGATAGATAGATAGATAGATTGTCTTTTCTCACAGTAGTCATTTTCCAGTAGCAGAGACTCTTCTTTACACCCTCTCTCCATAAAGTGAAATGGTGATGGGGGTCAGAGAGCAGGAGAACAGATCTCTGGCTTCAGTCCTCCAGCCAACTCCAAACAGAGGAGAAAGAATGAGGATCTGAGCCAAGGAAACCACACTACTTACAGGGCCAAACAGGAAGACTGAAACGTCTGTCTATTGTGTGTGTTATAAATGTGAGTGAGTGAGAAAGTGTGCAGGACCAGCAGTCTGTTTTATGTAAAAGTGAATCAGGCCCACTTGAGTTGTTAAATGTGCATGTCAAAACACAGCTAGCATACCATATGCTATTCAGAGAAGAAACAGAGAACAGGTAGTGTCATATGACATCTTTTAAGTGAGAAGAGAAAAGCCACACAGTCATTTATAATTTATGGATTGTGCAGCAAAGTTTCCCTGTATATGAAGTAAAAACTTCAAGTTAAAGCCGTCTAGTTTGAAACTCTCTGCAGGAATTGTTTGTTCCTCTTAAGTTTCCAGTTTGGTCTTTTTTTTCCATCCTCCCAGCCTGACCTAAAACCTGAAATTGTCAATTCCTTTCAGAGGACACTGTGTTTCAAATTTTGTTCTTACAGCGGTAGCAGTTTTCAGTTTGTCATGAGTTTCAATCCAATTTGTGGTGTAAGAAAGAATGCTGTGGAGAGAAATGCATTTAATGAGAGGAGGGATATTTTTTCCCTGAGTGCTGCAAAAAAGGAAAGTGAACAATAATCATTACTGTGAAATGGAGTGTGCCGTACTCAGTGAACACAGACTACATTGTGAAAGTGACCAAAAAAAATCACAAATCTATAACAGTGGCTGAATTAAGATTCTGCATGAAAGCTGGTTGTATGGTATAAACAATTACACGCACTCATAATGATTTAGTATTTATATTACAGTTTTTTGTAATACTGGTGCGAAATTTTCAGGCCAGAAATATACTCTACACAAGTACTCAAGGGGGCATTAACATCAAATTCTGTGTCTTTACACATCCAGCAATTCATTTGACAGAGAGTGTTATGAGGTTGAGGAGAGATGAACCCAATCGCAGACAGTATGCAATTAACATGGATTTATTTAGACAAAACAGGGAAAACAAAACCCACGATGGGGCAAAACATTTACATTTACATTTATTCATTTAGCTGACGCTTTTATCCAAAGCGACTTATAATTGCTATGTATGTCAGAGGTCGCACGCCTCTGGAGCAATTAGGGGTTAAGTGTCTTGCTCAGGGACACATTGGTGTCTCACAGTGGATTCGAACCCGGGTCTCTCACACCAAAGGCATGCGTCTTATCCACTGCGCCATCACCACCCCGTGGTGGTGATCCACTGCGCCATCACCACCAAAACAGAGACAAAACAAACAAGAGATAACTAAACTAGAAAACACTTGACAAGACTATAAACTAACAGCAAATACAAGATAAAGACGTTCTTCTTAAACAAAGTACTCACAAGGAGAATCTCACTATGAGAAACATACCATGAGAACCAATGAACCAGCACAGGACAGCAAACACAAGGGGATTAAATAGGGGAACACTAATGATGAGGACAGGTGAAGCCGACTAGACAATAATGACAAGGATAACAAGGGGGCGGGGTTACGTAACAAGACAACACAAGCACATGGCCAAACACTAAGCCATGTGCTTGCACACAAAACATGATTCTGTCATGATTCTGCCTCACGATTAGGGAAAATCAAGGGCAAGAGGGCAGAATCATGACAGAATCCCCACCTTAAGGAGCGGCTTCCAGACGCTCCTCAAGGGGACATTAAACACGGGACATGACAGACTGTGACAAAGACACAAACCAACAATACATGACAAAAACTAACAAAGGCATACAAGAGAAAACAATAACAGGGTTGGGATGGAACAATAAAAACAACAAACATGGCAGAGGAGGAGGAGGAAAAACAAAGTCTTTGGGCGACTGTCCAGGGTGGGTGGGGGGAACAGGGGTCCTGGGACCACGGGGAGTGGGCTTAGGACGAGCGGTCCGAGCGGGCTTGGGTGGAGTGGTGTGGGACAAGGGAAAAACAGTCCGGGGTTGAGCCATGATAGGGGAGACAGGGGAAACAAACGGAAGTCCGGGGACAGTGGGGACTGCAGCAGCAGGCAGTGGAACGGAGACATGGGGATTGACAGGCGGTAAGGGAGCGGGAACAGGAACAGAGCTCTCAGAGTCACCGCTTCCCCAGGTTGAACCGACACTCATGACCTCTGACTCAGAAGAGACGTTGAAAGTTGTTGACCCTGGAACAGCACCCTCAGCAGCAGGCCTGGGTGCAGCGCCCTCTGCGGCAGGTTTAGGTGTAGCGCTCTCTGTGGCAGGTACAGGGGTTGGGGACAAGACAGGACAGGCAGGGACTTCAAGGATCTTGGCTAGACAAGACAAATAATCAGACAGGGTCTTGGCAGCAAGGATGATGGGCATCTCCTGACGGGCCGAAACCGATTGTAGAATCTCCTTTGTGGCTAGATCGGCCGCAACTCTCTCAGCAGATTCTGGGACGGCGTTTGCTGGAGCGGGCTCTGGGACGGCGCTTGCTGGAGCGGGCTCTGGGACAGCCATCGCGGACTCAGGGGGAGACAGAGATGGAGGACAAGAGGCTCCCTCCTGAACTCTTGTATCGTGTTTTAGTGCTGTCGTGGAGCGTCTGGTAGCCGCTCCGTAGAGGGGGGGTTATGTCACAGTGTCTGGTTGTGTTTCCCTTGTCATTCACTAGAGGTCCTCGTTCCCACGGTGTCCTTCACATTTGACTTCAATTCCCATCATTCTGTCTGTCACTGTCACTCATCAGTTCATTGCACTTAGCTGTTCCCCGTAATCATTGTTCCCAGCTGTTCTGTGTTAGTCTTGTTAAATATGTGTATATAACCCTGTCTGTTTCAGTGTGTGTCACAGAGTCCTTGTTTAATGTCACCACACTTCGGATGCCTGTTCTTGCCTGTTTCTTGTTTAGTTTCTTGTGTTGGATTGCCTTATTGGATTTTGACCCCTGCCTGGATGACTACGAGTTTGGATTGCCCTTTAAATAAAAACTACTGCAATTTGATCTCTCTCTCTCCTGTGTGTGTTCATGACAGAGAGTGAGACAGAAAAATATCATATGGTACAATATTTAAATAAGCATATCAAGTAGTAGAAAACGTGTAAGATGTAGTAGTGTAGATGATATCACTCTTGTAAAAGCTCTGGTTGACATGTACAACAGCAATGTGGCTATTAGTTTTGCGATCACACTTTGCTAATTTAATTAAAAAAGTTCACAATCATTCACTTCACACACATTTTTGCATAGTGATTTTAGAGGTTTATGTATAATCTCATCCTATGCTTTACTCCTAGCTAACCTGTTATCCAGCAAACATGAGGAGTGAATGGGTCTGCTGAATATTTCTCCTTTTATTCTGTAGAATTTATTTGTTTTGAAGATATGATCCTGCCTTTCTGAATAAGGTATTCGCATCGGGCACATCCCAAGCAGAGGTGATGCTGGGGTTATGACACTGTATGTGTGTCTTAAGTAAATGTCCACGTACTTGTTTATGTTAAAAATGTGTGTCCTCTTGCTCATAGAGGCCCACTGTCCCGCAGAGTTGACCTCAAATACACCTGTCTGGAAGATTTTAGTGATACCGAAGACCATGATTTACTGTTTCAGGTGTGTTTAATTAGGACTAGAGCTAAACTCTGCTGGAAGGTGGCCGTCCCGGAGCAGGATTGAACACCCCTGCCTTATTGGCTATTTATGGATTTTCAGGATACAGGAAACATTTGTCAGGAAACTTTCTATGAGTGTGTTTCAGGCAAGAATCCTGCAGCCCCATTTTCCTGTCAGCAGAAGACAGTATCAGCAATGCATTTTTTGTCTGACAGTGCCCATATACCTTGCTTGTTATATCAGTTCTTTCAGATCAGTCTGCCTTAGCGGGAACTGATGTATCTCATAACCAAAAAAAAAGATCAGCCCCTATTTCTGTGCTTGTCTGGCTTATCTTTATCAATAGAGTAGAATGGGGCAGACAGGTATGAAGGAAGGACGGCTGCAATTTTTGATAAGATTTTCTTCAACTTGTGTGAGCTATGCCAAGGAGTGCATCTGTGGTTGTCTGTATGTATGTGAGCCAGTGGAAGTGTTTGGTCTCAGCTGTTTGTGTGTTTACTGCATAGCTCACATTGTTTGGGCTGTGGCTGCTTCTGTGGTGCCTTGAACGTGCTGCGTGGTCAAAGAGAGAGATGAGGAGAGAGACAGATAAGAAAGAGTCTGTCTCTGTAAATCTGCTGAATACTAATGCACAACCTACTCTCACCTCAACGTGTGTTCCCAACATTTAGAAGTGCTTGATTCTGTTTAAATATACACATCAAAAGTAACATAAATGTATCTTTGTCTTCAGGGGGTAAGAGACACAAACCAAAAGCCACATGAAGCTGAAAACAGACTTATGCTAAGAACAATGTATACCCAAAAAGGTATGAATTACCCATTTTTTGTTTAGTCGTAGCATGGTACAACATTTCCAATGATCAGAATAAATTTGGACCAATTTGCGTACTGTGCATCACTTCTACAACACACCTTTGTGTTTTTCTTTTAGCGAATGGGATCTCTCCAAAAGAGAATGGGAGCCAAAGAAGACCTCCCTCCTATTCTGTAGAGACGCCCTATGGATTCCATCTGGACCTGGACTTCCTTAAATATGTGGATGACATTGAGAAGGGCAACACCATTAGGAGGGTGCCAATGCAGCGAAGGCAAAGAGGGCGAAATAATGGTGCCCTGTCACGTAACTTAAGCCTTCCAGGTTATGGGTGCAGAGCTACAGAATGGAGCTCCATCAGTACTTTATGGCCCAAAACCAAACTTGGAGACTCTCAACAACATTTTGAGTTTCAATCTAGTGACAGTGTGTCTGCTGGCTATGCCAGGAGGGGAGAGCCCATCTTCAAGTCCTTCACATCTGCAGAGATGGATGCTGATATTCAGGCTTTTGATGAGCAGCCTTTAGGACATTATGTCAGGCCAAATCTCTTGAGAGCCTCCAGTTTACCCTTGACTGTTTTACTGAGAAAACACTCTGAGTCAACCGATGGTCCAACTAGCCCCAGCAGCCCCAAGGAATATCTAATGGGGGAAAATGGTTCCTCTGAAGATGTATTCCATACATCCGACAGCAGGATGGGTAGGGCAAATGGGACCCTCCAGCGGCTCTCTACAGCACTTGAACGAGTTGGGGAATTGGAAGAGGAGATCAGAGTCATTCCTGAGCTCAAAGCTCAGATATGTATTTTGGAGGAGGAGCAAGAGAGGCTTTTAGTCAAGTTACATTCCCAAAACAAAACCACTGGGCCACTGAATGTTCCTACTGCTTCTCTACACATAAATAACTGGGAAAGTCCCTCATCTGCCAGAGAAAATCAAGACAAAGCAAGTGATGACTGGATGAATCGAGAATATGACCGGCTTGAGGAAAATGTCAAGGCTTCTTCTGAACAAGTTAATGCAGTTGCAATGCCTTCAACTAGAATTCTTCCAGAGATAGAAAGACATAAGACAGTCTCACGAGAAAAAGATCTCTTCGATAATGGAGACAAAACCAAGTCTCTCACTGAAACTCTCCAGAGGAAAGTTGTTTTGTTGGAACAGAAACTTCATGAACTGGAGGTAGAGCTGGATAAGACAAGATCTCTGCTGAAGCAGCAAGTAGAGGAGAGTCATCTCAAGGATGAGAAGATTAAACAGTTGACTATACAGCCTGTAATGGGGCACACACTGGCCAGGGTGATTTCATCTGAGATCTTCTCAGCAAGTAAACAAAATCTTGAACCTGTGGTAGAATTGCAGGAACCACTAATAAGTGAGCAAGAGATGCCAACAGAGGAGGGAATCCCCCCTCAAGTTCTGGATAAACCTCCAGTATCACATGCAGACATGGAGCACCATGTGAAAAGATTGCAAGAGCTCCTTCAGGAGCAGTGGGAATGCCTTTGCAAAGGCGACTCATCAGGACAAATGTCTTTCGATCACTTGCCGCCAAGGGTCTGCACCATTCAAGAGCAGTTAGTAACTTTAGGTACCCTTCTATCCCTCTATGTGTTTCCTGCTGGGGATGTTTCTCAACCAGGTATGACTCTACACTTAGTCGTACCTCTAAGGATATAACAGCTTGTCACTGGGACATTACCCTCAAAAGGTACTAATATGAAACCTTCAGGGGTAGATAAGGTAAAAATGTTGATTTGTTGAGGGTACTGTCCCAGTGATAAGCTGCTCTACGTGCTCTTTTTTTCTGACAGTGTATAATAAAAAAATATTCTTGGCAATATATAACATTTATTAAAAATGTGTATAATGCATTTTTGTCTTTTGTGGCCTTTCTGTGAATTTCAAGACTATAAAATGAAGGAAATTCTTCCTGTAGTGAAAGAGAACCCCAAGACAGAACAGCTGTGTAAAGACAGCACAAGAGAAAGGTAAATACACACTTTTTTTACAGACTAATTCACTAAAACAGTAACTGCAGAATACTAATGCTCTTTGACCTTCAACTTTCTAAAGTGGGAGTGTGGAGACAGAGAGAGTAAGTAATGCTATCAAACTACAAGAGCATACAGAAGTGGATGCTGACCTCAACAAGAATACGACAAAGGAAGAAAGCAAACTATGGACCACATGGACAATGGACTCCAGGGTGCAGACACATAAAAGTAAAAATACAGAATTCAAACCAACAGAAGATGTCGTATACGTAGAGACCACAAAAGAAGACAATCTGCACAAGCAAATAAGTCAGGGAAGAGCTCTAGAGGATCAGAGAGAGGAAGAGAGGAAGGTTCGCGATTGTTTGAGAGTGGACTCGGATCCGAAATCCCTGTCAATTAAGACGAACAGGTGAGCGGAACTGAATTCATCTTTAGATGTTACAACAATATCTTTCAGTAGTTTTCTTATAATTTTTAAACACAAATGGAAAACAACTTGTTTTGTTTTCTAGGGAAGCTGTTAATAAAGATTTCATAGAGGCATGTTGTTTCCTTAAAGACCATATGGATAAAGTGTCAGAACCTGATGACGAAACGGTAATATTCAAACTAACTAGTTTATATTTAATATTCCCAACTTGCACATTAATGGCCTATTTTGGGCATTGGTGTGTAATAACTTAAAGCTAGTAACCGAAAGTTTGCTGGTCCAATCCCTGCAGGGAATGAGACATGAACCATCAAACCCTTGGGTGTTTTCAGGCCTGTAGATCATTTTCTTTGATCCGAAACAGTGATTCAAATTGTTACAATGTTGTAATTTCTTCTTGGTTCTGTTCTCTTTCACAAGGCAAAATTTCTAAATGGACCAAAATTTGTTACAAGTACAAGTCTTGTGCGAGTAAACTATCCTCTCATTAGTCAAAGTGCATCTGTTTATGTTCCGGGATTGCGCTCATCATCCATCAGCTCCGTCGTTGTGCTGAACTGTTCCGTTGAACAATTAAAGCCCATTTCTTTAGACTCTTGCTAAACACCTGGTAAACATTTTTATTTTTATACGTTTTGGACAGTTGTTCTAAAATATGTTAATCCGTCCAAATTTCAATCAGGCGTTAGCAAAACAAACTTTTGCTTTTCATTCATACTGGACATTGTGAAACAGCATGGTTCATTGGTAGGTTGGGTGGGATTGCTTCCTCACCTCAAGCCAACCGCTCCAGAGTTTGTTTTCAAGTGGGTCGAGACCACCTTTGTTCAGGCGTTCTTTTTGAAACACTCCAAACGAGCCAGGTGTGAAAACTTAAATGAATATTTACTTCCTTTGCTAACATTGACTCTGCCAGTTAGACTGCCATTTAAAGTTTTTCAATCCTCACAATATGTGCTTGAAAAGGATTCTGTTGTTTTGTTTGTTGCATTTGTTGTATCCCTCTTTTGAGTGCTAACTTCAGTACTGGTCTTCTTCTTTGCTGATTTGCAGAGCAAGGCTCTCACTGTTGTGTTCCAGCAATGGTTTCATGTCTCTGCTGAAGAGGGGTCATGTCCCGATATTGTTGCCTTGTATCTCAGTGAGGTTAATTCACGAACACCTACAGTCCTTCAGTTCTTGGTCAACATGTTGGATGACAATGGGAACACCGCCCTGCATTATAGCGTGTCTCATTGTAACTTCAGCATCGTAAAGCTCCTTTTAGACACAGGTCAGTGGTAATATGTTCACTGTTTTTTTTTGTGTGTCTCCTTTTAACTGCTTGGAAATCAATGTTTTTAAAACAAGTATTTCATTGTGATGTAGACAATTACATTATAGAATCACTTACTTAAAGCTAATGAAAGCAAAATATACTTCAGTGGGAAGGGTCGCATTGACTGTTTTCACAGCGATCAGCAAATATAAAAAAAAACAACTGAAAAATCCTATTGGAATTTTGTCGAGGGATCTAGAATGATGCTAACTTCCGGGTTGCCCTTACCATAGATATGTATACATAGAATCCTCATTTGGGGCATTCGAGTGCAAGTTGACTGAGTGCCTGCAACCGTAATTAGATGCATGTAGAAATATCTATATATGAATAGACTTTAGCAGATGATTTTGATAAACTAACACAATACAAGACGGGGGTATCAGCTAACACGGCATTAAAAAGTTACCATAGTAAAAACAAAAACATTAAAAAGTACCATAGAAAAAAACTTGTAATATTGAGTTAATACATAAAAACACAAACCAACACATTCTCACCTGTGAAAGGTTATCCCATTTGAGAATTTATATCTTGGAGGTTTCACAACCAGACGCTGTGCAATGTTGTGGCATCATTGATTCTTACTGTGAGTGACGAATCAATTGTCAGTTTAATCTCTTTTGTGCTTCTTGTGAGTAGTGCTATATTTTTAGTGTGGTGAAATGTTCCAAATGAGTCACTTGTGGAGTTCCAGTTAATTTTGGATGCTGCCTTAGAAGGCGGTAGACAGGAAGGGAGTTCACTAGCGCTTAAAGCAGAGCAACTCGGTCCATATTCAACTTTGTTTGAATATTCACCTTGAGGTTGTTCACTTTTAGGGTTAGGGTTAGAATACGTTGAAATGTAGTTGCAAAGTTGCTTATAGTCAGTAGAATGTATGTTGGAGGACCAACACAATAAAGTGTTAGCAGATGTTAAGCAGATAGTCTACTAATACTCTAATGAGAGTTATTTTACATGTAGTTACTTATAGTCAACAGAATATGTTGAAGGGACCATCAAAATAAAGTTTTAGTAATGCAAATTGAAAAAGGGTTCCGTTTAAACTTTACAGTACAGTACAAAAAGTGTCAATATTTATAAAGAGTATAAACCCTAACCTAATCTAATAGACACTTATTGTGCTTGCTTAAACATAGGTGTATGTGAAGTGGACCTGAGAAACAAGTCTGGCTACACCGCTATCATGCTGGCCTCCTTGACAGCTGTAGAAACACCAGGAGACATGAAAGTGGTCCAGCAGCTGATGGAGCTTGGTGACGTCAACGCCTGTGTTGGCCAGGTGATGGTGTTACCAGCCAGATGGCACAATGCGCACTTTATATCAAATGATTTGTTTGAAATGTTTACATTTTCTGTAATGTTTCAAAAGATGGATGTGTTTGCTTCTGTTTTAAATAAATGTCTTTAGGTCGGACAAACAGCCCTCCACTTGGCAGTAAGACACGGACGTGTCCCAATGGTGCGTCTCCTGCTAGAACAGGGAGCGGATCCTAATGCCCAGGATCATGCAGGAACCACTCCACTGATCAGCGCCTGTGATCGGGGACACGTCAACATCGCGCGCATTTTGCTTGAGGAAGCAAACTGCAATGTCAATTTAAAAGACAAGGTAATTTCTCTTGCATGCTAGCCCAAACTTTAACAAAAAATAAAAACAACAAACTAGACGTTCATCTAACAGTTGTCCTTCGGCTAAAAGGATAACTTTACTGCTACAATTACACGTTTATACAGAAGATGTTGTACAAATTAGTACAACATGGCCACGATTTAACTAAAACGATGGAAATAGTTAAAATGTGGCCATGATTTGATAAGTCTTGAGAAGGAATTGTTAATTCATAGTCACAATATCTTTCTTGTCATATGCAGGCATACAAGGAAATGCTTATTGCTATAATAATTCTTACAGTACATGCAAATGAATAGCTTTATACAATTGTTGAATTCTCTTCTGAATGATATTTATTAGGTACAATAGGTGCTTATTTAATTTTTAATGTCAGGCTTTATATAGGCTATTTGTCATATTTACACATACATTAGATCTTTACATTGTCAAATTAGGCTACTTTTCAAGTCATTTTAGAATGCAAATTTTGATGTTGCTTCCCCCATTTACCTGCACATGAATGCATATTTATAATTTGTAATATACAGAAGTGAGCAAATTTTTCATAAAAAATTAGTTTATGCACTGTAACAAAAATACAAGCTGCACTTTATTGCTTTTAAACCCTCCATAATGGCTTGACTTCCAATGTAAGGGGCATTACAAACACAATTCAGTCAATATGATTGGCTGTGGAATCATTATCTGTGGCACAGAGCTGTCCCTAAATTTCATAAAAATTCTGCTTTTGTATGTTTTTAATATTTTGGTGAAAAAGAAAACAATGAAACTTTGTAGGAGGAAATCAACAGCTTTTTCGAGTATATTCAGTGTGAGTTGACAGAACCGATTCCGCTAGGCACAACTGTAAAAAACTGCGCCACCTACTGGACACAAACCTGTCTGAACTCCAGAAACGGTCATTTCATGTTAACATGATGTCAGCCTCACTCTTCAAAACAGCAACAGGACGTATATGTGAAAGACAGCTCAGGAATAAGGTGTTGGTCTAATCACTTTCTGTGTTCTGTCTTTATCGCCTCTATATCAGAGAATGAGAAAGAAAAAGAAAGCGAAATAATGTGAATGCATGTAAGACAAAATGAAATCTGTCAAGTCCACAGCTGAAACTAGCATGTTAGTCAAGTCACATCTGTGTCACATCAACACAACTGAAGATCTGCTCTGAGAACTAATAAATCCTCTAAAACAGAACAGGTGCTGTAAAGACTTCCTGCGATTTTTTAGGCAGAAGTTTCCTGTTTAATGTCTTTCTGTTCAATTCGACAGTCAGGGAATGATGAATAATTTCCACACACACACATGTAAAGGGAGAAAAATGATTTGAACCATTCAACCATTCAAATCATTTTTTGATAAAGACAAAATACATAACGATATCCACATGCGGTTTAGATCTGAGTATATCTCATGGATTGTCATCTATCATATTCATACATCTGTGTTTTGTCTCTAGGCTGGTCGCAGCGCGTTGTCTCTGGCAACACAAGCCTCTCATACAGAGATAGCAGACCTTCTGAAGGCCCGCACAGAAACCAAGAGCTCAGACAAATGCAAGGTGTCTTAGCGTGGATCTCGCAGTCATTTACACATTCATGTACAGCTACTGCTAAAAAAGATCAGCAATAATGGCAATATTAAAATTTAGAACATTAATAGTAGTTTGCTAATGTAAAGCTTGTCAATGTAAATATAACAGTCTCAAAACTGACAATAAAATTGAAAGACATTTATACCACTCTGGTCAGGAAAATGTTTTGAAATTAACCCAGTTTGATTTTTAGTCATTTTATATCAATGAAATAAACTATTCAATAAAACATGTCAAATCCTTTGGGTGGTTGACTGTGTATTTAAGACAAACACAATTGAACACGATCCTTCTGGCATCTTTAAGTAACATATTTTGCTTATCTAGAGGATTCAGTACGGTAAATCATCTGAAGAGAATCCTTGACCATGTACATCTAGATATACAGAAAGTCACTGTGGAAAAGGTAAGCATACAAGTGGGTGAATGCTGTTAATACACAGCTTTATATTTTGAGCTACAGTGGTATTGTTAAAAAGCAAACACTTTACACTGTAGTGACACAATTCCTGAGGCAGTCCAACAAGATAGTGATCTAGAATGGAAGACTAAACACCATATGTCTCGTTTGAGAAAGAACAGAATCTTAAATTAAGCATAAAAATGAAGGATTGCGATAACGTTACTGGCAGTTTTTTGCAACTTTTGCAAACGTCATTCCACCTACAATTTTTCAAACCTTTGACGTTTGTATTGCATAACCAGCAACATATGTTTGGCTTTTCGGTAGCTCACCTGTTAGACAGCATTGCCCTAATAACGGAGCATCCGCTGTGGGTCCTGTGAAACACAAGTCACGATAAAAGAGCTTAAAGACTTGTAAAAGCAGTTATGGTTGCTTCAGTGTTTTAAGCTCACGTTTGCTTTTGTTAACACTCTCGGTTCAGGGCCGTGTCTAGAGTGTGTGCTACGCTTTTTCTAACGTGATTGCAGCATTAACCTTTTAGCGCCTCTTAGGTCGCATTTACATAAGTGACCCAATTTGATTATTTTCCTCCCATGTGGCACAGATCGGATATAACCCATGAAGGAAGCTGTAAAAAAAGCACATGGATTCCGATATTCTCCGATCGGTTTCAGGCCTCATTCATAAGTGGAAATAAGTCTAATAAGACAGATCGAATATTCCCCTGCCAACGCGAGTCCGTCATTGTCAAAAGCGAAGGTGCCGAATGACGTCAACTCAAGTGGTCAACTCAACTCAAGTGATCACATGACTCTTGTTAATGGTGCAATTGAGGTCTAAGGCTCGACCCAATATTTTGCTGACCTTTCAAGCTTGTATTATCATTTTGTCTGCTTCCATGGCAAATCGTGCCGTTTTTTTTCTTCCTTTTCGGCCCAAGTCTTTCCTCGTCAGTATTGGGTTGTTTCGCCAAGTGTCTAGCAAAGTCACTTGAAGGCAAGCCTGCAACCTTCGCTCAAAAAGCGCAACGTCTGGTAAAGTCAATGGAGGAGAGGCTTCACTACACTGAATAAACCGCTTTTTTGGGAAAACAAATTTAATAAATCGACAGTGAATCAGCTAATCTTTAACATGTTTGCTCTTAAAGATTTGTTTTGGATTGATCTATTTCTAGAGTTGCTGTTTGCGGAGAGGTATGATTCAGTTTACGGCAATTCTCATTCATTTCTATGGTATCCGCAAACAAACTGTTATTGACTGTCACAGAACTCTGAAAAATGGCGTCAAGGCTGTAATGTGATGGGTTATCAAGGCACACGTGATCCAAGTTAGCCGTTACACTTTTTTCAATGGTATAACCACAGACCCTTGTATCTCCCAATAATAAGACCATCTTTGTGTATAATGTAAATGCAGATATCGGATATGGGCCACTTTTAAAAGATGTCAGCTAGGTCGTCAAAAAAATTGGATATTGTCAACAAATCAAAATCGGGCATCAAGACCTGCAGTGTAAATGCAGCCTTAATGAACATTTCTTTTACGAACTGCCGGAATACATACAACAACCAACATAATGCAACATGCAAGAAGCAACAATGTCATTTTGCAGAAATGTCACGTTTTTCCAATGAGACTGAGTTGGTTTTAAATGGGGT
Source organism: Gila orcuttii (assembly GCA_026230005.1). Classification (NCBI taxonomy): domain Eukaryota; kingdom Metazoa; phylum Chordata; class Actinopteri; order Cypriniformes; family Leuciscidae; genus Gila; species Gila orcuttii. Next base: position 33,483,012 of record JAPDVR010000008.1, read on the forward strand.
TTGAAAGCAGGCCACGTTTGGAGGTAAGTTCATCATGACAATTAGGCTATATGGGCTCAATCGTTAATTGCTGATCAGAATATGTGATCTGCATTAAAACAGTACATTTGGGTAGCTATTTATCATTTCTTACTATAAAAAGATAAAAATTCAATGAAACTCCAAATGGCAGCAGATTTTTTTATTAATTTTTATACCAATTTATAGAGACATATAAAGAGAAACATTTGAAATACAATGAGAACATTATGCCACAATAAAGTTTATGCAGTGGGAGATCAGACAGAATCAAATCAGCGTTCGTAAAAAAAAATCACAAAACAAGGCACCAAATAAAAAAAAGAAAAAAAGATTGAATTTTAGGTTTGCAAAATATAGTGCAATAACAATGTCGTTTAATAAAACTACTTAATTAAAATGTTCTACTTTAAAGAACATTTAAAAATGAAGAAAATTCAAAGAAAAGTAAAAAAATATCAACAGCAAAAATGAATAATACCAACAGCACAGAAACACTTTGGCAGAATATAATAGTTTACCATCAGAAAACAATGATCATATATTCCAAATAAATTAGTTCGTAGGCAATACTGTTATCTAAAATCTTATATACATTTTTACAAAGGTGTATCAAAAGTATTTGTATGAAAACATATTTACACTTCTCATTTCATAATCACATTACACACTGCTTTAACTTCCACACCACAAAAACATGCACTCCGAATACACATATTAATATCCACACACACGCACGCACGCACGCACGCACGCACGCACACACACACACACACACACACACACACACACACACACACACACACACACACACACACACACACACACACACACACACACACACACACACACACACACACACACTATTTAATGCTCTCTCTTATGAGGGAGTCTTCATTTAAAATCCTAGAGCGATGCTCTTTCATATTAATGAGGTAACATCTGAATGCAGAATCTGTGAATGAACAGCTGGTCTTACTTCACACACTAATGAGGAAAAATCTGTTCTTTTGTCTAAAAATGTATTCAAAGTATACAACACTCAAGACACCTTCATAATATAAAGTATAAAGGGGGGAAAAAAGCCTCAGTGAGTGAATCTCACGAAACCTGACAAGAACATGTCCAGGTCATATTTCACCACAAAATCAAAAGAAAGAAATAACAAAATTAGATTTTAAATAAAGAAAACCAAGGACTATTAAGATTTGTTGCATTGACAAATTAACACATTTGCCCCTGGTAATTGTCATTCTCAATTTTCTCAATGAAAATTTTATTCATTAAAATTTGATGTGTAATTTATGTATCATGATAGTATTTGTTTGAGGTAAGTACGATATTTAAAAATAAATTAATAAGATATAACATTTCTGTGTCAAATAAATGTTGTTTTGAACTTTCTATTAATCAACGAATCCTTAAAAAACATTTATCACAATTTCCCAGTTTTCACCATTGATAAAATCAGAAATGTTTCTTGAGCAGCAAATCATCATATTAGAATGATTTCTGAAGGATCATGTGACACTGAAGACTGGAGTAATGATGCTGAAAATTCAGCCATGCATCACAGGAATAAATTACATTTTAAAACATATCCAAATAGAAAACAGTTATTTGAAATTGTAATAATATTGTTAGAGCTATCAGAGAGCAATCTTTCAAAAAATAATAAAAATCTATATGCAAATGATCTTTCTTTTCATTTTAGGGTGAAATGTGACTTAGACAACAATACTGGAACACATTCCGATTCATTTCAGCTACTATTTCAACGTTTATTGACAATGTAGCCCTCTAAGAAATCTCTCTTTCCTAAGCCACTCTTTATGCATCACATCCTGCTTCAACCCACTGTACATAATGTCACTGCAAGGCAAGCAAGATGCATTTCATGTTTTTAACATTTTTCTTATGCCTTATCTGAAATCCGAACCCTCTCTATACCATCTCCCTGAGACAAAACGAAACATTCCCACAGCACACGACAGAAGAATGCAGAGGAACCCCTTTGTCAAAAACAACCGCACAAATAAATGTCCAGCACTTGGAATGTATGGCCTTTCAGAGCGTCATTAAAGGTCGCTACGTCTCTTACAGTGAGGCATGAGCACTAGATCTGCTGAGCAGGCTGTCTGCACATATGCCAGTCCGAGATACTTTTTTTCCAACGTTAACGTGATTCTAATGCGTTTAGATGTTAACATAGTGCTTACGTAACCTTTAACTCAGCGCCTGTAGCTATGCTAGACCCTTGGGGCGACTATCAGCTTATGTTCTCCCCTTTTCTCCACGCAGGAGATAAACAACAACATGAAAGTGAATGCAAGTGGGCGGCACGGCAAACCTGTTCCGCATGCAACATAACAGACGTGTGAAACTATGACATTTCAGAAATTACAGCTGGTGTACGTGTAGCAAAACGCTGTTCGGTGTGAACTCGCTGGGTAACGCACTCGCTCTGACCCTCACAGCATCTATTCCGACTCTGTGTGATTACAATAGGGTTTGCTCCACTAACCAGCGTACTCTGCCAGTTTCAGTGTCTTGCCAAGTTGTAGCTGCAGTGCGGTGTGGAGCCCCACAGGGACGCGTCCGCAGCCTCACCACACACTCGCCTAATTGCAAGGACAATGGCTTTTCATTTGCATGCGAGTGAGTGATGAATAAAGAATGTCTCAGAATGAAAGAATGAAGCAAACACACCAAGAAAAAGTGGATAATATTGCTGAAACTGACAAAAAAATATAAAGTTTTGTATTGATATCTTTCTTTGTTTACATCTCAGTTTTAATAGTTCTTAGGTTCTAACTTGACAATCTAAAATGTATTTCGTCAAAGTGAATAATGCATATTTTATTATAAATTAGTATTAAAGTGCTCCTATTATGCTTTTTTGAATATTCCCTTTCATGCATGTAATATAGCTGTTTGTGAATGTAAAAGGTCTGCAAAGTGTTAAAGATCAAAGTGGACGACAAATAAAGTTATTGTCTCCTAGAAAAAGAATCGATTCTGAACTACTGAAACGAGTTGTAAGTAATTCCAGTCTCACTTACTGTTACATATATGTAACAATATAACAATGCCAGTCAATGGTCTTCATTGGCTGCCCGCAAAGGACATCTACTTTGACCCGCCCACGAACACTGTAGTTGTAGCTGAGGTCTGGAAGAGTTTGGTTTGTGTTGTCGACATGTCGAGAAGACGCTGTTTTCAGCTCTGCGAATACACTTTGCATGCACTTCAGAAAGACTCGCGCTAGAATTGATATGAAAAAACCTACGCCATTGTTTGCATCTCTGTTTATCAAACAGAGGACGCTTCCAGTGCTGAAATTCAGTTATGGTAATAGGCGTTTTGTTTCCGACATGCGCTATAAGCTGTAGACCACTCACAACAGACTGGGCCGTCTGACCAATCAGAGAAGAGTAAGCTCTTAGTAAGGAGGGGTTTAGCGAGATTGACTCTTTTCGAAATAACTGATTTCAGACTCTTTGAGAAATGAGGTGATGTGCAATTTATATTATGAGAAAATGAAAGTGTTTTTTGACCTTGGATGGTGTAAACCTAGGAGACCTCAAAAACAAAATTATGAACCTTTAAAATAGCATAATAGGGGCACTTTAAAGTCAACTTGAAACTCATCTCAGCTCAACTCAAACTCAGCTCATTTTACTTCCATACTGTGACGTATTTCTGAATGAAATTAGAGTATTTCATGTGGAATAAAGCGCAGGACATGATTTTATCCTTTGGGAATTGATTGGATCATGAAGTCTCCATATGACAGGTGGTTGGTTGGAGGGGCATCAAACACATAGGAAAGAAATAAGTCCATTTTGATTTTATTTTAAAACTTTAAACTATAATAAGGCTACTGGTTAATGACTGTTAAAATAAAACTGTTATACTGTATGCGATACAGGTAAACGTTTTTTAGCAATGTAGTTAATTTTTTAAACTTTTCTTGAACAGTTTATAATTTTTTTCCCCAATATTAAACATTACTATAATTAGAAGAGATGACACAAATTGCTTGTTTGCCCATGAGCCATCAACGGTCTGCATCTGGAAATATTACTTTTGTAATCGCATCTGATTTTGTTGTTAAGGCTATAAAAAGTACTTTATGATCATTTAAAATATTTATAATTTAAATTTTAATAATTTGGTTAATTCATTTTGAAAACATGCCTAAATCAAACAAAGCAATGTTAGAAATAAGGATCCATTTTTCTCTCGCTCTACAGCTTTAGCTAAAGTGCTGGACATTGATATTCAAATAGACTAGTTACAATATTTCAGTAGTAAATTTAATACCAGTTACTGTGCTAGATTTTTCTAGGATTTTAAGATTGGTGAAGTTGAGGAGATTCGCCCCTTCTATGTAAAACGCTTTGAGTGGCGAGAAAAGCGCTATATAAATGTAATGAATTATTATTATTATAAGATAAATATAAATAATGGAGGTTTGAAAAGGCTTGGTCTGGTGGTTCCAACCAGCAATAAAGTGACGATAAAATGGACCAGATGATTATGGGACTGAAATGATAACCCTTTCCTTTAATAATCATCCAGTATTTGCATTCCAGTATTCTGCAGCTCACTTTAAAACCTGGCCATGTTAAGAATGATTCAGCTCGATAAAATGCTATTCCTGCATAGCTTGGCAGCCACATATCGGTCCTGCTCCCTGCGGTCACACTATTTCTAAAGTCGTCTCCTTTTCACTTAGTACTAGAGATGGTGGGTTGCTCTGTGTACCAGTGTGTGGAAGGGTCTGGTAAACCGGTCCCCAGAGGCAGAGCGATGAAGGGCGGGCACGTCCCGGTGCCGACTGGCGTCATGCCGACCACGGGCCCAGGGTAAGGGTGGTGATGCCCACCGAGCCCGTCAGTCCGACCGATATGAATCTCGTCCTCTTCCGTCTCTCCTGTGGTTTTGCGGTAGACTGGGTTGTCGAAGTTCATGCTTTTGGTGCTGTTCCTCCTCCAGTTGCGGTATATGAGATAAACGCCGGTACACAGCACCCCGAAGACCACTGTGGCAACAATAGGAACTGCATGTGTTTGACATACAGCGTGAGGGGACATGTTAACACATGGTTGACTGGCGGTGGAATGACTGACAAGACAGCCAGAGAGACAAACAAAATATACTATAAGATAGATAGATAAACAGATAGATAGACAATAAGACAGACAGATAGATAAAATAGACAGATAGAGAGATAGACAGTCAGACAAGATAGATAGATAGATATATAGACAGACAGACAGACAGAAAGATAGATAGATATATAGACAGACAGACAGACAGACAGAAAGATAGATAGATATATAGACAGACAGAAAGATAGATAGATATATAGACAGACAGATAGACAGGTATATATATAGACAGACAGACAGATAGATAGATAGATAGATAGATAGATAGATAGATAGATAGATAGATAGATAGATGGATAGATAATGTAAAATTAAAGGAATAGTTCACACAAAAATAACAATTCTGGCATTTATTCAGCTTTATTTATTCAGCCTTATACTTGAATGCTCTGTTCGTCACACAAAAGTGTGCATGAGTCAGAAGGATCACTTTTATGGTGCTTTTGTCATTTTTTAAGACTGACAGCCCTTGTAGACTTTATGTGTGGAAAAGAGCAGCATCAACATTCTACCTAACATCACCTTTTGTGTTCCACAGAAGTCAGTCAGTCAAAACGGAGTACAGCAGCTGAGTAAATGATGACAGAATTGTTATTTATGGGTGACAGGTTCCCTTAAATTGGCTGGATTGAAACCAATGATAGCAAAAGAGAATGTGAATAGCAGAAGAAAACTAAAACAGAGGAGAGAGGGTTGATAAGGAATGAAGAATAGGTAAAAACTCAAACATTTCATGTTCAACAGAGAAGCAAATTGAAAACATTCTTATATGGCTAAATGTTACCTAATATAAATCAAATAAAATCTTAACATCTGCTCCATCTGCAATGCAGCACACTTGATGTTAGTCAGATTTGTCATAATATTACCAGGGGAATTTTTTTCTGGGTTCACAAAGACAATAAAGTAGAATAAATCTAAATTCATGCAGACACCACACACACAAGCATCTCCATACAGCTGAGTCTGCTGCCCTGGGCTCACTCACCTTGCAGTTAGAGCATTGTTGAGAAACACTGGTGTCATATTGTGCTCAAAATAGCACAGAGCAGGACCCTAGCGGCCCCTGGGAGCCAGAAAGGTTGAAGATGTACATACCTATGGGAATTACGACACCAAGCACTGCCACTGTCAGGTTACGGCCAAGGAGAAACAACTCATTGCCAGCTAGAAGAAAATTAAAGAGAGGAGCATCACTTACACATTTGTTTAACCTATTTATTTAAACAAGATGATGTATCTGATTGACTCATTCACTAAGCCCACCCCAAAACAGAGAGACCTATTAGCTCTGACAAGCTTTAAGGCTTTTTCAGTATCCACAAATGGACAAAATTTTGTGAGGGAGGGTCGAAGTTTACAGTCGTTTACAGTAGTGAAGTTCTGGTCACATTATCATCTAAAGCAGGGTTTCCCCAACCGTTTGTGAGTTGATGAAAAGCTAATAATTAACATTAGCAAAGTAACATTAAACAAATGGGACAGAACACTTAATCGAAATAAAATAGAAATTCTTTTATTATTAGTTTTTTTAATTATGAAATAAAAAGCTGTGATTAAATTAAATAAGTATATAGTCTGTTATATTGTGTATTTTAGAGTGAAGAGTGGCACTGTATTCATTTACACGCAAGCAGCTTATAACACTGTTTTCAAAGTGGTCAATGTCAGTAAATTCTACTTCTCACGCTCTTCATCTCTGCAAGCGCATTTGCACAATGTGCATTTGTGCGCTAGGTTCATATTATTTACATTCATATTTGCACAATTGCCAAACTTTTTGTGGACACAGTTCACAGCATTTGACCAAAATAAAGGCTTGAGAACTCGACATGCGAAAAGCTTGAGGGTTAGACAGACAGACACACAGACAGACAGACAAAATAGATAGATAGATGATAGATATGTAGATAGACAGATAGACAAGTTAGTAGGATAGATACGGTAGATAGATAGATAGATAGATCAATTATAGATAGACAGACAGATAGATAGGTAGATAGACAAACAGACAGACAGACAGGATAGATAGATAGAAAGATAGATTTTAGATAGACAGATAGACAGATAGATGATAGATAGGTAGATAGACAGACAGACAAGATAGATAGACTGACAGACAGATAGATAGATAAATGATAGGTAGATAGACAGACAGACAGACAAGATAGATGAATAGATAGGTAGATAGACAGACAAGTTAGATAGATAGATAAATCATTTGCATCAGCTGCTCAGCCTCGCAGCGCGGGTATATAATGAGAAGCAGGTGCGATTGCACTTTAGTTTTTTGCTTCGGATCCAAGCACTTCAATGCTTTCTACAATAGAGTGTGAATTCAATGAGCCTTTCTGGATCTCTCCATCCTGGTGCGGGTGTTACAGCACAGCAGAGCGAGCAGTCTTTCTCTCTCTCTCTTCTCTGTCTTTTTTGTTTTTTCCAGTTTTGAGCAAACAAAAAAGCTGTTATAAAAGGTGGTAAGGTGCGCCATTCAGACCGCTCAAAAGCTGTTTTTACAGCTGGTAAGACCTGCCAGCGAGAGAGAGACAGCGCACAGACAGGTGGACATTCCTGTGTCCTGTGTTCGCAGTGACTGTCCCCCTGCGTGCTTCAGCACCAGTGAGAGCAGTCCCTAAAAGAGCTTACACAGATAGATTGGTTTCTGGGAGTAAAAAAGGATACGTACGTCCCGTCGCCACATCTGCTGCTGCCCGCCGGTGCGGCCAGCTCATCAGGCTTGGCTCCTCAGCAAAAAACTGAAGTGCAATCACACCTGCTTCTCATTATATACCCGCGCTGCGAGGCTGAGCAGCTGATGCAAATGGTTGCACTCCAATGTGCATTGGCTAGTTTAGTTTCACTCAAAGTAGATTGGCCTCTCTAGCGAAATTCCTATTCGTCGGTCACGACGTACATTTCCGTTCCCTCCTTCAGGAAACGAGGGTTACCATATGTAATTGAGACAATAGATAGGACCCATGGACCCATCCTCCTTTAATGCATTCACTGTCAAACAGCAAACTCCGCTTTCTGACCATAACCAAACTAACATATCAAAACACATCACACACCAGAACAAAACAGACTGGAAACCTGCCAAATGTATCAGGTCCAGCAGAGATACAGATGGGCTCCAGACAGCGCAGACAAATTTGTCCAAGCCCTCAGTTCTGATTAACTAAAAAATCTAATAAATACATTTATTCATAAGAAATTTGAAACAACTAAAGATGGTAATTCGGCTACAATTTAAATTAATTACATACAGGTCCTTCTCAAAAAATTAACATATTGTGATAAAGTTCATTATTTTCCATAATGTAATGATAAAAATTAAACTTTCATATATTTTAGATTCATTGCACACCAACTGAAATATTTCAGGTCTTTTATTGTTTTAATACTGATGATTTTGGCATACAGCTCATGAAAACCCAAAATTCCTATCTCAAAAAATTAGCATATTTCATCCGACCAATAAAAGAAGTGTTTTTAATACAAAAAAAGTCAACCTTCAAATAATTATGTTCAGTTATGCACTCAATATTTGGTCGGGAATCCTTTTGAAGAAATGACTGCTTCAATGCGGTGTGGCATGGAGGCAATCAGCCTGTGGCACTGCTGAGGTGTTATGGAGGCCCAGGATGCTTCGATAGCGGCCTTAAGCTCATCCAGAGTGTTGGGTCTTGCGTCTCTCAACTTTCTCTTCACAATATCCCACAGATTCTCTATGGGGTTCAGGTGAGGAGAGTTGGCAGGCCAATTGAGCACAGTAATACCATGGTCAGTAAACCATTTACCAGTGGTTTTGGCACTGTGAGCAGGTGCCAGGTCGTGCTGAAAAATGAAATCTTCATCTCCATAAAGCTTTTCAGCAGATGGATGCATGAAGTGCTCCAAAATCTCCTGATAGCTAGCTGCATTGACCCTGCCCTTGATAAAACACAGTGGACCAACACCAGCAGCTGACATGGCACCCCAGACCATCACTGACTGTGGGTACTTGACACTGGACTTCAGGCATTTTGGCATTTCCTTCTCCCCAGTCTTCCTCCAGACTCTGGCACGTTGATTTCCGAATGACATGCAAAATTTGCTTTCAAATGAGCAAACAGTCCAGTGCTGCTTCTCTGTAGCCCAGGTCAGGCGCTTCTGCCGCTGTTTCTGGTTCAAAAGTGGCTTGACCTGGGGAATGCGGCACCTGTAGCCCATTTCCTGCACACGCCTGTGCACGGTGGCTCTGGATGTTTCTACTCCAGACTCAGTCTACTGCTTCCGCAGGTCCCCCAAGGTCTGGAATCGGTCCTTCTCCACAATCTTCCTCAGGGTCCGGTCACCTCTTCTCGTTGTGCAGCGTTTTTTGCCACACTTTTTCCTTCCCACAGACTTCCCACTGAGGTGCCTTGATCCAGCACTCTGGGAACAGCCTATTTGTTCAGAAATTTCTTTCTGTGTCTTACCCTCTTGCTTGAGGCTGTCAATGATGGCCTTCTGGACAGCAGTCAGGTCGGCAGTCTTACCCATGATTGCGGTTTTGAGTAATGAAACAGGCTGGGAGTTTTTAAAAGCCTCAGTAATCTTTTGCAGGTGTTTAGAGTTAATTAGTTGATTCAGATGATTAGGTAAATAGCTCGTTTAGAGAACCTTTTCATGATATGCTAATTTTTTGAGATAGGAATTTTGGGTTTTCATGAGCTGTATGCCAAAATCATCAGTATTAAAACAATAAAAGACCTGAAATATTTCAGTTGGTGTGCAATGAATCTAAAATATATGAAAGCTTAATTTTTATCATTACATTATGGAAAATAATGAACTTTATCACAATATGCTAATTTTTTGAGAAGGACCTGTATTTAAAAAAGCAGCACATAGAAGTGAATTGAAAAAGAAAGGCAAAAAATACACTAAAAATACTCCAAAAGATGAAAAATGGTTTGACTGCGAAACATTAAGAAAACAACTTTCTCCTCGATTCACCGGTTTCGCCCTCTGAACTCTTTGGCACCTCCGTGGAGGCGGTGCTTGGGAAGTTCAGGGAGGCGAAGACGCGCTCAGCTGCTTTTAAGACCTGCATACCGCTGAGATCCGGTTCCATGCCCAGGCAGGCGGGAGGGCCTGGCCCTTCACGGTCCGAGGACCGTAGACAGGGCCAGAGAGCCAGTGTCGCCTCTCGTGCGCCCCCTCCGTGGAGGAACAGGGCGCAGAAGAGGCGTGACTCCCGCAAGAAGAGGGATCCGAGGGAGGTTATCCAGCACAAGCGCACACAGCGTCGCTGATGGATAATATCCCCGGAGGGCTTCATTACATCACAGCCCTCTCCTCTCTTCTGACTCCCCAGACGTTCATTACATCAGGCCTGGGGCTGGGCCTATGATAAGAACGATGTTCCAATGGCCCGCCTAGGCTTGGTTAGTAGAAACGCCTCTTTCAGGCATGTTAAGTGGTGGACCCCAGATTCATAAAGAACTATCTTGCGAGTCTTCACTCCGCACGCCGCAGGTGAGCTGACTGGTCATTTTAAGAGTAATTTTTTTTTTTTTTTTAAAAGAGTAAAATGTATCTCTCTACAGACCTCGTTCCCTGTATAGAGCTATGGGGTCATGTCAAGGTAATAAGGTAAGAGAAGTTTCCTGTATTATTAGGGCCCTGAAGTTCCCCGTTAGGTGGCCAGAACGATAACTATGTTAGCCTTCGGGCTGTTAGCCACCTCAAGGTAGAGTAGTTGGTCTCTCTCTTAGAACTTTTTACTTAGAGTGTTGACTGACGCTAGAGCTTCAGATAGATCTTATGTCCGGCCCACGGGACCGTTTGACTTCTTCCTGAGTATTTCGCCCCTTGAGCTCTGTTTGGGTTTTCATTAGGCTGAGCGATTCTGCAGGCCTTTGTATGGAATAATACAGACTATATTCCTTTGTAGGCTGTGGCTCCTCCGAGCCCTCAGATAGATCTATGCTTGCAGGCTGGAACTCACCAGGGCCACCTCTGTAGCTGGCCTAGGCTGTGCCAGGGATAATAGAGGCGTTCTGTTAAAATTAGCATTTTTTCCTCTGACCCTTCACTTTGTGAATGTAGGTTTCTAGCATCCTTGTATAAACAGCCTCCTCCCATGGGAGTCGTTAGGCCAAGGCCCGCCCCCTTCTCTGCATTCTGGGGTGACTAGAGTAATGCTGCGTGGTGCAGAGGATGGTTTATAAGGACATGGTAGGCCTCAAACAGGCCTCCGTGGTATATATGTCTTTATTGAGCAGGGTTAGGCCGTCTTTCGCTTCACGAAGAAGACTGGGTCTCCTGCCCGGCCCTGCAGAACTGGCCTACGGATTTAGGCCGCCAGTATAGGCTTCACTCACCTCACTGAGCTACTGCTCGAGCGCTGGGTTGTAGGTGGTTGGCTTTCATTCAAGCCCCACTCCCCTAGGTTGGGCACAGATACATTTCTGTCACCCCTAGAGCCGCTGGCAGGCCCGCACCCTGGTAACTGGGGCCTCCGTTGAGGCAGAGTGGCATATGTTGTACTCCCCTCGTTTTAAGGGTGCTAGCTTTCTTGCGGAGTACACTGCCATGGGCAATGTGATTAGGCACCAGGATGCTGTAGGCGCTGTGTAAACAGCTTATCTGCCAACGAAGGCTGTGCCATTAGGTAGTAGGCCTCAGCAGGCCTCCTTGATTGGACAGCCCCTAAGAGGGCGCTGTAGGCCAGCTCACTTTACGTGGTTGGCCTTGGTGGTTCGGGCAGTTGACTCACTGATGGGTAGTAGGCCTTAAAAAGGCCTCCTCGGAGGTGAGTCCCAACATTGTAGGACATACTCTATAGCGCTACGGGAAGCCCAATAGTAAAATATGCTTGTGTAGTTTGTTTCCTAACAGTGTGTGTTATAGCTGAATGTGACTTGCTATCAGCTAGTAGGCCCGACCAGGCCTCCCTGATAGGCGAGTCCCCAGCTGGCTGGCCTTAGCAGGCCACCTTGTACTATCACCCGGACTCAGGGCTCATAGCTACCAGTGGTTATCAGGTAGTAGGCCACTCAGGCCTCCCTGAAGGTGAATTACCACTTAAGATGGTTATCAGGTAGTAGGCCTCACCCGGCCGCCCTGAAGGCGAATTTCCACTTACGTTGGCTATCAGGTAGTAGGCCTCTCTGGGCCTCCCTGAATGTGAGCTCCCAAATATTGTGGCTGTCAGGTAGTAGGCCTCTCTGGGCCTCCCTGAATGTGAGCTCCCAAATATTTTGGCTGTCAGGTAGTAGGCCTCACCAGGCCTCCCTGAAGGTGAGTTCCCACATGCTGTGATTATCAGGAAGTAGGCTCCTCCAGGCCTCCTTGACTGAGAACGGTCAGGTAGTGGGCCTCACCAGGCCTCCCTGAAAGTGAGTTCCCACACATTGTGGTTATCGGGTAGTAGGCTCCCCAGGCCTCCTTGAGTGAGTACGGTCAGGTAGTAGGCCTCACCAGGCCTCCCTGAAGGTGAGTTCCCACAGATTGTGGTTATCAGGTAGTAGGCCTCACCAGGCCTCCCTGAAGGTCCCCACATACTGTGGTTATCAGGTTGTAGGCCTCTCCAGGCCTCCCTGTGAATGGTTCCCTAATGGTGCTGGGTTTATGAAGCTAGTGGCCTCTTGCTATCAGTCTCAGCTAGCCTTAGTAGTCAGCTGCTGAAGGCGAGCTTGCGCCCTGACTTGCTAAAGTGTTCATTCTCTGCTACTGGTTCCCTCCCGGAACCCTTTTCTCTGCCTACAGCCAGGTTTGCCTACCAGGCGGACCTTGTGCTCCCCTCACCAAGGGTCACTATGAGCATGCGGCCTCCTGAGTCTGGTCAGACGGTCGCAGGCCTCTCGTGAGGCCTCCCAGTTAGATCAGCCATTAGGCCTTCACAGGCCTCCTCAGTGTTTTGAAACACAGACACTGGGTTGATCCATGGATCGAGTAGAGAAACTCCCGTCGCTAGCAAGGGTTGGAAAGCACTATGCTGAGTCATACTCTCCGGGATATCCCGTCTCTGAGATCCGGGCCGAGTGGTTCACTGGCAGCTTCGCAGTCCCTCGGGTTGGATGCCTTACTTAACCCTTTAGGCACCAGAGGTTTTTTCCTAAAACGTTCGATTTTGACATCTTAATTTCAAAAGGCTATATCTTAAAAGTGATAAAAGATAGAGACTTTCTGTAAATTAGAGAAATATTAAGGATGACCCAAAGTTTATGTAGAGATTACATTTTCCCATCTAATTGGCATATTATGACGTCATATGGTGGCGGCCACCTTGGATTATAGAATTTTCAAGAAAAGTCCCATGTTTAAATGATAAAATGCAGAACTTCTTTCCCCCCAAAATGTCCCTCACCTTCGGTATGCTATATTGCACAATACTGAATGCTCAGGTAAATAGTAAGTAGTGAACAAACTGTGTAAATGATTACTAATAAATGGTAGAAACAAACCATATGCATGTAGCGGTTGGCCTTTTGCTGTAGAGATTTTCCATTTACTACATACAGTAGGCACTCTGATTCCATGTATGGGGCACATTTATATTATTCATATGCTTGTGATAGACTATGCATAATAGCCCCTCTGCCTCATGTCACACCGCCTCTGTTCCTGCTACGAGCAGCGCGGCCAGATCTGCCTCGCGCGCGCCGAGTGTGCACAGCTCGGACTACTGTCATTGTCATTGCGACTCCCCACCCTGCCTCCACGTTGCCCCCTAACTGTCCTATGAATACTTCGACCTCGTCTAACATAACCAGTGGCATTAGACAAAGTCTCCACCACAATACTGTTGCCGCGATTGCGGAGAGGCACACGGTCAGAAGACAAATCTACGTGGCTAGCGCGGTAAAAATCTCCCGCCTCGTTCCCCACAACACTAACACGCCTGCTAACTTCGCGATGAGCACTCCGACCCCGGGAAACATTGTTCCCACCACTGACATTGGGCAAAGGACCATCTACATTGGGCAAAGGATTCACCGTTTGTGCTTTGTGTAGGGCTATACTTTCACTTTCAGAATCACCGTCATCTTCTGAAGGCAGATATTCCCCTTCAGAATCAGGGTCCGCGATAAGACCCAACACTTGCGGGTAAGCTTTATTGATGCCATTAGATAATAAAAATAATAATAATAATAATAATAATAATAATAATAATAATAATAATAATCTAATGCAAATACTCACTGATGTTGACAATATTGCTCTGATAAAATGGCTCACTCGCACACTAGCTCCGCTTTTGTTCACACTGATTCAAAGCGCTCTAGCTCGAAGATTTTGTATAGAAGCATGACGTTTTTTTGAGTCAGGGATGAAGTATGACATGTCTGCCATTTAGTAGAGGGGAGGTCGAACGAAATTTGACACCCTATTTGACAAAATCGGCCGTTTTATTCAGTGCCGCATCTTGTCGAGTAAACTCGACTGTGGCGCCATAAGGGTTAAGGCAATTGTCCAGAGGCTCTGTCTTCAGAAAGACAGGAAGTGGCCAGACTAAGTGTCTATGTTCTGACACCAGGTCAGGCCGTCCTGGTGGCATTTCGGGGTGAGTACGTTCCCCTGAATAGTGATTGGCTGGGGTTCCTTCGGGTTCCCTAGCCACATTCCCTAGAAGGGACCCCTTCTAATTGGAAGCTGTGGTTCCAGGCCCGGAGCCGGCCCAGGTAGGCCTTTCATTTAACCATGTTTATGAAGGTTTTCCTGTGAGGCTGTAGCTTGGGCTATGACCATAGGGAATAGTTGAGTTCCCTTCGAAAGGGAACGTCTTAGGTTACGACTGTAACCTCTGTTCCCTGAGAACAGGGAACGAGACAATACGTCTCCCTGCCATGCCTCGGGGCTTGCCTACCGTACAGTCCCTTCAGACGATAACGTGATTTGTCATGTTTGCAAGACGCCCTTATATACTTCCAGGTCGCACGTTAATCATTCACGCTAATGATTCACGGGCTGTCGCCGGTCAATGTGATTGAGGTGATTTGATAGTGATTTCAGACACCTGTCACGCCTGAGGCGTTCCCCATAGCGTCGATGACGTATTGTCTCGTTCCCTGTTCTCAGGGAACAGAGGTTACAGTCGTAACCTACGATGTTTTCCTGACATCTTGTGCCAAGGACTTATTACCCCAATTCATAAGAGAGGAAATAATTTGGACCCTAATAATTTCAGAGGCATTTGTGTGAGCAGTAATCTGGGGAAGTTATTTAGCAGTATTTTAAACAATAGAATTGTAAGCTTCCTTAACAAACACAATGTTCTGAGCTCAAGTCAGATTGGCTTCGTTCCAAATCACAGAACTACTGACCGCATTTACACCCTACACACCCTAATCAATAAACACATAAAACAGACCAAAAACGGAAAAATATTTGCATGCTTTGTTGATTTCAATAAAGCATTTGATTCTATTTGGCACGACGGATTATGTTACAAACTTTTACAAAGTGGTGTAGGGGGGGAAAGGTTTATGACATTATAAAATCAATGTATTCGAACAACAAATGTGCAATACGAATTGGCAACAAACATACAGAATTCTTCACCCAGAAAAGAGGAGTGCGGCAGGGCTGTAGCCTGAGTCCAATGCTGTTCAACATCTACATTAATTAACTAGCGGTGCAGTTGGAACAGTCTTCGGGCCCTGGACTCACTCTACAGGACAGAAGCATCAAGCTCTTGCTGTATGCAGACGACCTGGAGCTGCTGTCACCCACTGCACAGGGACTACAGCAGCACCTGGACCTGCTGGAGAACTACTGCCAGAACTGGGCCCTGGCAGTCAACCTCACAAAGACCAACATTATGGTCTTTCAGAAAAAGCCCAGATATCAGGAACACAGATATCAGTTCAGTCTAGGCAGCACCGGCCTAGAGCACACGATGCAGTACACTTATCTCGGCCTGGTCATCACTGCATCGGAGAGTTTCAGTATGGCAGTGAATGCTCTCAAAGATAAAGCTTGAAGAGCTCTATACGCCATTGAGAAAAAATTCCCAAAAATAGAATTACCAATTCCAATCTGGTGTAAAATCTTTGATAGTGTAATTCAGCCCATTGCGCTGTATGGAAGTGAGGTTTGGGGTCCACTCAGTGATCAGAGCTACACTAGATGGGGCAGACATCCAACAGAAGCCCTACACACAGAATTCTGCAACATTATTCTAAAACTACAAGGAAAAAACACCCAATAATCAGTGGCGCAAAAAGTGGGTATGCGCTATATGCGGCGCATAGGGGCGCCGCATCATGGGGGCGCCAAAGCGATGGTTAAAAAAAAATATTCTAATTTTTATAAGTTATATACATTTATATAAAAGTTATATAAGTTAAATATAAAAAAGTTATATAAATTTTAGAGGACTAACAGGCTAGAGTAGGCGCCCTCATAAAAATAGGCGCCCTCATAAAATTCCATCATAGAATCTATTTTGACATAGAAGGGTAATATCGCGAGCGGGCGAGCGCGTGAGCACTGAGTGAGCAGCACAGTAGTGAGTTGTCGTTGAAACTCGAAAAAGATGAATAAAGCAAAAAAGCGGTCGGGGGCTAAAAATAGAAAAAGAAAGAGGGAAAAGGAGATCACATGTCAAGGGACGCGACAGCAGCTAAATAAGTGGATGGTGAAAGGCAACAGGTAGGATTAAAAATGTGACGTCTGTGCTTGGAGGAGGCTTGCAAATATCATAGACAGTAAAAGAAATGGACACAGCGACCCCATTGATTTCAACGGAGAAGACTGAAGCCCGATTATTGCACTTCCTGTCTGATGGCTGAGTGACTGCGCAGGCTCAAACTGAGCGTGACGACAGTCTGACAGTTTTCAATCTTCTAGTAGCTGTGCCAAGACAAATCTGAATCACCTAATTCCTCTAAAACGTTGTTGAAATATTTTGTCCCGTTGCTTTTATGGACTCTATCTATGGGCTTCTCCCTTGACTTTATGCCTCTATGTCCCTACGATTGCCTCATAGACAGTAAAAGATTGCCTGCGAGCTTCTCCTCCTGTCTATACAGTAATGTCTCCATTGTGCGACAGAAAGTCGCGTGGTTATGACGCAATCGTTAGCCTATTTTTACAAAAAACGGCTTCTACGGGGCCATAACGTAAGATACCAAGTAATGGAGCCTTTTATACATTGTTCTTTAGAAATAAATAATGGACAAATTAAGTTTTTGGACGCCTCAGATGTAAAGTTATTCGCTGTCAAAGTGACGCCAAAATGAATGGGAGTCAATGGAATGCTAACAGCAGGTGAAGTTCTGCTACAATGGCGGCTCCCGCGAGGCTTCAGTTTCCGGCTGATGGATTACCCCCTTGGCAAATATTCATGTTAACAGACTAGCGTTTGCTAACACTGGGAATGTAGCAGCCAGAGCTAGCTAGCTTAGAATATGCAAAACCGAGGTTGCTGAGCTGAAAACTAAAAAATATAAGGTAGCAAGTACAATAAATGACAAGAATCTGGAAAACAACTAATGCAATATCTCTGGTTTACCATGGAATCATGCGTAGATTTGCTACCAAGCTTGGAGGCTTGCAAATATTAATGTTAACAGACTGGCAAGTGTTTGCTAACTTAATGCAAAATAATATTGCTGATATCTACATTTAGATTTTGGTTAAACCCTATGGTACCAATCCCATGCATGACATATCTCAATTTTATTAAAGTAAAATAACAACTGGTAAATATAAGGTAGCATGCACAATAAATGACTAGCTGGAAAACAGTACTTATGCCATAAGGCTGGTTTATCATGGAAACAAATAGATTTTGTTTTACCATTAGCTGTTCATGTTAACTGTGCTGTCAGACATACAGGCTATAGTTACATCTGCTGGGTGACATGGAAGCTGTAATTATGGCCTTTCTCTCTCTTTAAAGATCTGTGCTATATATATATATATATATATATATATATATATATGTATGTGTATATATATATATATGTATGTGTATATGTGTATGTTTTTAACTGTTTATTCTGTAACTTTTTATTATTTGTTAACATTGTTAATTATATATATATATATATATATATATATATATATATATATATATATATATATATATATATATATATATATGTGTGTGTGTGTATATATATTGGGAGGCGCCAAAATTGTTGCTGCATACCCCTCTAACACTGGGTAGTTGCGCCCCTGCCAATAATGCATGTAGGGCAGAATTAGTCCGATTCCCATTGATTGTTAATATGCAAAAAAGATCCCTCAAATTCTGGATGCATCTAAAATCAAGTCCCACAGAATCGCTACATTTCAAAGCACTACAAACCCAAGGAACTGAACCACGAAAAAAGTCCCATCAGTCAGCTGGTTCTGAGACTTACTAACCTGACTAACTCTACTAACATTAACCAGTCTCAGACCAACACTGCTTCTCACACAAACATCAAAATAAACCAAATTATCAAACAGTCTAAAAATACATATCTGGAACATTGGGATCAGGAAACTAAAACACAAAGTAAATTACAATTCTATAGAACTTTGAAATCAAATTATGAATTGGAAGAATATCTGCAGAGTGCGAGAGACACAAAGCAAAGACGGATCCTGAGCAAGTACAGACTGAGTGAACACAGTCTAGCCATCGAGACCGGCAGACACAGAAAGAGCTGGTTACCCCGAGAGCAAAGGGTGTGTGTTCACTGTAGGACAGGAGAGATCGAGACAGAGACGCACTTCCTCCTTCACTGTCACAAATACAGTTCAATCAGAGACCTCTACTTCAAGAAACTCGCTAACTCACAGAACTTTACAGCCATGACTGAAGTAGAACAGATAAAGATCATATTAGGAGAGGGACAGACAGCAGCACTGGCTACCAGATATGTGTGTGTGTGTGCCACAGCCTGAGAGACAGCAGGTGAATGTGTGTGTAATGTGTGTCTGACCTCAGTGTGTTTCCCTACTGTCCACCACAGTGACCCTCAGTAATGTGTGTGTGTGTGTGTGTGTGTGTGTTTATGCATGTTAAAACACTGTGGTATCAAATGTTCACAGATATTCTAATTTGTTACACTGTTAATTTGTACAATTCATTTAATTTGTACATTTAAATTTAAGTTATGTTATAATATTTTATTATTTTGATGTCTTCATAATTATTCTATGTATTCCAAGCTTTGAAAATATTGTAATACGTACAGTCATGCCAATAAAGCAATTTGAATTGAATTGATAGACAGACAGACAGACAGACAGATAGATAGATAGATAGATAGATAGATAGATAGATAGATAGATAGATATACAGATAGATACTGTAGATAGATAGATAGATAGATAGACAGACAGACAGTATAGATCGATAGATGATAGATAGACAGACAGACAGTATAGATAGATAGATAGATAGATAGATAGATAGATAGATGATAGATAGATGGATAGATAGATAGGTAAGCTGTCAGCTGATTTGCATTTTTTGCAGTCAAAGCATTTCACGCCAACCCATATAATAATATGAACTTCTACTTAATAAGCATGTTTTAACAAAAATCATTCAGGGAAATCAGTCCTTTGAAACAATCTGTAAACTCCCCCGACCCACCAGCAGTAACTAAGATGGCTTAGCGAACGCTCAACTGACCAAGGTTTCTCCTGTGCATGAAATCACACAGACACACACTTACAGTGATGGGACAGGTTGCTCAAGGCTGGTGTGGTGCTGGATGCCTGTGTTGGCCTGCGCTCTGCTGTAGTATTTGAGGAGATGGCCGCTTCCTTTGGGCTGAAAGTGAGGAGTGATGAGAGAGTGGTTTCAGCCACACTATCCGACTGAGAAGACACTGCTCCAGGGGACTCTGGGGCCCAGCCAGCTCCTGTTTCCACAGTGTTGTTGATGGGGACAGTAGATGTTACGGCAGTGTCGTTTTGGACTGGTGGTACAATGACAGGTTAAAGGTTATTCATAAGTAAATAAAAATAAGTTGTCAAGTTAATAAAGCTTTGCTCAGCTCTAACATGCTGTCCTAAATCAAGTGGGGGGCTGGCGAGCACTTAAAGGCTCCCTGAAATCAAAATTTAAGTTTTTTAGCTTTTAGTATGAATATGTTAGCCTTAAGGTTATGAATAAGCTGGTGTGTTCCAAAACAATGACAAAATTTCGCATTTAGGAGATATAAGCATTAAAAACACGGACTGCAGCTTCTCATCACATCTTCTGTCCAGTCAAATGCTCTCTAGAATCTAAAGCGTCCCGCGCCCTATGCTATAAATACCACCTGGCCAAAGCGACTATTGACACTATTGTCATGGAGCAATATAGGTTGGAGATGTGTGTTCGGTTGCTCAAGCGCTCGAGTTTTATTCCGTTATCCAACTGTACGTTGGTTAAGAATGAAATGGCTAAAATTTATTCACAGCTCTACTATTGAATCCAACGTATCATCAGCGCTCGGATTTGCTTCCATGGTGCTGTCAAGTACGACTTGCAGTCTGTGAGGTAAACTAAACACTATTGGCTATTTGAAAAGGGGTAGAGCTAAGGCGGTATTCAACAAAAACAGCTTCCTGTTTCAGTGGAAATCACGTCAATGTATCATACAAAGCTGCGCGTTCCAAGGCACTTCAGTGGGCCTTTAAGATAATAACAAAATGTATATAATGTAATTCTTTTTGTGTGAATCTCAGATTAAACTGTTTAGTCGTTTAGTCCTTGTCTAGTCCTCGGTTCACCAATTGTGCTCACCTGGTCCTTGTGTGCTCCACTCCCTTTATATTGTGTTTCCTTGCTTCTTGTCTTTGCTGGATTGTTGTGTTGAGTTCATGTCTTAGACCTTTCTCTAGTATCGTGTTTATACCAAGGTGTGATTGTCCAAAGTTCTCTCTGTAGCTTCTTGTATCCTTGCAGTTTTTGCTTTGGGGTTTTCTTAGTCTAACTTCTCTTTATTATTTAGCCTTCTTTCATTTTCTTGGTTTACTTGAGCTATTCTATTTTTTGTTTGGTTCTGTCTCTCAGATTTATAGATTTAGTTTCTGTTACTGTTACTTTGGTTTTCTCTTTGATTTGTTTAGCATGGGTTTACATTTATCTAATACCTAGCTTTCTCCTGTTGTGGACTTGTTGTCATATGGGACGCATTGGAGGCTTGTGCCCCAGTACAGATGAAAGACTAGAAACAACCCTGTTTGAAACTTGCATATTGTGACTAAATTACAGTCAATCAGAAGACATTTGATGTTTAAGGTGAGAAATCAAGCAATCAACAAATCATTCTGTTGCTTGATGTGATTAGGACAAAACTCCTGAAGAACTAAAACTAAAACTCATGGACGTGATCATGTCCCACCTAGCCAGGACACGGTGTAAGGCACAATGTGATGAGCTCACCGGGTACACATTGGCGTGTGTCAGGGCTGAGCTCCTCGCCGTCAGGGCAAGCGCAGGTGTATTTGGGTGAGTGTTCGCTGATCTGAGGAGCTCGCAGACAAAGGAAGTCACAGCCTCCATTAGTCAGGCCGCCCAGGTTACAGCTGTCAGAAGCTGCGCACACACACACACACACACACACACACACACACACACACACACACAAACAATGATTAATCATCCATCAGAGGAGACGACAGCCATCATTCTCTGAGCCATATGGATCAAACACACTGCATCTTCAGTCTGTGGAGACTTAAAAACTATGATTCATTTTTAACGGTAAACTGTTGATGTTTATTGTTTTTGGTTCCAGATTCTGATGTAAAAATGACTTACATGCTGATTAAAACAGAAATGGCAGGCGAGATGGATTACAAAAGAGAGAAATCCAATTGTGGGTGGATTTCATAAGGTGTATTAAAAACTTAATTTAGTACACCATTAGTCAAAAATGTCAAAATAAAGGATGATAAATTAATAAATATAGCTGATCTGAAGTCCACACACCGCCAGGTTGGCTCAGCTCATGGAAAACCACAATATCATGAGGGTCATTGAGGTGCTCGGCAAGGCTGGTCACATCCTGTCCTGTGAGTCTGTTTGCACTGTAAACGGCCTCCTTCTCACGGTCTGTCCAGTACACCCGATCCTGAGAGACACAAGAGACGAGACAACACAAGACTTTTACATGTCCTCAAGAAAAGAAATAGAAATTGCTAGTTGGTTGCTAGGGGGTTCTGGGTGGTTTTAGAGCATTGCTAAGGGGTTGCTAGGGTTTCCTGCGTGGTTTTAGGTTGCTAGGTGGTTGCTAGGATGTTGTGGGTGGTTGCTAGAGCAGATTATTGCTAGTTGGTTGCTAGAATGTTCTTGGAGGGTTTATAGTGTTGCTAGGGTATTCTGTGTGGTTGCTGTGGAGTCTTGGGTAGTTGCTACGGTGTTCTGGGTGGCATTTAGGGCATTGCTAGTTGGTTGCTAAGGTGTTCTGGTGGTTGCAAGAGCAGAGCATTGCTGGTTGGTTGCTAGAATGTTCTTGTTGGGTTTAGTGTTGCTAGGGTGTTCTGTGTGGTTGCTATGGAGTCTTAGGTGGTTTCTATGGTGTTGATGAGATGTTATGGGGGGTTTAGGGCATTGCTGGGTGGGTGCTAGGGTGTTGTGGGTGGTTGCTAGACCGGAGCATTGGTGGTTGGTTGTTAGAATGTTCTTTGAGGGTTTAGAGTGTTGCTAGGTGGTTGCTAGGGATTCTTGTGTGGTTTCTAAGACATTGCTATGGTGTTGTGGGTGGTTTTAGGGTATTTCTAGGTGGTAGCTAGGGGGTTGTGGGGTGGTTGCGAGAGCATTGTTGGTTGATTGCTAGAGCTTGGTGGGTTTAGAGTGCTGCTATGGTGTTCTGTGTGGTTGCTAGGGTGTATTAAGTGGTTTCTAAGGTGTTTATAAGGTGTTCTGTGTGGTTTGAGGCTTTGCTAACTGGTAACTAGCATGTTGTGGGAGGTTGCTAGAGCATTACTAGTTGGTTGCTAGAGTGTTCTTGGAGGCTTTAAAGTAGGGCTGGGCGATATGGCCAAAAAATCATATCTCGGTATTTTTTGGTTAAATGGCGATATACGATATATATCTCGATAGGCTACTTTTCTATGTTTTTCTATTTGGATAAAGAAAATCTGTATTTATTTTAAAAAATATTATTTCACATCCTGCTCAATGATATCCAAACAATGCTGATATTGAAGGATATGGAAACAAATATAGGGAATGTAATGTAGGCTATGCAATATATTATGTGCAAAAGGTGGTTAAAATCACATTACAATCTAACATTGTAACATTACAATCTAAAAACAAAAATAATGCTTTTGTTTTTAAAATGACTAAAGCCTAAACTAAAAATGAAAATAAAAACAAAAGCACAAACTAATTATATTAGCCTGTATTTGATTACCCCATTATAATGGTCACTTTCATAAAAATATACTTGTAGAATTAAAATTCCACATTATGGCACATTTATTGTCTCCAACAACAAATATTTTATCAATATGTATATTTTAGTCAGAATTATTGCGCTACTATTCTATTGTGCTCATCTGTTTGGCACGCATGCGCGCGGCGGCGCTCATTAACGGAAGCTTGAATTTTAGCGAAGATTCACTTGCAGAAGCTCCTCCTCTCCTAACAGTGAAATGGACATATTTGTTTGACTTTCTAACATTTACAGATGGAGAATATACCTGTGAAATGTAAGTTAAGCACTGAGGAAAGCACCACATCTCAAACGCATTAAACAGAGCAAGTATTTATCTGTCAGTCAGCAACAGTATCTATCAGGGCAAGCTGCTTTAAACTTGTTAACTATATCTTACCAGTTATTTTAAAGCGCTTAATATAAGCTTGTGTCATATTTAGTACAAATTGTAGGCTACTATGTAGCCTATGTGCTCGTATCAAACTACTGTATCGATATAAACGGTATTGCCTCATTCCATATCGTTAAAAAAAAATCTATATATTGTACAAACTCGATATACCGCCCAGCCCTACTTTAAAGTACTGCTAGGTTGTTCTATGTGGTTGCTAGGGTGTCTTAGGTGGTTTCTAAGGCGTTACTAGGGTATTCTGGGTGGTTTTAGGGCTTTGTTAGGAGATTGCTAGGGTGTTGTGGGTGGTTGCTAGAGGGTTTAAAGTGTTGCTAGGGTTTGGGATTTTTAAAGCATTGCTAGGTTGTTGTGGGTGGTTCCTAGAGCATTGCTAGGTGGTTGCTTGCTAGAGTGTTCTTAGAGGGTTTAGAGTGTTGCTAGGGTGTCCTCAGTGGTTTCTATGGTGTTGCTAAGGTGTTCTGAGTGTTCTTGGGCAGGGGTCCTCAAAGACATTGGGTCTCCCTTCTGACACAACATGCATGATGGCTTGTGATACAGTCAGCAACAGATACAGTCAGCAAACATAGTACTTAAAAAATAGCAAATGCCACCTAAAACATGAAGAGGAGCCAGGCAAAGCACCTCTTCATCAATCTGCTTGCATCCCAGTTATTTGAAGTTTGCTTCAAACAATGAAAATCAATTCAAAAAGGGCATCCTGGGTAAAACAAATAACTACCTAGTGCCTAGTCTCTCACAAGCAATAAGGCTGCCAAGAAAAAAATTCTGCATTAAAAAGTCACACATTCTTTTGTGTGGAAGCTCTGTTACTGGGGTGAAATCCACAGCAGGATCCTCTGTCCAAGCTACAGCTGCCACAACAAGACCATTAATTCTGCGGCTGATGTGTAGGTGTATAAGATAACAGCCCTTCAGCATTCAGTCCGCCTCTGCTGTGAGATCAAGTCAATCTTAGATTAGTGTGCTCACCACTACTTGAGCCATGCTTGTGTGAAAATACTATAATCCTCTTTCTTCCTATCATATCCCCCACCCAGAACCCATCCCTATGTTACCATGGAGACCACGGAGCTTAAGCTGCAAAACAATAAAGGAAATTGTCCTATATTAAAATACAATACATCAATGATGTTGAACATGAATAATTCTGAACATGATTCAGTTTTACATTTAAAGTGGCTTCAGACACAGCTTCAATCAATTACCACAGCATTTCACAGCCCATAGTAGCAACTCACCTACACATGCCACTTCAATAGATGTTTTAGTTATAGATGATAAATCACCCAGGGAAGTTAACTTCTGATATTTATCCATTTTGAGACCACTTTTTTTTTTAAGTAATACTTTTATTCAGCGAGGATGCATTATTGATAAAAAGTGACAAATTTATATTTAAAATAAATGCTGTATGTATATATATATATATATATAAAGTATCATGGTGTCCACAAAAATATTAATCAGCTCAACCGTTTTCAACATTGGTAATAATCAGAAATGTTTCTTGAGCATTTCTTATTATCAGCATGAGATTGGCTGATTAGATATTTGTGTTAACGTGCAGCTGAATAGGTATACCTAATAAAGTAGACAGTGTATATTAAAATAGAAACAGTTCATTTCAATCATAATAATTTTTCAAAATATTACTGTTTTACTGGATTTTTAATCAAATAAATGCAGCCTTGGTGAACTTAAGATACTTCTTTCAAAAACATTAAAGATCCATTAAAAAAAACTGAACCACCAGTGTTGTATAAAACTGATAATCTTTTTTCAGTTTTGTTTTCATTAAACTGCATTATATAAATATCAGCATGATATTCTCCCTCCTAATATCTGCATCACACCTGATCATTGAAAAATCTTTTAAAAATGTCATTATAGATGTTTTGGGTTTTTAGCCACCAATCTCCTAAAAAAATGTGATCTGGTCTTTAAAACTGTAATTCTGAAGAAAACAAGTCCTGCAGCTCTGAAAATGCTGCCATATAAATAAATCTCCAGCCAATAGCCAACTCGGCTATAAGTTACTGACCAAACACACACATTTACCGACTAGCTGGTGTTAATCACAGGCATGTAAACACACCCATACAGTTTGTGTGGAAATAGAAGAAACAAAGACACACAGGTATTTAGGAGGCTCACTCACCTCGAACACAGCGAGGGCATAAGGGTGGCCGAGTCTTTCGCTGGAAAACAGGATGACTCTGCGATGGGACCCATTTAAATCCACACTGGAAATCAGGTGTAGTTTTGAGTCCACCCAGTACAAGCGCTTACCAACCACATCTGCATTCAGAGACACAACACTACTGTCAAAGATCCTGGACACTGAAGATCACACTTACTGATTCATAAGAGTGCATAAAGCTCAAATGGTTGAGACTTAGAGCGCAAATAACAGAAAGGAAGGACCATAATTCCTACCGAGTGTGATTCCATTGGGCCACTCAATGTCCTCAGACACCAACACCTGCCGATCAACACCGTTCATGCCAGCCTTCTCAATCTTGGCCCTGATGCCCCAGTCAGACCAATACATGAACCTGTGAAGACAAAGTGTTCACCAGAAAAAAAGAAAAGACAAAGAAAAATCATTACTGCTACTGAGTTTGAACCTCCATAAATACAACAAGGCTTTGTAACAGTGAAAATGCCTTGAGTTGAATGTTGACGTTGACCGTGATAAACATGTATGTGATGTTTAAAAATACATTAAAAATGCAATTCATAATACAGTGACTTGAATGCAAATTGATTTTAATATTTTTTGGGAGGGTTGAAATGTCAGGGTACAACTTGTCTTGATGCCAAAATGAATATAAAAGCATCATTAAAACAATGTAAATCTTGAAAAGACACCCTTATTAATTAGTATTCTTTATTTACTATTATTATACTAATGTTTTGAATTGTCATTTATTTTTATGTTTTCCATTTTTATTTTATTCATGTTTGTTCACATTCATGTTCTCACAACATGGCATTGTTAGAATTCATCATTTTTTTTTTTTTTTTTTTTGGTCAGAGGTGAAGGTTATCGCAGAACAGTCTTAAATGACTCATTAAAATAGGTTTGTCTATTTTGTGCCATTCACTATTGTGAGGAAACAACAGCATGTTTGCAGCTATTCATATAGTGGTCGGGTTATCTCTACGGATTTGTAGAATTCAATAACATTTCCTCTTTTATACTCCACAGCCTCCAAATGCATGTCAATGAAAGGCTTCTCTCATCATTTCAGTGACCTTTAAAGGCAGTCTGGCCTTTTGTGGTTTTGTTTTTTAGACTGGCAGTGTAGAGTGTGATATGTGCTCACCCTCTCTCTGGATCCACAGCGATGGCCCGTGGTTCGCTCAGATCGGTGTTGATCAGCACGCGTCTCCTGCTGCCATCCGCTGAAGCCACAGAGATGGTTCTGTCGCCCGAGTCGGTCCAGTAGAGGTTGTGCTGAACCCAGTCCTGTGCCAGCCCTTCAGGGGAATGCAGATCCGAGTCGATCAGAGTAACGTGTCGAGACGGGTCGCTCGCCTCGTGGATATAAGCACTGCAGAGAAGTGCAGACAATTAGAGCTCCTGCTATTAGACACACTGGGTCCACTAGTCAAATCAAATAACTTCAGCTGTGATTGTTTTATATATCGTGACAGAATGAGGAAAAATCCTTTGTCAACAAAGATCTAACCTGGATCACTGCAGAAATGAACATTTGTGTTCACATGCAACCTTGAATTCTTCAGAACTGCCCTGAAAATGACACAGAACTGACACCTTAATTGGCATCTATGGTTCCATGAAGAACCTTAAAGTGGAGAAAGGTTCTTCTATGGCACTGCTATGTAAACCCCCGAATGGAAACTTTATTTTTAACAGTGTTGTATCGAACAAAAGCAGACAAAAGCTATAAGCGAATGTAACAGTTTTTTGCTCTGTCAATTAATGTAACATCAGTGACTATACATGATGTTTTTTAAGCATATTTTAGAAATTGTCTTTACTTCTTGGTTTTCATTCCAATCCAGCATTTATTCCAAAATTCACGTAAAAATATTCCCAATCAAAAGTTGGGGTCTGTCATTTTGTTTAATGTTTTTGAAAATCAAGCAAAACTACAAGCAAATCTTTTTTTGCTTTTTTTCAAACAAAAAGTTTGTTTGCCATACTAATGAACGGAAAGCCAACTACATGTTCCCTTTCAAGGGAACTCGAGCTGCGTCAAGCTGTGGGAACGCCTCTGCGTTGTGCGTCCTGAAGCACGTATGGAATCAGCCCAATGGAGAGATGGAACGTCATAGGCGGGTGACGTCATCGACCAGGAAACTATAAAGCACCCCATAAACACAAGCGCAATAGCTTCTGTGCCTTCAGTCGCGCTATATGTGAATCTGTCCCTGTGTGAATATTGTCTGTCCTTACATACTCTGCACCACACAAACAATTTATATATATATATATATATTAAGAGAGATATGGCGAACAAACAGCAGTTTAGGGAGTGTGTCCCTCCCTGCTCGCGTTATTTAACGAGTGGGGATACACACGTTCTTTGTGTTGTTTGTTTGGGAGTGTAGCATGCCTAGTCAGCTTTCGAGGGAGCTGATTGTGAGCATTGCGAGCGTCTGCCATTAAGGACGCTCCGCTCCCGCCGGGCGCTCTTCGAGGAGAGCGGTTCGGTGCACGCTCCCCGCGGTTCGGGTCCCGCTCTTGCCGAGGCAGAGCGACGACGCGTATCGTGGGGATCGCATATGGATCTCTCAGCGGGGTTAGAGACGGGCTCTGCCTTATCTCTCCCTTCACCTGTGAGATCCAGTGCCTCAGTCCCGTATTCGGAAGCACGCGCTGCGGTTTCTTCCGCTCGGGCTGAGGCACCAGTGTTGCTTCTATCCAGTTCTGAGGAGCTGGATGTTGCTAGTATATATAAGGGAGATGTGGAGGATTCGCCACCTTACACTCCCGAAAGCGATGAGCTAGTGGAGGTATTAACAAGAGCTGTAGAAAAATCAGCACTGTATGGCCAGTGACTAGACAGGAGTCTGTTTCTAAATTAAAATTAGATGAGAGATTTTCGCCGTCACGAGTGCAACCTCCACGCCGGTGCGTGCCGTCTTTTTTTTCCCGATCTCCACACTGAGGTGTCGAAATCGTGGGAAAAACCGGTGTCATATAGAGAAAATGTTTAGTCCCCAGACTTCAACATATTTAAATATGGTGGGGGATAAATCATATGGTTGTTCGGCTATGCCTCGCGTGGTAGAGACGCTTGCGAGTTTTCTCTCCCTCGAGGCTGCGTCATCTGTTAAGGCACCGGCATTACCCACCAAGCCTCTTATGAATATTTCGTTTTTTGTGGGTAAAGCGTATTCGGCAGCAGGTCATGTCTGCATACTATGTCTGTTATGAAGAAAAAAAAAAAAAAACGGGCATACCAGGCTGACCTGCTGAGGGACGTGGTTCGCGAACTGCGTCAGGCGGCTGATTTTTCCCTGCGTGGCCGTAGAAAGACATCTGTGGTTAAATCAGACAAATATAAAGGGAAAGGAAAAGCTTTCCTTTTAGACACTCCTCTCTCCCCCCTGGGTTTATTTGGCGATGCTGTAAATTCTGTCATCAATAAATTCCAGGAGAAGGAAAAGCAAATAACAGCTTTTAACAAATTTCTCCCTTTTAAAAATTCATGTCCCTGGGACTGCTGGGCGGGAGCAGCCCCGGCCGTCTGCGAGCTCATCACATAGGGCGCTGAAGCAAAGTGTCGCGTCTCGTGCTCCCCCTGCTGGACAGTGGGCTCAGCCGCGGCACTCTCAGCCGAAATCTCCCAGTAATAGAACTGATCTGAGGACAGTTATATTAGCTAAGAAGGCTTCGGCTGAGAAGTCCTGGCGCCACGGCGCGCAGGACACTGAGGGTGGTTCCCGCCGAGGCGGAAAGGTGTTCACCTCTTTCTACGGTGCCCATTCCTCCTCGGTGCCCTCAGGGGCCCGTTCTGCCAACCCCGCCTTAATGCCGGGGCGCAGACGGTCCCAGCGAGCGATTTCCCGAGGGACGCTCGCTCCCTCTGAGGAGGGTTTCAGAGCGGTTAAACCAGTTGTTCCCTGCCGGTGTGCCGTAACAGGGCGCTGCGTTTGCTGCTCAAGTTACACCAGAGGCCAGTCTCGAGAGACTGGTACCCTTAGTAGAATTTCTGGCAGAGGGGAAAAGCCTTCCAAAAATATCTCATTGGGTCCTGCTGACAATAGAAAAGGATTATGCTATCCAATTCAGGTGTCATCCACCAAGATTCAGAGGGGTTCTGCCTACAGTGGTGGGCTCCGAGCAGGCTCTGGTTATGGAACAAAAGGTGAAAGCACTCCTTCAAAAGGAGGCTATAGAACGGGTTCCTCCTCCCAGTGTGGAGTCATGCTATTACGGCCGATATTTCATCGTTCCAAAGTAGGATGGGGGGTTGCGTCCAATTTTAGACCTGCGCCTATTGAATCGCTCGGTAGGGAAGCCAAAATTCAGGTTGCTCTCTATCAAGCAGATCGTGTCACAGATCAGATCCGAGGACTGGTCTGTCACGATAGATCTAAGGGACGCGTACTTCCACATTTCCATCCTTCCACAACACAGGAAGTTCCTGAGGTTCGCCTTCGGGGGCGAGGTGTACCAGCACAGGGTTCTTCCGTTTGACCTAGCTTTATCTCCCCGCACTTTCACGATGGTGGTTCGGCATCGAGATGTCGTTCTCGTTCGTATCAGGAAGTTGGGGTTGAGGCCGAACGCAAAGAAAAGTGTATTATCTCCTTCTCAGAAGACCACTTTTCTGGGTGTCGTTTGGGTTTCGGTTTCGATGCAGGCGCGACTCGCTCCGACCCGCATCGCTTCGATTCTCTCAGCTGTGAAACAAGTAAAGCTAGGCCAGCTACTTACTGTAATACAGTTTTAGAGACTGTCGGGTCTGATGGCAGCAGCGTCCAACGTTATACCTTGCGGCCTGTTGTACATGAGACCGCTACAGTGGGGGCTCAGGACCAAGGGGTTCTCCTCGAGGGGAAATCCGCTCCGCACGGTCAAAGTCACGCGGCGCTGCCTTCGTGCTCTGGTCATGTGGAAAGAAACTTGGTTCCTGTTCAAAGGTCCTGTGCTGGGTCGCGTGACGCTAATGGCGGATGCTTCCCTCACAGGGTGGGGGGCGGTCACGAGTGGTCGTCCAGCCCAAGGTCTGTCTCAGGACCATCATCTATCATGGCTTATAAATTGTCTAGAGATGTTGGCGGTGTTCCAGGCTCTGAAACACTTCCTAGCAGACCTGAGAGGTCATCATGTGTTAGTTCAGTCAGACAACACGTCGGTGGTCTCTTATATAAATCATCAGGGGAGCCTGCGGTTTCGCCGGCTTTACAAGTTGGCCCGTCAGATCCTCCTGTGGTCCCAAGGGAGGTTACTATCTCTGACAGCAATGTATCTTCCTGGGTATTTGAATGTGGTAGCAGTCTCCCTGTCGAGGCAGGGGCCGAGGCCGGGGGGTTGGAGTCTCCACCCCGAGGTGGTGGAGCTCCTTTGGTGAGTTTCGGTCGCGCCGAGGTGGACCTATTCACTTCCAAGGTGACCACGCACTGTCATCTGTGGTTTTCCATCAGCCATCCAGCCCCTCTGAGGTTGGACGCTATGGGGCAGCCGTGGCCGAGGTCACGTCTGTTCACCTTTTCCCCGATTGCTCTGCTATCTGGAGTTCTGGAGAGGGTTCGCCGGGACGGGGTCAGCCTACTACATAGTAGCCCCGTTCTGGCCGGCCCGAGTATGGTTTGCGGACCTGATTTCTCTCCTGGACGGTTCTCCTTTGGAGCTCCCGGTCAGGAGGGATCTACTCTCTCAGGCGGGCAGCATGATATTTCACCCCCGCCCAGTACTGTGGGCTTGGCCTCCGAGGGGGCCCAGCTCATGAACTCTGGTCTCTCAACCGAGGTTGTTGAGACCATTCTTCACTCCAGAGCTCCATCCGCGAGGAAGCTTTAGGCCTTGAAGTGAAAACTTTTCACTTCTTGGTGTGGAGAACACCTGCAGGACCCGGTTAACGGCCCAGTGGGTGCAGTGCTGGATTTCCTGCAGGAGCGCTTCTCCACAGGGCTATCCCCCTCCACACTAAAGGTGTATGTGGCAGCACTGGCTGCTCACCACGTCCCTTTCAGTGGAGTTTCTCTGGGGAGACACCCGCTTATAACTCGTTTCCTTCGTGGCACATTGAGGCTGAGGCCAGCAGTTCGTACGAGGGTGCCGGCCTGGGATCTGGCCATCGTATTAGAAGGTCTTTCCCAAGCTCCTCTTGAACCTATCGAAGAAGTTCCTGAGAAGTTTCTCATGTTTAAGACTATCTTTCTTCTTGCTATCTCCTCACTAAAGAGAATCGGTGATTGGCAGGCTCTGTCGGTTTCACCCTTGTGCCTGGAATTTTGCCTGGCATGGTTCAGGCTCTTTGACCTACAGTTCTGCAGGCCTTCTGTCCTCCTTCATTTCTGTCGTCTGACCAGGAGAAACTTAATTTACTCTGCCCTGTTAGGGCGTTAGACTCCTATATCCACAGAACTGCCCTGTGGAGGAAGTCAGAACAACTATTTGCGTGTTTTGGGCCACCCAAGAAGGGGCGTCCCGTGTCTAAACAGAGAATAAGCAAGTGTGTGGTCGAGGCTATCTCACTTGCCTATGAGTCGGCTGGTCAGCCTTCACCTTGGCTGTACGAGCCCACTCTATCAGGAGTATGGCGGCTTCTAAAGCCTTATTGTCAGGAGTTTCCCTCAGTGACGTTTGTGATGCGGCTGGATGGTCTTCACCGCATACTTTCATTAAGATCTATGACCTAGACTTAATTCCTTCCCCTGGGGCACAGGTGCTCTCGCCCTCTGTGCGCTAGTTCTCACATGGCGGTCACTTGGTCCTATGGCGACGCGGGTATTAGCGTTCCCACAGCTTGACGCAGCTCGAGTTCCCTTGAAAGGGAACGTCTCGGTTACGTATGTAACCTTAGTTCCCTGATAGGGAACGAGACGCTGCGTCATCCCACCATACTCCCGGCATTCCCGCTAGCGCTTCCTTCAGGCTATCAGAAGCTATTGCGCTTGTGTTTATGGGGTGCTTTATAGTTTCCTGGTCGATGACGTCACCCGCCTATGACGTTCCATCTCTCCATTGGGCTGATTCCATACGTGCTTCAGGACGCACAACGCAGAGGCGTTCCCACAGCTTGACGCAGCGTCTCGTTCCCTATCAGGGAACTAAGGTTACATACGTAACCGAGACGTTTTTTATGCACATTTTATTTGCATCTTACATCCACCATTTTGTGTAACTGATTTAGATTTTTTTGGGCGAGGGGAGCTGAAAATTTCAGCATGGTACAACTGTCTTGATATCAAAATAATGTGAAAGGCCTCAATAAAACAATGCAATTCCTTAAAAAATAGTTTAAATAGTATATATTATTATTTCTTAGAAATATATCGTAGTATCATAATCATATAAAAGTCATGTAGTCACCAAAATGAAGAAATCCCATTCACAATTACAATGTGAAATCCCCAAAATCACATAAAATATGTATTGGAGAGCCAGATAATGTAGTACTGATACTACAGTTGGAAAAGTTTATTTTTGTATGTTGCGTAGTTTAGATCTTTACATCTACAAAAAATAGTACATACTGTAATGTGCAGTATGCAGTAAACAGCAATAACCATAAACATAATCCTTTTGTCTGACACTTGATGAGAATCTCATTGGTCCAAAAAACACTCCTTATATTTACAGTATAATAATAATCAAATATGTTCTGATTGTCTAAAATCACTTTCTAATACTCCAACTAAACTTCACAGATCACATGATCTTCACACCATCTGACGTGTTCATAAGTGTCACAGGTGTCAGCTTCCATATCATCCAAAACTAGTTCAAGCTCACAGCGGAGCAGTTACGGCTAATGACTTTGCACTTTATCCTCAGTTATAAGTCCAAAAGAGACAGATGACAGACAGAGAGAGAGGGCAAGGGCAGAGTACTGCCATTTAATAAGATACCATTTCATTTTGGGCAGCCGCAGAGGTGTCTATTATTAGGAAAGTGAATGTCCCCAATTAGCAAGATCAAATGGAATGTGCAATTAGGAGGAACCAGATGGACTGTAGAAAAATTAGTCAAGAGGTTCTTTGGGAGTTTTAAATGAATTTGTAACAGGGCTAAATGGCAAGAGTCAAAAGATATCCTGTATTACATTTGACCTGATGCCTACACAGGGCACTTTGAAGGGAGAACAAGCATGGTAATGGCAGTCATGTTGCAGGGTCATTTCAAAATAAAAACATTTCCGAAGCCAAAACTATTTTAAAGGGATCAAATGATGGACACTTTACTCCCAAGATTCTGTGCGATGCATCAGAGACTCTCAGTGGATTGATAAAAAAAAAAATGGCGATATTATAAAAGTTTTAGTATCGTCAACTATTTAATACACTTTTTAGCCCCTTTGTATTTTGTTTTTATAACTTGTCATTGCTGCTGTGCCTGTGATTATACTGAAAATACACTGAAAAAAGAAAAGTGTTAAAAGCACACACATATCTAATATTAAAATAAAAACAATAATATGTAATATATCATTATTTAAAATAAAATCTATTTCTTATTATTGCTGTTCTTTTGAACTTTCTATTAATCAAACAGTTATCAAAATGTTTTCACACCTTGATAATAATAAGAATGTTTATTGAGCAGCAAATCATCACATTAAAATGATTTCTGAAGGATCATGTGACACTGAAGACTGAAGTAATGATGCTGAAAATTCAGCTTTGCATCACAGGAATAAATTACAATAATATTTATTAAAATAGACTGTTAAAATTGTAATACTATCTCACAATAATCAAATAAAAGCAGCTTTGGTGAGCATAAGACCCTGGACTTTTGAAGATTACCGTGTACATACATATTCCCAAGGAACACAGGCTTTTGAACGGAACACCCACATAATATTTGTTTCTGTAATATGGCAGTTAAAATGTTTCTTAAGTGCTGTTTTTCTGCCTCTCTGCATCTCATTAGAATGATTTCAATGGTGTGCTGTCTAGAGAGTAAGTGTGAGGGAGAGATATGTAAATAAATGGAGCCATATCTCCTGAGTTCAAAATAATTAACACATCACAAGCATGTGAAGCAGCAATTTACTGTTAAATTAAGCCAGGCTCTCATAGCAATGGCCACGGCTCCCTTTTAAGTGCACAGCCAAACAGTTTCCATATTTACAGCATAACTAAAAGGTCAATATGAGGTCACCTGTATATTTTGTGTTGAAAACGATCACACCAGAACATGCGGTTGGCAGCGACGTCTATATCAATTGCCACTGCATTCTTCTGAGTAGGAACCACTTGTGTGTAGTCCCTCTTCACCAGGTCAATACGCCTGATCTCGTGCCTGTTCGTGAACATCAGGTAAGGGCTTTTTCCTAAAAAAAAATAAATATATATATATAAGGACAGGTGATCACAGAGAGTAATAGATGAGTTAATCTTGAAACAGAGAGAGATTAATTCTTCAGGAAGTTGCAAATGATAAAAAAATGTTCTGAGGTTGCTGACTACCAGACTTTTATAAAAACTTTTATTATTTTTAAAAATATTTATTTAAAGACATAAGAAATTATTTAAGGAAATACTATTATAAATAAAATAATTTATAACAAAACATGTACACGCATATATATATATATATATATATATATATATATATATATATATATATATATATATATACATATAATCTGTCTTGCAACTTAAATAGTTTTCACAATCATTTGGATGCATAAAAATTAAGGTAACATTTAATCTTTAAAGACAACTGACAAGAAAGATGTATCTTGGAATTATTCACACTGTCTTTTCATCTCATCTCGTTCAATTTCATCTATAAACTCATAATCACAACTCAAATAAATATTATTTGAAAAAAAAATATTTTGCTGAGGTGCTTCAGATATTGCTGTACGATCAGTTTGTTTGTTTTTTACAAACTGAGGGACAAATTGAATTCATTCGAAACTATTATAGAGGTAATCAGGAGCACGTCACAGATACTGCCGATATAATTTAACCTGTATGCAACCCAGAATATTCCTGTAGAACTACGTTAAATTAGCACAATGATTGATAAATAACAGTCAGCATAAGCAGTGTCTGCTAACGATAACAAATATGCAAAGCCATTTACAGAGAGAATGACATCTTTAACATTTACACTGTAGATTGAGAGCATACATAAAGATCACAATAACTCCAGTCACAGAAAGAGAAGCAATAGCCCTCTGTGGGATTCAGTTATCTTTATCCTTCTTAAAAACTGTTAAGCATTGCATTTCTTCATCACACACACTGTATGTCTGAGCGCCCCGGGACTGTGTCTTCTACTTGAAGGCTGATGAGCCGTAGAGGGTACAGCGAGTAACAGTCAGTCGTGTGATAAGATCTAATTGGTCTGTCGCAGTAGCTGAATGAAATGTGCTGGCAAATATTAAAAAATGATTTAAAGAACGCATATCCTACATTGTGATCTAATGTAAGATGATCAGCTGAAATGGGTCAGTGTAAAGCGCCAATGTTGGGCTGCAAAGAGCTTCTTTCTCCATTGAGGGCAATTCAAAGTTTATTTTTAACAATTAAATACATATGTATACATAATATGTAATATATATCATGCATTTGTATATTTATTTATTCTACATACTGTGTATTACACATATTATACTCTTAAGCTCACCAAGGCTGCATTTATTTTATTAATAAATACAGTAAAACTGTGAAATATTATTATAATTTATTCCTGTGATTATAAAGTCATCATTAATCCAGTCTTCAATGTCACATGATCCCTCAGAAATCATTCAATTTGGTGCTCAAGAAACATTTCTTATTATAATAGAAGTTGAAAACAGTTGTGCTGCTTAATACTTTTGTGGAAACCGTGATACATTTTTTTCAGGATTCTTTGATGAACAGGAAGAACAGCATTATTTTGAAAAATTATATTTTTTGTAACATTATAAATGTCTTTACTGTCACATTTAAAGGGGAAGTTCACCCAAAAATGAAAATTATGTCATCAATTACTCACCCTCATGTCGTTCCAAATCTGTGAGACTTTTGTTCATCTTCATAATTTTAATAAATTCGGAGAGATTTCTGTCCCTCCACTGACAGTCTACGCAACTACCACTTTGACGCATCAAAAATCGTAAAACTAATCCACAATTGAACGATTTAGTTTAAAGTTTCTGAAGAGACACTTAATATGATGAACAGATTTAATTTAGGCTTTTATTAAACCATCATGAAAATCTGTTTTTATAGAATATATCTTACCCTCGGCTTTACAGGTCTTGCTTACGGGGTCCATCTCATACCCCGGGTGACATTCACACTTGAAATCCCCTTTCAGGTTGATGCAGATCTGACTGCAGGCATCGGGGTTCTCACACTCATCGATATCTGCAGAGTAGACAGATACTCACTCAAGACAGGTCAATATCATGGCTACATTGTATGGTACAAAGGAGGCTGTTATGACACAGAATAGTGAATAGAAATTTTATACAAAAAAATAAAAGTTTGTTTGTTTGTCAGGTCTCGCACATACAGTACTGCAGTGACTAGTTTACAACACTGACACTGACCCTGTGGTGAAATAATTTTGTATGTTTACTGTACCAGCAAATGCTTTAATCTCAGATTAGCTTTGTTTGGATTAAAACTTCAAGTACTTTTGAGTTTGAACAATTCTGTACATAGTAAACATCAGAACATCTCTCCTCCTGTCTCGGAAAGCAGATTTTTAAATCTTCGTGTGGAAACTTATTTTAAGTGGCGTCAGCACACTAAAATATACATAACCTGGAACTAGCAAGATGAAATATTTGAAAATGATGAGTGCAACTGTTAGTGCAGTAGTCTATTATATCAGCTTTACTTTTACTGTCAAAGTCATCTCATCATTGAGTCAGGCCTGACCTCCACATGTCCTCTTGTCCAGCAGCTTATAGCCAGCAGGACACTGGCACTCATATCCAATGGGACGATCCACACAGATGTGTGAGCAGCCTCCGTTGTTTAGCAAACATTCATTCAAACCTATGAAACAGAGAAGGGATAGTTTAAAATGTAAGTTTGTTAACACCCTAGATAAAGTGATATTTTGGACAACACAAATATCAATTTAATGCACAATAAAAAAATAAAAACAGATTTCCTTTGTATTAAAGCATAAGAACCTATCCCTTGTAAAAATGAAGTATGCTTCATTGCACTGAATGAGCAATTGTAGTGTACTTAAATAAAAAAAAAGTTTATTTAAAAAAACCTGTACTTGCAGATAATACAATATTAAATAAAACGCTACTTAAGTGTACTTAAAAAGAGTACACTTTTCATTAATGTTTCTTAACACTTTTGAAAAGTGCAATTTGTAATAATGTAAAATTGAAAGTTGTCATTTAAAGTACACTTTAAGTCATTATGTTTTAATAATCTGTTATCATACTTTTAGTAACTAAAGCATATGTAAAGTGCTTGACTAAAAATGTTAACTGTGTTATTGGATATTACATTTATAGTTAGTATATTTTTAACATACTAAATAGCAACTTCATCATTAGTATTACACATGTGTAATTACAGATCATTTTAAAAACATAACATACCAGTTTCAACAAATGACATCAAAGTATATTTCAGTTCCCTATCAGGGAACTCGAGCTGCGTGACAACGCTTTGGGAACGCCCCTGCGTGAGTGCGTCATGAAGCACGTATGAAATCAGTCCAATGGCGAGACGGAACGTCATAGGCGGGTGACGTCATCGACCAGGAAACTATATAAGCACCCCAAAACACAAGCGCATCAGCTTCTGAGTCTTCAGCAAGCGCTCTGTGTATGAAAGAGTCTGAGTCTCAAGTGTTTTTGTCTGTCCTTAGAAATTGCTAGGCAGGAGTTTTTCACATATATATATATTTATATAAAAAAAAACTATAAAAGAGACAATATATATCAAACTGGCGAGCGAACAGCAGTTCAGAAAGTGTGTTCATCCCTGCTCACGTTATATTACGGGTGGGGACACACACACAATCTGTGTGTTGTTTGTTTGGGAGTGCAGCATGCCCAGTCAGCTCTTGAGGGAGCTGATTGCGAGCATTGCGAGCGTTTGTCCATAAAAACGCTCTGCTCCCGCCGAGCCCTCTTCGAGGAGAGTGGTTCGGTGCGCGCTCCCCGCATATGGATCTATCAGCGGGGATTGAGACGGGCTCTGCCTTTTCTCAGCCCTTACCTGGTAGATCCAGTGCCTCAGATCCGGGTTCGGAAGCACGCGCTGCGGTTTCTTCCACCCGAGCTGAGGCACCATCATTCTAATTACCCAGTTCTGAGGAGCTGGATGTTGTCAGTATTGTGCGAAGGGCTTATGGAGGTTTTCGCTCAAGCTGTGTCAATATTAAGCATTGAGTAGCCAACGGCTAGGCAGGAGTCTGTTACTGAATCTAAATTAGATGAGAGATTTCTCCCTTCCCGTGTTCAACCTCCACTGCGGTGCTTGCCGTTCTTTCATGATCTACACACTGAGGTTTCGAGATCATGGAAGAAGCCGGTTTCTTTTAGAAGAAGGGACGTGAGCGAGAGTGAGGAGGTCAGTTCTGACGTGGTTCGAAAACTGCGTCAGGCTGCTGATTTATCTCTGCGCGCAGCCTTGGTGGCCGCAGAGATTCATTTATGAAAAAAAGAAGAACTTAATTTTTCGACTATGAAGGAGAAAGAAAAAGTTTTTCCTTTAGATGCTCCTCTATCCCCTTTGGGGTTTTTCGGTGACTCAGTTAATTCTGTCATTGATAAATTTTCAGGAAGAAAAGAAACAGGCAGCAGCTTTTTAAAAAGAAAAAGAAAAAAAGAAAGGTTTCTTCCATTAAAAGTTCACGTCCCCGGGGCTGCTGGGCAGGAGCAGTCCCGGCCGTCTACGAGCTCTTCGCATAGGGCAGAAGCAGTGTGTCGCGTCTCGCGCTCCCCCTGCTAGATAGTGGGACCAGACGCGGCACCCTCAGCCAAGCCTGCGGGCGGTAGAACTGATCTGAGGACAGTTATATTGGCAAAGAAGGCTTCAGCCAAGAAAAAGTCCTGACGTCATAAAAGTCAGGACACTGAGGGTGTTTTCCACCGAGGGAGAAAGGTGTTCACCTCTTTTTACGGTGCCTGTTCTGCCTCGGTGCCCTAAGGGGCCCGTTCTGCCAACCCCGCCTCTATGCCGGGGCGTAGACGGTCCCAGCGAGCGTTTTCCCGAGGGACGCTCGCTCCCTCTGAGGAGGGTCTCAGGGCAGTCAAACCAGTTGTTCCCTGCCGGTGCGCTGTTACAGGGCACTGTGTTTGCTGCTCAAGTTATACTAGAGGCCAGTCTCGAGAGACTGGTACCCTTGGCTTCAGCCAAGAAAAAGCAGGGTGGGCCCCGAGCAGGCTCTGGTTATGGAACAAGAGGTGAAAACTCTTCTGCTGAAGGGGGCTATAGAACGGGTTCTTCCTCCCAGCAGCGAGTTGGGTTATTACAGCCGATATTTCATCGTTCCAAAGAAGGATGGGGGGTTACGTCCAATTTTTAGATCTGCGAAAAAACCTATTAAATCGCTCTGTAGGGAAGCTCAAATTCAAGATGCTGACTCTCAAGCAGATCGTGTCACAGATTAGGTCCGAGGACTGGTTTGTCACGACAGATCTAAAGGACGCATACTTCCATATTTCCATCCTTCCACAACACAGGAAGTTCCTGAGGTTCGCTTTCAGGGGCAAAGCGTACCAATATCGGGTTCTTTTGTTCGGCCTAGCACTGTCTCCCCGAACTTTCACGAAATGTATGGATGCAGCTCTGGTTCCGCTGCGACTCCAGGGCATCCGCATTTTGAACTATATCGACGATTGGTTGATTCTGGCTCAATCGGAGCATCAGGCGATTCGGCATCGAGATGTCGTTCTCGCCCATATAAAAAGGTTGGGGTTGAGGCTCAACGCCAAGAAGAGTGTGCTTTCTCCAGTACGGAGGACCACTTTTCTGGGTGTGGTTTGGGATCCGACGACGATGCAGGCACGTCTGTCTCCTGCTCGTATAGCTTCGATTCTCTTAGCCATCAAACAGGCAAAGCTAGGCCAGTCACTTACTGTAAAAGAATATCAGAGAATTCTGGGTCTGATGGCAGCAGCGTCCAACGTTATACCTTGCAGCCTGCTGTACATGAGACCACTGCAGTGGTGGCTCAGGACCAAGGGGTTCTCCCCGAGTGGAAACCCGCTCCGCAAGATCAGGGTCACGCGGCGGTGTCTCCGTGCCCTGCCTATGTGGAAAGAACCTTGGTTCCTTTCCCTAGGTCCTGTGCTGGGGGCTCCGTGTCGTCGTGTAACACTAACGACGGATGCCTCTCTCACAGGCTGGGGGGGCGATCATGAGTGGTCGCTCAGCTCAGGGTCTGTGGCAGGACCATCATCTTCAATGGCATATAAATTGTCTAGAAATGCTGGCGGTGTTTCAGGCTCCGAAACACTTCCTCCCAGACCTGAGAGGCCACCATGTTCTTGTCCGGTCAGACAACACATCGGTGGTCTCCTACATAATCACCAGGAAGGTCTGCGTTCGCGCCCGTTATACAAGCCGGCTCGCCAGATCCTTCTATGGTCCCAGGGGAAGCTTCCTTTCATTGAGGGCTATTTATATCCCAGGGTATCTAGATCAGGGGGCAGACATCCTGTCGAGGCAGGGGCCGAGGCCCGGGGAATGCAGACTCCATCCCGAGGGATGGAGCTCCTATGGAAACATTTCGGTCGTGCCGAGGTAGACCTGTTTGCATCCAGGGAGACATCACACTTCCACTGTGGTTCTCTCTAAGCCATCCAGCCCCTCTGGGGTTGGACGCTACGGTACAGGCGTGGCTGAGGTCACGCCTGTAAGCATTGCCCCCGATCGCTCTGCTCCCAGGAGTTCTGGACGTTGGTTTGCGGACTTAATTTCTCTCCTCGTCGGCTCTCCTCTGGAGATTCCGATCAGGAGGGACCTTCTCTCTCAGGCGAGTGGGTTGATCCTTCACCCCCGCCCAGAACTACGGAGGTTGTGGGCTTGGCCTCTGAGGGGGCCCAGCTCATAGAATCTGGTCTCTCGACTGAGGTCGTGGAGACCATCCTCCACTCCAGAGCTCCGGCCACTAGGAAATCATATGCCTTGAGGTTGAATATTTCACCTCTTGGTGTGGGGAGCAGCAGTCGGACCCAGTTAACTGCCCGGTGGGTGCAGTGCTGGAATTCCTTCGGGAGCGTTTCTCCACAGGGTTATCCCACTCCACACTGAAGGTGTACGTGGCGGCCTTATCTGCTACCACGTCCCTTTAAGTGGAGTCTCTCTCGGGAGACACCCACTTATAATTTGTTTCCTTCGTGGCACTTTGAGGCTGAGGCCAGCAGTTCGCACGAGGGTGCCGACCTGGGACCTTGCGGTTGTTCTAGTTTCTGAGAGGTCATTACTCTAAAAACTATCTTTCTTCTTACTATCTCTTCTTTAAAAAGAATGGAAGATTTTCAAGCTCTATCGGTCTCTACCTCGTGCTTGGAATTCTCGCCCGGCATGGTAGAAGTTTTTCTCCACCCTAGACCGGGCTAGGTTCCTAAGGTCCCAACTAATACTGTTAGGCCTATTTTACTGCAAGCCTTCTGTCCTCCTCCTTTGACGTCGGACCAAAAGAAACTAATCTGCTTCGCCCAGTTAGGGCTCTAGATGCTTACGTCCACAGAGCTGCCCTGTGGAGGAAATGTGAACAACTGTTCGTTTGTTTTTGGACCCCCTAGGAAGGGCTGTCCTGCATCTAAGCAGAGGTTGAGCAAGTGGGTGGTCGAGGCCATCTCACTTGCCTTCGAGTCTCCCAGTCAGCCTTCTCCTTTGGCTGTCCGGGCTCATTCAACCAGGAGTATGGCTGCCTCTAAGGCTATTTTGTCAGGAGTATCAATTCAGGACGTTTGCGATGCGGCAGGCTGGTCCTCACCGCATCCATTCGTAAAGTTTTACCATCTTGACTTCAGCTCCACTCCAGGGGCGCAGGTGCTTTCGTCCGATTGTGCGCTCTGACTTCACACGACGGACACTTGCTCGTATGGCGGCGTTGATATTAGCGTTCCCAAAGCGTTGTCACGCAGCTCGAGTTCCCTGATAGGGAACGTCTCTGGTTACGTATGTAACCCTAGTTCCCTGAAGGGAACGAGACGCTGCGTGTCTGTGCCATACTCCCAGCATGCCCGTGAGCACTTGCTTCAGTCTTATCAGAAGCTGATGCGCTTGT
This sequence comes from Gila orcuttii, assembly GCA_026230005.1. NCBI lineage: Eukaryota > Metazoa > Chordata > Actinopteri > Cypriniformes > Leuciscidae > Gila > Gila orcuttii. Next base: position 33,526,347 of record JAPDVR010000008.1, read on the forward strand.
GTTTTGGGGTGCTTATATAGTTTCCTGGTCGATGACGTCACCCGCCTATGACGTTCCGTCTCGCCATTGGACTGATTTCATACGTGCTTCATGACGCACTCACGCAGGGGCGTTCCCAAAGCGTTGTCACGCAGCGTCTCGTTCCCTTCAGGGAACTAGGGTTACATACGTAACCAGAGACGTTTCCCATAAATTCGAGAGTAAACTTTTAACAATATTTCAAAGACAAAATAATTATGAATTCACATATAAAGATGTAATTGAATCCTACTTAAGTGGGTAGGAAAAAAACACTCTAAAGTTCAGTTAAATGATTTTAATATAAATTTACATTTAAAATGCTTTTTTTTATTTAATTACAATTAATAAGCAATTAGTCAGTGTCAGAGTGTCAGAAAACATAAAATGTAGTTCGCACCTAAGTACATATTTTTAAAGTATAATATTTTGGTAATAAGTGCCCTTTTTAAAAGTTTGATCAAGTGTACTTCTTTTTCACATGCATGAGATGATTTACCACATGATGATTTCATTTAGTGGAATGCAAAAAATACAAGCCATTTGAAAACAAATTACACTCATATTTTTTACTAACAGGCATGCTGTTAGTAATAATAACTAGTGCTAAGTATGTGTAGTAATATAACTTAAACACATTTCCATATTGCCAGAATTAATTTTTGTATCACTTCAATTTGTTCCACTTGTTTAATACCATTGGGGCTTCATTAGGCTATTGGAAAACATGGAATGCTGGTTCTAGAAACATGATCTAAAATCACACATATTATTAGTCATAAGTTTTTTTTCTTTCATCCAGCAATCTGTGTGTGAGTGAGAGTGGCAGTATAAAAGTGAATACATCCAGCACAATTACCAGCTTCATGCCTCATCTACATTCCCAAGGGTCCGTTTTAAAAACACACACGAGTGCGAGTGACATTACAGAGAGAGCATTAAGACGGCGTTGAAACTTTCAGGATCTGAATCATCTAATGACTCAGTCTGTGGAAGCTAGTGTTGCATTAGTTGCAGTTGAACTATAGGAACATATGAGAGCTTGAATGAACATATTGAGTATTCTGTGGACAAAAATTGAATGAGGGAAAATGTTAAGACGCTATGTGGGCCAGAAACGAGCAACAATGTGCTTTCGCTTTCTTCAACCAGGTGTTCTTTCTAGCTCTCTGAGTTTATTAGTAGGTGCTGGCATCCTGACAAAATACATGGAAGTGAACAATTTAGGGCAAGGCAATGTCGCTTGGAGCCAGCCATATGCCAAATGAGCAGCAGAGGCGTCTGAATTAAAGAAGAAGACACAGAGGCCATTAAGACAGAGTTATGAGCTCTTTCTCTGGAGACTGCGATTATTGTGGCACATGGGTGAAGGTGGCATTTATGGGAGGATGATAAGGGTGCAGGTTTGGTAAGGAGACAACATACACATGCACATCTCTAGAACAGCCACAACAGGCCATCATTCCTCTTTGATGCAAATAAATTCTTTGAGACTATGGGAAGCTTTTCTTCTATTCATCAGAGGAAGATGGTGATACGTCAGCTCTGCCCCAGATAGTGCAGGGGATATATGAGTGTGAGAATTAATATAAAAAAAATCCTGTTTTCTCTTCCCTCTTTGAACAGCTGTATAAATTATGAAACACTTTCAACAGTTCTTCAGCAGCATCCTGGGTAACCCATTTGATTGTGGGCTTTTTTAGCATGTTGCTGTGAAGTTGCAAATAAACAGAATGATCTGCTTATTTCACCTCAATAAACAGAATGATTTCACGTATCATCCCTATGATTAATGATACCCATATGATAAGTATGAGCAATAATAAAAGAAATGTCTGCAAAAGATTTCTTAATATTTCAACTGGTGGTTCAGACAGAAGATCGGTTAGAAAGAAAATAAAGACGTTTGATTCCAAAAATTCAAAAAAAGATATTTGTGGTTTTTAGTCAATGCCTGTTATAAGTTTATAAACTGTAAAAAAGTAATTGTTGAGAAAGCTTGAGATTTTTAGGTTCTGACAAATATTTGTCTTGAAAATTGTTAACTAACTAACTTTACTTTGTTTTTTCAGTTTTTTTAAGGCAACTACAGATTTCTCGTTTAACAAATTTTCACTTGGTAACACAATAAATTGATCTATCATTTTCCATATACAGTAATGAGCCAGAACATTATTACCATCTATATAAATTATGTTTTATTAACAAAGTTCGGGAGGAATTGCCAAACCAATCAGCAAGAGATGAGGCCTATATATATATACAGAGCCAACTCACCTATGTTCATGCGTTTTCTACATCCCACCACCACCCAGTCTCCTCACACTCGCCTGGTTACTATCCTAACCAGAGATATGGGGGGAGTGCTCTGGGTTCGGAACAAAATTCAGAGCTCGGAGCCCTCCCCTCGGACAGCATGCCAAATACGCATGCCTTTTATTCTATCTGATTATTTGTAAGTGTGAACTCATGAATGTGCTGTAAGATCTCCGCTTGTTGCCAAAACAGCACTGACTCGCCAAGGACTCTACAAGAGCCCTGAATGTGTCCTGTTATTTGGGACCAAGACGTTAGCAGCAGATCCTTCAAGTCTTGTGAGTTGATCAAACTTTTTGGTCAACAGATGCTCAGTTGAATTGAAATCTGAGGAATCACCTGGAACTCTTCATCATGTTCCTCAAACCATTCCTGAACAATGTGTGCAGTGTCAGGCTACATTATCCTTCCAGAAAGAGGCCACTTCCACCAGGGAACACCATTGTCATGAAGGGCTGTACCTTGTCTGCAACTATGTTTAGGTAGGTGGCACGTGTCAAATTTACGTCCACATGAATTGCCCATCCCAGCAGAACATTGCCCAGAGTGTCACACTCCCTCCACCAGCTTGTCGTCATTCCACAGTCCATCCGGGCACACACTCAATGGCACACACTCACAAGGCCGTCCACGTGATATAAAAGAAAAAGGGACTCATCGGACCAGACGACCATCTTCAACTGCTCTAAAATCCAGTTCCAACACTTGCATGCCCATTGTAGGCACTTTTGGCGGTTGACAGGCTTCATCATAGGCTCTCTGATTGGTCTGCGGCTACTGTGTGTTATGACACATTCCTCCCATTAACATCATTAAAATTTTGTGTGACTTCTGCCACAGTTGACCTTCTGTTGGCTCTGACCAGACGGGATAACCTTTGTTGCCCTCATGCATCGATGAGCCTTGGGCGCCCAACACCCTGTCACTCGTTTCAGAGATACTCTGACCCAGTTGCTTGGCCATAACAATTTGGCCCTTGTCAAAGTCGCTCTGATCTTTATTTCTGCCCATTTTTCCTGCATCCAACATGTTGATTACGAGAACTGATTGTTTGCTTCCCATCTAATCTACTTAGACCTTAATATGTGACCTTTTTAAGCGATGATCAACAATATCAGCTTCACCTGTGACTGGTCATAATTTATTGGCTTGTCAGTGTATATAGTTTTATAAAACAATTAATATGTGAAGTGAAATATGCAACCATAGTTTCAGAAGGTGCAATCAGCTTACAAAACAAAGTTATCTGGGAAATAATTTTAGAATGTTACATAGCCCTCAACACTTGACACACAAACCTCAAGAACGATTGTAAAACTTAAAAGTGTCTCAGATGTACAATCCGAAGTCAGAGGTTTCAGTATGAACTCAAATATTTGTAATCAAATTCTTCCAAGACCAAATAATCTGAACTAAACTATACACATTCATTTTACAGCTCTTTGCTTTGTATGTCAACAAATCGGTTTCTTACTGCACTCCTTCTTGGGTTCGTCTGACCGATCCTTGCAGTCCTTCACGTTGTCACACACCTTGCTGCCGTCAATGCATTCCCCATTCCTGCAGAGGAACTTCAGAGGTCCTTCACACTTTGTGGCTAAAGCATGATGGGGGGGGGGGGGAGACAGAAGAAGCTTACAGAACAGATGGCAGGTGATTTGTTGATTTCAATTTTGTTTTGTTTCCTCACACAAGCATAAAAACTCAGAAGTCCTCAGTGCAGAGATATAGACTGGCATTTTAACAGACGTGGGTCATTTAGGTGAAGTCTCTGCACGTCTTCAGAATAAAAGCCATTTTCAAAAGGATTGGCCAATTTATTTCCACACATGAAAGCTTATTACCGCTTAGACACAGCCCTCTTTGAGCAGGACACGCTTCTGCTATGGGGAGACAGGTCTGCACTCATTAAACTTTGAAGGGTGTCGCATTAAAGGGCGGAACCAATTTGATCTCTGGGAAACATTTCACCCTGCTGAATAAGCAGCACAAAAGATCTGTGGAAAGGACACACACACACACACACACAAAGACGTACCATTGACACAGCCAGCCTCATCGCTTTTGTCGAGGCAGTCGTGTATTTTGTTGCACTGTTTGATGCCGTGGATGCAGGATCCGTCTCCGCACTGGAACTCATCAGGTCGGCATGTAAGCAGAGCTGCAGATGAGCACAAACATCAGCCAAACCCTGACACATAGACTCCAAACAGACCTTCGTGAGGTTTTATCTTTAGGGAACATGCTTTGGAGCTTCATAATTGGTAACACCCTTATGAATACAAATGTAGTCCGTGACTCAGTAAAAAAAAATGTATAAACATTTTATATACACATCCAACCCATTTTTTATTCGATGACTTAAAGTACATGCATGTTACTAGCATAGTCACACTTCTCCCGCCGAAAACCTCCAGAATCACCCTTTAAAGTCTTTTCACAAAATACTGATAGTTCACTCATTCTTACACATATACAGTATCTATCAATCAGTATATATGTGTGTACCAGAAATTTTTGATCCTGTGAAACTTCCCCCAGAAAGTTTTCTGAGAGGTTGTGTTTAAGAGTGGGTTTAAAGGGGACCTATTATGCCCCTTTTCACAAGATATAATATAAGTTTGTCCCCAGAATGTGTCTGTGTGTGTCCCCCCTATTTGGGGGTGAGAAATAAAAAATTTTTTATGTGTGTTCCTTTAAATGCAAATGAGCTGCTGGTCCCGGCTCCCTTTCCAGAAGAGGGCGGAGCCTTTACAGCTTGTGCTTTGGCCACAACAAAACTAGAGAATCAACAAAACTGTCAGGAGTCAGACACTGGTTGAGAGACTCAGGATGAAGTTACAACTTTTAGAATGCAACTGAACGTTTCTGAATGATGTTGTGGAGTTAAGATGATTCAACTCAACGACTCTTAATACCGTCATGTTAATCTAAAAATCAGAAACAACTTTTGTGACCCTCGTTTGTGAAGCAGCCCGGCGTAAAATGATTTGCACAAATATATAACACTTCAATGACTCTCTGTGGACTGCTGCGGCTCACTCAGGGCGGGATCTGGGCAGATCATCACCAGTCATGGGCAGGTGCTTAGGCAAGAATAGGGGGGAATCTGGAACTGCTCGTTCAGAGAGACTGTTCATGATTTATGGGGATTTAAAAAAAAGGAATGGGTGGATTTCTACCATTATAGGCTGATTGCTTACACAGACTGTGGACACACATCTGTGTTCAAACACCTTATAAAGTGAATTTTGCCTAAAAGGCCCCCTTTAAGGTTGAGGGATAGAACATACAGTTTTGTACAGTATTAAATCATTATGTCTATGGAAAGTCCCCATAAAACATGAAAACCCAAAATGTGTGTGTGTGTACATTTATACAAAGCCCAAATACACAGGCACAACACTCCACAGAACATTTTCAATAGGCAACATGAAGCTGTTTGCAGAGATGTATAGTAACTAAGTAGAACTACTTCACTACCGTACTTAAGCAGTAAAAGGCTGTATCTGTACTCTACTAGAGTATTATTTTTTTCTCCTACTTCCACTTTTACTTCAGTACATATTTTCGATGAGTTTAATACTTTTACTCCGATAAATTTTTTATCTGCTGCATAGTTACTCGTTACAATTATAAAAATGTTACGAATCATTTCAAACCCAAATAATCACTGCCAGAGCGATAGATGGCTCTGTCACCAGGTTTGATGAAGCTGGCTCATCACTGAGCGAATCAAGCGATCAGGAAGACCGCGCGTGCTCCCGCTCTGCCTTTCGCTCTGCTACCTGCCTCCATTGAGAACACTTGAGATTTGTTAGTTTGTTTCGAGATGGAAGAACCAGAAACACCACCTTCAACTTCGAGTGATCGTGGCGGTGAGGAAGGAGACCCCTGGCCCTACTTAGAGTCCATGTTTTCATTTGTCGGAGTGAAAGATAATTCATATAGAATGTGCGAGGACGCCGACGCACTGAATCGTTCTTTGTTTTTAATAGTTCAAAAGTTACTACTAGATTTAATGTTATTACCTTGACAAACTATACATCATTAAAAAAGATATAAGACTCAAGTTAAGTTTCAGTATTTGACAACTATTTTATTCTGAGAAACTTATAGTGACAGTTATTTCTTAATTTGTGTCAGGAGTAATGAAAAAATGAGTCGATGCCTTTAATATGAATTAAAAAAAAAACAACTCCTGTGTATTCGTCATGAAAGCGCTTGACCAAACAACGTCCCTCAGGCTTTTAGCTCGTGCAGTTTTTGACAAATATTGATAGATTTTCATAGGTTTACGTCAGGTGTCTTTAAAGAGGAATAATATTTATTGAATTTATACCCCAAATGGGCCGATGTAATCATTATGAGCTTTGGATACTCTCATATACTGTATTTTCAATCCATACTGGCAGCCTGGGGGCGCCATATGCACATTTAGTCCATATATGGAACACATGAAGAAGAGCCATATGTGACATTTCAGGAACTCCCTGACATAAACAACTAGCTTTCAGATATCGCTGTAACATGCAGATAAATAACCAATAAGCTGTGGAGAAAAAGGCACAAGCAGGGAAGAGAAGGGTGAGATGCTTTACTACATAATACAATACTTGTACTTTTACTTTCAGTACTTGAGTAGTAAATTTTTTAAAAAACTACTTGCAATACTTAAGTACAATTTATTTTGAATACTTTAGTACTTCCACTTAAGTATGGTGCTTAAAGAGCACTTCAACTTTTACTCAAGTCACTTTTTTGATAGAGCACTTGTACTTTTACTCAAGTCTGTGTCTCTAGTACTTTATACATCTCTGGCTGTTTGCAGTGAGATCTGAGACAAATCCGACCTGATTTAAACGTTTTTGTGGTGGGGATGTCAGTTTGAAGGCACTTTCAAAGTCCAAGAAAATCTTTAAAAACATAACCGTGATCTAATACTAAAGTGTTCCTCTTTAGTGAGTGTTTCTGGAGAGCTGCTTTTGAATTACAGAGGCTTAATTATGCAAACACATCTGAGAACACAAACAATATTGCCCATTATGAAGTTCAAAGTAAAGCCCCCTGAAACTCTGCATAAGAACAAGGGATTAATGTGATTATAGAGCAGTCTGTGGTAGATGTACCCTCCCTATGTTTCAAGGGCTTTAAGATGCTCAAGGACATGTGCTCAAGTTGCCTAGCAACCTCTGCTTGCCGGTTTTCCCTCCGGCCTGGGCAAAGTGACATCGTAATTGACCTGGATGTTACCTGACAGTGGGGATGAAGAAAGAGGAAGCAGGTTTAAAACAAGCACTCTGTGAACTTATCCGGCCCATGAAGTCAACCTCAGAGAACGAGAATGCATCGTAATTAAAATCAGGCCCTCTCCTGGGCACCTTGTCTCTCTCCCATGACTCTCGGGATCTTGAGGTCGGTTTATACTCCTGGGATCTTGTTGTTTACCAAAGACGCTCTTCTGCTATGTTAGATAACAAACACCTTGTGGAAGCTCCATTCTGTCAGAGGTGCCTAGGGAACGAGCACGACAGCGGAGATGTGACATTTGAATTTTCCAAGCTTTGAGGGAATGATGTGATGCGGAGATGATGTGACAGAATTTTGACTAATCTGATTTCTGATGCACATCAAAGTCATTGCTGGTATATATGAAATTAAATTGTGAACATACCCATCTTGTGCGATACCATAACTAGTGCCCGGTGGTAGAAATGCATTAATTTAGAAATTCTGATGTATGGTCAGATTTACATGTATCAGCTTTTTAAAACAGCTTCAGATATGTGATTTGTCCAACCAAATTAATAATGTATCATTTGTTTGAGTCTCGGAAATTAATGTGATGCAGCTGTTTCTGAACTGAGGCCATACTTTATTTGCTATGAATAATCACAGCCTTTTGGTTTGTGTACATTAAATCAGTATACATAAAATCCAAAGTAAAACTAAAATATCCAAAAGAAAAAACAACACAATTCATTGGTTTATCAAAAAATGTGAATGACTACATGGTTATGCAACATATACTGTTTCCGTGTTATTTAAATCACTGTGATATGAGATTTTGGTTTCTGATTTCTATGAAGGTTATTACAAAGGAACAAGCTAATGTCAAAGATCTAGAACAAGTTAGTAAACTTTAGTGATAACTAAGCAAATATTTAATTAGCCTAATACAGTATCTGATATCTCGGTAGAAACTGAATTATTATTTAAAAAAAATGAATTACTGAATTTAGTGAACAAACTTAAAGGGTTATTTCAAGGGCTATTGTTCTAAACCCATATGACTTATTTCATCTTCTACACCAAGGCTGGACTGGCCATCGGGCATACGGGCATTTGCCCGGTGGGCCGACGTGCTTTTTGGGCCGATACAGATCATTCTTTAAAAAAAATATAAAAACAACTTTTTTTGTCTAAACGGCCCATAATACTCGTACATCGGCGGCCCATTCATTTAATTTTGCTTAATTGGCGGCGCTGGGATCTTTGTGCCGGTGTAATGCATTGGACAAAAAAAGTCAGCGTAGGTTTTTTTTTTTTAACAGACCGGCCCATGAAACACGTAGATGTCACAGTCCTCGTCTGCACCAGTCTGTCTTCGTCTTCACTACACTCCCCAGAATCCTCCTTGTCTCCACACCGGATCTCACTCCCTCAATCACCCACCAGTTCATCGTCTTCATCATCTGTGTCACCTGTCTTCACCTCGTTAGTGTTCATTTGTACTTGTATTTAGTTCCCTCTGTTCAGTCAGTCTTTGTCTGTTCTCGTCAATGTTACCAGTGATCGTTACGTTGTGGTTTGACCGATCTGCCTGTCTCTGTTGAATTCGTTATTAAATTGTTTATATTGGAATCTTCAGCCTTCTCGTCTCCTTCAACCCACACGAACCCTGACAGAAGAACGGACCCAAAATCATGAGCTGGGAGCTTCCGGGACAGATCACGGCTTTGGCTCTGGATAGCCGTGATCTGTTCCACTACACCTGGGGTTTTATTCCCCTCGCTGCCTCCTGCTCGTTGGATGACGAAACAATTAAGGCGTGTTACCGGCTGGGGGCTAAAACTGTTGATCCGAGGGAGCTCCCAGATCTCTGCGGTCGGGACTGGAGAGAGTCTCCAGTTGTCTGGAGAGCTTCCTCCCGTGGCACGCCATGTCATCAGCCTCCGTCAACATCTGTCCAGAGCCCTCTTCACCGCTGGTTTCGTCCAGCTCAGAGCCCTCTTCGCCGCTGGTCCTGCCCAGCTCAAAGCCCTCTTCGTCGCTGGTCCTGCCCAGCTCAAAGCCCTCTTCGCCGCTGGTCGTGTCCAGCCCAGAGCCGTCTTCGCCGCTGGTAGAGAACTGCAGTAGAGAACTGTTGTAAGCAGAACCAGGCAACTTTCAGAACACTTAGGCTATGAGTGTAGGAACCCATCACCCAGTTACGCATTATTTACACATCGGCATAGTTGATGATTACGCATTTTATTAGAATTGTAATGAGACGCGTTTGTAAACCATGTTTTCCACCAAAATAAAAGATCATGTGTTTATCTCTTTCAAGCATGGAAATTAGTACAAAACTAATTATGAAAGTTCCTTTTATTTTTCAGTGCATTTGTTTTACAATATATGGCTATTACTGTCATGGAATTAATATTATAACTATTATTATGTAGTAGTGTAATGCAGACAGCCAAAAGAGTTTTGAGTTTTTCTTTGTTCAATTTGCACACTGATTATGGGTTGGAACTCTTAATTTTTAACTCTCAAAGTGCACCAGATTGATGAATTTAACATTAAAAAGCACAAATTTTTCTTACGGGGGGGCTCCCCCGAACCAAAAGATTTACCAAAAATCCTTTGTCAAACACTGGTATTGCTATGCCAATGCAGCTTATAGCTTGTTTTAGGATTCATCATTGTGGAGTAGTTCGATTGTATTTTACAATTAGTAGTTATTTCATCTATTAACTCTTACTCATTCCTACTCACTCATTAGGCTACATGGCATTAGTGGTTTTAATAGGAGTTAGTATACATATTCAATGGCGTGAATAGATCGGTTGTGTTTATGATTATATGTAGTGGGCCAGTCTGGGCCAAAATGCCCGGGCCGATTTTTAGTCCCAGTCCAGCCCTGTTCTAAACACTAAGATATTTAGAAAACCATATGAATCATGTGGTTTAATCCAAGCCTTTGAAGGAATACAAATTTATTAAATGTTTTATTTAAGTTTCTAATACTATCATATATAAACAGAGAAAGTTCTGTTTGTTGAAGTTAGCATTTCAGGTTAGGATGGTAAATTATATCAGCTGTGAAACAGTTTCCAGCAAGAGAATCTGGCAAATCCTGTTTTCTCCATTGTACGTTAAATGAGTCTGATCACTGAGACTTTCTTTAATGGCTCTGGGATGGCTCTTGGAACCAGAGTTCCTGGCCACTATCAGCATTTGAATAGTTATGCTGATTTCATTGGATTTGGTAATGCCCTCAGAGTAGGGTGTGTTCGTACTACATTTGCATGCTTTGTTTGAATTTGTCTCCACCTCCAGAAGTCCCTCCTCTTAAAATGCCTATAATATACTATGTAAAGTTACTTTAATTTAGACGATGTTGGAATGACTGCAGCTACCGACAAGCAATAAAGAACTTCTGCTTGGAAAACTTCCTCCGTCTCCTGGTCTGAGCTTCTAACTTTTCTACAAAGAAAAAGATCACTACAGATGGTGCCCTGTGACCCGGATAGAATTAACTTCACCTGAATCCAGATTGGAATTCAAGCTCAAAGATCTGACTGCATTCCAGACGGAATCTTGAAAACCTCAAGCTCAACAAAGATCTCAACAAAGAATGAACTTTCTGACTGAGTTCCAGAACTGAATCTCAACTGGACCTCAACAAAGCTGACTGAGTTTTCCAGACTGAATCTTTTCATTCAAACAACGATTCGGTGAGTTTCACTCTATTCAAAGAACCACTGAAGACCAGTACAAATCTCTGCGCCGTCAGAGAACAGTTATCAGACAGCTGCAGTGTTTGGCTAACAAAGTTACCCTTTAAAAGTTTATTTTAAAGATGAAAGTATAGCCTCTGCGTTGCTAAAGAAGGTATCCTCTAAAGTTAGCGAAGGTTAACATTACGTGTTAATATTGGTGAACCTCTGTTCAAACAGGGATGTGTTTATCCTCTAAAAGTTAGGAAGGTGAAAGATCCTTTGCATTTTTCTTTTAGAGAAGATTAGCGTAACTTGCTAATATTTTGTGTGTTACCCTTTGCTCTGGGCAAGGAAGGTTAACTGTGTTATCGAGTATAGCCTCTTTTGATCAGAGAAGATTTAGTGTTTTTGTTTGTTTTATCCTCTAAAAGTTAAGAAGGTGAAAGATCCTTTTGCATTTTTCTTTTAGGGAAGATTAGCGTAACGTACTAATAGTTTGTGATGTGTTGGTAACAAGGAAGTTTAACAATAGTTGATTTGTGTTAACAAGCGTACCCTCTGTGATCAGAGAAGTTTAGTGTTTGTTTGTGTGGTAACAAAGAAATCCACAAAATGATTAAGAAAAGTGCTAGACTAATCTCCACAACTAAAAAAGGTGGTCTTGCTACTCCTTTGTGGTCAGATAGCGAATTTAAAACACTGTTAGCAGAACAGATGGATCTAATAGTCACTGAAAAAGTTAGACAAGAACTAACACAGAAATATGAGATTCATTCCGATAAGATTTGGTCTGTAGAAGAGTGTAAAAAAGTACTAGGAGCAAGTATTTGCAAGAACAATGTGAAAGCCATAATTTGTTGCCATAGAGAATTTCTTTTAGCAAAAGCTACAGAACAGTCTCAGCATAACTCAGAGCTAGAGAAAGAGAACAAAGAGCTACGTGCTAGAGTTTCCGCGTTGACCAAGAAATTGAACCGAAACAAAGATTATGAAAAAACTGATGTGGAAGAAGTAAGTCAGCCTGATAACATTTACCCTGATTTACGAGCGTTCTTTGAAACAGATGTAGCCATCCAGTCACTGATAAGCCTGTAAATTCAGTTCATGTGTGTGGAGCTAGAAAAAGATCACAGGGAATTGAGGAAAATGAAAGTGTTTCTACCCACCCTTCTGTAGTCCGAATACAAACTGTCGCAAAAGCCCTTGGACCTAAGGATATAGAACGACTCTCTGAGAGTTTACCCTCACCTCGTAAACAGTTTTCTGAATTTAGAAGGGCATTGATCAGCAAAATTCGTCTATATGACATGTCGTTAACAGAAGTCACACAGTTAATGTCACAAATTTTAACTGATTCTGAATTCAACTGTTTTGAATCTGCAGTGACTTCTGAACTACAACATGCCAGTAGAGGCGATATGAGAGAAGGTGTTTTGAAAATCCTAAAGACTATCTTAGGACCCAAAATAGACTGGTCTAGAGTTACTAGCTGTGTACAAAAGAAAGAAGAAACGGTAAATGAATATACTGAACGGTTTTGTCAGTCAGCCATAACTTACAGTGGGATAGTGGATGATTCTGAAAGTGTGCTCGATAAAAAGGAGCCACTAATTCGTATCTGGTCAGATGGCCTTGTAGCCGAATACAGAAGAGCTTTGCCATTCCTAGATCTAACTTGGTCTAACAGAACTCTCAGAAGTAACGTTGACAGGTTAGCTGCATGGGAAAGAGATGCTGATGTTAAAGCCAAAGTGAGAGTAGCAGCAGCAGCTACATTTAGCACAGCAAAACAAGAAAACAGGTGGTCTAAAAAAGAAGGCAGCTGCCACTATTGTGGAAGATTAGGACATTGGGAGAAAAAGTGTAGGAAGAAATTGCAAGATACAAAAAGAAATGCTATGCATAATTCTGCTCCTTCTCAGCCTGCTTACAACCCGGAAGCAGTTCCGCAAGTGTCCACTGAAACTTTAGGACAGCTTGTTCAGTCTCTTTTAAGAGCACAAAAAGACCAGGAAAAAAACTAATTGTTGGGGCTGTGAGTAGCTACCTTACCCCTGTAATCCATCATAATGACACAAGAATTTTTGTGAAAGGTAGCATACAAGAGAAAGAAATTGATTTTTTGCTTGATACAGGTGCAGAAATGACCATAATTCCTACAAAATTGGCTAAAGGTTTAGACATTCCGTACAAGAAAACCAAATTTTCTTTAACTGGCGTAATAGGTTAAGATTCTGATTTGTATGAAACCCCGCCCATAGATGTACAATTTGGCCCGAAAACTCTGACTACAAAATTGTTATGTGCTCCATTAAATACAGGTGCAATTTTAGGCATGGATCTCCTGAGACAAATACATCTAACTTTAGACGTGTCCTCAGAATCTGCTAGCATTAAAATTTCCTCAGCACAAGTTTCTACCAATAATGTGATCCCTCCTGAGTATGCTTTCTTACAGAATCATCCAATTTGGGGTAAAGACAAGGATGATTGTGGTTTGTTGACAGGTGTAGAACCAATTAAATTGACGGGGACTCCACCCCCGGTCACCAAACAATATCCGATCAATAAGGAAGCTATACAGGGGATCAAACCTATTGTAGAAAAGTTGCTGATGCAGGGAGTGCTAGTTAAAACCAATAGTCCCTGTAACTCGCCCATATGGCCCATCAAGAAATCCAATTGGACATGGAGACTTACAATAGACTACAGAGTAGCCAATAAAAATATTGATAAAATCACCCCTCTAGTGGCAGATCCTTCCACAATTTGTAATGGCATACCATTAGAGAGTAAGATTTTTTCAGTAATTGATATGTCTAATGGATTCTTTTCTGTACCGTTGCACTCTGACAGCCAGCCATGGTTAGCTTTCACAGTTGACTATGAGCAATAACAGTGGACACGTTTGCCACCGGGATTTCAAAACTCCCCAACCATATACCATCAGGCTGTCAGACGTGATTTGTGTGACCCAGAATGTCCGGTAAAACAGTCCACTATGATCCAATATGTCGATGATATTTTGATTGCCTCAACAGATCACGAGGTACATCAAACTGAATTGGCATCATTGTTGGAATATTTGCATAAGAAAGGACACAAATGCAGCTTTCACAAAGCTCAAATTGCTAAAAAGCAAGTCACATTTCTGGGTCAAACAATTGGTGCAGGAAATAGATCCATTACACAGGATCGAGAGGCTTCAGTCAAAGCCATACCCCCGCCTACTACCATTAAAACACTCCGATCATTTTTAGGAACAGCAGGTTACTGTAGACCTTGGATTGAAGACTATGCCTCAATTGCACAGCCGCTCTATGACTTGTTGAAAGGCCATGGTAAAGATTCTGATACTGTTTGTATGGAAGAATGTCACCTCAAAGCGTTCAATGATTTGAAGAGAGCACTATGTCAAGCACCAGCATTAGGAATTGCCCAAACTGATAGACCATTTGTGCTTTATGTCCATGAACATTTAAGCTTCATGACTGCATGTCTAATGCAAGATCATGGGGGCAGTTTACGCCCAATTCATTACTATTCTGGTAAACTTGACATAGTAGCTCAAGGTATGGGCCAATGCCTCAGAGCAGTACAGGGAGTGCATCTAGCGCTTCAGGCTTCATCAGGAATGGTGTTAGGACAGTCTGTAAACGTAAGATGTCCGCACGCAGTGTCCGCATTAATGAATCAAGCAAAAGTCACTTCTGTCACTTCCTCTCGCTGGGGAAATTGGTTAGCAACTCTCACAGCCCCGAATATTGTCTTACAGCGTGCACCTGTCACGAATCCGTCCTCATATATGATGTCTGCTATAACTGAAGTTTTGTTAGAGGATGAAGGAGAAATGACACACGATTGTGTTACGCTTACATATACCCCTACGAGTGAAGTAAAAGAAACTCCCATAGAGAATTCAGAATTTGAGTTGTTCGTTGACGGTTCAGCTCAAGTCATTAAAGGTAACAGACGAGCAGGTTATGCAGTAACGTCCACCACTGAAGTGGTTGCTTCAGGTCGTCTTCCAGATCATTTTTCAGCTCAAGCTGCAGAACTAGTAGCCGTAACAAGAGCATGCACGCTAGCTTCAGGATCGGTTGCTAATATCTACACAGATTCCAGATATGCTTTTGGGGTAATTCATGATTTTGGTGTCATTTGGCAAACCAGACAGTTTCTAACTTCTGCTGGATCCCCCATTAAGCATGCTGAATTAGTGAAAGATCTAATGTTTTCCATGAAACTTCCAAAGAAATTAGCAGTGATCAAAGCCACCTTGCCACCCCTGGGGTTGAAATATTCCACCTGCGGCTGGACACCCCAGTGTTCCCCATATGCTTCCTTCTGGGTCATATGTGTATTCTCTAAGTCCTCCCCCCTCTGGGTTGGCATTAATTGCATACTTCCCCTAGCTTGGGATATGCTTCCCAGTGTACCTTGGTATTCCTGTGTTAAATGGAGTCCTTCGTCCGTCTATGACAGGGATCTCTGTTTACGCAGGGCACTGGAAGACAGCTGAGAAGGTTTCGTGATTAGACTGGTAACCCCATTCGTCGTCATCCGACGTAACTCGGAGTGACAACGAAAGGGAACGTCTACGGTTACGTATGTAACCCTCGTTCCCTGAGTAGGGAACGGAGACGTTACGTCTGCCTGCCACTTTCCACTGTACCGCGGGGATCGCCTGAGCTCAGTCTTGGCTCCTCAGCGAAGAAACATAAACTGCTGTTGCTGACTTCCTCCTTCTATACCCACGAGGTGGGGTGGAGTTACGTCAGGCAAATTCCGCAGACCCATGGCATTTCTTTGCCATTGGCTCGTTTTGTAATACTCGAAGTTGATAGGCTTTCTAAGCGAAGCCCCATTCGTCGTCATCCGACGTAACGTCTCCGTTCCCTACTCAGGGAACGACGGTTACATACGTAACCGTAGACGTTCCTGGCCACTATCAGAATTTGAATAGTTATGCTGATTCCATTGGATTTGGTAATGCCCTCAGAGTAGGGTGTGTTCGTACTACATTTGCATGCTTTGTTTGAATTTGTCTCCACCTCCAGAAGTCTGTTTTGAAGTTGATTTAAATAATTAAATTTTCTTTACACAAACTGCGTAATATCAAAGGCAGTGTACTATACATGCCTCCACTGTAGCTGTATGCCAAATCCTTTTTTATGCATTAAAATGTGGCACAAAATGAAATGCGGTATAGCTTGTGCTGGGTAGTTGCTACTGTACATCCTTGAGCATCACCCTTGAGCAGCAGTTAACCTCAGAATGTTGCAGGGGGCTTTCTATGTATTAAGTGCACTGTAAGCTCAGAAACATACTGTAATCTACACGGATGCACAAACACTTGGCTAACATACTGCAAACGTGCATGAAAATGTGTGTGCTGCCTTCCATCACTGTCTAACTGGATTAAAGTCTGTCTCCCCACCAAATGCTTTGACTCATGTGGCAATAATGGCTTCCACAATAAGAATTGTCTTTGTGTGGGTGGAATTGATAATAAATGGCAGGCAGTCAGAAAAAATGATCTGCCTAGAACTGTCGCTTTCTATCTTTGGAAAACCTTACAATATCTGAGGGAATTTAATTCCCATCGGAGTATGTCAGTATGACGTGCCTTTCAGAAATATTGTTGGGGTCGTGTGACCCTCACAAGGAGAACTCCTGCTGAGATTCTTCCATAAATGTGGTGGTGATGCCAAGTGTTTGTTTTTTGTATATCAATGCAGCATCCAACAAGTTCAGTAGGTAAAAAATGCACAAAATTTAGGGAATAGGGAAAGATGCACAACTACATCAAAAAGTAACATTTGAATGAACAAATTCCCTAAAGTAAACTGTCTGAACCAATCGATTTGCTAAAATGAGTCCCAACTAAAACACAAGTTGACAAAAAAAAAAAGCCAAATTATTGTCAAATTAAGGGAGCCACTATGTTGTACAGTGAGATCCTACAGGAAGAAGTGATGGTGCACACTTACGGCAGTCCACCTCATCCGACTTGTCCTTGCAGTCAGGGTCCCTGTCGCACCTCCAGGTCAGTCTCACGCACTCCCCACTGCCGCAACGAAATTCTCCAGCACTGCATTGCAGTCTCCGGGCGGGTGGAGGAAGCGGTCGACCGGACCCGCCCCCGCATCGCACCGCCCACTCATCAGAACCGTCAGAGCAGTCGGGGTCTCCGTCGCAGGTCCAAGGCTGAGGCACACACTCGGAGCTGTTGCAGCGAAACTCGTGCGGCCCACAGGTGGGTGGAGAGCACTTCTCCTCATCGCTGCCGTCTCCACAGTCGTCGTCACCGTCACACACATAGACCGGCGCTAAACATTTACGGTTACGACACTGGAACTCCCCCACTGAGCAGGACCTGGCGTCTGGGGACAGGAAAACAGAAATGAAGAAGATATATGAATGAAGATGAAGAATATAGATGGTATAGATGAAGAAATATAAAGGAAAAGACCGACCATTTTAAGTGTTATTACAAAACACACTGAAACTGAGTTATTAATGGTACTATAATAATTTACTATTCAAAATCATCTTCGTCCCGTGTGAGACATAAGGCTGCGTTTAAAACTTTGGGGTCATGAGATTTCTATATTTTAAATAAATTAATACTTTTATTTAGCAAGGATGCATTAAATTGATCAAAAGTGACAGTAAAGACATTTATTATGTTACAAATGGTTTCTATTTCAAATAAATGCTGTTCTTTTAAACTTTCTATTCATCCAACAATCCTGAAAAATGTATTACGGTTTCCACAGAAATATTAAGCAGCACAACTGTTTTTAACATTGATTATAATAAATGTTTCTTGAGCACCAAATTTAATGATTTCTGAGGGATCACGTGACACTGAAGACTGGAGTAATGATGCTGAAAATTCAGATTTGTATCACAGAAATAAATTACATTTTTTTAAAATTCTAAAAGATATTAAAGATATTAAAATATATTAAAATTGTTATCACAGATATTTTTAAGCACCCTTAAGCATAGGAGACTTCTTTCAAAAACATTTTAAAAATCTTACCGACCCCAAACTTTTGAACAGAGTTAATTCTAAACATACTTTGATAGGACCTCGCTAGAAAGTAAAATAACATAAAAAAAATCAATACTATATAATAAATTCAAAACTACAAATACAAAAGAAAAACAGGGTGAACAGTAACACTGGATGAAAATATAGCAGTAACTGTATGTTAGAGGAATACTTAATATTTTATTTTGCAAATTAAATTAACTTCACTTGTACTGTAAGATGTTATTATCATCCCACCCACATTTTTTTTGCTTCTAACAGGTTTAGAGACTTTTCAACGGCACACATTTATCCTGTGTCTGTGGAGCAGACAGATAGCAGCTGAAGTGAGAGGGGGCGGGAAAGTAACGCACACAGGGCTCACAGAAAGTTACCCGATAGGAATGAGAGGGGCAAGAGAAACGGAGAGCGACCCCGTGAATATTGAGCACACGTCAGATATCTGCAGAAGCAGATCCTGGCAATACTCAAACTCAAAGCAAACAGAGTCACAATTCATTGACAGATTTGTTCATTATATAGTGGACTCACATATTGTGTCTGTTCAATTTAAAGAGGGCCTATATGCTTTTTGACATTTTCAACTTACTTTAGTGTGTAATGTCGCTGTTTTTTTAAAAGATGAAAATGGTCTGCAAAGTTACAAAGCTCAAAGTCACTCCAAAGGGAGTTATTCTGTATATCAGCAAGAACTGTTTCTGAACTCCCTGAAACGCCTTCATTGTAGTCTTACACGGTTATGGTAAGAGGTGTGACATTTCCGAAACATGCTCAAAGCCATTGCCCAATCACTACACACTGGCCCAGCCGACCAATCAGAGTACACTGAGCTTTCTGGAAGGAGGGGCTTCATAGAGACAGGAGTTAAACAGAGCGTTACTGACAGACTGGGAAGAGAGGAGCTGCAACAATGTCAAAACTGTTTTTGAACATTCAAACATGAAAATCTTTTCTAGTAGACAGAATGACAAAATCAAGACTTTATAAAAGGGCATTATATGGCATCTTTAAAGGGACATTGTGTAGGAATTTCTCCCATCTAGCGGTGAAATTGTATTGTAATTGTGCTCTCCAGCGCCTCGCTTTTTCAAATGCGTGTTGCATCTACAGTAGCTGTTAGGTACCAAAAAGCTATGACAGGATGTCTTCTAATAGCACTTCGTCGAGTTTTCCTTCGGGTGAACAGGTTTGTTATTTCAAACAAACTGCAACTTGACACAACGAACAAACAAATGTTACAATATGAATTACTGACTGACTTGCCGGGGCAGTGACAAGCGCCTCTCACTGCTCTGCTCCTCCGTTTCTGCTGCTTTCAGTTACGTGACGCTGGCTCTGAACGAAAACGCGTTGTGGAAACGCGTTGGCCAAGTACTTTTTGTCCCTCTCTGCTATTATAGTTTTTCATTGTCCCTTTAAATGGATATTTCACCCCCCAAATTAAATTTCTTTCATCATTTACTCACTCTCAGATCAGTTTTTTTCTTATTCTTTTTTTTTTTTTGCATAAAATGAAAGTCAGTGTAATCCAAAACAATATTGGGCCCCATTCACTTTTATTGTACAGGATGAAAAAAAAGGTACTTTTCAAATAATTTTCTTTTGTGTTCCACAGAAGAAAGCAAGTCAAACAGGTTTGGATCAACACAAGGGTGAGTAAATGATGACTTTTACAAATTTACATTTTGGGGTGAACTATCCATTTATATTCTTATTGAGAGATTTAAGACAAACACACACATAATTCAAATAGAGATCAGTAGAGATGGGTTTTTTTTTAATAAATGGTCTTAAAAGATCACATAAAGACAAAGTGAGGGACCTGCAGATCAAAGGCAAGATTTTAATGGGATCTCTGAGAAACAGGTTTGATGGTAGAGATAAGTGGAACACATAGGGAGCATAATAGGGAGGGAGACATGAAATTAGGAAAGACAAGGTACAACGGTTACCGAACTGTTGCAGGCATTTTGCTTGTAGTTAGTGTGGTCATATTCACCAAAACAAAATTTTTACATTTTAACAAATATCAGTTTAATTGACAGATTGTTTTATAATAGTTAGAGGTGTTTACTAAGTTAAGCATCAACTAGTACAACTACTATAGCTCATAGTCATACTTATAGGTTTACAGATTTAAACAAATCTCTAATATTTGTCTATGCAAACCAACTAATAGCCTAATCTTTCTATAGGCTCCAACTGGATGTATCCTATCTCCCAGTCCTTTATTTAATGTATGTACAAGAGATTTGTGAATCATGTGAGCAGATCCAGTATAAAGGCCTCTGGCTTGAGATTAGCCTAAATTAAGTGCAGATTAATGTGTGGGAACAGGCAATTATCATCACTGTGCCAAAACTCCCTCCATTTAGATGATTCATTTATTCCAGTCAGGAAGCAAAATTCCTACAGCACTTGGACATATAGTACAACAAACAGTGATGTATAATCCTCATGGTCTGACCCTGTTTCAGATTAGAATTTCCATTATTTTTCCAGAACGGTCCAAATGTAACCTTTGCTTATTTCTAAAGAGACTTTACATTTAATTTGCAGTCATCCAAAACAATGCAAATCCCATTTTACTAATGTTATGTGAAGCATTTCTGAGCGAAACATACAGGCCAAGACTTAATTCCATTGAAACCTGATTGGTTGATGTACACAACGGGATTTCGATCCTGGTCCGGCACATTTTGTGTTTCCCCCTTAACAAACCTGATTTAGATCATCAGCTCATTTGAGGTGCGTTCCATTCGACCGTAAGTGCACTGCGAAGTGAACTTCACAGGGTATTCTGGGCCGCCATCTTAAGTGAGTCGATTAGTAGCTGCAATAGTCAGTTAAATATACAAGTAGTCTATGTAATAAACATGTTTTAATTATATTTATCACATATATAATGTTTGTTTTGTATATGTATATTATGATTTTGATATGATACATTTTAAAGTAAAGTAAATTACAATATTTATGTTATATCATAATCTGCATGACCTCGTTGTTGCCTTTCTTTGATAACGGTGTATGGAGTTCCAAATGAGCGATTATTGTCAGTGATGTCCACTTCAACAGATATCCCGTGCTCAGGGAGTAGGGCAGAGCCGGACAGTAACGGAGTACATTTACTTGAGTACAGTACTTGAGTACAATTTTGAGGGATCTGTACTTTACTCGAGTATCATTTTTGGGGATTACTCATGACTTTACTCAAGTACATTTGAGAGGCAAATATTGTACTCTTTACTCCACTACATTTCTATCCATAACCGTGAGTACCCGTTACTTCTAAAAAAAAAAAGGAAAAAAAAAATCTTGGAAACCGTCAATTTGTTGTTTCCCTCTCAAACGTGATTGGATTGTGCAGGCGCCACTGATTGGGACAGCCTATTAGCAAATCACCTTCACCTTCAGCTCTGAACTGACGCCAAAGTAAAATCCATGGTCAGATTTATGTGGGTTCAAATGTGGGCGCAAAAAATCCATTTAAACTCTAGCAGAGGTTTGTCAGAGCGTTGCCATTGTGCATTGCCTTGTGGGCAAGTGAGAAATGTTAAATAAAGCAACATGGTAAAAAGATGAAAATGACTTGAATTAACTTTCAATTCCTTTTAGATTATCAAAGGTATTAACATTAACATTTTTCATAACTCCATGTAGGACGTTTCTGTACATAAATGTAAGCACGGTTCGCGTACCTACCCCGAAGTGATAAAATAAAATTCTGTATCAAATTTATAGGCAAAGACAAGTAGTTTGTTTAGGCATGGTTTGTAGGGAATTACAAACCTGCACACATATATTCGAACACACATAACTATAGAATCAATTCTTAATGCGCATGTGAACGCCATCAGCGTTTATCACAGGTTCAGTTTAAAGTCTGTTTAGAGAGAATGGTGTCATCTTAGCGGCCCCTAATTTAATAACAAATGATCATTTCGACGGAAGTGAATCAATCAAAACTAACTTTAGCTGGAAAATAACATTATTCAAGAACCGCTATAAAACCAAACCAATCTCTGTTACCTTAAATTATATGTTTATCTCTGAAAAGCCGCTTTGACACAATCTACATTGTTAAAAGCGCTATATAAATGAAGATGACTTGACTTGACACTGTGGCAGTAGTAATGCAATATTTAGAAAATTTACTCTTGTACTCTTGATACTCAAGTACTTTTAAAAACAAGTACTTCAGTACTTTTACTTAAGTAGACATCTGACTGTAGTACTTTTACTTGTACTTGAGTAAAATTTAGCATGGGGTATCTGTACTTTTACTCAAGTAATGAAGCTGTGTACTCTGTCCGCCTCTGGAGTAGGGAGCAGTGAACCTGGCGTAGGGACCCAGTTAATTGTAACACACCTTAGGAGAGAGCTTCATGAACTGAACTGAGTGTGTCAGAAAAGAGAGACAAACAAAAAGTGCGGAGCGGTGGTCCTAGGGACCAGGATCGAAAACAACTGTCCACTACAAGGAGCGTTCCATTCCAGACTGACGTCAGATGTAAATGTAATTATGCGGTGAACTGTGGAGGATTACTGCCCTCCTGAAACAATGAACTTTTTGTGATGGAGGATGAAGATTCTATCATGGGATACAGCCTACACATAAAGGCAGGTGTACATAGTGCTTATGCTCACCAAGGCTGCATTTATTTATTTATTTTTAAACAGTAATATTATAAAATATTAATAAAATAAAAAAAGTTTTCTTTGTATTTTAAAATGCTTTTCAAAATAGTGTACTGTATATAATGTAATTTATTCCTGTAATGCAATTCGAATTTTCAGCATCATTACTCCAGTCACATGATCAGTGTCACATGATCCTTCAGAAATCATTCTAATATGATGATTTGATGCTCAAGAAACATTTATTATTATTATCATCAGTATTGTTGATAACAAAAAGAAATGGAAGGAAATCAAAGGATTATTTGCTCAATAGAAAGTTCAAAAGAAATTAATTTATTTGAAAATAAAACTTTTGTAACATTTTAAGTCTTTATTTTATTATCAATTTAATGTATCTTTACTGAATAAAATTAAACTAAAAAAAACAATCTGACCCCAAAAATAAAAATATTATTAACGTATAAGGTTACAAAAAAATTGTTTTCTTTTATTATATTATAATTAATTACAAATATGACTAATACACAAGAAATTTTAAGGAGCTATTTCTATCTGACACATGACATAAAAATTACTTGAATTGGAGTAACCATTGGAGTAACAATAATATTAAAATAAAATAGGAAGAGAAAAAAAATCACTTAAAAAAATGAAGAACATTTTTAGGTTACCTAACAAAAAGTGACCTCAGGAAAGAAAAGTTATTCCAGAACTGAACCAAATTATTACGTTTTCTTTTGAATGACATGCGGCAATTAATTTTGACCAATACGACCAGGAATAATGGAGTCAGACTTTAATTACATTTTGACGAAACAATTCTTAGTATACTATCTATTTAGGGTAAAAAGGCAGGGGAAAATGATGAATATGCTTGGCAGGGTTTTGGAATCTGAGTAAATGATCGGTCTGCATTGATTTTTCTATAGCTTTGAGCTGGAGCCCAGTCAGCAGTGCATCTTAGGAGACCCGGGAGTGGTGAATGTTGGAGCGGAGCCAGTTTGACCCAGTTCCCTGGAAACTACACTGCCGTGCCCGTGATGATGAGAGGTTCTGATTAGTTGAGGTGAAGCTGTGGGCCACGTCCAGCCTGAGGGGAGAGAGGTATGGTGGACCAATCCACCCACATTAGTGTCTAATAGTGCCCACTGAAAGAACACATAATTCACCACAGTGAATGTTTTTTTGTGGGTTTTCATATATATATATATATATATATATATATATATACTATATATATACCAGAAGATGGACAAACGTTTATGCTCTTGGGCACAAGTGTACTCAAAAGTGGGGCCAAAAATATTTCAGTAATTCCATGCAGCTGTCTAAGATAGAATAGTCTTCGACAAGACGGAACATTTTAAGAAGGTAGTGCAAATTATTGCCAGTGGAAAGATTATATGTATAAAAAAAACTAACAACAAATTAACAAGCATTCATTTTCAGGTTTTATATGAAACACTGAAGGAATATTCAAGTTTATACTATATACAGTACAAGCTCTAGAATGTCACATACTGTAATAGAGCTCGACTTGTATTTTATCCATATATATGGTTGGAATAGCATGCTAGCATACCGGCATACTTATTATTGCTGCTTTATATGGTATGTATACTGTGTGCAAAGAAACCTTGCATGGAATACTATAATACTAATAACTAATCATATCGAATAACATACTGTATCCCACAATGCATTGCACTTGACCTTCCATTTCCTGTGTCATCATGAATAAACCTCAAAAAGTACCATCACCTGTGTTTTTTACTTTTTTATAACTCATTTGATTTGATTGTCAAAAATAAAGAAATTTTTATACTTGACTGGATTTGAAATGCAAAATATTTTTCTTTTTATAACTACAACTAGATGACACTCACATAATTAAACATGCATGTAAAATGTATTGAGACGTGATAAGATTATGTGACAATTATGTATATTAGTGTTAGAAATGTTTATTGTTGCATACTATTTTTAATAATACACTACCATTCAAATTTTGGGGTTTTACATTTTTTTTAAATATTTTAATAATTAGAAATTAATTAGTAATTAATACTTAATTAGGCTACTATTTATTAGTAATTATTAGTTGCTGACTTTTGTTCAATAAGGATGCTTTAAATCATTATATTAGAATGATTCCTGAAGGATCATGTGACACTGAAGACTGGAGTAATGATGCAGAAATTCAGCTTTGATCACAGGAATAAAATTACTTTTTAAAATATGTTAAAATAAAAACAGTTATTTTAAATTGTAATATTCCACATTATTGCACTTTTTATTGTATTATTTATTTTGTATTTATAAAATAAATGCAGCTTTAGTGAGCATAAAATACCTATCTAAAACTTTTAAACAATAGTGTATACTAAGCAGTATTTAGTGTACACTCCAAAGTACATTATGCAGTGTGAATTATGCTAGTACTCTGAACATATACCATAAGATATCTTTTTGTGTCTTGAACAGCTAATCAATCAGGTACAGGAGCTGAACTGTGACGTTTGTCAGTAAACAGTAATTTAGCGTAGCACACCGCCTGTGACTAGATCTAATGCTGAGAGGGTTGTTGCATGTGATTTTACATGATGAGCAATTTGAGCTTCTAGAGGGGCTGATAATCAAACCTGCTCAAGAGAATCATGCATAATTCAATACATGAAAGACTCAATTAACCAAACACCAAAGAGAGATTGACTTAAATAAGTTACCCACTGCTTGCTAACGCTGGTGATTAGGAAGGATCTGAGGAGGAGGGAAGCATGGTACTAGCAAGGTGTGTATTTCAGTTACAGTGCATGTAAGTCTAATTTATGTACAGCGAGGGATATGATGGATACTGAATGATGACAAAAGAATTATGATCAGAAATAAGTGATAATAAGGTTGTGATGGCGCAGTGGATAAGACACATGCCTTTGGTGTGAGAGACCCGGGTTCGAATCCACTGTGAGACACCAATGTGTCCCTGAGCAAGACACTTAACCCCTAGTTGCTCCAGAGGCGTGCGACCTCTGAAATATAGCAATTGTAAGTCGCTTTGGATAAAAGCGTCAGATAAATGTAAGTCAGAGAACTGCAGTTTAGCACCTTCTACACAATGTGTGTGTGACATATAACGTACAGAGCTGTGCAGTTTGCAGTCTGAAAAACCAGAATAAATTAGCATTCAAACCATAGGTTCCTTTCTAAGAAAAATAAATTTTAGATATGCTATCTTCTTTAGTTTTTAGATATGCTATTGTGATAGTTATTTGCTGTTTTGTTTTAAGAATTGTGATTTGTTTTGCACTTTCGGCCTACGGAATTTTCTCATAATAACCAAAAACTGCAACACTGTGCAAGGTTCAGGTCTTTTGGAAAAATAATTAAACTCAAGTAACTAACTACTCACTCACTCTCTCACTCACTCACTGAACGTCTCGGTTACGTATGTAACCCTCGTTCCCTGAGTAGGGAACGGAGACGTTACGTCGGATGACGACGAATGGGGTTTCGCTTAGAAAGCCTATCAGCTTCGAGTATTACAAAATGAGCCTATGGCAAAGAAATGCCATGGGTCTGTGGAATTTGCATGACGTAACTTCGCCCCACCTCGTGGGTATAAAAGGAGGAAGTCCGCAACAGCAGTTTATGTTTCTTCGCTGAGGAGCCAAGACTGAGCTCAGGCGATCCCCGCGGTACAGCGGAAAGTGGCAGGCAGACGTAACGTCTCCGTTCCCTACTCAGGGAACGAGGGTTACATACGTAACCGAGACGTTCCCTTTCGTTGTCACTCCGAGTTACGTCGGATGACGACGAATGGGGTTACCAGTCTAATCACGCCACCTTCTCAGTTGTCTTCCAGTGCCCTGCGTATATCGAGGTCCCTGACATAGAAGGACGAAGGCCTCAATTTAACACAGGAATACCAAGGTACACTGGGAAGCATATCCCAAGCTAGGGGAAGTATGCAATTAATGCCAACCCAAAGGGGGGGGGGACTTAGAGAATACACATATGACCCGAAGGAAACATATGGAGAACACTGGGGTGTCCAGCCGCAGGTGGAATATTTCAACCCCAGGGGTGGCAAGGTGGCTTGCCAAGGGAAAGACACATGCTCAGAGAGGCTTACAGTGGAAATACACATGTGGGGGTCGCTCAGGGGAGGGACCATGCACACGGGAGGCACCTAGCCGACGCGCAGGCAAGAGACACTGGCGCCGACGTCAGGAGTGCTGGAGGAGCTCAGGGCTTTCGGGGAAGCTCACCTGAGGAGAATATCGCACGTATCCAGTCTGTGGAGTGGAATGGCGAGCAAGCGAAGACACCTGAGCGGGTCCGGTACTAGCTAGTTGAAGCGAGTACATGAGAGGACACTGGCTCCACTCGGAGATTATAGAATCTGGCGAATGTGTTAGGTGTCGCCCAGCCTGCAGCTCTGCAGATGTCTGTTAGCGAGGCGCCATGCGCTAGAGCCCAAGAGGATGCCACACTCCGGGTGGAGTGGGCCGTCACACCAAGGGGGCACGGTCGACCTTGCTGCTGGTATGCCAAGGCAATGGCGTCCACTATCCAGTGAGACAACCTTTGCTTGGAGAGAGCCTTTCCCTTCAGCTTCCCACCATAACAGACAAAGAGCTGGTCTGAGGTCCTGAAACACTGCGTCCTGTCTACATAGGCGCGAAGAGCGCGTACTGGACAGAGCAGTGCCAAGGCTGGGTCTGCCTCCTCTGGGGGCAGCGCTTGCAGGTTCACCACCTGGTCCCGAAAGGGAGTGGTAGGAACCTTGGGCACATATCCGGGCCGGGGTCTCAGGATCACGTGAGAGAAAGCCGGTCCGAATTCCAGGCACGCTTCGTCGACGGAGAATGCGTGCAGGTCCCCTACCCTCTTGATGGAGGCCAGTGCAACCAGGAGCGCTGTCTTCATTGACAGGAACTTAAGCTCAACTGATTGCAGGGGCTCAAAGGGAGCACTCTTCAGGGCAGTTAGAACCACTGAGAGGTCCCAAGAGGGAACGAGAGGAGGGCGAGGAGGATTTAGTCTCCTCACTCCTCTCAGGAACCTGATGACCAGGTCGTGCTTCCCTACCGACTTACCTTCGACGGGGTCATGATGTGCGGCAATGGCGGCAACATAGACCTTAAGGGTGGAGGGAGACAGCCTTCGCTCCAACCCTTGCTGAAGGAAGGAAAGCACAACGCTGATCGAGCATCTCCGGGGGTCTTCTCGGTGAGAAGAGCACCAGTCGACAAAGAGGTTCCACTTCAACGCATAGACGTGTCTCGTGGACGACGCTCTAGCGGAAGTGATGGTAGCCGCCACCGCTGGTGGAAGGGTACTCAAACCTACCTCGAGCCGTCCAGGAGCCACACGTGGAGGCTCCAGAGATCGGGGCGAGGGTGCCACAGGGTGCCCCGTCCCTGAGAAAGAAGGTCCTTCCTCAGAGGAATGGGCCAGGGAGGTGCTGTCGCGAGGAGTGCAAGTTCGGAGAACCAGGTCTGGCCGGGCCAATACGGCGCGACCAAAATGACCTGCTCCTCGTCCTCCCTGACCTTGCGCAAGGTCTGCGCAAGAAGGCTCACTGGGGGAAACGCATATTTGCGGCCCGGCGGCCAGCTGTGCGCCAGTGCATCCGTGCCGAGCGTGCCCTCGGTCAGGGAAAAACACAGGGCGCAATGGGTCGAGTCGTGAGAGGCAAACAGATCTATCTGTGCGTCCCCGAACTGGTCCCAAATCAGCTGAACCGACTGGGGATGGAGTCGCCATTCTCCAGGGAGGGCTGAAGCCTTGAGAGCTCGTCGGCTGCACAGTTCAGGGCTCCGGGAATGAAAATGGCTCGAAGCGACCTCAGATGCTTCTGACTCCATAGGAGGAGGTGGCGGGCGAGTTGTGACATACGGCGGGAGCGTAGACCACCTTGATGGTTGATGTACAGTAGCGCTACAGTAGCGGTATTGTCTGAGCGGACTAGTACGTGTTGACCCCTGAGCAACGCCCGGAAGCGGTGCAGGGCAAGGCGTACTGCCAACAACTCGAGGCAATTGACATGCCATAGCCGCTGGGGTCCTGTCCAGGAGCCCGCAGCAGCATGTCCATTGCACATGGCGCCCCAGCCCGTGGTGGAGGCATCCGTGGAGACCACAACATGCCGGGAAGCTCGTTCCAGGGGGACACCCGCCCTGAGAAAACTGAGGTTCGACCACGGGGTGAGGAACTGACGGCAGGTCGGAGTAACTGGTACCCGGAGCGTGCCTCGATGCCATGCCCACCTCGGGACTCGGTCGCGAAGCCAAAGTTGAAGCGGTCTCATATGAAGCAATCCGAGCGGCGTGACCGCGGCTGCAGATGCCATATGCCCCAGGAGCCTCTGAAAATGTTTCAGTGGAACCGCATTCTTGCTCCTGAGATGTCTCAGGCAAGTCAGCAGTGACTGAGCACGCTCGCTCGTAAGCTGCGCGGACATGGCGACCGAGTCGATGTCCATACCGAAAAAAGAGATCCTCTGCACGGGGCAAAGTTTGCTCTTCTCCCAGTTGACCCGAAGGCCCAGACGAGCTAGGTGCCGGAGCACTAGGTCCCTGTGTTCGCAAACCTGATCTCGAGAGTGAGCTAGGATCAGCCAGTCGTCGATATAACTCAGGATGCGAACCCCGTGTTCCCGAAGGGGAACAAGGGCAGCCTCGACGACCTTCGTGAAGGTGCGAGGAGACAGGGCTAGCCCGAAGGGGAGAACCGCGTACTGGTATGCCTGCCCCTCGAAAGCAAACCGTAGGAACGGTCTGTGTCGAGAAAGAATGGAGACATGAAAGTAGGCGTCCTTCAGGTCGATCGCTGCAAACCAATCCTGGGGCCGCACGCATTCGAGAACGCGTTTGGCGGTGAGCATCTTGAACGGCAGCCTGTGAAGGGAGCGGTTCAGCACGCGCAAGTCCAGGATTGGCCGTAACCCACCGGTTTTCTTGGGGACAATGAAGTAGGGGCTGTAGAACCCGGACCTCATCTCGGCTGGAGGGACAGTCTCGATTGCACCCTTCGCCAGCAGGGTGGCAATCTCTGCTCTCATGATAGGGGCATTGCCACCGACCAAAGTGGAGCGGACTCCCCTGAAGCGGGGAGGAGACCGTGCGAACTGAATCGCATAGCCGAGCCTGATGGTGCGCGCGAT
Source organism: Gila orcuttii (assembly GCA_026230005.1). NCBI lineage: Eukaryota > Metazoa > Chordata > Actinopteri > Cypriniformes > Leuciscidae > Gila > Gila orcuttii. The sequence continues at coordinate 33,556,486 of JAPDVR010000008.1, forward strand.
CCAGCGGGACAGACGGGGAAGCTCTAACCAGGCTCCCAGGAACTGAACCAGCGGGATCAAGCGGACGACAGGCGTCCCCCCGGAGGGGCAGCGAAGCGGAGTAACTGGCCCAGACGTGGACGGCATAGCGGCCCGGTGTGGGGGCACAGTTAGCAACCGTGCCCTGACAGAGGGGGCCAGGGGAGGACCAGGCTGGTCGTCCCGCGGGGGCCTGCTCTGCCAGGGGTCTGGCGACAGAGGGGGACAGGGGCGAAGCGGTTCGTGGACGGCACGCCTTGTCCACCGCCTCTGGGACAGAGGGGGGCGAGGAGAGCACGGCTTGTGGGCGGCGCTCTGTGTCGCCCGAGAACTCTGTGAGCTCAGGGAAGAGAGGGTCGTTTCTGTCTTTAACCACTTTAGGGTGCTGCCCACCCGTGGGTGAGCAGCGGGGAGCGGAGAACAAAAGATTCTCCCCCGGCCCTCCACCGGGGGAAGGAGTGGTCCTGCTACCATCTCCTGAAAAACGACCATCTTCCCTGAGCAGCCCGTCTCAGGAGCGCCGCTTGGCCCGGCGTTTAGCGGGGGGCGGGGCGGGAGAGGGCTGTGGCGCCTTCTTATGGCTTCCTCCGCGACCGGCCCGGGGTGGAGGCTGCTGCGTGGGCCGGGCGGGAGGGGCGGGAGCCGCAGGAGGGCGCCCTCGGCGGGAAACAGGACGAGGCGTCTCAGAATGTTTTACACATATCTGCGGGGCAGAATGTGTTTTATGGCCTCGGTCTGTTTCTGGGCGGTTGAAAACTGTTGGGCAAAGTCTTCAACCGCACTGCCGAAGAGGCCGGCCTGGGACAAGGGGGCGTTAAGCAGACGGGTCCGCTCCGCGTCCCGCATGTCAGCCAGGTTCAGCCAGAGATGTCTCTCCTGGACCACGGCTGTGGACATCACCAGACCCAGGGAGCGCGCGGTAACCTTCGTCGCCCGGAGAGCAAGGTCGGTCGCGGCGCGCAGCTCATTGAAGAGCCCTGGGTCTGTCCTACCCTCGTGCATGTCTCTGAGCATCTGGGCCTGGTAGACCTGCAGAGTGGCCATAGCATGCAGTGACACAGCCGCCTGTCCCGCCGCTCTGTAAGACTTCGCCACCAAGGTCGACGAAAATCTACAGGCTTTGGATGGGTGCTTAGGCTCGCCACGAAAAGAAGCACTCTGAGGACATAGTTGCATGGCAACAGAGCGTTCAACCGGGGGGAGCCCAGTGTACCCACGGGTGGCTGCATCATCGAGGGGAGGAAAGGCGGATGAGACCAACGAGCGGTCACGGGAAGACAACGGGGTCTTCCAGGACTTCGAGATCTCATCATGCACATCCGGGAAGAAAGGTATTGGGGTTTGCCGAGGACGAGGGGCGGCGGCCTTACCCAAAAACCAATCGTCCAGCCGCGAGCGCTCAGGACAGGGTGGAGGCCTCCACTCAAGCCCGATGCTCGCGGCTGCCCGGGAAAGCATGGCCGTCATCTCCGGATCAGACTCGAGCTCAGCCGTATGCACACCGGAAGGTTGCAGCTGAGTCGAGTCTTCACTTCCGGAAGAATCAAACCCACCTAGTGATGCTGCAACAGACATGGCATCATCCTCTGTAGCTTCGACCGAAGCACGCGGGCCACCAGAGGGTAGACCCGCGGGAATCGGCCGCTCACTAGCGGGCACCGTCATTGAAGAGGGGGGCTGGGGTCGCGGACACATAGTCGGCGCCTTGTTCCAGACCGTTACCCTCAGGTCACCCTGGCCACCAGCCGCAGGGCGGGGGGTGGATGAGGGGACTCTCACTCTTGCGAGTTCACTGAGTCTCGACCGCAATGACGCGATGGTCATGTTCCCACAGAGAGAACATGAGTCATCCACGAGCGCTGCTCTAGCATGATCAATGCCCAAACATACTATGCCGCAACCAGAAGTACACGGGCGAGGCATCTTTAAAAAGACGTGCCGCGTGTAAGCTCTTTTAGTGAGAAAACTCAAGTGTTGAAGCACCCGGGGAGAAACGCGCCGACTGGCAGATCACTGCAGCAGATCAGCAGGAAGCACGCTCTCGCCGAAGATCGCCGTCACACCAACACTCGAGGCACTCGTTTGTAAAGCTGACAATTCAGAGATGGCTTGTGGAGAGGAGAATACACTTGGCTCCGAAGCGATAACATAAACTGCTGTTGCGGACTTCCTCCTTTTATACCCACGAGGTGGGGCGGAGTTACGTCATGCAAATTCCGCAGACCCATGGCATTTCTTTGCCATAGGCTCGTTTTGTAATACTCGAAGCTGATAGGCTTTCTAAGCGAAACCCCATTCGTCGTCATCCGACGTAACTCGGAGTGACAACGAAAGGTAACTCTCTCTTACTAGAGGTGTGAACCTACCCTGGTCTCACGGTTCGGTTCGATTACGATTATCATGTCATCGATTCGGTTCAATTCGATATCGCGATGCACCGCATCCTCAATTTTCAATTTTACTTCAAAAGTGATGTGTGCGAGCGCAGAAGTCGCAGTGACAAAAACAGAGACATTCCAGTTTAAGTTTCATGGGACTAAAGCCTGTTTATGCCATTAAGAAAATGAAATTCTGTCAAATCAATTTTGTTTTAAAGAAATGTTCATTTAAAAGCAGCGCTCATTCATCAGTGTATAAGTTTACCCTGGAGACGCGCGCATCAACCGTCACCGAGTCCGCTGTTGAAGACGATCATCCATTTATAATCACGCGTAACAACACAATTGTAATTTGACCATCGGGTGCGGAAGGGTTGCCATCTGTCTCGGTTTGTCCCGATTTATCTTTTAATAACCTGTCCCGGGAAATGTATCCACTCTCCCGAAAGGCTACGTGAATGTATGTTCAAACCGTGTAGCGCGCGCACAGCAGAGAGGGAGAGAGCGAGACCTTGCGTGTGTGTGCCTCAAGAAGCGCATGTAACTTGCATGCGCATGTAATGTATGTCTGTAAATGTATGTAAGAAAGAATGTTTAATTCGCACTCGCGTCTCGCCTCCCTCTGCCAGTCTATGCTACCGGCTACCGCGACAAAGCACATGCGCGATAAATGACGTCAGAAAAGCGTCAGTACATTATAACCGGTTATGGTCTATTACTGAACCGATACCGAATCGTCCTCGTCTGCATCGCGGTGCATCGTAGAAACGATTAATTTCGACACCCCTATCTCTTACTCACTCACTCACTCACTCACTCACTGAACTCTCACTCTAACTCACTCACTCACTCTCTCACTCACTCACTGAACTCTCTCTCTTACTCACTCACTCACTGAACTCTCACTCTCACTCACTCACTGAACTCTCACTCTAACTCACTTACTCACTCTCTCACTCACTCACTGAACTCTCACTCTCACTCTCACTCACTCACTGAACTCTCACTCACTCACTGAACTCTCACTCTAACTCACTCACTCACTCTCTTACTCACTCACTCACTCACTCACTCTCACTCACTCACTCACTCACTGAACTCTCACTCTAACTCACTCACTGAACTCTCACTCTAACTCACTCACTCACTCTCTTACTCACTCACTCACTCACTCACTCACTGAACTCTCGATCTAACTCACTCACTCACTCTCTTACTCACTCTCTCACTCACTCACTGAACTCTCACTCTCACTCACTCACTGAACTCTCACTCTAACTCACTCACTCACTCACTGAACTCTCACTCTCACTCACTCACTGAACTCTCACTCACTCACTGAACTCTCACTCTAACTCACTCACTCACTCTCTTACTCACTCACTCACTCACTCACTCACTCTCACTCACTCACTCACTCACTCACTGAACTCTCACTCTAACTCACTCACTCACTCTCTTACTCACTCACTCACTCACTCACTCACTCACTCACTCCCTCACTGAGCTCTCACTCTAACTCACTCACTCACTCTCTTACTCACTCACTCACTGAACTCTCACTCTCACTCACTCACTGAACTCTCACTCTCACTCACTCACTGAACTCTCACTCTAACTCACTCACTCACTCACTCACTCTCTTACTCACTCACTCACTCTCACTCACTCACTCACTCACTCACTCACTCACTGAACTCTCACTCTCACTCTCACTCACTCACTGAACTCTCTCTCTTACTCACTCACTCACTGAACTCTCACTCTCACTCACTCACTGAACTCTCACTCTCACTCACTCACTGAACTCTCTCTCTTACTCACTCATTCACTGAACTCTCACTCTCACTCACTCACTGAACTCTCTCTTTCTTACTCACTCACTCACTGAACTCTCTTACTCACTCACTCACTGAACTCTCACTCTCACTCACTCACTGAACTCTCTCTCTTACTCACTCACTCACTGAACTCTCACTCTCACTCACTCACTGAACTCTAACTCACTCACTCACTCTCTTACTCACTCACTCACTCACTCACTCTCACTCACTCACTGAACTCTCACTCTAACTCACTCACTCACTCTCTTACTCACTCACTCACTCACTCACTCACTGAACTCTCACTCACTCACTCACTCACTGAACTCTCTCTTACTCACTCGCTCACTGAACTCTCTCTCTTACTCACTCACTCATTGAACTCTCACTCACTCACTCACTCACTGAACTCTCACTCTCTCTCACTCACTCACTCACTGAACTCTCACTCTCTCTCACTCACTCACTCACTCACTCACTGAACTCTCACTCACTCACTCACTGAACTCTCACTCACTCACTCACTGAACTCTCACTCTCACTCAATTCAATTCAATTCAAATGAGCTTTATTGGCATGAATGTGTAAAATAGCACAATATTGCCAAAGCAATAGACATATACAAACATATAGATAAATAAAAGTGAAAAAAACAACAATATTATACAAATACATCACAATAAAAATACAAAATAAGTACAGAGATACACATACTGCGCTGCCAGGTGAATACATTCTTCTTTCTCTCCCAAAATATAAGATAGTTTGTTTATGAGGCTCGCTTGTTGGAATTGAGGTAAAATCTATGCTGTGTGAAATAAGTGTCTCTGATGTTTTTACACTTGCTGCACTCGGTGAGGAAGTGCAGCTCGTCCTCTACGACCCCATCAGTGCAGTGTGAACACAGTCTGCGCTCTCTGGCTCTCCAGCTCTGCTTGTGTCGGCCCGTCTCCTCACACAGACTGTGGTCACTAATACAATACCTTGTCAGGAGCTTTCTCTGACCATAATTACTAATATTGGTCAGGTATGGGGCCACTCACTCACTCACTTATATTCCTCATTCACTCATAAATACATTTATTTAGGGATCCATATTGTACCACATTTAAAGGCATTTAATAGGTTTTCCCTCACAACCAGAAAAACTGGATGTTTTGTGTTTTTGACGTTTAACCATATTTTGATAATTTCTGTAAAATTGTGTAATTGAATAAATTCCGTAAAACTATCCAAACACACATGGTATACTCCATAGTGCATGAACTCAAAATTTAAAACCGAACAAAAGCCTCTTTATGAGAAAGCGTCTGCCATGAACGAAGTGAATCAAATCATTGCTCATATCGAACATAGACAAAAAGATACAAATAAATAAAATATATCAGATAGAAGCAACACAAAAAAGCTGGGAAATGATTGTTTAGCCTTACCCTATGGTACTATAGGTCAAAACAACAGGAAAATAAATGATGCAATACTGAGAAACAAGCACGTTCAGTGAGCACTTTGTGTGAATGCACTGAGACATATCCCGTTTGAGCATCACTGCAGTATATTCGAGTTATGAGGCTTTCAACAGTGGATAATTAGAGGTGTATTACACTGCACTGACCTCACAAAGCAAGGCAGGAAATCCATTATCATCAGACCCAGGTGAAATATCATTTTGAGCCTGGGCTGCCGTTCTTCTGGCTCGATACTCTGACATTGGCACAGATGAACTGATCAGGAGTCTGAGCAGTGAGAGAATGCCTGGGTTTATAGCTTGATGAAAATAGAATCATGATTACCTCTACCGAAAGAAAGAATGGCTCGGTGCTGCCAAGACTTGAGCCTTTGATGAGGACGGCTGAATAAAACACTGATTGATAAAAATAATCTGGAAAACATACAACCATACTAGCCCATCCATCCAAAATGTCTTTATGGCTTTTATTGAAGATGCATAATGATTAATTAGCCTTTGTGTTTCGCCAGGTCTTTTAACACATATGAATTATCATCTCCCACCCCCTAGAGAGAAAAAATGGTTGGAGGCTGTTTCATTTGCTCTTAATAGGGCAATTAACATTCTGATTTATATCTTGTGACATTGCAGGAGTTTTTAATGTTTCAGATGGAATTGAACTTGCAACAAAGGAGGATCAGAAGCAGGTTGGTTTTCAATTTTCTATATTTAAACTATATCTGAGGCAAGTCTTGTGTTTAATTAAAAAAACAAACCTTTATTTAAATGGCCTTTCAGTAAAGGATTTTAAAATAGCGTTAAAAATGTTGACACACTAATGCTTCCTCAGAGCGTGTCCACAGAGATGACCTGCAGGTTAATTACAATTTACAGGTGTAGGCCAGTAAAGCGACCAGATCATAATCAGAAACGAGCTAGACAACAAATTATTCAAAACACAGACAGATACGAAATAATAAATTATGTAAAGTTAACTATAGATAACCCCAGAAAATGCACCCTGGATGTTTAAATAAAATAATACCTGAGCTGTAATCATAATTTAAATAACTCAGGGACACAATCACTTACGTAGACTCAGACAGACTTTCTACAATTTCATTTTTTTTTATTACATTATAATGAAATTAATACGATTTTTCATAATAATATATAATATAATATAATGTTACACTTTATTTTAAGGTGATGTAGTTACATTGTACTTACACAAATAAGTTCTGTGTGATATTAATTAACAACATGTATACTATAGAGTTACGGTTAGGGTTTGGTTTAGGGTTAGTTACTTGTAATTATGCATAATTTAGTGTTACAGTTGTTCCATAATTTCTTCATCTTTGTTAATGTCAGTTAATAAAAATACAACTGTTCATTGTTCATTGATAACAGATGCAACTTTTGATTTTAATAATGTATTAGTGAATGTTGAAATTTACAAAGATTAACACATTTTTAGGAGTATTTTTCATAATTTTATAATTTTTTTCATTTAATTTTAAATGGAACCTTATTGTAAAGTGTTACCTATTTTGTATAGTAATATACTTTTACTTAGTCATTGTATTAATTGTATATTATTACTATAATTATTATCATAAGTTTATAATGTGATTTATACGTGGTTTATAAAATATGTCGCTCAAAATTATGATATTTTATCACCTGCAAGACTATCCTTTATTTTAACAGGCAGAATTGGAAGACAAGAAAGAGAGATTGTGGAAAACAAGGGAGCGTGAAAAGCCATTAATGAGAGACAGAGAGTGGAGAAATACTATTACGAAGAGCAAGGGAAAGGGAAGCTAAGAGAAAGAGTCAATTTTCACAGCTTCTCAAAAGTAGGGCAGTGAGACTCACAGCGGGGGTTTGTGAAGACACCTGATTGGCTGAGGTAAAACAACCATGTTTAATAAGCAGAGCTCAAGCACCTCCTACCAAGAGTGTTGAAACATTCAATGAGCATGACACATGAGCATGAGCCCTGCCACTAACAACAATATTCAAGAGTCCAGACAATTTATTAACCTTGGGCGAGGATGTCAAGGACATATTTTTGCCGGATCTGCTTCTCCTTAAGAATAAATACTTGGTACCACAGCCTATAGCATTCATTCTTAGTTTAAGCTATACAGTGGCCCGAAGAGTTTCTGGACACTGAAGCCACACTTAAATAATAAATGCGTTAGATAAATAAAATTGCATCTACAAACAAATAATATTACATTATTTCTTAGAACTAGCTTGACTTTTTTTAATCGTTTTTGCATTTGAAGCCATTGCCTCCTCAAGTTCACACAGGAGTAACACAGGAGAAACCACAGGTGTAGTTCATCACATTAACTAACATGATCCACTAAGAGTTTTTTCATTCATTTTGAACAGTATCTATGGATGTGTCTCAATTAGCTCCCTAGTGCTGAAGTCAGGGCACTGATCAGGGAGTCGGCCATTTTAAGGGCCCCAAACGCGAGAAAAAAAAAAAAAAGTCCCACAATGTACCCTGAAAACTAAAAGTGTGCTTTCTTTAAAATAAATGCCACTTGGTTTGATATACTGCTATATAATGCAATGACTTTCATTCATTTTAAATGTAAATACAAGATAAACAGTGAATTGATGTCTGACCAACACAAAAAACTAGGGCAGCATGATTATGACAAAAATCACAATTGTTAGTACAGTACTTCCATTGATATTGTATTAACAATTAACCTATTTAAAAAGAATTTATAATAAAAAATATTTTGTTTTTATGTAGTTAAACATTCCATCAAGACAATTCACATTAACACTTTTAGCAGCTTGACAAGCAAAACTGTTAATGCTGAATAAATTATGCAGAATGCGAGTAAGACTAGAGTACTAAAATGGTCTCATCCCATAATAATTACTGAAACTGCAGTTCAGAGAGAGTTCACTGCCTGAACTCTCCCAAACACTCCCTATACAATAAATGAAGCTGTCCACACTGCAGAATTAACTCTTATTTACACAGTCTGCGCCTTGATTTATGAGAAAGCTGCAGTTTTGTCACATCGCTTACTTGTGGTGTATACATTTAGCAAATTCAGAATACTCTCAAATACCAGATGATTTTTTTTCACTTCAGTTATAAAACTTGTGTCAAGTGATGTTTAACACTGGTGTTGTTCATTGGGGGGCCACACTTATGTTTTTTTGGTTATAACAGACTGAAGACAAAAAGCGTAACAGTTTTTTTTATAAAAATGAATGTACTACATTTTGGTTCAATAATATTTGGAAGTAACAGGAAGTGGGCTAAACTGGGCAAATTAGCATGAGAGCGCAAATCCAAAAAGCACCTGATGGGAGTGGAAAGTTCTGTGTGTGATCTACTGATGACGTGCAAATTAAAGAACAGACGCAGCCGGATCATTTCCGTAATGACCAACACAATCTACCAGGTAGTGTCTCTGGTTTAAGACCTGCTTTTTTGGGGGCTGTAAATAATGGCGCAAACACCATTAAATTGGCAAGCGCAAACCTTAGTAAATAAAATCACCTTGCGTGATTCATTTAAATACTCTACTCCCATAAATGTTGTGTCTGAAAGGGAAACTCCTACAAATGCATATGCAACAAGATCAGCCGCAAAAATAACTGTTCACACCTTTTCAGCGCTAAATTTTCTTTAAAAAAATCCTGACAGTAGTTTTTAACACCAAAAGACAGTTTGCGCTAGCGCAAGCTGTTAGTAAATCTGACCCCAAATGGCTTAAAAAACATACTAAACAGAGTTCAAAAAGGCCAAAAGTTTTCTGTGATTTTTAGAAAATTTGATTAGCTCAGTATAAAAGCTTTTAATGTTGTTTATGACTATGTGGTGTTTTTAATATGCTTTAATACAAATCATGTGCAAATTCATAAGTCAACACCATTGCTGAGTATTTTCTCCTTAAAACTGCAGTTTCCTTAAAACTCCTTAAAACTGCAGTTTCTGACATCACAAACTACCTTGTAAGTAACCAATCAGGGGTGCGTTTCCCAAAAGCATCGTTAGCCAACTATGTTCGCAAGTTCCATCATTATCAGCATAGTTCAACGAGTCAGTGTTTCCAGAAACCATCGCTCTAACGAACATTCGCAAACAGCATCGCAAAGTTGTGTGGTTGGAACGACAGCTCTAGACCTGTGGTTAGAGGCATAGTTTCATGTTTGCATGACATGTGGATTTAATAAATCATTGTCTTGAGCAAAATAAGCAAGCTGACATTCAGTACAACCCGTGTTTTTTTATTTAGAATACATGATGCAAATGTCATGTACGTCTTTTAGTTTGTCAAAAGATTTAAAGCACCGTTTTTGAAGAGTGTGCATGTGTGAACGTGCTCTACTATGAAAGAACGAGCCTATGATTGAATCTGGAAATAAAGCAAAATAACTGAGAAAAATTAGAAATAGTCCTCACCTTAAAATTAATTCGATCTCAAACAGTTTCATTAAAAGAAGTTATTACTCCACCACCTGCTGCGTGACATCATTAACCAATGTGGTTGAGCTACCAATTTGCGATGATACGGTTTCGGGAAACAGTCGTGACTAGCTAGTTGATTTCTTCAATGATGCATCGTACTATGGTAGCAGCGAGTTGCGTCGTTGTACGGGAAACGCACCCCAGGTCAACATGTGACAGTCAGCGAGTGGATCTGAGCTGGTGTGAGTGAGTGGAGACGGGGCTAATTTGCATATTCATAGAACTGCATATACTAAATGTGGCAAGGGTTGCATTGAAATGCAATGAATGCAAAGTTGCATTCAAGCTATTTTAAGGCATGAAGATTTTTTTTTTCAAGGAAAAAACATTTAAATATGTAATTTTGGTTATCAAAGATGAGTTGTAAGAAATAAAATTATTGACTTTATTGACTTTAAATAAAACATACAGCACACACTTGTGGATCAGACTGTAAAACTCAAAGGACTGTCACTGATTGACCTGTAGACTAACCTAAATCTCTTACTATTACATTCATGTGCACAACAGGCATATCTGTGATTGGTTACAATGCTCAACCTCTGCAAAACACTTTGTAAATAGAATAATTACACAACAGGTGCAGACCTGTTTAAATTAATTGCTATAATTGACTCTCAGTTGTAACTGTCTAGTACTACAATTGTCCAAACAACACGTAATTGTCCAGTACTAGAGAGTTTCAATAAAAGACAGAACATAGACTTGTGCTCAGGAAATAAACCACTAGGTCTGTGCCTTTTAGAGCCACGGCTGAAGCAGATCCACAGCACTGGGGTGAAAGTCCGTTCAAAGTATCACCTCAGCTTTGAACAAAACTCCCTGCGGAGAATCAAACACACAGTCTGAGAGAAAGAGAGCAGACTCACCTGCTGCACAGTCCGCTTCATCTTCGCCATTCTCACAGTCTCTTTCCCCGTCACACCGCCAGGACAGCGACACACACTTTCCTCCACAGTCAAACTTCTCTGGTGGACACGTCTGTTTGACTGCTGTGGAACAGAAGCAGATGTTTGAACAGGTTCACCTGAAAAGTCGAATCATTCTGTTGATCTCACTGTGTCTTCTTGCCTAATGTTTTATGAATACTATGAATTCAGACATACTACTCAGCTAACATACTGTTTATCCACAACTATATAGCATGGAAGTAGGTTTGTTAGGACGCAGGTTTGGTTCACAATTGATTCCAACTGTTGAATATTAGTTAATGACACAAACACAAGCATGAAAATACACACCACAAATATTGGTAAAAGTAATTAGTTGGTACTTTTTTTAATCAATACTTTTCAGTATTGATTGAAGTATAAATAATATTGATCAGTTTTTTTCACATCACAGTGCATTCTGGGATTGTTTTGTTCATGAAGGACACATGTGACACCATTTACTCAACATTTACCAACATTCTGTCACCATTTACCACCTAAGTCGCTCCAAAGAATATCAAAACAACATTGAAATTGGAACAACAAAATGATCGCAGAATGAAGAGTTTTATTTTGGGCTGAACTACTGTATACTTTGAAAACAGCATAATAGTGTAAAGATAGCCAGTTTAAAAGTTGTCTAAAAAATGATCAAATATACCTGCGTGCTTGTGCTTATCCTAGAATATGTACGGGACAATCCATAAGTGAATAAGTTCATTTGAACTGGTGAATCAGTTCATTCAGTTAGTTCATTTCAACAGTTCATTAGTTCAAATAGTAAATTATTCATTTTATGAGTCCTTTTTGTAGCAAAATATATAGTTAATTGCTGCTCTTTATCACCATGTTTGTATTTTATTAATTTGGGTGTTTCCTTTTTTATTAGTTGTATTTTGAGTAAATGTATGTGCTTAAATTTAACGTCCTCCAAATTGAGATCCTAATTATTTTAGTTCCAGATAAACTCTTATTGTAACTGTAAAGTTCTGATCGGGCAATAAGGATGAGATAAGGCAAGTGGATCTAAATGTAGCCGTATACTTTAATAAACAAATAAAACAAAGAAACAAGCAAGGATTAATACTAATTAAATGTAACAGTGTGCTCTTAAACACAAGCAATGCCAAACAAAGAACAGAAAAAACTGAGGGAGGTTTAAGTGCTTCATTTTGGGCACACCTTGAGAGTCCATGAAAACTAAACTGAAACTAAAACTAAAGTGACAGTAACAATGAATGATTTCATCTTGCATGGGATCTGATCATAAAAAAACTGTTAAATGCCTCCTAAAAAATAATAATAAAATAAAATGTAAAAAAATGTGACTATGACAATGTTAATGACAGCTGTAAACAGGGTCTCAGAGATTTTCTCTCCTGGCATCCTTCAAAAGAATTAGTTCACCTAAAACAGAATATTGTCATTATTTACTAACCCTCATGTCGTTTCAAACCTGTATGACACAAAAGAGGGTGAGTAAATAATGGCAGGATTGTAATTTTTGGGTGAACTATCCCTTTAAGTGATAGTAAACAGGGTCAGGCGGCAGATCAGAGGGCCCGTGGCCCTCGTTTTAGCAGATCTGCCCCCCTCTCTCCTTCACAGTCACGGTCAATTTGCTCCGTTTGGCAGGATGTCTGTTGATATTAGATTGCAGTTTGAGAGGTATCAGAAATGCAGGCATAAATAAATCATCTCTGGCTGCAGAGGCCTGGAGAGCCGCCACAGTCAGTGAGTCTGCCGGGGCCATTCAGCTGCTCTTATATCATGAAATAATTCAGAGGGGCCAAACAAGTTGTACCAATTAGCCTGGCCAAGGATATGTTGTATACACTGAAATGGCTGCTCCGTTGAAGCAAAAACAATCTGGTCCAACCTGGACCAAGAAACATAACAAACAGTGTTCCAGTCAGTAACCGACAGGAATGATTTGGGGGTGGGGGTTGGGGGGTTAGTGCGCGTGCACATGAAGGGGGGTGTGGAGGAGAGCAAAGCATGAAGAGGGAAGTTAGCTAGAGGAGAGATGTCATAGACAACGACAACGACTAACATTAGAATTTTGACATGGCCGACACACGACCAAAGAGACGACGTTCTGAAGAACAAAGAAGAGGGAAAAGGAGAAGGAACGCACAAAGTCCCGAATTTACATCGGAAAAGCCTGTTTCAGGAGGCATGGAAGGGGTGGGGGGGTACGGGATGAGGAGGAGGGTGGGTCGAGCTAGCCTTCATTTTGTTTGACAATACTTCGAACGTCAACAAGAAGTGACGTCACCCAACATCGCTTAGAGCACCTTTAAATGAGTGATACATATCAAATGGGGAGTGATTTCTGCATTATTGCAGCACTTGTCCAACCCTACAGTATCATTAATCAAGCAACATGGCTGTCATTAATCTTCCTGACTTTATTCAAATATGCTTATATTGAATGCAAGCCAGCCTTGCATTTCATAACTTCATGACATACAAAGGATCTGCAATGCAGTAATGCAGTGTTTTAGTGTACAGGAGGGTGTGTGTCAGTATTCATTTTTAACTGAGACAATTGTGATGCTTCAGAGATTTATAAGCCACTAAGAGAGGATAGACTAATTCTGAAAACATCAACAGGACACATTAAATCTGGAGCGTTGTTCCAAAACCAAGTGAGCTGTCTTGCTGTCTACATCAGCTGACAGCATCTATCTGACATGGAACCTTATAAGTGACAGATTTAGAACGTTCTTCACAGCATGTGTGCCACACAAAGTAGCACCAATCATGTGAAACACACAGGAGACCTGGTACACAATTGATTCCAATTGTCAAACGGTAGAATGTCACTAAGCTAAAGGCACAAGAACAAGCATTAAAAATGCAGCACAGAGCACTCAAATGTTTGCTAATGGTAATTAGATGGAACTATCAACTAAGTGCTGTTATTGTTCTTTGAAAATAGAACTAAAATTAGTCAAAAAATTTAAAACATAAAAAAGTTTTAGAAAAAAAAACATTTGTTAATTGAAATAAAGCTGAAATAAAAAAAATGTAAAAAAGTATATATATATATATATATATATAAATCAAATGAAATAAATAAAATTAAAAAATCTAAATGAAAATTAGAGTACTAAAATTACTAAAACTAAAATGAAAACAAAAATAAAACTATATCAAAAAATTAATAAATGCTATAATTGTATATAAAAATACTAAAATAACAATGTGAAGTATATGTTTATTATTGGCCAGGTTTTACATTTTTTTTTTTATTATTATTATTATTTTTTTTTATAATCAGAGAGCATTCTGGGATTGCCTTATCTATGAAGAACACATGCAATGGTGCAAAACGATCTTCATCCTTTACTCATCCTCATGTCATCCCAAACGTTCTTTCTTTCAAAAGATCAAAACAACACTGGACTCCATTGTATGAAAAAAATGTATTCCTTTTCCCAGTTTTGACTCCAATAAGGTATAAATAAAAATAAGTAAATAAATAAACCAAACATTCACAGTGCCCTCCACAATTATTGGCACCCCTGTTTAAGATGTGGTAGAGGACTTCTAAAAACTCTCCTTCTTTTTTTAAACAACATAGAACCCAAATGCAAAAAAAGAGAAAAATCCAACCTTTTATTTAAGTACATTACTTTGGTGGTAAAAAACACACACACACACATTTAGAAAAAAAAAAAACTTGAAATCATGTGTCCCACAATTATTGGCACCCCTAACAATTCCGCTGAAAAATTTAATTTATTTTTTTAAAATATATTTTTCTGTAGTTGCTAAAGTTGGTCAGGGTATCTAGGAACTTTTAATTAGTAATTCATGACTTCCTGTTTCCCTGGGGTATAAATATGACGTGACACAGAGGCCTAATTCTCTTACCAATTTGTCAACATGGCAAAGACAAGAGAACACACCATTCAAGTAAGGCAGATGTGTGGAATCATTAAGAAGTTTAAAACAACTGGAACAGTGACAAACAAGGCTGGAAGAGGTCCCAAGTTTATCTTGCCACAACGCACAGTGAGGAGGATGGTAAGAGAAGTAAAAAAAAGTCCTAAGCTCACTGTCACAGAATTGCATCAAAGAGTGGCATCTTAGGGTCACAAAGTCTCCAAAACAACCATCAGAGACGCTCTCTACATGCCAACAAGCTGTTTGGGAGGCATGCAAGGAAAAAGCCTTTTCTCACTAACACTCACAAACGTAAACGTCTGGAGTTTGCTAAGCGGCACTGGGACTTCAACTGGGATTGTGTACTTTGGTCAGATGAGACTAAGATTGAGCTTTTTGGCAACAAACACTCTAAGTGGGTCTGGCGTAAAACAAAAGATGAGTATGCCGAAAAGCACCTCATGCCCACCGTGAAGTATGGTGGAGGATCTGTGATGCTGTGGGCCTGTTTCTCTTCCAAAGGCCCTGGGAACCTTGTTAGGGTGCATGGCATTATGAACGCTTTGAACTACCAGGACATTTTAAATAAAAACCTGATGGCCTCTGCCAGAAAGCTGAAGATGGGTCGTCATTGGGTCTTTCAGCAGGATAATGATCCAAAACATGCGGCAAAATCTACACAAAAATGGTTCAGCAGTCACAAACTCAAGGTCCTCCCATGGCCATCTCAGTCCCCAGACCTCAACCCAATCGAAAACCTGTGGGGCGAGCTAAAGAGGAGAGTGCATAAGAGAGGACCCAGGACACTGGATGATCTAGAAAGATTGTGCAAAGAAGAATGTTCAAAGATCCCACTCTCTGTGTTCTCCAATCTTGTGAAATGTTATAGGAGGAGATTAAGTGCTGTCTTGTTGGCAAAAGGGGGTTGTACAAAGTATTAACATCAGGGGTGGCAATAATTGTGGGACACATGATTTCAAGTTTGTTTTTTTTCTAAATGTGTGATTTTTTTTTTACCACCAAAGTAATGTACTTAATAAAAGGTTGGATTTTTCTCTTTTTTTGCATTTGGGTTCTATGTTGTTTAAAAAAAAGGAGAATTTTTAGAAGTCCTCGACCACATCTTAAACAGGGGTGCCAATAATTGTGGAGGGCACTGTAAATATCAAACATATTTATACTGTGTCTTTTTGCAAAACATTTTGTTACACTAAATAGCACAAACAAAAATCAGCAGCCTAAAAAACACTTTCACAAGGAACTTTGTATAGAAATACGCTATCTGAGGGCAGTGTATATTCCAGGGGGCCAGAATATTGGAGCAGATACCCTGACGAGGCAGGGGCTGAGGCCAGGGGACTCCACCCTGAGGCGGTGGAGCAAATATGGGAGTTTTACGGCCAGGCAGAAGTGGACCTGTTCACGTCTCAGCATCCGACGCACTGTCCACTCTGGTTCTCTCTCATTCAACCAGCCCCCTCGGGGCTGGATGCTATGGTGCAGACGTGGCCGAGGCTACGTCTGTATGCATTTCCCCCTGTTGCTCTGCTCCCAGGAGTTCCGGAGTGAATCCGCCAGGATGGTATAAGCCTATTGCTAGTAGCACCACCCTGGCCAAGCGAATTTGGTTTGCGGACCTAATTCTTCTCCTTGACGGCCCTCCCTTGGAGATTCCGATCAGGAGACACCTTCCGTCTCAGGCATGGGATGCAATATTGCACCCCCGGCAGGGGATTTGGAAACTGTGGGTTTGGCCTCTGAGGGGGCCCAACTCATAGAGAGTGGTCTCTCAACCGAGGTTGTTGAGACCGTTCTAAGCTCCAGAGCTCCCGCTACGAGGAAACTATATTCCTTATTTCGAGAGTTTTTCACTTCTTGGTGTTACCAGTGTGAGTGGAATCTGGTTAACTGTTCAGTAAACACAGTATTTGAGTTTCTGCAAGAACGTTTTGTATCAGGTCTATGTCCTTCCACACTTAAGGTATACGTGGCGGCCATTGCGGCTTTCCACGCCCTGGTGGGTGGTACATTTTTGGGTCGAGACCCCCTGATCACTCGTTTCCTTTGTGGCACTTTGAGGCTGAGGCCTGCAACTTGCACTAGGGTGCCGGCTTGGGATCTTGCAATAGTTCTAGAAGGCCTATCTGGGGCTCCCTTTGAGCCCTTAGATTTGGTCTCAGAGAAGTTCTTTCTTTTATTTTCTGCTAGCTATTTCGTCCCTCTAAGAGTCGAGACCTTCAGGCCCTTTCGGTCCCCACCTGCCTTGAGTGCACCGGGGATGGCCAAGGCAATCTTACCCCAAACATGGATATGTTCCTAAGGTGCCTACCATTATTCCGAGGCCTATTGTGCTGCAGGTTTCTGTCCTCCCCCGTTTATCGGACCAGGAAAAGCTGAACCCTTTGTGCCCAGTGCGAGCACTGGACACTTATGTTCATCGGACTTCTCTGTCGAGAAAATCCAACCTATTGGGCAAATAGATAGTCGAGACTATTCTTCTTGCTTGTGAGTCCTCTGGCCAACCATTTGGTGGTCAGGGCTCATTCCACTAGGAGTATGGCTTCTAAGCTTTATTATCTGGAGTTCTCTCCAAGACGTTTGTGATGCGGCGGGCTGGTCCTCACCGCTCACATTCGTGAGGTTTTACAGCTTGGACCTGGATGCTGCCCCAGGTGCTTTTTACTTAGTTTGCCGACAGTTTTATCATCTGCCATTTTGTAAGTACGGCGTATTGGGTATTCTCGTTCTCCAAAGCGTCATCGACGCATCGCGAGTTCCCTCGAAAGGGAAAGTCTCAGGTTACGACTGTAACCCTAGTTCCCTGAGAAGGGAACGAGACGATGCGTCGCCCTGCCATACTTCCTGCATCGCTGCGATCGACTTTGTTTCGGCACTAGAAGCTAACGCGAGTAACGCACCGGATGTGCTTATATCCTTTCCTGGTCATGACGTCACCCGCCCGTGGCGTTCATTCATTCATTCCATTGGACTAGTTGACATACGTGCTTCAGAGGTAATCACGAGAAGGCGTTCCCAAAGCGTCATCGACGCATCGTCTCGTTCCCTTCTCAGGGAACTAGGGTTACAGTCGTAACCTGAGACGTTTTCTAAAAAACAACAACAACAACACTTCTTAAATTGTCAATAGTAAAGAAGCTTGTTTCCGGAATAAATTTTTTTTAATAAAAAATGTTGACTGTTTATCTCACAATTGTGAGTTTATATCCCACAATTCTGACTTTATAACTTGCAATTGCGTGCTTAGAACTCACAATTCAATTCAATGAGAAAAGTCAGAATTGCGAGTTATAATAATAAATGTATCTTGAGCAGCAAATCAGCATTGTAATGATTTCTGAAGGATCATGTGATACTGAAGACTGGAGGAATGATGCTGAAAATTCAGTTTTGACATTACATTTTAAAAATATATTAACACAGAAAACAGGTATTTTAAATTGCAATAATATTTCACACTATTTTTGTTTTTACAGTATTTTTGATCAAATAAATACATGTACCGACCCCAAACTTTTGTATGGTAGTGTATGTACAAAAACACACTGAGCGTGAGTATAAATAAAAGATTACAACTCACATTTTTGGTTGAACTATCCCTTTAACATAATTCAATTTGACTTTTATTTATTAAACATTTACAGAGCACTAGTACAGCTTGACTCTTGTTAGCTCCATTGTTAACATGTTATTGAGGAACAAACTAGGTCATTTCTAGATCTGGGCCAAATTAAAGAGACAGAAAGCTAAAAAATAAATTATTTAAGCAATGTTTTAGCTGGCATTATAGTTCACTTCATAGACAGATCGGCGAATTAGTAAGAATCCTTTGATTATAACTGGGTAATGTTACAGCCAGACAGGCTTCGATATACTGAAGAAAAAGATTTCATGCACTAGTCCAGCAGTGATTTACTAAACATATTGGACAGCATATGGCAGTCAATTACATAAAGTGGGGCAGCAAAGCCCTGGTTGTGCTGTATTTTGACGGTAGAGATCACAAACATTCTCAGCTTTCAGACAGTAATGCTTTCCTTATGAATGTTAAGCTTTTTCTTTATAAAAGCCGTTAAACCGGCTTTTATCATCCCTGTGTTTTTCTGCAATAGGAAGATGTTAAATGTGCTGAACATGGAAGCATCATTCATTTTTAAATAAGACATCCATAATAGTGTTCATTAATGTGAGAGAACAAGGTTACTCCAGCATGAAATCTGTGCGTGACAGACAGCAAAGGTGTGTGTGTGTGTGTGTGTGTGTGTGTGTGTGTGTGTGTGTGTGTGTGTGTGTGTAGGAATGTACTCATGCTGAACCTTTAGGTTTATGTGCATGTGTGTAAAGCTTGATCCTACTTAGAAGGACAGGTTAGAAAAAACCTGTAGATAAGCAATGAATTTAATTTAGAAAAAAAGATTCATTACAAGATTCCAACTAAAATTAGGGCTGTCAATTTAACATTAATTTAGTGTGTAAAAATAACGTGATAAATTGATGTTATTATTAATCATGTTCCCTGACCCCTGTGTACATTTCATAATAAGATAACTGTCTTGCCATCGGCGCAATTCATACAAGTACAGAATAAGTGGAGACATTCACCCAGGACACATTCTTGCATTCAAAAATATTATGTACACTATCAGTCAAAGGTTTGGAATAATTTCTAATGTATCTATGTATGTCTTGTGCTCAACAAGGGTGCATTTATTTGATCTAATTTCTTAAAATGTAATTTATTCCTGTGATGCAAAGCTTTTTTGCTGCTTAATATTTTTGTGGAAAATACATTTTTTCAGGATTCTTTGAAGAAAAGAAAGTTGAAAAGAACAGCACTTATTTAAAATGGCAATCTTTTGAAATATTATAAATGCCTTTGTCACTTTTGAACAATTTATTGCATCCTTGTGGAATAAGTATTTATTTTATTGTACTTACAGCAAACTTTTGAATGGTATATCACAGTTTCCAGAAAAATATTAAGCAGCACAATTGTTTTCGACAACTGATAATATTCATAAATGTTTCTTGAGCAGCAAATCAGCATATTAGAATCATTTCTGAAGGATCATGTGAAACTGAAGACTGGAGTAATGATGTTGAAAAATCAGCTTTATAACAGGAATAAATTACATTATTATATTCAAAATGAAAACCGTTTCTTTAAAATTGTAATAATATTTCACAATTGTTGTGATGTCAGTCTGTGTTCCCCTGTCTTTTTCATGTTTCATTTTTATTGTCTATATGTTTATGTCTCCCCAGGTGTTTCATATTAACCGCCCCCTTGTTATCTTGTTTGGCCTTGTATTTAAGCCCTGTGTTTTAGTCCATTCTTTGTGAGTTCTTGTGTTGTTACTGTCGATGTTGGTCGCCCTGTTCCTGTTCCTAGTCTTTGTAAAGTTTTCAGTTCATTGAATTAAGTGTGTTGCATGTGGATCCTGCTTCCTCCTTGCTTCAACCGCATCGTGACAACAATATTACAGTTTTTAATGTATTTTGATCAAATAAATGCAGCCTTGGTGAGCATAAGAGACTTCTTTCAAAAACATTAAAAAAAAAAAAATGATTCCAAACTTTTGACAGGTAGTGTATTAATATGATTAGATGTGCATTGGCTCGTTTTAACAGTACTCGAAGATGACAGGCTCCCTAAGCGTGATCCCAATCAGTCGACACATCAACTACGTCGAACGTGAGCGACTGAAAGGGAACTCTGAGGATATTGAACAGCTCTAGGCACAATCTCAGGGTTGTCATCTCATAATACTTTTTTGACAAGACCTGAATGCTGAAGTAATTAATTTGAGGCAAAACGCTAAACAAAGCCTTTGAGATATTGCTGGATAAAGTACATGCTTCATTGTTTATGGCAGCTATACAATTTAAACACGAATGAGGTTTTGTTATGCTACACAGGTTCAGCGCAGTCATAGCTTTTGGGGACAATTTAAAAGATCCAATTATTCAGTTGTTATGAGTGTTGTAGAAAAGGTCTTCTTTCTTTGCAAGAAATCTCTCAAGTCAAGAAGTTGCAGATGCCAGCTGTACATCTACCCATCCCGATCACATAACTCTCTTCTATACCATTTCACTGAGGCTGTCTGGCTTCTCTTTAATGGTGGCATGCCACCAACTGGTGCATTTAAAAAAAAAAATTGAAATTGTCAAAACAGCATATATGACATTTAAATCGTACCATAGAGTAACTGGTGCATGTTTATACTCAGTGTGTTTGTCTCGTACTAGTACATTCCATTCAGAGTATGTCATCCACCATACAGACCTACAGTATAGACCTAACTGAGGCCGACAGTTCCCGACTTTTTTTCACCAGGCTATTCTACAAACATATACTATATCTCTAATAAAAATATACAATATTGTAATTTCCTTTCAGATGAAGCGCATTTTACTCAGACATATGCTCTATTTTGGATCTTATAAATGATGGCCAGCCAGGATTGGAAAGCCATGCGATATGAACTGCATGACTACAACAGGCTTTTTAAAATTTAAACTGAAGTCTAGGGACGCCCAGGGGTCATAAAAAAAAAATAATAATAAAAAAAAAAAATGAAAAAAAAAATTTATATATATATACTTAAAAGTTTTACATTTAGCATTATACATTTACATGTATACATCATATACATTTAACATTAACAATGGGTAGAAAATATTTAATATAAAGTAAATATTTATAGATTAATTCTTTTAATAATAAAAAAGCCAATTATAAAATTTCCTTAAAAAAAATGTTCCACTAAACATTTTTCTCACTGTAAAAATTGGTCTTTATATATTAATATATATATATATATACTTTTCTATTTTGGTAAGACTATAAAAGTATATAAAAACAATCACCAAAAAGTTGGACTAGAAACCTGTGAACTAAGCATCATGATGACAAATTGCTTATGTGTTCCTCACTTTTAAGTCTAAGTTATAACCAGGGTTTTTAATGCTTTGAAAATATTTTGGCTGCTGCCAAAATGAATCTTTGTCCCGCCAAATATTTATTTTGATCTATTTTGATCATTTAATGTGACAATACCAATAACGGAACAAAACAATCTGATACTGTTTGTCAAAATGTCCTGTGCATTTAATCTTGGAGTGTAAATGCAAAAGAATAGACCTGCCACTTTTCCATGTAATGTGTTACTTTGTTGTTCATTTTAAGTCCCTCAGTAACTATAGAATAAATTACCTAAGTGATTATTTTTTATTTCATGTATAATAGGATAAGTTAATATTACAAACTGTTTCTTTGCATTTATTTTGGATTTATTATGAGTATACTGGGCCGGGTAAGGTACTTTGTTGATGACCGTGTTTGTCCGCCACCACCGAAGACCATTTTTGACCCGGAAAAAACCCTGTAATGTAGTAACATCAAATACAATCCTACACAATAATACTGTGTCTATAATGCATAACAACTATTTATGCAAATGAATAGACCTCCAAATAAACAGCATCTAATTGGTTCTTATTTCTTGCCTATCAGCTAATGGTTTTTACACAGAACATCGGTCTTTGTGAATTCATTAGAAGAGCAGTTGTTGAAATGTGCCTTGAGTATTTATTCCATTTAAATGCATTAGATAACGCTTTTGTTTGGCATTTCTGTTGAAGATGCTTCTTAAAGATTATGAAATCCTTCCTATTAGCATGCAAACTCAGGAAATGAACAGTCGCCTATACTGATGAAATAAATAAATACAATAATATGCCCATGCATTAGCTGGAAGTAAATGACTTGTTTTTTAAATCCACATTACTGGCATACACAAATTTAACATGATTGTCATTAATGCAGACATGGAGCGGAAAGAGCAGAAATGCTGCAGGGAGCTCTCATGTTTAAGCTGCAGTCAATCTAATATGACGTTTCATGTTCCACAGCTGTGCTCCTCACCTACAGATGCCTGTGTACTGTAGTCATGGAAACAGAGCCATGGTTTTATTGTTCAACTCACAAAATGCTCTTACTGGCCACATGAAATCAATATAATCAGTGTCTATTTTTTCACTTGTCAAAACAGCAACAAGAGACCTGTTGGACAGACTAAACACGTTATTTTTGATTTACTGAGTACCCACGTGCTCAGCTGAACACATTGAAACAACTGAAACACTATGGTGGCTCGAGAAAGTAATATGGCCAAAAGCATAATGGCCTTGAGTGATGTAATGCTTTTTTTAAAAAAGGCACCAATATAAAAATTATAGAAAAACATCAAGAAACCACATCTAAAAATTTGTTACATTTATTATTAGCAATAATATTATTATTTATAATAATACTCTAACAACAACAACATAAATAATAATAATAAGTAGCATTATTATTAATGCCAATAATAAATGTAACTATTTATTGGACATGGTGTCTTACTGTCTTTTGTCATATTGATGTTGGTACTGTCCATATTAACCATAGAAATAGTTCAGAATTATACATACAGTATTTAATTTAGTAATAACAGTTCTTTGTTTGTCTTCTTCCAGTGTTGAAATAGATTTTGAGTCCCAGATGTTCAGTGTAAAGACTGTAGTTTGCCTGCCCGGTTCATTAATTCATTAGACTGCTTACAGCTGCCAAGCCATGCAGCAACTCGGCACATTAATATTGAATCCGTCTGATGTGCGGTCACAGGTGTGCGTTTACAATAACTTTGAGCTGATATATTCAGAATTTAGAGTTGGAACTATTATAACTTTTTTTATAGCACCTTTAAAGGAGCTTCTCAAAGCGCTTCACAAGGTAAAAATACAAGGAAAATACAACATAAATCACCAATAGTACATCGGTGTATTAAAACAATAAGAAATCAACAATGTTACAGCAATTAACATTAAGCTAATTAAAAAATAAAAATAAATAATAAATTCCAATAAAGTCTGTGTTTCCTGAATTTCAACAGTAAGTTGGTTCCACAACATGGCAGCAGCTATAGAAAAAGCTCTGTCACCCATGGAATATAACTGTGTTTGATGGACAGCCAACAGGCCATGCTGAGAAGAGCCAAGCAGGAATAAATAAAGACTAAAAAGTAACGGTTCTAAAATTGAGCCCTGAGGTATGCCAGTAGAAACTGGTCCGATCTCATGTTTAGAATAGCCTATGCTTCAGTATGCTGTTCAGACCAGTTGGATTCTTTATTACATATTATATACTAAAAAGGAAGAATGGACAAACATTCCAAATGATGGAACAATCCACAGGACAAAAACTACAAGTCATTCTATTTTCTCTGTTTTATCAGTGGTGAAGTTTTGTCTTGGCAGCATTGAACTGTGGACTCATTCATCTTTAATGGGAACTCCAGCACAAACAGCCCATTCTGTAGATGTCTCTCATGTTTTCCCACTGAACATCATCCCTGAACACACATTTTCTGAACTGGTTGGGGATGGGAACTGAATCATTCATGATAAAAGTGCACACGTGATGGCAGAAGGTAAAAATGTAATTAAATACTAGATGAGATTCTCTGATGAGCTTTGAAATAACTTCCGCGGAATTAAATAACACTCCTATAATTTGATCCATGGGTACAAAAAAAAGGAGGAGTGTTGCTTCTAAATTCACTAAATACTAAATTCAGAATTTCAGCCTTGAATCCATCACAAAGCCGTGATTACATAGAGTTTACGTGATGCTATCTACATGAACTCTACAACATGTCACAATTTTCCCACAGAGAGGAAAGAACATTTACTGGATAAATTAATCAGACCAAACATAAAACAAACACAATCATGTTTCTGCACAACAAACACACTGGGTGGCCAATCAGTGACTGCGTTTAAACTGAGAGGCTAGCTTGACTTCAGGTGCAGTTTAGAAGAGTGTGTTTAATATTAGTAGCCTAAAGGAATGTTCTGGGTTCAATGCAAGTTATATCACTCGGCTTACCAAAAAAAAAAAAAAAAAGTCTTGTCCCACATTTCACAGTAATGCATTATGGATGATTCATAATGAATAAGGCATTCTGGGGGGTTAAACTGAAATGTGAAGATTGTATTAACTCTTCTGTACAAAAAATATGTAACTGGAGCTGTTGAAAGTTATCTATGTGATCCCTTTAATGCTGAGATTTCTTATGTGGATAAATTTGCCCTGTTGACTTCCATTAGAGCGATACTGTAAAAACAATTGTTTTTACAAACTGAGGGTTGAGACAAAATTATTTTCTTTTGCAGAATAGGCCTATCACAGATGCAATTGATTTATGTGATTAAAGTTGAGTTGACATTGACAAGTCGCTGATGACGTCATTAATGAACAAATAAGCCTAAATCTTGAGCTGAGACTCGATAGCGGGTTGCTTTCTGCACAGCTATGTCATACGACACAGCGCTGCCCACAAAGCCATTGCTCCTACATAATAGCTTATTTTTATCAGTTCTTTTGTCTTTGGGTCGTTATAGTGACGCTGTGGGTTTTAATTACTAAGAAATATATGTTAGAACTTTTCAGTTTCTAAGCTATTTTATTGTTAAATCACAGAACAGTGTTGACAATACATTTCTGCGCTACTAAATGTTTCTGTGTGCATGCGATCTGCAAGTGATGTCGTGCTACTGTCTGTATGTGTGTGCGTTACAATGCAGCAGTGCATTCGTTTACAACATGCATTTACCCGATTAATTTTGAGCATCCAGGTGGTATAATCAAACATATATTGTGGAGCGATCTTGTAGTATACATTTATTTGTCATTTTAACTGTTGGAAATGGAGCGTAAAAGTGGACTTCAAAGACTTCTTATCCTGTTGCGCCCTCTATAGCCTATGATCAGCGACTAGTCGATGTGAAGCTTAAAACATCACGGCAGAACATTAAAGTCGACTAGTCTGTGCAACCCCTAGATCATTAACATTGCAATGTTAATGTATTTGTTCTTGACGGACTAGATTTGCTATGTATACTGCTGCTTCAGAGCAAGTATGGATTTGCTACTGCAAATAGATACACAGACATGATGCTGTGAGCATGCAAGAGATGCTGCTGCTGCATGAATAGACATACATGTATCCTCTAGCAGATCTAGGCAGGTGGAGCTGGGGGAGGTGGAGGCTTTCAGAGGAACTCTGATAGTGCGATACAGGACAAGCCTACAGCAAACACTGAACCAGACTATTTAAATTGTTGAGCAAGCAATCTCATTAGATTCAAGCAATCAGCAGAGGCCAATCACCTTGTGCCATGCGGAATGATGTGATTGCTTGCAGATTGCATGTAAAGGAGCTATCAGCCTGTGACCTCTAGAGTTTCATGACTGAACTAGAAATCCAAAACATGCAAAAAAAACACACAAAAAAAAACACTGAAAGATGTACAATATTAAACTGGCTTATTTTTTAGTTTATTTATTTTTATTACAACAGAAGTACCAGAGGTACATACTGCCGTGCAAAGGCAAAAGACCGTAACATCGTTTTTGGTCGAAAATGAGTTATTTATATTTTTGGCACATTCAAGACCTCCTTTATCATGTGGATAAGTAGCTTGAGTAAAATCCGTTGTTTTTTCGAGAAAATAATGGGTTGTCTTTACCGTAACTTCCAAAAGCCCATGAGTAACCAAGGCAGAACACCGTAACACCAGTTACGGCTCTTTGGCTTTGTTTTGGAACGCTCACGCTTGAGTTACGGTACTCTGCCTTTGTTTCGCCGCGGATCAATATAAAGTTACGGTGCCAGCGTTCTATCAAATAATGCTACCTACCAGATTATATGGTGTTCTGCTTTTGTTTTACTCTCCATTAAACTTTAAATTACGATGTAGCTACTGTGTACAGCTGCCATCAGTCCCTGTCTTCTGATGTCCTCAGAGCTTTGTCGTGCACTAACGATCGCGAAGGATATATGCATAGATGACAGAAAAATGTTACACATGCCATAACAGGTGAATACAGCTAAGAACTAAAGCCCCGCCTCACCCAGTTCTGATACCGGACCTGGTTGAAACAATCATGCATCTAGCTGGCAGAGTCCCAAAACTTCGCCTTCAGCACCGCCCTGAACACGGTCGAGCCAACGCGGGACTAATATATCGCAGGGAGTGATAATAATGAAGCAACAAGGGTATATTGGTGCATACAACATAAGGAAGCAATAAGTGCTGGTGCATACAACATCCGACCAGCTTTTACAAGCAGGTTATAGAATCACAGCCTCCGGAATAAATCCGCGGGACGAGCGAAGTGCACAAGCACAATAATAGGGCAGACAGCTGAAACCACCCCATACTGAAAAGACGCGAAACACAGAAGGTTTTGCTATAAATGCATTAGGTAGTCATCTAGGTAGTCCAGAACGCGCTTCCTACTGAGTCTCAAGGGGGAAAGCACTGCGTAGGCTACTTTTCGTGAACGGACGAGGAGCGAGACACCTTCGAACACGAATCTCGGTAAGTGCCTGTGAAAGTATGCGTCTTTCAGATCCAACGCTATAGACCAGTCTCCGGTTCGAATGTTTTATCGTGATCATTTTGAACGCATGTTTAGCAAGTCTTATGCCACTCGGTACCACTTGAAAATACTCTTTACCCCATGGAGGTATTTTGTCATGTCTAATGTAGGCTATTAATAGAGGGCCACCAGAATGCAGCTAAAGCACAGGATAGCAATAAGTAGATGACTATAACTGTAAATCATCCAAAATAAATGCCATGATCACTACATTTTATACAGGTGTTGCTATAATGATTTTGTTAATGGTGATCAGCAACCAGATATTGATAATGTGGAAGTTACTGCCTTTTGCCTTGGCATGACTTCTCACTTTTTGCTGACAATACAAAGGCAGAGTACAGTAACTTTAAAATAGTGGTCAAAAGTCAAGTTTGAGCTCAAGATTTTTTTATGTAGATAATTTTCATTACTTAAACATCTAATTGCCCGATTTTCAGTGTCCTACCTATAATTAATTTGGCGGGAGAACTAAAAATCTTTAAAGTCATTTTTCTCAGTTCCACACTCTAGGGAGTTAAGGTCTTTTGCCTTTGTAGGGCAGCATAGCTTACATATAAAACCAGCATTAAGCTGGTTTAGATCGTACTTATCAGACCGTTACCATTTTGTCTGTTTAAATGGGGAAAAATCGAAGATAACGTCAGTAGACTATGGAGTGCCGCAAGGATCGGTGTTAGGCCCTCTGCTATTCTCAATATATATGCTGCCACTGGGTAATATTATAAGAAAACATGGAATTAATTTCCACTGTTATGCTGATGACACTCAATTATATATTTCATCAAGACCAGATGAAAACACTAACTTATCTAAATTGACAGAGTGTCTTAAAGATATAAAATGCTGGATGACGTGTAATTTCCTGTTATTAAATTCAGATAAAACGGAGGTATTACTTATTGGTCCAAAAAACTACCCACAAAACCTCGTACAATACAACTTTAATTTAGAAGGATGTCCAGTTACTTTATCCACTAAAGTAAAAGACCTGGGTGTTATACTAGACCGCAACTTGTCTTTCGAAAATCATATTTCATATGTTACAAGAACAGCCTTTTTCCACCTTAGAAATATTGCTAAGCTACGTAACATGCTATCTGTTTCTGATGCAGAAAAGTTAGTTCATGCATTCATGACCTCAAGACTAGATTACTGTAACGCTTTATTAGCTGGTTGTCCTACATCCTCAATAAACAAGCTACAGTTAGTGCAAAATGCAGCTGCTAGAGTTCTTACTAGGTCAAGAAAATATGATCATATAACACCAATTTTAACATCTCTGCACTGGGTACCTATTAAGTTCCGTATCAATTACAAAGTACTATTACTGACGTATAAAGCCCTAAATGGTCTAGCTCCTGTATATTTAATGGACCTTCTATCGCCCTACAATCCATCGCGTTCTTTAAGATCCCTAAATTCGAGGCTTCTGGTCATTCCTAGGATATCCAGATCCACTAAAGGAGGGAGGGCGTTCTCGCATTTAGCTCCTAAACTCTGGAATAGCCTTCCTGATACTGTTCGTTGCTCAGACTCGCTCTCCCAGTTCAAAACTAGATTAAAGACGCATCTCTTCAGCCAAGCATTCACATAATGCTTGCCTCTTATACTACTGTTGAATCAGATCGAATGCATTAATATTATGAACAGCAGCTACGCTAATTATTTCCCATCTGCTTTTCTGCTGTTATCTCGGGACGCTAGTCCCGAGGTAAATAGCGTTCTTCAGCTACAGTCTGTATCCAGCCTCTCACGGAGACTTCAGAGTCCCCAACACCTGCGATGAGACGACTCGACGCCTGTGAAGAGACGACTCAACGCCGGCGATATGTTATGCCCTAAATTAATACATGATTAACTAACTGTATTTTTTACGTACATTTCTGAAATGCACTTTCTGTAAAGCTGCTTTAAAACAATATGTATTGTGAAAAGCGCTATACAAATAAATTTGAATTGAATTGAATTGAATATAGCAGGACCTTTGAATATTGTCTTGGACTCGGGCCTTGGAGTCAAAAAGGTTAAGAACCACTGCTTTAAGCAAACAATTAAACCAAGAAATGAAATAAAACCTGTAAGAGTTTTATGATGTGATGTGACTTACTGCAGGTGGCATCAGCCTCATCAGATCCATCTGGACACTCAGGTTCTCCGTCACAACGCCAACGCCCAGGAACACACTGACCGTTCGCACACGCAAACTCTAAGGGTGCGCATGTGTTCTTCACTGCACATGGAGAAAGAAAGAGAGAGTTAAATGCTTGTACAGAATATTATTTCATGACAGAATTCTCTCCGCTTTCATCATGAATATCTTCATTTGTGTTTCGAATATTAATGAAAATCTAATGGGTTTGGAATGACACGAGAGTAAGTAAATTATGACAGAATTTTCACTTATCCTTTTAACAAAAATGTTGCTATACCTAATATTAATGCTAGAAAGCAAATGCACTTGCCAATTGTCTTTTTTAAATGTCTATTTCACTTAAAAATCAAGTTGTGAAATTTTTTATAAAATGGAGGGGGGGAATGATAGGGAAAAGTATGCATAGAAAACAGATTTACAGCTTTTGTAATACTGCTGCACTCACTGATCAGAGCAGATGGAGCTGTATGCAATAGAGCATGGACAACAGTCTGGAGCCGAAGACATTATATGCAGAGACACTGCTCTCCAGCTGCCGAGTTACTTACAAACTCTCACAGACCTTCAGTGGGCGGCAATCACAATACCCTAACACAACTCCACAAGACCTGTCGACAAACCAGAAGGATCCACTGCGGCAATGCTGCATCATATTCTTCCCCCACAGCTCTGTAAGGCCTCCTATTGTCCTTGGACTCTGGTAAAGGCAATGCGTGGTGTGGGCCAGTAACCAACCAACAGGGACGCGTCTAATCAAACGGAATGCACCCGCAGCCCTCCCCGAATCGTCAAGCTGTGCATCTGACTCATCCGAGAATGTGTTTTTAACAGGAACATTACATCAGCAGCTCTCTCTTCTCCTTCACAACAGTAAACACCCGTTTATTGAGCAGATTGTAATCATGATAGACCCTTCGCTAAGCCCCACTTTGCTGCTGACCAATCCTACCTTAGCAACTGTTGCCGGTTGTTCTTTTTAATGCAAGTCTGAGGATCTGTGTGTTTGGACAGTTTAAAATTGATTAATTAATTTTACAGGGATTACCTGAACAAAAGTTTTTAGTCTGCAGTTTTTGTCCATGTTACTATGTAATTTTATATTATTTAAAAGAAAAACATCAGATAAAAATATCATGCCAAAAATTCCTTCCAGTCCACATAAAAATAATTAATTTGGATTAATTAAATTGGTACATTTAAATCAACACTAAACTGAAGTGATCTGAATAACGACATTTTATAACTGAATTAAATGAATTTAATTATTAATTAACTATTATTACTTATTATTAACTTCATAACTGATGAACTTCACAACACTGACATTGTTATTGAACTGAACTGAATCAACACTGAACTAAAATGAGCTGAATAATGACAATATTTTATTTGGTAGAGCTGCTTTACAACTGAAATTGAAGTTGTTTCATAATTCATGAATTTTGCATTAACTGTTATTTTCCTGTTGATTACTGTGAAGCTGCTTTGAAACACTCTGTATTGTATGAAGCGCTACATAAATACATGTGACTTGGGTTGACTATAGTATTGGATGTTTGCCAGGATTTCTTTGTAGTTGCCAAGGTGTTCTGCATGTTTTTTGCACATTGATCCATTTTTTCCTTGATATGGCTTGGATGTCTCCTTCAATAACATTTTATTTGTTAATTGTGAATATGTGACATTAAATAAACATATCATGTTTGAAAAATTTTGAAGTGTGCCATCAGAAGTGTGTCTCTCCCGCATGAAAGTGAATTTGAATCTGGAAGTTTGATGGTGTTGTCTCCTTGCTGACCTGGCTGCAGGATGGAGTGAGAACTGAGAACTCGCTTTGGAGCGACAGATTTTTAAATGCAGCACTCCAAATGCAACTGCACAGGTAACCAGAGACTGACTAGCGAACTTTAAACAGTGTAATAAAAAGATAAGCCAGCATAATTTATTATGCATATATTAACCCTTTCACGCTTAAGTTTAAAATATTCTAACTGACTCCCCAGAGTGAGTTTTATCAAGGCGACCATTATTTTAGAATGTTCCCCCTTAATGTTTCCTTGGCGACGCGTCATATTTGTCATGTGACACACCGCAGCCACAAGAACACTGTATGATAGATGTATCGCTTTTATTTTGTTGTTCCTTTTTTATTCAAAATATTCACAAACTTGCTTACCATGTCATCAACTATCTGATATTCCGATTCTCAAAAATGTGTAAGCGAGTGTGTTTGGTCGTTTAAAAACCTTTATAAATAATCTTGATCTTGATTTATAACGTGAGATGGGCGCCACCATGTTTCTTTGCGCCTTTATGTTTCTTTGTAAGAAAGTGGCCGGTGAATTGTGAGAAGAATAGAGTTAACTTTAAAGTTACTTCTACTATGTTTGTCTGATATGAATACCACGCGTCGCAAATTATATTTGAATAGATTGTTATTGCTGCTTCCACAGACATCAGTGTGTATTTTACAAACTTCAAATGTATTGTTTTACTAGTGCTTATGTGTATTTAAATGTCTGAAACCCAAAAAAAACATTATGAGGTTGAAAACACTGCATAGTTGTGATATACGACAGCGCTGAGGTCGTCCGTCTCTGGCTCAGCGCCAACCAACGCGCGAAAGCAAAGTCTGAATCTGGCAGTGATGTCACGTCACTGAACATTCTAAATCCCATATGTGGGAGCGTACTCTCAGGGGCACAGAAATAAAAATCCCATATATGGGACCTTAGCCTACCGCTCAAAAGGTTAAACCTAATTTGTAACCATGAATACAAAAATGAAACTGAGGGGGCACAAATCAGATCAGGCAATGCCCCCTTTTGCCCCCTCGTGGCGCCGGGCCTGTCTCCTTGTATTTAATAGTGTTAACAGATGATTAGCATTCAAAATAAAAGAGAGACTAAACTGTGAAATAATATCAGAAATGTCGAAGACCAAAAATAGAAATGTTCAGCCAAAAATGGAGCCAAGAGCTGGACTAAAGTTATCTAGTGTTTTTTTATGCTCAGTTTTATCAGTCAACGACTAACATAGCAATTGCAGGATTAGAGTGAACTAATTAGCAAAAGATATTCTGTTTATTAATAATAATATTGTAAAAAAAAAAATGAAGCACTGCACTTGTGCACATGCCTGCACACTGATGAAATTGTGATGCATTTAATTTCAGTGGGATGAAACTCTAATGGTTTCACATTTCAAGGACAATGAGGACATCTGCATTGAGATTCAGTGATACACTTTAAAGTTGTTTACTCACAAACAACTGTTTTCACCAACTATTGCCATCTGTTAGGGGGGCACGGCTGCTTTTTTTAATTAAGACAGAATGGTACTTTCAGAGACAGAAAAACAGGGATAGAAAGAGATGGAAAAAGAAAGAAATGTAAAACTTCATCTGAAATCTAGTTATAAGCTAGCCTAGAATAGACGCACCCTATCGGCAGCAAAATTTATTTTGCAGCCAGTGTAGTCTAGCAACTCTCCGTTGGTTTTCGAGCTGGAAAATATAGTCAGGCCAATCACATCATGTGTAGAGTTGGTGGGCAGGCTTAACATAATGACTGCAGAGTTGTGACGGTTCCGTGTGAATTCCCTGCTACTTGAAAACAAAGATGATGACCGCTGCTGCTGGTGAACAGCGGCCTTTCGAATCGGCTTTGGCCGCGACTCTGGAGGGACTTGGAGTTAAGCTTTTCTTTGAGAAAAGAACAAAGAACGGCACTTAAGTCATTCTTAAAAAAGGATGATGTGTTCGGAGTTTTGCCGAAAAGTTGCCAAAAGTTTAATATATCAACTAGCTCTGCTGGTGGGAAAACGTATGGGACTCACTCAGCCACAACCGTTCATTGCTCTGCTTGGTTGTAGCGCTATCCTATTGTGTGAAGAGGGAATTTGAAAGACAACTATTTATCCCACCCCTCGGATTGAGGCATGCCAATGGTGAGTTCCCAGACCTAACATCTTGATGTGGGTCTGGCTTGCCAGGCTAGTTAAGCAACAATGTGTCGTAAATAGATGTGATGTGATAAGGAGATAACCAATAAATGATCCTAACCACTCATATAGCTGTGATGAGTGGCAGGACATCTGAACACTAGCTTGGTTTCTACTTATCTGCGAAGCTCCACCCACAGTGAAAGCACATTGGTTTACAATCTCCCTCTGCATTACTGTATAACATCAAATGCACAGTCACTGATACAAATTTTTTAAATTAGCTTCAGGTGATTTCAGCATCATAAACAAGTTTCATACCTCTGGAAACAATGTCCATTATGACATCTCTGTACGGGTTCCAACCATTCAGGCTATAGTGTAAAAATGAGGGAAAGGTTGTATTCATAAGGACAGCGACTCTCCAAGGCATTATCCTATCTTATCTTACCCAAGGCAATACAAAGCCAAATTCTGTGAACAGACATTCTCACTACAGACATGGAGGCTTCTTTAGCAAGCATCACCTCCAATCATTCACAGACAAGGCAATCCAAGAGTGCACTGCAATGAGCTCGAGGACAGTGTTAATTACATTTATTTTTCCTGTCAATACTGAAGTATTGATAACAATTTGAATTAATAATGGACTGGACTATTTTAACACATTAGTGCCCCCTATTAAAATATTCCTTAATTAGCTTAGCAATGTAGCAACTGAGACCAATCAGACACAATTATTTGTTATGGTTAATAAATAATCTTTAAAGCTCATGCTGGGACCTGTGGCCCCATCCCCCTAGCGGGTGCAAGGGGGGCTTTTGGGTTACCATGGATACGATCAGATAAGTTGCTTTATTGCTGTCAAAGGAATGTGGCCAAATGCGCAAGAGAGAGACAATGGGAAGACAGAAACAATCTTTAATACATACTTTTCTGCATTAATCATAGACTAACTGATCTATAAATGAACATGCATCCCAGAAACTGTGAGAATGATTTACTGTCTTGTGTACTATTATGTAGAGCCCTGCGTGGGACTGTTTTCTTCATCCCGCTCCCGCCCGCGCCCGCCGAATTTCTGACCATTACCGCCCGCTCCCGCAACGTATGTGTTACACTCCCGCCCGCTCCCGCAATATGCATGTCCACTCCCGCCCGCACCCGCAAAACTCTGAGAATTTTTTCCCGCACAATAATAGAGATGCATTGATTTTGTGTCTTCTCCCGTCCCGCAGGAAAAAACACGTATTTGTATTGCTATTATTAAAGAGATTCATGGGGTTGTTTGTTTCATTTCCCTGGTCTGCATGTATTCTGACGCACTGATCAGGAAGATGAATAATAGTAGTCCAAATGTCAGCCTTGCTTATAGGTTTTGTGCTGTAAATACCTGTTTGAGGTTCTTTTCCACATCATTTATTGACATCTCTCCATCATGTCGACTTGCTAGGCTACCTCCCGATCCCGCAGTTTTTTTTTTTTTAGCCGCCCATTCCCGCCCGCAGCAAAGTTCAAACCGCCCGCTCCCGCGAGATTTGCATTGGGTCCCGCGGGACCCGGCGGGACTCAATCCCAATGCAGCCCTCTACTATTATGTATATACTATGGTATGTATTTTATTATACAACCAACCAACGGTTAATGTAACCTCACCTGTATCATGTCTCCTACCTAATTAATCTTCATTTAATGACTCACACTTTGATGTACATCACCTTCTCTTAGAATACAGTTGGGATTTGTTATATCTATCTGCGCATTAATGGACAGAAAAAGTGTAAGGCAGAGGTCTAACCACACTTAGGACAAAGACTTGCCCACAGAGGAAACTCCCGCCAGATAGTCCACCCTTCTCATTGGTAAAGCAAACTCGGAGCTGGGACTTTTTCTCATGCTTTATTAGAGACAGTCCACAGTGACCTGTCTCTCTTAGTTTTTCTCATCCGGCTGCAACACTGCTTCTGCTGATACTGGGGAACCCCCTCTTCACTGGGGCCCCAGGGCCCAGCAGGCCGTGAGCACCGTCAGCCATGCTTTCACGCTCCCAAATGGGGGTCAGACTGCCTTTACTTCAATCCAGAAAACTGCAACCATACCATCACTGAACAGGCAACGATCAACTCTTGTTTTGCTGGACCTCCGGGCTGCTTACTTCGGGTGGGTGTCTGAGACCCCCTCCCCCAAACGGCTCATGGCCCCTGCAGGCTATGACCACAGCCTGCCAGGCCTTGACTCAACCAGCTATGTGCTCATGGAAAGAGAGAAAACCTCCAACCAGAACAGAGTCGAACTACCCATGCAAGTTCATCATCTTCTTCATCCAATGGAGAAGAAAACGAT
Source organism: Gila orcuttii (assembly GCA_026230005.1). Taxonomy (NCBI): domain Eukaryota; kingdom Metazoa; phylum Chordata; class Actinopteri; order Cypriniformes; family Leuciscidae; genus Gila; species Gila orcuttii. The sequence continues at coordinate 33,592,448 of JAPDVR010000008.1, forward strand.
TGCAACTTCAACATTTGACACTCATGGAACCGTCAACGACTTCAATTTCCAACAACTTCAAGAATTGTGTCCACTGCAAAGCCATGCAAGTATCAATTTAAGAAGGTGCTTTGAAAATGATAATATTGATGGTTCTTTTCATAGTTCCCTTTCCGGTTTCCAGTTCCATGCTATCACTCACCCTTTTACCTATACATGTATTTATGTATGTATGTATGTTTGTTTAGTTTAGTTATGTTTGTGATTTAGTTAATAAAACTTGTGCACAATATGTATTTGGCTCTGATTCACTGCTTGCAGACAATGTCTCTTTTACGATTTTGATCTTGTTACATGCTCAAAGCGCTGTACATGCTAAGAAACAATTATTTTCCGTAGTCATGGAAGATACCCCTTTTTTTAGAATAAATGAATAATCAAAAGAGTTCGTTGGACGAACTGATTAATTGATTGTAATATTAAGTTAGCTACATCAAGTTAATACTATTAACTGACCCAAATATTCATAATTAATCATAACCAGTTATTGTTGATTATTAATATTTCCCCTCTGAGCTGACTCGTTACAGCAACATGCTATGCCATATTTAATTTGGTGCAAATGAAAACAAGCCTATCCCTTGTGGAAAAGAATTGCTCTTAATTATATTGAATGTGCACTAATGTGCTTCAAATCTTCAAAGTATATTTAAAAAAAAAACTATATGCAGATATCACTTAAGTGTACACTTTCATGATGTTTCTTAACACACTCAAAAGTGCACACTGTAATAATGTCAGATTAAAAGTTTTACTTTAAAGTACATTTTAAATCATTGTTTTAATTTAATCATGACAAAAGTGTTATAACAAATATATCACACACCAGCCTTGTTCAAACTGAATATGACATCTACCCAAACTAAGGTTCATCGTGAAGGCCTAAGAAGGCAGCTACATACTGTATATAGGCACTAGATAGAAAGGCAACTTGGTAGGTTTTGGATCAGATCAGAAATGTAATAGTACTGCACATCAAAACCCAATAACAAGATAGTTTGAGTTTCCCCTCCAGATAAGAAATAGAGTTCAGCTCGAGCGGCTCAATCTGGATGCTGTAATCACCCGAGGCCAGCCCAGTATAAACCAGATATGCTTCTCCTTTCTGTCAGAACAGGGCAGACAAGCGTACTTCTATCCACCTCTACATCTTGTTTTGGTCCTGCAGTCTTCCATCACTGTGTTCTAGTGCGATTTAAAAGTCAAAGGTTGACCAACACAGGCACAAAAATATGCCTCAGTGACAAAAGACTATCTAACCTGCTTTAAACTTGAGCTGTTTCAGTAAAGACATACACATGCACACAAACTTACACCCACAACACAATTTGTAATAGTTTTGTTAATAAATAGTTTATTTCTGAGTCTCCCATTCAAGCAAATAGAAGATTAGAATTTCATTGGTAAATATCATCCTTGAAATTAAATAGTGTGCATTTGGGAAATGAAATAACATTAGGCGGGATTTGCAACAGTGTGTCTGGGTGTCAGTGAGAAGTGGGGTGAGAAGAGCTTCTGCAGTTCAAAAATCCCACAGCTCTTCTGATGCTAAAATCCCGAAAATCAAAAGGACTCTCTGAGAATCCAAGTGCATCAGACAGTGCATGCTTATTTTATGGCAAACCACAGATCCTGGTTCAGAGTAGAGCTGGTAATCGAGTAAGCTGATGATTCTTTTGATGACATACAGTCTGGTAAGAAAGTAATATGTTTTGTATTTCTTGCAAATCTACTAATCTACCGACAATTTTGACGATTAATTGAGTAATCCACATTGTATGGTTTGGAAAGCAATCTGTGACAATCTGTTTTTTGATAATTAATCGACTAACCGTTGTTGTATATCTTGGTAATCGAGTAATCTGCCGATTATTTTGACAAGTGATTGAGTATTCTGTGTTGTGCATCTTGCTAGTCTAGTAATCTGCCCATTATTTTCCATTAGCAGGATCAAGCAAGCAGACAGCCAAAGACTGCAATAGACGGGAACCCTATATCCAGGTCTCGCACAACCTGGCCCTCAGCGTAGAAGAATGTGGGGACAAACAATAGATCAATCTAAGTACTAATAGCTTTCTTTTTAAACAAAATTTGTGTTCTATGGGTTTTTTCTCATAGAACACAATTATTAGTTTTTAACTAATCATTAGCAACATGCTAATGTGTTTTTTTTTATCAATGAACCTTAGTGTAAACAATCTACTGATTATTTTGATGATTAATCAAGTAACAGTTAGCAACCAACAATTTTGCAGATTAATTGAGTATCATTGTGGTGTACTGCAGATTTAATCATTTTATTTATTTACTTTTTTAGCAGCAGTATTCTTGATCAGACCCTTGTCTATGGATAGTATCTCTCTATATTACCAATAAATTGAGAATAATATAAATTGTAATTCAAGATTTTTTAAATCAAGTACTCGTTTACTTGAGTAATCATGAGTCTTAAATGAGAGGAAATGCTCAAATCACACAAAACACACAAACATTATCTTTTTGTACAATGTGTATCTCAACTTTCTATCATACCTAAAAATATTTGTCATCAATTCAAACATGGCATCTTACAGTTTTAGCATTAGATAATTGCAGTAAAAAAAGTAAGAAAATGGCATTTTAAAACCTTTATGAATGTCAATCAGGACAAGTAGGGATTAAGAAAAAACAGTCCTAAAGCTTCCTTTAAGTGATCTTAGGCTACATTTAACTTTTCTACAACTTTCTCTCTCTCTCTCTCTCTCTCTCTCTCTCTCTCTCTCTCTCTCTCTCTCTCTCTCTCTCTCTCTCTCTCTCTCTCTCTCTCTCTCTCTCTTTCATTTCCTCTCCCTTTCATATAATACAGGATTTCAACAGTAGTCTGATCCAGAATTAGGGCTTAGGGACAAATTGAAATACCTGGAGCTTTGAACACCCGCGCTCCAAAGAACAGCCTGTCCCCAATCATGTTTATGTGTGTAATCCTCAAATAAATGTCTCTATCAAACGATTGGACATGGTTCACATATCAGAATATAAACCCATGACATGCCTTCACATCTAATCCAGATTCACTCTTATTTTTATCCTCGTATCAACAAAGGAAAATCAATATTTGGCAGACTGGCTAGAATTAAAAATTATAGTTCATTATCACAGATGCTGATACAATTTTTATTTTACTTTACTATTTACTATTGTGTATTTGAGTTTAAAGCCACTAGTAAAACAGTGTTGGAGGGATATATCTTCTATTATAGCACTGTTAGGATTTGATAATGAGTGTACTTTAATACTCTCAGTGGTAGTTTTCTGCTGCTGTCTAATGGTCTCTCAAGAGAGGTTATAATAAAATACACATTTTTTTGCAGAGCTTCACAAAGATGTCTATACTGTCATCAAACTATTTATTCTACTGATATTTAAAATATCAATATTTTTTTTTACAAATATTCTAATGTTTATTGAAGTTTATTGAACTAGGAATGTGTAAAACTACACAATTTCATAATCAACTAGTCAGTGGGTTCTCTAAATGGCCAGTCAAATAGTTGGTGTAGAGGAAGTCTGGTATAATTAGGCTTTTTTAAGGCTTCAGACACTTTTTTCGGTTGCATGGGCGCTAGTGCAGTAGTAGGTCGAAGGAAGCGCTATAACTGCACTGGCACAGGTCCAACTTCATTACACTTCACTGAACAATCAATTTCCTTCCTCAGTATTACTGAATTTAAAACTTTATCTGCACAATGGCTACATCTACTCATTAAATTGATGTATTACTGGCTGTAACTATGTAGTGACATCAGTGGAAAATAAAATAACTATGAGAAGTAATCAAGTCAAATAGTAAAAACTGGTCACCAACTCATTTTTATGAATTCATAGTCCTAGGGAGTCATACATAGACTACAACAGTGGTCTCCAATGCAGTGCCCACGGCACCTGGTGATCAGATGGAGCGTGTGAGTTAACCAGAGCGCATTCTATGAATAAACTCAATGTTAAACCTTATTTCATAATACTTGCTTGACATAAAAAAAAACATTTAAAGTCCATAATTTACTTTCAATAATTGTAGTCAATAATTTTAAAACTTAAAACTCATCTTTGATCACCAAAATTACATATAAATGTTTTTAAACATTTAAAGTCACCCTGTAGTCAATAATTTTATAACTTAAAACTCATCTTTGATCACCAAAATTACATATTTAAATGTTTTTTCCTTGAAAAAACATTTAATAATATCTTAAAATAGCTTGACTGTAACTCTAAACCCTTGCCTCATTTAGTAAGCAGTTCATATGAATATGCAAAATAGCCCTGCCTCCACTCACTCACACCAGCTCAGTTGGCACCTAACAGTCTTAGACTTTGCTAAACTTCTTTATAAATAGCTCCTACTCTTAAGAATTTTTTGACACTTGTGTCATAGCTTCAGCCTATTCTTAAGAGAATTTTTGATAAGTTTTATACATATGGCTCCCTATTTCACTTCATAGGTTGGTTAGGTTCTTTGCTTATATCTCTTTAACAAAGACTTTTTCAGATCTCTAAGGGAAATGTGAATGGAAAAAATAATTGTGGAACTAAGGAACCAATCAGAAGAATCAAGATCAGCAATGAAATAAAAAAATAATATAATGCTTGCTAGAAATCATTCATAATATTTTCAATATTTCAATAATAAAAAGAGATTTCATTATTATTCCTTGGAAATATGATATGAAACAAAAGATATTAGCAACCTGAAGCTTAAGGTAAAGACACAGCAGTAGCTCTCTTCAGGTAGCTCCCACTCACAATAAGGTTGGAGACCTCCACCCTACACGTTTTTGATCAAACACATAAGAGTGCTCATGCTAGTTTAACCTCAGAATAAAGAGCCTGTGTGTGGATGTACGGTGTGTACACATTTGATTAGTGAAGTACACACAACTGTGTGGGCTGTTTCCAACAGACATCATTTAAACAGCAGTGTGCAAACATCAAAAAAGCCTTCAGCCTTCTTCTCAAAAAGCAGAGCATCTCCTTCACAACTGACAAAAATCCCTCCCTATTCTTAATAGCAATCAATGCTAGATTTCTAGACAGTGTAATACTTCACTGTTAACAAATAGTGGTAATTGTTAATCTACGTTCTCCTTTCTTTCATCCTCTCAATATGTTTGCGATAAATGATGAAAAGCGGCATTTCTTCTGCCACAGCTGCTCTGTCGAGTCTGAGCGTGACATTAGATGAAAACAGCTTTTAACGCCCTTTCTTCTCTGGGCAGGTTTCAGCCCAGTTTTCCTCAACAATGATGCATTTGGACTCCCGTCTCCTGGAGGCAGAGCTCAGTGCAGCTTTGATCACCGAGCACAGGCCTCAAGGGGGTCGGGCGGTGCTTGGCAGGGGGCACGCTGCCATCTGGTATTAGAGCTCAAACATTAGAGATGCTTCAGAAGTCAGTACCGATGTTTGTTCTGCTCCTCAAGGCTAGATTTCACCTGTAACTGTGGATTAAGGATAGTTTTCCAGGTGGAGGAGGGAGCGCCTCACCTTCTAGCCTTGGTTTCTCATAAGGCTCTCCTTTATAGGAACTTGCCACAATCACTTGATGGATTGGGTTTGGGACAATTTTGTACAGTTTAGATTAAGATTGGTCTTCAAGAAAAGTTAAATAGAAAGGAGTAGTAGTGCTATTCTATATCTATGCTGGTCTAACTGGGACAGCACTTGCATATTGTTGCCCTATTGTTAGTTTGATTGCTTCTATTTCTCTCCTCATTTGTAAGACGCTTTGGATAAAGGCGTAAAACATTTGAATGTGACTGTGGCAACATTTTAATACGTTGGTTTAATGCAAATATCCCAGTAGTTTGGAATTGAAATGTCTGGTGATTGGCGTTAAAAGGTTAATGCTCAACCACGCTTGAAAATAATGTAGCACCTGCACTAAACCTAACGGATAGTGTGCGCAAACGCAAACATGAGTTAAAACACATTTTCTGAAGCAATGTTTCTAGTCTTTCAGCTCTTTTATCGTGACTCATGTTTCACAGGAATCTAACCTCCACATCACAAGTGCAATGCTGTACCAGCTGAGCTACTGAGCAAGTTTTCCGCATTAGAAAAGCCGTACATAAGGAGCTGGTTATGATGCTGTAGGGTCTGGACCATTCAGACACACACTAATTATTCATATTCACTATATTTAATCAATATAAAGGTCTATGAAACTCTCCCCCAAAACTAACCTCACAAATGAAGTTACTTTGTCAGCCGGGTGTCCGGTTACAAAACACTTTAAGACTGATAACAGACTTTTACGACCTCAAAGGAATGTGGCCACATGTGCCACATGCTCAAGAGAGAGAGACAATCTTTAATTAAATAAACTTTGCGGTATTACTCTGCTCTATGAAGGAACATGCCTCACAGAAACTGTGATGATTTACTGTCTCATGTACTATTAGGTATAACAACATGGTATGTTTGATTGGGGTGTATGTGGTTGCACAATGACCCAACTGTCAATATAACTTCACCTGTATCATTCTTCCTACCTAATTAATCCTCATTTAATGACACATACTTTGATGTACATCACCTTCTCTTAGAATGCAATTTGAATTTGTTATGTCTATTTGAGCTTGAATGAACAGTCTAAGCACGCTGGGGACAAAGACCATAAATCAACTAAGAGCCGCTTCCCCTCTTGGACATGTCACCTTACTCATAGGTCCATTCAAACCTTAGGGGTGGTTCTTTTTCAGACTATATCAGAGACAGGCAATAGTGACCGCCCTCTCTTGGTTTTCCATCCTGCCGCAAACACGGTCTCGGGTGATACGGGAAAAACCCCCCCTCCCCCCTCCATGGGGGCCAAGAGGCCTTCCAGCAGGCCTGGATCCCAACCAGATCCGGCCTCATGGAAAAGAGAGGAGACTCTCTCACAAAGAAACAAAGACAATCTCAGGAGTTTTGGAACAAAGACTCCAACCAACAACGACTCCAATCACCCATCCTTCCGACTTCCTCACTTCTCCTGGGTACTCGGCGTGGCCTCAACAGAGTCCCAGGCCTTGACCAAACCAACCATGCGTTCCTGGAGAAAGAGAACGCTCAACCAACTTCCACTTGACACTGCCGGAACCATCAACGACTTCAATTTTCAACAACTTCAAGAATTGTTCCCATTACAAATGCAAGTATTCAATTCAATGAAATGTGAAAATGAAATTCTGATGGTTCTTCTCATAGACCCTCTTCCGGTTTCCAATTTCATCCTATCACTAACCTATTTATGTATTCATGTGTGTATGTTGTTTAGTTTATTTATATTCATATAAATATCTATATTTAGTTAATAAAACTTGTACATAATATGTATTTGGTTCTGCTTTGTTTGCAATACAATGTCACTTTATGATCACGGTTTTTGCTACTGGCTCAACGTGCGGTACATGCGAAGAAATAATTATTCTTCTGTGGCCATGGAAGATACCCTTTTCTTAGAATAAATTAATAATCAAAAGAGTTCATTGGACCAACTGATTAATTGATTGTAATATTAATTCAGCCACATCAAGTTAATCCAATTAACTGACCCAAATATTTATAATCAATAATAACAAGATATCATTGATTATTAATATTTCCAAAAAAGCTGAGTTCCTTACAATGCAAACATCAAAATGTATTAGTTTACAAATCATGAGTTATGGTACAAGTGTTTTGAGGTCATATGATGTAGAATTGTGCAAGAAACTGTGTGAAAATAAGTCCTTGTTAATTGATAATCTGCACCTATCTGCAAAGGGACAAAAGTTGTTGATGTTTTACTGCGTCATTTGATCTGCAAAGAAAAAAGCGTAATGTACCTTGAGTAACGTATTTCAGGTTTTGCAGAAATGCAGTCACATAATTCTAATGAGCCTGTGTTGGTAGTATTATGTTGTAATGCTTAATATCTGAAACAACCCAATAAAGTAATTAAGCAGCTTTCCCTTTTGGGATTTAAGACAAGTTGAAGGTTATCCTAACTTTAAGAGATTAATTATGATGATTTAATTTAGGATATTTTTCTTCTTAAGTTTTATTCTAAAGTCCACCGGTGGTGAAAATCAAGCTTTTAATATTGTTTAAAGGTCTATGTGGTGTTTTTAATATGCTTTTAGACAAATCATGTGCAAATTCATAAGTCAACACCATTGCTGAGTATTTTCTCCTTAAAACTGCAGTGAATCAAGACAGTCTGTTTTCAAACAGTCCGTTTGAAATCGCTGGTGTTTCTGACGTCACAGACTACCTTGTAACCAATCAGGTCAATGTGTGATTGCCAACGAGTGGATCTCTGGCTGCGTTTACACTGGCACAAAAAATCTGATCTTTTACTCACATCTGACACAGGTCGGAATTAAACACAAATCCGCTCGAGATCTGATTTTTTCGCATTTAATCTGAGCCACTTCCAAATGTGGATTTAAATCGGATGCATATCCGATGTCTGGACATCCGACCTACGTCTAAACATGCATATCCGATTCCGCTTTGAATTCCAAGCCACCACAAGCCGAGGACGACACGTTTATTCACAAAGATTGTTGTATTATATTCAACGTGCCTGTATGCGCTCACTCACAGCTTTTTATTGAGGTGGGAACTTTATATTTATCTTTGTAAAGAAAAGAAATTGCTAACACAGAAACATTCAGGAGCTGGTTTTCGACCTCTGCCCATGACTTTTATAAATATACTAGCTTCTGAAAGCTACAATAAATTTCTCAGCAAGAGGTGATAACTTTGCTGTGATTAAACAAACTCACCATTGGGTTACTCACTCGCGTCTCTCTCTCTGGTTAATTAATTTGAATGCATAAAAATTTAAAAAATAAAATAAATATATATATATATATGGGCTACTTTATTTCACTTTAGAATTCTAGATCTGAGCAGTAGATAAACTTAAAATTTAGTCCGGGCTATATATCTGCTCTGTCAGACTTTGCACTGCAAAACATTCGTGGGTCATGACAGCTGTTATCTTGTCCATGCTGGAAAAAAATCATGACCACCCGACATGAATTATATAAATAATTTTTTAATAGCACGGCCTTTCAAAACCAGGGTCTACCATGTGGATAGTAAAACGCTCACCGAAAATCATATTGGGCGGGAACAGTTGCCAACTTTTGAGTTTTGCTTGGAGTGAGATTTGTTGACAGGGGGGGTGTAGTCTACTGTATCACGTGCGGTTTGAACTGACACGCTACAGCGATCTGTCACATTTAAAAGCGCCAAAACGTGGGACATATTGACAAAATCTGACAGCTGAGAATTTGTTCCATATCAAAAGTAACCTTCTCTGTCTAGTCTGTCGGTGTCAGTGTCCTCTTTGTCCGCGATTTTTCTCTGCGTGAGAAAATGCAGTGGTCCAATCAGTAGTTAAGAGCCTGAACTTGCTTATTGTAATTTGGAAATTAGTGCACATGAGTGAAAAAAAAATACAGCACAGAAGAATGTATAATTTAGCGTGGGATTTCTTTGTTGAGCGTGAGACCGTGAGATTGAGGCTGAATGCGTGAGTGTCACGCCAGATGCGTGAGAGTTGGCAACCCTGATTCATGTAAACACAGATATCAGATACCAGTCCTGTCTAAAGTGAGTGTAAACAGTTGGGCCCAAGCGCTGAAAAGTGAAGCCAAAGCGTCTCGATCGCCCCCCGGTGACTGGTCCTAGAAAAGGTCATAAACCCTGTGTTATTCAACGGGACATGAGACCAACTAAACAATTAAATTACACTTCAGATATCTTTTTTCCAAAGATATTTTCTGTCATTTACTGTAGTTTTTATCACGCTGTTGTAATTTCAAGTGTTTGTTTTTAAAATAAGTTTGTTTTTAGTTAGTTATTTGATGCTATAAAAACGGTTCTGTGACGTCATGATTGACAGGTTCTCTGAGCGAAGTAGTCACTGAAGCACCAACGGACTTCGGGATCTTCGGAAGACTGAGGAGATTGTATTTACTTTATTTTAACAAGCCTCTTGTCGTACTGCAATCACCAGACATCAAAATTAGAGCAGAACGGAGGAACGGAGAAGACATAGGCCACTTAAAAAAAAGTGTAGGTACTGTCTGAGAGTGAGTGCATTCGGCGAGAGTGAGGGTGTGCCGTTGATTTCGCGGCTTTACGTCCTGCTCACTATGGCACAGGTCTGGTCCCGAGATCGCAACTGCGCAGACTCAAGTCCCAAGATGTCAGCGCCATATCGGGACACTGGCGGCTTCACTTCTCACCAATGGAAGAGAGCGAAGGGGCGTCGTCCATCTTTTTTTACAGTCTATGGTCGGGCCAAACTATCAGATCTGGTCAAAAGATTTTGCATTAAGACTTGCGGTGTAAATGCAGCCTCTGAGCTGGTGTGAGTGAGTGGAGGCGGGGCTAATTTTTATATTCATAGAACTGCGTATACTAAATGAGGCAAGGGTGTAGAGTTACATTCAAGCTATTTTAAGGCATGAAGAAATTTTTCCCCCCCAAAAAACGTTAAAATATGTAATGTGGGTGATAAAAGATGAGTTTTAAGGGATACAATCATTGACAACAGGGGGACTTTAAGTAAAAAGATTAGAATATACTTGAATGTGTTTGATGACACATAATACCCTTTATTCTTAAAGGGTTAGTTCGCCCATTTAAGACATGAAGTTGTATGGAATCCTTACCAGCACTATAGTGCATACACACTGACCCACTCTGTAGTCACCTCCCTGGTCAGAGTTCTGGCCGCTGGAAGTTTTTCAAGAAAGTACTCCCGGTTAGTTTCCGGGGCCTGAAAACTGTGCGTTTTTACGTGAAAAAATTATTTGCGTTTCAAAACTTGATTAATTTAACACACAAAAAAAACGCCGGTCAAAATTCATACCTCAGTTTTAATCTGCACTATTTTCTTTCCATTTCTATCAATCCGCGCTGCTGTCAACGTCAACAGTGCGCACGTTCCGATCAGCGGTTGATAGCGCGACTCGCTGACAACATGTCTAAACCCAAGTTTAGACATGGGATCATAAAGTTAGTAAATAGAGCTTACCCGTGGTACTGGTACAGCAAAACTCTTTAAAATCAGTTTTTTGGGGATGTTGGGGATGTTGTCCCCCTTGGTTGGGGATGTAATCGTCTTCGCTGAAGTGAGCACTGCACACACGATAATCCTTGATTCTGGATATTTTAGCTCCAGCAGAGTAGCCAATGGCAACCAGCCAAAGCTGTCTCGTAGCTATATCCGAAACAGGAAAACGATGGAATCTGAACGGTGATCCTGGCACATTCTTGTGGTCACAGCCTGGAAATTTACAAGTTCGCACCATCGTTCATTTTCTACTTTTTACGTTGTTTCGTAATCGATTGTGTAAACACTATGGAACAGCTGATCGGAACGTGCGCACTGTTGACGTTGCCAGCAGCGCGGATTGACAGAAATGGAAAGAAAATAGTGCCGATTAAAACTGAGGTATGAATTTTGACCGGCGTGTTTTTTGTGTGTTAAATTAATCAAGCTATGAAACGCAAATCATTTTTTCACGTAAAAACGCACAGTTCTCTTTCATCATCTCGTTTCGAGATCCACCTATGGGAAGGGCATCCGTACCTGACCTCTGCAGAAGCATCCAATTGCACCAAGTCTGGCTAACAGACAGAAGCGCGCAGCCACTGCCAGGTAAGGCCACACCCCCTTACCTACGGGCATATAACAGCTGGGCGCGCTGCTATTCCTCAGTTGACATTCGCTTCTCGCGATCTCTGCATTGACACAGTTCGGTTGGATTAACGTTACGCTGCTCACTTTCGAGTCTTCAGGAGGACATATCGCCAGATCAGCCTCCGCCAGACGTGAGTGACAGTCGTTTCTTCAGCCTATCTGCTGTGGTTTTTTTTGCATCCGGAGCCGCCCAAGCTCTCGCTGTCCTTCACCTGCTCCTCCTGACATGGCTGCCCGCCACGGATTTTTCCGAGCTCTTCACCGCTGGCCCACCCATGGCTATGTGACCGTCTAAACAGCCGCTTTCCCCGGGGAACAACCTATCACGACGAGCCTGCCCGGCCGCGTGTGGTGCTCTCATCGCCGCTGAGGACCCTCTCGTCCTGCGCGGTCTGCTTGGGCTTAACACGCTCAAGAAGCTTTGGAGAACCCGGAGAATTGCGGTCATTGTAATTGCTGCCCATGTAGTTTTTACTTAGCCGGCCTTTAGTTGCACGACCATGCACCGCGCCGTGCTCGGCCTTTCTGACTCGGAGGGGAGACACGGTGATGATGACGCGCTACCGGGGGACTCCCGGAGCGCCACCTCTCTAAAATATTTGAGCTGACATCAGCCCAATCCGCATTCCCTGAAGAGGACATCTTCGCGGGAAAACCCCACTCTCGTTGACGAACCGGTCGGTTCCGGCGACGGGAATGACGCGGTCCTTTTAGCGTTCCCTAGGCTAGCGCTCACGCGGCTTTGCCTCAGTCCATCCTCCTGGAAGTTTGTGAGTGAGCGGCCGTTCGCCTCAACAGTGTGTGGCCAGCTCCACAGAGCTCCACCGACCAGGATAGGAATATTTACGACGGGTAAGCGCTGGGACCCGCTAGACTGTTAACACGGTCTCGCGGGCCTTGATGTGTAACAATTACGTGTTGAGGCCTTCAATTTATGCCTTCCTAGGAAGGCGGCCCCGAACGCAAGCGGCCTGCCTGTTGTTCGACCATTGGGAGTAACGTTACACAGGGTCTCACACCGACGGTCGGTTAATCCCGTCTCGTGGCTGCCCAGCCCGTGTGTTTAGTGGACGTTGTGTGTGTGTGTCCCGCCCCAACAAGTTACAGGGGGTCTGTCGTGAGGAAAAGTACATAGCAGTTTTACCACACCGCACGCACTTGGTTCCCCTCACCCAGTTATTAAAGGCTTCGGCCCCAGTGTTTCCCAACACAAAACACACACATTACTAAACAACACATTTAATAAACGAATCAAATGAATTCTTGAGATTTATATATCTGCCAACATAGAGAGCAAATCTCTCTGATCCCATGCATGTCGCCCTGAGTCCGTCCACAAGAGGGCGCCATTGCCTCAAAAATCAACCAGCTGGGCTCACACAGCTCAATTGCGGCTGCCCAGCCCATGTGTTTTTAGTGGACGGTGTTTGTGGAAGGCCCCTGTGTTCCCAAACACAAAACACACACATAACTAAATAACACTTTTAAACAAACAAATTAAATAAATCCGTTCAGAGGGAGTATCTCTCTCCGCGGATATTATTTTTCTGCCTGCGCTTAAGACTGCCCAGTTCATGTGTTCAGGAGATATGTGTTTTTCCCCCACTTTCAGGGGGCACCTTGCGAGGGAAAGTTCAGCACAGTGGACACCACACTATGTTCCCCTCACTCTGTCAATAAAGGCTTCGGCCCCAGTGTTTGCCCAACACAAAACACACAAAGTTACGAATCAAATGAATTCGTTTTGGAGAGAAGACCTCTCTCCGCGGAGAAAACTTCTCACTGCAGAGGGAGGAAATCCCTCCGAACCTCTGCATGTCGCCTCTAGTGTGCCCACTAGATGGCGCCTTGCATCACAAATGAACCAGCTGGGCCCATACAGCCCCGCTCCGGCCCGAGCGGGGGCGCTCGCTAGTCACAAAGCGGCTTGGCAAGCCGTTTCAGCGCCCGAGTGGATTTTTGTTTACCGTAACCCAGGGTTACAAGCTGCAGTTTGCAATAAAACCTCCGCATTTCAACGGCGTTCTCTCTTCTCACACAGAAGAAAACGTCTCACACATTCTGGAAGAGGAAATTTCCTCCCTCCTAACAAGGGAGCGATTCAGATGGTGCCACCCAATCCGATAAACCATGGTTTTTATTCCTGGTATTTTCATGTTCCAAAAGGCGTGGCGCCCCCCGCCCTATATTGGACCTTCGAGTGTTGAACAAACATTTGAGGAAATACAATTTCAGAATGTGACACAAGGCTCTCTCGCCTGTGCCATAAAGCAGAACGACTGGTTCACATCAGTCGATCTGAAAGATGCTTTCTTTCACATAAGCATCTACCCTCCACACAGGAAATATCTTCGTTTCGCCTGCCAAGGCATTTGTTACGAATTCACAGTTCTTCCGTTCGGGTCCCCGAACGTTCTGTCTGTGTGCGGAGGTGGGTGTGGCGCTCCTGAGACTATCAGGGCTGAGAATTCTGACTTACATAGACGATTGGCTCATCATAGCCAAATCGAAGGAGAAGGTGTCGCTGGACCCCGGCCGGGTGCTCGCGCACATCACATCCCTCGGGTTCTAGGTGAATGCGAGCAAAGACTCCCAGTCAGAATGTCTTTTTCCTGGGCTTGGAATTGAACTCAGTCTCCATGCGAGCGCGTCTCTCTCAAGAGCGCGTTCGCTCTCTGATGAACGGTCTGTCGCAGTTCAGAGAAGGGGCGAGAGTACAATATCGCACATGCCTCAGGCTGCAGGGTCTCATGGCTTCATCTATCCAAGTTGTGCCGTTGGTCTCCTGAGAATGAGAGCGTTCACGAAATGGGTTTTGTCACTACATTTTAGCCCGATTCGCGATCTCTGCCGCTCGGTAACTGTGACGTGCGCCTGCTCGGCGGCCCTGCGCCATTGGGAGAGCTAGAACTTTTACGCACGGGGAACCCCCCTCGGGACGGTTACGATGCGGAAAGTTGTGACGACAGATGCGTCCTTAACAGGCTGGGAACCACCCAGGAAGGCAGAACGGTGAACGGTCTGTGGCTGAGCAGACTACGTTCAGCGCACATTAACTATTTCGAGCTTTTACCAATTGGAAAGCTCTGAATCATTTTCTGCCTTGCCTGCAGGGACATCCTATTCTAGTACGGTGCGATAATACCACGGCAGTGGCTTATATCAACCGTCAGGGCGGCATGCGCTCGTCGAAACTCCACGCTCTAGCTTACAGGCTTTTGGTGTGGAGCAGACAAGTTTTTCTGTCATTACACGTAACTCATGTCCCGGGCATTCCGAACAGAGGCGCGGATCTGCTATCGAGGGGAAACCCAATCTACGGGGATTGGCGTCTTCACCCGCAGATAGTGGAGAGGTTATGGATGAGATTCGGACAGGCAGCCGTAGATCTTTTCGCCTCGCGCGAAAATCACCATTGTCCTTCTCGCTAAAGGACGTGGACGCGCCCCTCGGGGCAGACGCACTGGCCCACCCATGGCCCAAAGTGCTGCTGTATGCTTTTCCTCCCCTGTGCCTGATAATTTTCACACTGGCCAGGGTGAGAGAGCACGACCTGTCTCTCATTCTGATAGCACCCAGGTGGCCCAAAGCCCCGTGGCTGGCAGAGATAATCCCTCTGTTGTACGCCGAGCCATGGCGCCTTCCCGTTCGCACGGACATACTGTCCCAAGCCAACGGGGAGATTTACCACCCCCACCCGGACAGGGTGGCTCTCTGGGCCTGGCCCGTGAGAGGACGAACCTAAATGCACTGGGGCTCCCGCCGCGTGTAATCGCCACTACTCAGAATGCCAGGGCCGTTTCCACGCGATCCCTATATGGCTGTAAGTGGCAAGTGTTTGAAGGGTGGTATGATGGGCGTGGTCTCACATCTTATCAGTGCTCGGTGCCTGATATTTTGTGTTTCCTGCAAGACCTCATGGAAAGTGGCAGGTCCTTTTCCACTATTAAGGTCTACCTGGCTGCGTTTTCAGCCTGTCATGTGGGTTTTGAGGGCTCCACCGTCAGGCAGCACCCTCTAACCCGCAGTTTTATGAAGGGTGCACGCCGCTCTTTGCCGGTCATCAGGAGATCTGTTCCAGAGTGGGACCTACCCATGGTGCTGGAAGCGAGGTCTCTGTATCCTTTTGAGCCTCTGAGGAGTATTTCCCTTAAGCTGCTGTCCCTCAAGACAGCTTTGCTCTCGGCCTTGGCATCTGCTAAACGGGTCAGTGAGCTACATGCACTCTCGGTTCACCCCTCGTGCGCCAAATTCTCCCTAAGTGGAGATAAGGTTTTCCTTAAGCCTAACCCGGCCTTCATGCCGAAATGGTTCCCTGCGTTCACTTCAGAGGTTTTTGGAGCTATCCGCTTTTCACCCTCCACCCTTTGCCTCCCCGGAGGATCAGGGGCTGAATGCTCTGTGTCCCGTCCGTGCTCTGCAAGCATATATGACCAGGACCAGTGCTTTCCGCAAGAGCGACCAGCTCTTTGTTTCAAGGGCTCCCCTGCATAAGGGGAGTTCCATTTCAAAGCAATGCCTCTCACATTGGCTTGTGGACGCTATACTATGGCTTATGAAGCAAAGGGAGTGCAGCCCCCAAGGGGCATCAGAGCTCATTCCACAAGGGGCTTAGCCGCCTCTTGAGCTTTGTTCAGGGGAGTGCCACTGCAGGACATCTGCTCCACGGCCAGCTGGGCCTCTCCTCATACCTTTGAGCGTTACAACCGGTTGGATGTCACCAGAACTTCGGTGGCACACTCGGTCCTAGGGGTAGGGTCCTCTTAGCCCTTTCCCACAGCCCCGTTTGGTTAACCAACGAGGAGTGAATGGGCCGGCTGGCCATGTTCATTCCTGTCACCAAGCATTCGCATTCCTTCTTGGGTTTAGCTATGTGCATTGGTGGTGCGGGGGCCATTATCATGTATGTGTCTCATGCATGTTTAATGCCCTGCTTGTCCACAGCAGTTTAGCGTGGCGGAAAACTTGCAGGGTCATGTGTGTGGGACGTGTCAGGCACCGCCTCTCTGAGGTGACCGTCCTTCTCTGGCATTCAAAACCTCACTGTGAGTGTATTGGGCAATCGGGGAGCTGTCCATGTCTCTCCCATAGGTGGATCTCGAAACGAGATGATGAAAGAGAACAATAGGTTACTGTCGTAACCCCGGTTCTCTGAAACATCGAGTGGAGAGATCCACCAGCTTTGCCCCGCTTGCCGCACGAGAAGCGAATATACTTACTGAGGAATAGCAGCGCGCCCAGCTGTTGTATGCCCGTAGGTAAGGGGGTGTGGCCTTACCTGGCAGTGGCTGCGCGCTTCTGTCTGTTTGCCAGACTTGGTGAAATTGGATGCTTCTGCAGAGGTCAGGTATGGATGCCCTTCCCATAGGTGGATCTCTCCACTCGATGTTTCAGAAAACCGGGGTTACGACAGTAACCTATTGTTTTGAGGCCCCGGAAACTAACCGGGAGTACTTTCTTGAAAAACTTCCAGCGGCCAGAACTCTGACCAGGGAGGTGACAACAGAGTGGGTCAGTGTGTATGCACTATAGTGCTGGTAAGGATTGCATACAACTTCATGTCTTAAATGGGCGAACTAACCCTTTATTCTTAAGTTAGAAAATATAGCGGTTAAGAAGAATTTAATTCTTAAGAATGTTCTTTCTGAATCCAGTCCCTGGAGTTTTGATTTCCTTTCACATCAGTCACAAGGACTATGTTGTAGATGGAACATCAATTTACAGCTTTAACAAACCTTTGAGCAGTGGCTAGACTAGCATTAAAAGTACACTTTAAAAGTTAGACAACACTACTATTAGAATGAGCATGGCTGACTTAGCATCAGAGAATGTTGTCAAACCCAAGAAGCTCTTTTTCACTTACATAATTAAGCCCGCTAGCAACAATGTGCCACAGTCGCAGACATACCGTTCATTTAGCATTAATACTAAATGGGTCAGTCAGGATTAGGCCATTTATATGGCTATGTTCTGCTGAGTCACAGTAAGTCAGATATGCAAACAATGTAGTTTTCCAGCTGGCCCACATTAGCATATGCCCAATAAGTCAATACTGTGGAAATAAAGACACAATAAGTAGTTAGATTGCTTTCCAGTGTGCTGCTGTGCCACACAAAAATCAGAGAAGGCATACAATGATGAAACTCTTTTATAAATAGTCCCGATGGGACATGTACGTTTTCAGTGAGAAGTAATTTACCTTTCTACACTAAAAGCAAAAATGTCAATAAGAGGCGTGTATTAATTCATAGCCAGAAACCTGTTGCATGTCTTCAATAATGTGACAGAAAAAGCATTTAAGCAGAACAATATAATAGATTCCTGTTAAGCGCAATAGTTAACAAATACTTAATGGACAGATTGAGCCATCAGATAGTGAGCTCTCATTAAAGACTGTAGTCAGTCTTTGAAGTCTGCTGTGTTGTGGAGAACAGTTCGAGAATTGTCTTTATCTCAAAAGAACTGAAAAATTCTGTCATCATTGAGATATTACATTCTCTCTAATCTTTCGGCAGTTTCATCTCTATCGTTTCATTTCAATTCATATCAGTAATGAAACAATGGATTTCAACAGGGACAATCAATGTCAGAAGATAATAATGTATTGTATAAAATACAAATCCATTATTGTATAAAATCGGAGAAATAACACAGATGGTAGTCAGTGGTGATAAAAACACAGCCGTTCAGCATAGCTACACTGATCTGCGCGTTATGAAGCTCTTAGTTTTATTGATTTTGAATGGCTAAAGCTAATAACATGGATCAGAGAATAATCACTGCAAATTCTTTGCAATTACATGTGAGCGGCAAAACGGCACAAATGCTATAATCATAACCCGATTTACCTCAAAACACACTCCATCTCAATGAAATTCCTTTACTTTCACTAAATCAAAGCATATTTCAACCCAATATCAAAAATAAATAAACAATATTTTGTTAAAAGAAAATAAAGCCTAATTTCTGCACTGTGACTTTATTTTCAAGACAATGAAGCACATTTCCCTCTCAAATTCCCATTATTGTAATGTGAAAAAATAGACGTCTTATTACTTTAATGAGGAAAAAAAGACACGTTTAGATATGATGTTAATATTTTGTAGTGCCTTAGATTTATGCTGATTTAATTTTAAAAAAACATTGCATTAGTCATTAGTGTGTGTGTGTGTGTGTGTCTGTCTGTCTGTCTGTCTGTCTGTCTGTCTGTGTGTGTGTGTGTGTGTGTGTGTGTGTGTGTGTGTGTGTGTGTGTGTGTGTGTGTGTGTGTGTGTGTGTGTGTGTGTGTGTGTGTGTGTGTGTGTGTGTGTGTGTGTGTGTGTGTGTGTGTGTGTGTGTGTGTGTGTCTGTCTGTGTGTGTGTGTGTGTTTTTACTTATTTTTAGTTCAATGTAAATTCATGTTAATTTCCATATCATGTAAACTTAGTTTTCCATTTACGTTACTCTATCAATAAGCAGACCATGACCATGTCTACATGCCTACAGATGCATTTAATATACTGTAGCTTATATAGATTATGTATTGTAAACATGTTGATTCTAAATGAATAATAATATGGTACAATATAAATACAATAACAGAAAAAGCAATGCTATTTATCTGTATCTGTTATTTTTAATAGTGCCCTTATTTTTGACCCATTAGTCAATAACGCCACAGAGGTGCAGCTGAATGAAATACTCTAAAAGCCAGCCCTCTCACAGATCATTATTTCCAGATAATTTTGATTCATTTTCATGTGACCGAAAGTGATGATGATATATGAGTGGATGAGCCGTTTACTTTGCAATTATTCTGTCCATTTCAACAGTCTGACCCAGATTTGTGGAACCTTTGTGAACATGATAGGCGAGCATAATCATAATTGCAGGGTAATGAGCCAGACATAGCGTGATTGCCAGGTTTTAAGGTGAACTTTGACTTGTATCTCGCCGCTACCACACCTAGAAACTTTATCCAGTGGTGTCGTTCAAGGGGAGTGTTACTTAAAGGAATATTTACTTAAAAAAGAAAATTCTGTCATCATTTACTCACTCTCAAGTTGCTTCAAACCTGTGTGAATTTCTTTCTTCTGCTGAACACAAAGGAAGATATTTTGAAGAATGTCGGTAACCAGACAGTTGATGGACCCCATTAACTTCCAGAGTACGAAAACAATACTAAGTTAATGGGGTCCATCAACTGTTTGGTTAACGACATTCTTCTTTTGTGTTCGGTAGAAGAAATAAATTCATACAGGTTTGAAACAACTTTAGGGTGAGTAAATGATGACCTTTTTTTGACTAACATATGGGGAAACTAGAATAAACATGCATCCAACATGGGCTCATTGGAAAAACGTGCCTCTACCTACATTTTTTGCAAAACTCCAAAGACGTACCAATACAGTACATGCAAACCACTGCAGTTTCCAGATGAAAGGAACACTAGAGGCAGTAAAACACCAACAATTTTTATTTCTTTTCACACAAAATTATGATTCCAGAGGTAGATTATCAATTAATAAAGACATATTTTCGCGTGGTTTCTTGCATAATACTATGTTATAACCTCAGAATACTTTTACAATAGCGCATGATTTGTAGACTAATACATTTTGATGTTTGCATCACATAACCAGCTCCATATATACGGCTTTTCTAATGCGGTAAACTTGCTCAGTATAGCTCAGCTGGTACAGAATTGCACTTGTGGTGTCAAGGTAAAAAGAGCAAACTAAAATGGCATGTTTGCTTCAGCAAATGCGTTTTAATCTCACATTTGCTTTTGTTAACACTATCGGGTATCTTCTGGGTTTAGTGTATGTGTTATTTGCAAACGCGATAGAGCATTAACTTTTCAGCATTACATTTAATTCCCGAGCTGCCGTACATGCAACAACAACCGACATAATCAAACATTGCGAGATTCACGTTCATCAGAGATTCACATTTCACTTTGAGATTGTCACGAAACACGCAAGAGGCAACGTAATTTCATTGAAATTTCGCCACAGGCACGTTTTTCCAAAGAGCCTGGTTTGTATGCATTGGTATGAGCTGATTCCATGCTATTCCTTGATGTCAACGTTAAGCTCTCCTGCTCAGCATCCACTAATCTTCCCGCAGCATCACCCTGACTAATCACAGATAATGTGTGGATTTGAACCACTGAGTTCCTAATAGCAACATCGGGGCGCTGGCTCATGAACCCAGATGACACAGAAGAGAGAAGACACCTCTCAGACGGATAATCTGCCGTAGGGATAAGGAGACTTAGTTAGCTCAAGACACTAACCCCACAGAGGCCTAACGCTCCTGTCTCTCAAACTTCAAATTTTCCTTTCTCATTTAAAAGACAATGCTTTGAAACTAAAAGTTCAAAATGCAGAGCCTCAGTCTACTAAGATCATTTATGGAAGTTTAAAGTGATAGTTTACCCAAAAATGAAAATGTTACCATTGTTTATTCACCCTTATGTCACTCTTATGATTTTCTTTTTTTTGCAGAACACAAAAAAGGATACTTTGAAGAATGTTGATAGCCAAACTATTTTGGCAGAGCCGGCCCAAGCCTTTATGGGGCCCTAAGCAGAATTTTATTTGGGGGCCCATGGTGCTGCCAATATGATTGACTATTGTCAATGCTTGATTATTCGCAGACTACAAAACTCACCCATGGGTGAATTATCAATAAAATTGATAATGCATTATCAATTTTATTATTTGTAGCTGTGTTGTTAACATCAATGTCTGCCTGGCATGTTTTTACCTTTATAGGGTTTCAAATTGTAACAGTGGTCACCTTGATTTTGCCAAGTAAGACATGTTTTGCCAAGTAAGACACACAACAACATTCCTGTCCCAAAATTTAGTCCTTACCCTATCCCTACCCCTAAACCTAACCCTACCCATAACTTTTCCCTAAAATCAGAGGGAAATGATAAGTGAATAACACTGATGTTGAAGCACCTAACCCTGGTTCTAAGCCTAAACTTGACATAAACTGTAAACTTGTCCCTCAAATCTGATTGGTTGATCTGAAAGTTGTTCCAGGATCAACAAAGATGTTGATCCAGGAACATGTGGTACTTGGTGAAATCACGTTGACCGTAGAGGTCAGTATCTTCTTATATAAAAAAATAATAATTTAATTACAAAACGAACGATATTAAATTAAATACTTAAATAAGACATAAAATGAACAGATTAGATGGACCTGTAATAACAATAATACATGTATTTACATTAAGGGTGTAGTTCACCCATGAAAATTCTGTCATTATGTACTCTCTCCATGTATCAATTTCTTTCTTCTGCTGAACACAAAAGAAGATATTTTGACGAATATTTGTAACCAAATAGTTGATAGACCCCATTGATTTCCATACTTTTTTTTCTACATGGAAGTCAATGGGGACCTGCAACAGTTTGGTTACCAACATTCTTCAAAATCTCCTATTTTGTGTTCAGCAGAAGAAAGAAACTGATACATGGAGAGTGAGTAAATATCATTTTTGGGTGAACTATCCCTTTAACTATCCATGTATACTATAGGCTGCTGTCCCGCTTCAGTTGTGTTTATATAAACCCTGTGTGTATTTGACAGTATTTGCACAATCAGACGCAATTTAGATAAAGTCCAGTAACCAGGCGCTGTTTGACAGTAGTGCGCTCGCGTGTGTACGTGCACAGAAAAAAAAAACGCATGTCAGAACAGCACGCAAATTAAATGTTTAACTGTCACGGAACGTGCAAGGTAAAAAAAGGTGTGAGGACTCAAATGCAGAGAATGATGATTTATTACAAAAATAAACAAACACAAAGCAAAAACCCACGAGGGGGAAAAACACAATAAATAAGAATGAAACAACTGAACCTTAACATGACGCGGGGAACGGGGAATCGCGGGGAACAGAAGACATTAGACAAACGATCCGACAAAGACTGCAAACAAGAGGAGACTTAAGAAGGGAACAAATCAAGAGGGGACAGGTGGACGAACTCAAACAATAATCAGGTAACGAGGGGGAGGGATCAGACAACGACCAGAGCACATGGCCCAAAATAACAAAACACCCATGTGCAACACAAGACAGGACAGGCATGTGACATTAACCTGCAAGGCTTTAAAGCAAATGCAAATAATCAACTTTTGTGATTGCGAATAAGTGCAGTGTCCCGTGAGTAACTCTACCGCTGTGTTAACATGATGCGAATGTACGTCGAGTTACAGGTCACGGTCAGGGTCTATGTTCGGACCATAGTTTGGGGGGCCCTAAGCAGCCGCTTAGTTCGCGTATAGGGAGGGCCGGGTCTGTATTTTGGTGGCCATTAGTGGCTTTCGCAACGGGTAGTTCTAGGAACACCAGGGTGGTTCACCAAGAACTAATGGTTCACCTAGGAACATTTTCCTGTTTGCGTTCCGACCGCCAGTAGGAACTCTAAAGTGACGCAAGCCGCGCTTGTTGTTGTGACTTTTATTTTGACGGCACGGCGGACCTTTATTTTGACGGCACTGAGAACGCCAGCCAGAGCCTGTGTTCACGCATTCTCCGTGTTCATTCGTTTACGATCTGTCTAACAGTCCTGTCTAATATGTTATTAGATAGAACTGTAATACATAGAAAGTAGACATTAGTGAAAAGTTATTAGCGTATGTCGTGTGATTATTGTCCAGTGTTGCTAGCTGAGCAGAAATACATAATCATGCAAATATTAGCCAATAGCAGGAGCATTTACATATAGAAAATCTTAGAGGTACAGTAAAAAGCAGGCTGTTTGAAGTCAACATAATACAGGTACGTGTTTCAACTCAAGCAGGATAATCAGAGACTGTGTATTTTGCATTACATTAATGGGAATTTGAGGGTATAATAAATTGTCCACAAAACAATGCCGCAACATTAAACATCTTAAGGCTCCTTATAGTAGATTTTTTTTAATAATGTGCACCACATTGTGCACAATAAACCAGGGACATGCAATAAGAAAGTGTAAAATGTGATTTCATGTTCTAAATTCTAATTCTAAAGGGCAGCATGAGGGTGGAAAACGGATATGTATATTAAATTAAATTAATATTAAAAACTGTTGCAAATGCAAGAAACCTTCACTATAATTATATGTGGTCATTAAGCAAAAAACATTAAATGTTTCAAAAAGTCTAAGCTGTTTATAATATATTCATATGGTATAATTTAGACAGACTTGTAAGATTTTTTTAGAAAGGTATATCCAATGCTGGGCGAGCTTGGTAATTGTCTTTTCGGAACGGCTCCTAACCCTATAATAAGAATGCAGACATCCCATGAGCCTTTTATCATTATTAGCATCTTTGCTCCTCACAATCTTTTACAGAAATCCTTCAGATACCCTTTTTTTTATATATAAAATTATCTTATTTCTCAGTCCGCTCTGTTTTGAATTACTCTTGTTTTCTTATTCCCTTTCATTCTTTTCAAAACATCAAATCTTAGTTACGTCTTACTCTCCTCTGGTTTTGCTCTTTTATTCTGCTGGTCCCTTTCACCAGTCTATGAGTGGGAGTCTGCACACAAACAGGGCTCGCACTCAAGCCAAATGCTGTGCCGAGGACGTGTGGGGTTGCGGTGCTGTAGTGATAATAAAAGGGCTGTATTTCAGTATCACCTGCCATACATTATTAGTTACAGTCAGTGTATCATTGGACTTCTTTGTAAGCATTCCTGTACACCTGTTGGAAACAGCCAATCAGTGCCGTTAAATTTCACATTCAGCATCGTTTGGAAATGCTATTTTTCTGACACAGCATGAAACACAGAAACGCATATGAACGTTCACGTTATGATTGCCACTGAGTCTGAGACGAAGGAAGCCTTCCTGTCTCCTCTGTCGTTTTTAATCATACAAAATCCCCTCCCAAAATGGCACAACTTTAAAATACATTAAAACGCTTTGCTCTTGACAAAAAGAGAATGCTCATTTCCGCATACGCAACACGTATGGTGTGAAAATGTATTGTTTTATGAATAATTCTGGCTGGTTTCCTTCCCCTTGGATAATAATCGTACTAAAAGGAGGAAAATATGGTAGAAAATTTTGAGGGAATTAAATAAAGAGGTTAATATGTTGGATCAACAATATTGGCACAGCTCAAAACTTAGTTTCTGTGCCAGTTTTTAGTGGAACAAGGAGTTGAAATTTGGATCAGGATCAAACGTCCATGTGTCCAGTCACATCACCAAAGAATCTGATTAGAAAACACTCGAGCAAGTAGATTACTGAAGAAAATACTATAGTCTACCGTATGGTGCTTCAGGAACCAAAAACGTGCCAAAAGTAATATAATAAATGTCTGATAAACAACTATGGATCATTCTCGCTGCTTGCCAAGTCTGCATTTATTTGATTTTCCAAAAATAAAAAAACTGTAATATTGTGAAATATTCTTAAAATTTAAAATAACTATTTTATATTTTAATAAATTAAAAAAATAAGTTATTACTGTGATGGCAAAGCTACATTTTCAGCAGAAACATTTCTTATCATCACACACATTTGAAAATGGCTGCTACGAGTTCAAAAGAAAAGCATTTATTTGAAATAAAAATCTCTTGTAACATTATAAATGTCTTTAACTGTCACTTTTGATCAGTTTAATGCATCCCACTGAATAAAAGTATTAACTTCCTTAAACAAAAAATCGTACTGACCCCAAACTTTTAACAGTAGTGCATATACATATTTCTGTAATGACAACTCTCGGAGTGTTTGGCATGGTAATGGATATATGACAATGTGACTGATATGTTTGTTGTTATTGCTGCTGCTGTGAGCAAGACATGCTGCTGCTGCTGCTGTACAAATTAGCATACATGAATTACCTTTGGCCGATCTATACAGGTGGAGCTGGGGAAGATGGAGGGTTTCTAAAAGCTCACTGCACTGCTAAGGCAATGCTAACCAAGTATTTGAAGGCGAACTCATTGGCTACTGATACAGCAGGAACCAATCAGCTGTGCCCAATAGAGAATGATGTGATTGTAAGCAGATTAAGAAAAGATGCCTGCGCCATCTAGAGTTTCATGATAGAATTTATACATATATATATATATATATATATATATATATATATATATATATATATACACTTATATATATTCAAATGACCAAATATTCTAACTAAAAAACTGAACAAGCTGCAGAAATCACTATTACTGTACTCTACCATATGGTGCTTCGGGGTCAGAAGTAATATTAATACATTTCTATGTTGGATTTTTGACTAAGACATTCTTGTTTATTTTGTGTACACTCGATACACAAAGTAAAATCTGGGTCGTAAAGCAAAGTAGTTTCTATACTTAATGTGCCGCTTATCACAATTATCACTTCTCTGACGCAATTTACGCTCTTAGTTCCAGATTATTAATCATTTCATACTGCAGAAAGACAGTTCAGCACTCAATAAGCCTGACAAATATGATATATCATCTTCATAACACATGATCAAATGGCTACATCTGCACTATGGAGAGGGCAGGTCAAGAATCATTTTAATCAGGAACACAGTACACGATCCTATGCATACGCATGCATTAGAGGCGGATGTATAGAAAGTGTGCGGATGAATCAGTTGGATTTGGCATGGGGGTTGGGATGGTGGTGTAGGGGGAGGATAAAACGGACATGGGGGGGGTGGAGGAGCATCAGGGGAATCTGTTAGGGCGGAGGTCAGCTCTGTCTGTGCCAATAGTTGTTGGAAAAAAGTGTGGAATTATACTGTAGATCAGGATCAAAAATATATTTTTCTAGTTGTAACGCCAAAAAAAATCAAGCTCAGTTTTAAATAGCTTCATTTTCATTCTGTTCTATAAAATAAATATAAATGAAACTATAAATGTATCATTATAAATACATAATTTTATTTATATCTTATACATAAATTAAACTGTTTTGTTGTACAGACAAAAAATGACCTTTTGTTATACCTAATTTTGTAATACAGGTTATTGATTAAAGTGGAGAAAAAAAACATTTCTTGTTATGACAGATAGGATCCCACATGGATGTGCTGCATTGCTATAGTATAGTTGCGCCGCCTCTACTGTATTGACATCAACGTCTGCACCTCGTCTACTGACCACGATACAGCCATTTCTTTTTTTCAAGTTGAGTACGATCGTCGTTTAAAGCAAGTCGTTTAAAAAAAGTTGTGCAAACAAATGATACTGCGGTGGCTGTTGCGGGTTTGGTGTCTCGTTTGGCAAATCCAATGACACTGGTAGTGATGATTCTCTCGGACCAATTAGTGATCTGCAGTGTTTACACGTCACATTTTAGTATCGGTGCGGCTCGCTTGGAACCTCGACCGAGGTGGTACTAAAAAAAGTACCAGGTTTTTCGGTGATACTAAAAATTAGTGGAAACCCCCCCTCAAAAAGTGAGCCATACCATGCAGTGGAAAAGCACCATTTCAGTAACTGTTCAGTTACAGTTACTCAGCATTAATGAAATTCATATGAAATACAGTGTGTGAGCTTGGTATTTGAACATACAAATGGATATATTGTTATATATATACTACTGTTCAAAGGTGTGTGGTCAGTAATATATTTTTTTAAAGAAATTAACACTTTATTCCAGTAAGGAAGCATTACATTGATCTAAAGTGACAGTACAATGTTACAAAGGTTTTCTATTTCAAATTAAGGCTGTTCTTTGGAACTTTCTATTCATTAAAGGATCCTTAAAAAAATATCCGTTTCCATATTAAGCAGCACAACTCTCTGTTTCCAACATTGATAATAATAAGAAATGTTTGTTTGCTTGAGCATTAAATGATTTCTGAAGGATCATGTGACACTGAAGACTGGAGTAATGATGCTGAAATGACAGCTTTATCATCACAGGAATAAATTACATTTTAAAAATGTATTCAATTAGAAATCAGATATTTTAAATTGTGATGATACTTCACAATATTATTGTTTTTAATGTATTATATTTATAAAAAATACAGCCTTGGTGACTTATTTCAAAAAGAATCTTACCGACCCCAAACATTTGAAAAGTGGTGTAAATTGTATACATGTCTCTACATTTACAAAAATCGACATTTAAAAGATATTCTGTAAAGACTAACTTGAGTGAAGAGTGTGACAACAACAATCCCCTATTACTCCTATTCGTTAACATGAAAATAATTCAAAATGCTTTTGAAATAATTGATTATAGCTTTTGATGTTAATCGGTTTGAAAAGCTCAAAAGTCACTCAAACAAAAAAGTAATGCTTTGGTGCGAGGGCTGATTTTGACATCTCGTTCTGCACGGCTGCTGTTCCCACACACACACATGTGTGTGTGAGAGTAAACGCTAGGCTACTCACGGCAGTTCTCCTCATCGCTGTTGTCAGAGCAGTCATCATCATCATCGCATCTCCATATGGTGGGAATACATCTCATATTGTTACACTGAAACTGTCCATCCTCGCACTCCGTGTCAGTGCCAGTTTCGGTTCCTGAGAACGACAGTGAAGAGAATTACAGTCGTGCATTTGCTCTTCCACTCAAACCAATATAACCTGCAACCATTACATGAAATATATCTACTACTGCACAATAACACATAACTGAACCGAGCAAATCCAAACACAATGTACTTTGACCATCAATTATATTACTACACGCGCACTTCATTGAAGCCATGACAAAGAAAACGAAAAAACACACTCAAACCTTTCTTTCATTCTTATTTCAGACAAAAATGTTTCTGTTAGGATGGGTATGAATATGAAACAATACATCCATGCTTCCACGTCATCAACCTTTAATATTTTACTCGTACAAACTAGATTTTTAATCAAGTGTTGTGTGGGTTTATAGAAATGTGGAAACAAGGCTGCCCGCGTAGAACAACTGTTTAGTCTCGCGCATCCACGAAATAACCAACACAGCATCATTCACACAGTCTATTAAAAAGGATTCTGATAATTTCACGTCCGAAAAAAAAAATACAACAAACCTTTTGCTAAGAATAATTCCGAAAGTAAGAAATGAAAAAATAATAATTTCCCAATTTCCGTCCACATTTCCGAAACGGGTTGGAGTGTTCATCCACAAACAAAAGCGTGTCCGGATGGCGTCGCTCCTTCACTGAATCTCCAATAGATCCACAGGCAATTTGAATCAATGACGACATCAAACGTAAGCGAGTATGAATAACTGCACTGAAGGGTAGTGTGCCATCAAACACTATTTACTAGATAGAATATGAGGCATGATGAGTCAAAACAATAACAATCATGGTATTATTAATATTGTAGAGATTTTTTTTATCATCATTTAGAACCTTTTACAAGTTCCCCAATTTTATTTATTTATTTATTTAGCCAGCCAGTATATATTTTATATAAAAATAAATATTTTCTTTTTATTTAAAATATTATTTACATTTACGTCTTTATTTATTTGTAAAAAGAAGAACATGTGACTGTTGAAATGAGTGGTTGGTCTAGAGTTTTTGGCAAGACTAATACATTTCATTGTATTTATTAATTTGACTGATGCTAAAGTGACTAACAGTACAGTTCATTTAATCTATATATTATATCGTTTTTCCTGTGAATTTCCAAATAGATACATTGAAAACAGACATTGAGTGCATGGACAAATAAAGGTACGTTTACACGACAACGATGTACTAAAAACAGGAACGTTTTTCCTTTGCTTTTTGTGTACTGACAACAATGTTGTCAAAACGAGAAACAGCTGTATTCTGCTGCCAGGCCAGTAGCTGGCGATGTCACTTTGTAAAGATACACTAAACGCCTATAGACTGAACACTTAACACGCATGCGCATGACATCACCGTTTTCACAAATTCGTGTTACTGTAGTTTGCCATTTCAGGCCTTCAAAGCGCTTTTCGTTTAAATGAACGCCCAAAACGCATAAAAAGTTTTTAGTTGAAAACGGTGTCGTGTAAACGCTCCGCCCCCAAAAATCTCATGAAACATAGCACCACCCCTCCGGTATGTTCACGTGCATATCCTCAAAAAGTGAATCACCCTGAGGCAATATACAGAAAGGAAGCAAGGAAGAAAAAGTATGAGATGATCAGTTTTTAAATTGCATTAATTATAACCCTTATTAGGATAATGGGGTTAGGTGACCTTGTAAAAGAGTTACAGTAATATAGACTGCATCTGTGGCACTGTGCCAGCATGAACAATTCTGTCAGTCAAAACTAGGCCAGAGCGACCCTGACAGGATAATCAGTCATTTTAATAGCAGTAAGATGGGGCTGAACTCAACCCCCTCCCCCGACTGCTTAACTGTGAATGTAGCCAACCACAACAAAATGGGAAAAAGGGAAAAAAAGGTACAGGGGCAAAGACCCTACTGTCATGAACCTGGCATGTACCCAGATTATGTAAATTGGCAGCAGGTGGCTGCCAATCCACTTTAGGGATACACACAAAATGCCACTGAAAGAAAATGTATGGAACAAGTTTTAAAACATTTTTGAGCAGATGCTTAAATTTTTTTTTTTTTTACCTAATTGCACCTATCAGAATATACATAGGCCTACACGTATTTAAATAAATCAATTATACGTTTTCTTTTCATGTGATATTTTGTAAAATAATGAGGAACAATTATATGCTGCATTGTGTGAACTATAAGTGAAACCAAACTGAAACCAAACGACTGGATTTCTGTTACCTTTTTAAAGCTTGTTGACATGTAATAGAGTTATTATGAAGATTGCCCGTCTTTCCAAAAAAAATTAAAAATTCCCTACTATGGAAGTTAATCGGTGCCTTCAACTGTCTGGTTACCAACATTATTTAAAATATATTTTGTGTTCAACAGAAGACAGAAACTCATACAGATTTGTAACAATACGAGGCTGTGTGATGACAAATTTTACATTTTGTGGTGACCTAACCCTTTAACCACGGTCTTACTTTTCCAAGTCAAATTATACTGATCTACCTTTTTAGGTAATTTACTTAAAAAAGTTATGTGTAGTTTTAAAGAAAAAAAAATAGATGACTATTTGGACAAGTCTTTAAAGTTATAAATCAAGACTGCTCATAACAGTTTATGCAACTGGCCACTGAACGCAGTAGTTAGGATTACATGGACACTTTTTGTTTAAATCGGAATTAAGTCATTCTGATTGAGTAATCTGAAACATATTGTTTACATGAACCCTAAATAAAGTGAATGGTTAAGTGCAATAGTAGGCTAGGCTAAATTGATACTTGACACGAGCACATTGACTTCCACCATCGCCTATTTTCTGTTTTAAAAAGTTGATCCAGGAACATGTCTTACTTGGCAAAATCACGATGACTCCGGTCCGGATTAGGAGACGACGAGCACACGACGCTGTAAGCAGTAAAAACGTGCCCATGCCCAATTGTAATCCACATCAATCATATTTTAATTAATTTTTGTTAAATATAAAATGAAAAGCTTTCATTTTTGTCAGTTTGTTATAAATGTGCTTCTTGTGGTAAAAATTGCAAGTCAAAAGTATTGTTTAATGATGAATAGTCGCGCCTGGCTTTAGGGGAATCCCGCAGAGTCTAGACGAGCATGAGAAAGTTTATTCTCTCACGCCACTTAGCATCACGTGTATCGTTTCAGCCAAATTCAAGAGTTTGGAGGACACACCCCTTGCAAACGAAATTTATTTAAATGTGACACATTTATTTGATATTTCAGTGATACTGATATTCGTGTGTTTGGCTATGGCAAATATTTCAGCAGCGGCACCGAATGATCGAATAACGGCAGGAAAAGCCGCGCGCAGCCCGAAGTGCGCGAGATGCCGTAACCACGGCTTTGTAGTTCTGTTAAAAGGCCATTCGGGAAAATGTCAGTTCAGGCAGTGCGTGTGCTGGAAGTGTGCTCTCATCAACGAGCGGACGAAAATCCTGGCATCTCAAAGACGGATCAAATCAGTTCAAGGACACGAGTCACCGGCTACCGACCGTCCCGCGCAGACCGCTCTATCTGACAGAAAAACTGGTAACGTTAATAATACTTCAACTAACGGAGTGAACGGCGAAACCGACGTCAGCGCGACAAAGGGTAATGCTATCAATGCGCCTGTTAGTCGACACGGCACAATTGATAAAACGTACACTGACCTCCGCGGTCCCGTTAACTCGGGCGCGGTTTATTGTGATCTGAAGACACCCGCGGGACCGAGCGGCGCTCTTGGAGGTTTGTGCAGCTTTAAAACCTTAATTTCTCATTCGTAATTATTTTATTTCAACTATAACCTTTATGTTTAAATAGCCTGGTGCAGGTATGACGTCACTTTGTAGGCCAACCGGTAGTTTGCATCACACTGGTTTCCTCGACAAAAACCATGACAAAAACCCATAGGCTTTTGGATTATCGCTAGCCTGAAGTGCTAAAATGCTAACTTTTTATTATTATTATTATTTACTTTATTTTTTATTCAACTTTCAGAAAAGCATAACATCAAGCTACCTAAAATGCTTACTCGTTTCTGCGTTGTGGCCTACAAAGTGATGTCATACCACCATTTAACCACTAGGCTATACACCCATTTATATAACTTAACCAACGACCCTTAGTACAGCGTGTTTCTAAATCTGTAACTGTTATTTACACAAGTAAAACATTATATAATAGACCTGAATAATTATAGGAAACATTAATACTATAATTAAAAAGGGATCAGTATAGTTTACATTCCATGTACAATTTCATGTAATAAAAATCAAATGAATCAATATGTAATGAACTTTTCATGTTTTGAAAATGCACTTTATAGTATTATTGAAAATAAATACAATAGGCACTTTTTACTCAAAAAAAAAAGACTGTTTGTAACCTAATCAGGGTTCGTGCGAGTCCTTAAAATGTATTATAAATGTCTTATATTCAGTTTGATCACATCTAGGGTCAGAAAAGACTTTTAAAAGTCGAGTTAATATGTATGTACATCCCAGAAACAAACAGGCATTGTCTGTATAAAAAAAAAAAAAAAAAAGATGATTGGCTGACTCTTTTAACTGTAAGGCCGGACTTCCGGTCTATTGGCTGTATAGTCTCACCCATTTAACTTTTTATTTGCATAAAATTTGTTGAAATTAGCTGTTTTTTGTTACATGCCAAAACATTTTTACAGTGTAATGAATACATCTTCTAAGGATTGAATGATGTGTGTAAACGTTTAAAAGTTATTTGAAAGCTTAACCGAATATTGTTTACTACTGCATATATCCACAGATTCACCACCTTTTCCTGGAGAGTACATAATTACAGAAGCATACCCTGGGCAAATGTATCCAGCGGAGATGTTCTCAATCCCTCTTCCCATGCACCCGCAGTACACGTTCCCGGCGGTGCTGGTGAGCCTGAGACCACCTGCACCAGGAGCCTTCAGGGAACATGTTGGATTTGTTCCCTTTCCACCAGGAGCGCTGTCTTATCCACTGGAGAGTCGGGAATTGCAAGTATGTTCCACAGGCATGAATGACGCCCATGAATATTCCTTCAAACTATCAAGATATAGGACAAAGGCAACTTTGTCCATCGTAATCACAATGTGAGAGTTAGCACAAAATTTATGTGACTCAAGACTTTTGATACACTACAATTAAAAAAAGATTAGGGTCAGGAAGATTTTTTTAAAGAAATTAATACTTTTATTCCTTAAGGAGGCATTAAATGGATCAGAAGTGACAATTAACAATAATGTTACAAAAGATTTCTGTTTCAAATAAATGCTGTTCTTTTAAACTTTCCAATCATCAAAGAATCTTGGAAAAAAGGGATCATGGCAAAAATATTAAAGAGCACAACTGGTTTCAACATTGGTAATAATAAATGTTTCTTGAGCAGAAAATCATCATAATAGAATGATTTCTGAAGGATCATGTGACACTTAAGACTGGAGTAATGATCTGAAAATTCAGTCTTGACATCACAGCAATATATTACATTTTAAAATGTCCAAATAGAAAACTTATATTTTAAATTGTAATATTTCACAATATTACTGTTTTACAGTATTTTCGATCAAATAAATACAGCATTGGTGAGCATAAGAGACTTCTTTTTAAAAACATTACAAACCACTAACTTAGCGTAATTATTATGTATTTTTTTTATTGTTACACTTACATATGACTTTTTAATCTCTTTACCCAAACATTTGATCAAAGGGCTTCACACTGTCACAAAAATACTTTGGGCTGCTCTCACTTCAAAGAAAAAAGAGAAAAATGTAATTTTCTTATTCCCCGTTATCTAGTCGACTTACAGTATGTGAGAGTTTAAAAAAAAAAAACCTTGAAAACATAAAGCTAGCTTAAAGGTGCCATATGTAAAAATTGAGGTAAAAATATCCAAAAAATGAGCTACACGTATCAAAAGAATGAGAAGAAATAAGTGCAATGATGTCATAAAAAAAAAGACAAGTTATAGTGCTGCCGAGATATAAACCTGAATTAGCATGCTAAATTACTAGCCCCGGCCCGGCTGGTGTCTAATACCAGTTTCGGCCATGGGAGGCGGTATGCGGGCAACATACATAACCACCAGCCAAACTGCAACACACGAATAACTCGCACGTCTTGTATCTCTTTAATCTCTAAAAATCTCCAAATGCTCCACGTGAAACTGCGGTCTTACTATAGTGTCAATTGATTTGATTAATATGCGTGAGGGAGAGAGAGAAGGACCGCGCTCGTGTTGTTTGTAGACGTGAGAGTGCGCGCACGCGGCCGAGCTCTCTCTCTCTCTCTCTCTCTCTCTGCTCGTAATGCGCCCTGTCAAGCGCAGCGGCAGCAGTCATTCTATTCTACATCCCTCACCGATCAAAATAGGCTTTGGCGGGACAAAGCGGACTATTTGACGGTTTTAGAAGATTAACAACCTGAAACTAAAAAACAGACTAGAGTAGGCCAACTTTCTGGAGGTATACTGCCCCCATCTGGTATGGAATACGTGGAGTATGAATTGAGTTTTTGACATAAGGCACCTTTAACTTATTTGATGTCCTTTTTCTACTAACTTCATTTTCCATTATCTGCAGACGGCAGTCCTGCAGCGTCAGGCTACAGCTGAATAAATCTAACATTTGGGAAGAGTGTAAATCAAGAGGAAGATCATGTTTATGAACATTCCTTTAAAGTTTCGGTCAATTCCAGATTTTCACACCAAACCCTGCTGTTGTATTTATGCTAAGTCTGAATGTCCTGTTCTTGTGTTTGCTCCATGTTCCGCAGTATAGTCCGTACCTCCCATATCCAGGGCTGAGAGATGAACGTTACCACCATTCACAGCGTCACATGAACGGAGAGCAAGGAAGATCTGAGGTTCCTCCTCACGCTGCAAGTGTCCCAGGTATTAAAGATTAAAACATGTATTACATTGTTGATTATTCTGATAATACTAGGGGAAAGGAAAAACACTCCAACTTAAAGAGGCCATATAATGTTTAAGATTTCCTTTTTAGTGTGTAATGTATCTGTGCATATATAAGATCTGCAGTTACAAAGCCCACAGACCTCCCTAAAAAGCAAAACCCCTTTGTTTGGCCTTCTGAAAACAGCTATAAACTCTCAAACCTGTCATTATAAGGGCTGTTACATTTCCAACATACACCTGAGGTCTTTGAGCAATCACAACACACTATGTCAGCTGGCCAATCAGAGCGCTCTGAGCTTTTCGGAAAGAGGAGCTTTGTAGAAACTTGTATGTAATCAGAACGTTTCAGACAGACTGGAAATCGAGGTGCTGCAATAATGTTCAGTACGGCATTAAAGCACGTTAACCTATTATTCCACACCCAATAAACAAAATAATGAACTTTTAAAATAGCATCATGTGGTGATGCTATTTAGAATGTAAGTATCTCATATATTGAGATATTTTTTCCACATCTCAATATATGACCAGTTGTATTACAACAAACTTAAATATCACTAATAATCAGTGATTTTAACTGTTCAGCAGCTAAAATATTATGGATTATTTTCATAACAGTACATGATACCTAGCAAAATATGACAATATTGTTCAGCGTTCTGCTGTATTTCAAAGTGTCTTGGTAGATGCATTGATTTGAAATGCATTTTTTAGTAAAATATCTTTTCTTTTCTACTCAAATTATACTCTAATCAGATTAAAATTGTTCAGCTAGATAAAGAAATACACACTACATATTTTACAGATTAAAAATACATAGCCTACATGTTGTAATACACTCGGCTGGTGTCATTTTTTATGACAAATAAATTTCCTCGGTGCCAGAGTGGCAAAAAAAAGGTCCATATTGTTCATACAGATGTCCGTTCTGCTTGCTCAATACAGAAAGACAAGTTGATGGTAACCAGGAAACAGACGTTGTAACTGTTGAAAGTCTTTCCTCAAGGAACACACCCTGAAAAGATGAGCCCTTCAGTTTCTCTTCGACTGATACCACATCATTTGAGCAACACATGCATTCAATGCATCCTTTTCAAAAATAGGAGTTTTCTCATATTCCTTTTCTATTTTCAATAGCAGAAACGACGCAAGTTCATTACAGTGACTGTTGTATTCATGATTTTCAGAAGATACAGCTGAAACCACTGCTGTCTTTGTTCCTGTAAAGGCAACAGTTTGACGTTTGTTTTTACACTACAGTCGATTATGGTATCAGTCTTCTTATGTTGTTGCAGTTTTTTAACTTGACACCCATAATTCCAATTGATTAGATTGGAAAGTTGAATGTTAAAAGCAGTTATGCTTGATATTTTATATCTCCTGTTGTTTATGGCTTTGTGATGCAGTAATGATGTTTAGGATGTTTTTCCCTAAATCTTAAATATTTTATGAATAAACTGTTCCATTCTGAAGATTCACTGTCTTTCTGATTTTGTAAAACTCAATCAAACAAGATCTCGACTCTTAAATCAGTATTTTCTACTCTGCATCTCAGAGATCCCGTTTATACTCTTGAAAAGAGACATTAAGATTCCCGGGATGAACATTCTCACTTAATTTGCTTATCTGAACCCAGACGGCACAGGAACGACACTGTCAGAATACTACAACCAGGACCAGTGGGCAGATAAACTAATTACAATCTCATTAATATTAATGTGCTCCACTGGCACGGAGCATTGCTGAATGTGAAACTCCGATCCAGCGAGTGCCAAATTCAAATTTGTGTACAGAATGTAAGCAGTATGTTTATTCCATTTGCAAATACAAACATTAGTGCGAAAAGAGAGTACAGCTTGCTGGATCAGGACATCTAGGTAAAACTAGTTTTACAGTCACTGTTTGTCTCTTCATTAAAAAAAACATTAAAAGGGCAAAATAATGTAAATCTATGGTATACTTTTCAGAATTATGATGTTATGGTGATCATAAATGGTTTCCAGTGGCACCATTCTGAAGGGTTTTATTTGTGGCGTTAACACTAGTCTGCTAAATACAAACATTTAAAAAATCTAGGTAACATGAAGTCTTTTGACAATATACAAAGGTGTTTGACGGGAAAAAAGTACAGAGCCCTGACTTCCCCTAAGTGATAAGAAATAGAGGAGATTAAAAAAGTCTTTTTAATGGGGCAATCCATTTCAGTGAGAGCTACTGATGGGAAGATACAGCTCATTTGCGTGCCTTCATTTTTCTTCTCGTCTCTTTCCCTGGCCGTTTCTATATAAAAAGAAAGAGATGAAAACATGGAGTCATTAAAAATGTTACAACAAAACAATAGAAATTAGGCAACATCTACACTAATCTGGATACATTTGAAAACTTCTTTTTCTTTACGTTTTGGTCTTTCATCCACACTGTGACGTGTTTTTGTCCTGCGAAAAAGGAGCTTTTTATGGAATCTCGTTTCCACCACAGGAAAAACAAAAAGGAAATTGCAACTATCTCACGATTCAGACTTTTCTCAGAATTGCGACTCGCAATTGTGAGTTATAAAGTCAGAATCGTGTGATATAAAGTAACAATTGCGTGATAGTCACAATGGCAAGTTACAAAGTCAGAACTGTGTGATATTCTAAGAAAAACATCAGTCTTTTTTTTTTTTCCTCATAATAACTCGCAATTGCATGTTATAAAGTCACAATCACAAGATATTGACTCGCAATAACCTTTTAAATTGTTTTATTCCGTGGCGGAAACAAGCTTCCGTAGCTTTTTGAAGACACTCTCCCAAGTGGATCAATTTAAAAAAAGCAGTGTTCGCGTTGTAGTGCGGACTGTGAAAACGACTACTCATGTTATACATATTGTATCAATTAATATCCATGTTTATACCAGTATGTGCCTGGTATGTGCCTGTTTTGCTAAAAATAAATGTTACATTGTACAATCTTCATTACATACCTGCAAAGATGACTGACAAATTTACTTGCAACAAAACATGAGGATGATTGTGTTTTGCACCATACATAAAATAGTGATTGAGTGCGACCTGGACTACAGTAAACAGTGAGATATTTTGCTAATAAAATAAATCATCCAAAGGAACAGCATGATACCTTTATTGTCTTTGGCCGGTTGCATAAACTGCTTAGACTAGTCTTAAAAGTTTGTCATTCATTTTTCTTCAAGACTGGTCTTAACTTTTTTTAAAGTCCGTTACATAAAGAGATAGATTGGTTTAATTTGAATAGGAAAAGAAAGACTGATTACTAAGATGATTACTTGTTTAACTGCTAGTTGGTCAGACTAGTTCTCAAGTGACAGTCGTAACATAGTGGCTAAGATTAAGCAACAGGCCCCGGTCTCTCGGTGAACTTTTATTATGTTTTACACAAGATAATTTAAGCATTTTCTGACATTTCAGTGTGGACGAGAAACTTTTGGAAAATGCTGGTGTGGACAAAAACGTAATTTTCAAAAGTAACTGGATTAACAGATTCAGCCTAAAAAAAAAAAACACACTTACATTCGTCTTGCCTCCTTTGCCGCTTCTTTTCCCACCTTTCCCATGAGCCATTTTGGGCTTGAATCCTGAAACGTCGTCATGGCTGTCTTTGGTGTTCCATTTGGTGCCCTTCTTCTTGCCCCCAAAGCCAAACCTCTGATCCTTGTATTTCTTCTTAGCATTAGGACTAAAGACAGAAGGACAAACATTTAACATCAAATAAATAAAAATAAATAATAGCGCTCCAGACTGACTATAATTAGTTTGAAGTCGCACTGGTTGCCACCTCTACATTGCCCAACTAATAAGATTGATACTGATAAGAGCTGCAATTTCTGTTGCATACGAGAAACATCAAACACCATTTGAGATGTGCAGACCGTTCTAGTGAGAAGCATTCAAATTCAGTGCAGAACTCCATCATAAACCATATCAAAATCAAACAGTGCTGATGTGGAAACCAGGAGAAACAATGTACCATAAACGAAAATGATATAGAAAGCTTTCCAGTCCACAAATCACCAACATTCACCATGGATTTAATGTAGTAACGCTAACTGTAACCATGGTATTATGGCAGAAATAGTCAAATGTTTTTACAGTATTCATTGAGGGACATTCAAACACTTTCAAGTGCTTCAAAGTTAGTCTGGAGCCCTAATATATATATATATATATATATATACATACATACACACACAGTTACAAAACGGCGCATTTAACTAGGGCTGAACGATTATGGAAAATAATCTAATTGCGATTTTTTTTAACCAATATTGCGATTGCGATTTAATATGCGATTACTTTTTAAGTTCTTTACCTTCTGTATTAGTCGACAAAGACAAGCAATAAATCATTGTACAGTAGGGATGGGAATCTTTAGGCAGCTCATGATCCGATCTAATTTTTTTCTTATTAATTGATCTTAATAACACTTAAAATATGTATTTAATTACGTGTAAATATACATGTGTGTATATATATATATATATATATATATATACACATATATGTGTGTATATATATATATATATATATATATACACATATATATATATATATATATATATATATATATATATAAACACATTTAATTAAACCAATTACATGTTAAGAATTTTAAATAGGCTATAAACTAATATAGCTTCAAAATATAAGAGCTATAAAGAGGAACAAAAAAAAAAAAACATTACAAGCAATAAACAAAGAGTGCTTTCAGTATTTAAAAGTAGGCTGTCTGAACGTTTTCCATTCAAGAGCTGGAGTGATCCCCCCCTCAGTTTAGATACGATAAGCTGCATTCACACTAATACACATATCTCTTTTGAAATTGTAAATCTGGCTTGTCTTGTTGGGTTAAGATATAACTGACCGTGTTTACATTAATTTCGCGTCATAAAAGCATTTTGAGATGCAAG
Source organism: Gila orcuttii (assembly GCA_026230005.1). Lineage (NCBI taxonomy): Eukaryota > Metazoa > Chordata > Actinopteri > Cypriniformes > Leuciscidae > Gila > Gila orcuttii. Next base: position 33,632,523 of record JAPDVR010000008.1, read on the forward strand.
TACATTTAACCAATGAGTCGCTCACAGCCGCATGCACGAGCGCTCTTCACAAAGCGCGCGTAAGTATTTTAAAATGAAAGCAGCTTTCTCAGTGATTTTTATATTTTGAATATATAAGCCAACCGCATTCCAAAAGACATAAATAATGCCTTAGTGGAGCATTTGTAAGGAAAATTCCGGCGGCCAAGACCGCGCACTGCAAGAGTAACATCAAAGCGGCAAAACCTGTGCAATGAAGCCCGCGACTGTCCTTGTAATTCGCTTAAACCCCGAACTTTATGAAAGATTATTTTTCGGAAGGTTCGAGCAGTGTCGTGTGTGTGAGAGAGAAATTAGAAGCAAGCAGAATACGGTTGTTTCTAAAGCACGCGCAGCGTCATCACGCATCTGTGTTTAAAAACTAAGCTCAGACTCGATTCTGAAATTTTCTGAATCGATCCAGAATTGTTGGAGAATAAATAACACAATATCACATACATTAAAAATAAACTGTTCTTTCCTGTATCCCAGACCTATATGCGTAGCGTGCCAAGTTGATACTTGATCTGCAGACTGCTTTTCTCTCGCGTGTCACGTGACCAATGTAATCGCAGCTTTTGCGGTTACAAAATCGTGTTTAATCATATCGCGATATTATCGCAAATGCAATTAATCGTTCAGCCCTACATTTAACTAAATATTTTGCCATAAAATGAAGACCCAAAGTAATGACTCTCAAGTCTTTAAATCAGTTCTTTGTAACCAGTTGAAAAAGAACCTCAATATACAGTTTGAACAGCTGAATTATAATACTACTAAAAAACAGCAAATATCAAAAGTCAATGCTTACCTTTTTTTGTTTATTTGCTTTTTTGCTGCTGGACCTTTCGGTTTCGGATCTTGATCTCCTTCCAGGAATTCCAGTTTATCTGTCATTCCTGTAAGACAAACAATGAGTGAAAATTCTCCACTAGTATAAGAAAAATAAAACTTTGCTCAGATAAGCTTGGTAATGATATGGCAGGCAGGTATACAGCAAGTTCGGAAAAAGTCAATAGTCCCTTGTCAGACGTTACAATAGTATGAATGTTTGGAAGAAAAAAAAAAAAAAAAACACGAAAACATTTCGATCATAAATTTCCAAGAAAAATTTAAAAGAAAATCTTATTCACCACGGAAAAAACGGGGGTCAAAAAAAGCATTATATTCAACAAAACTACAGATTATTTTTTACACAAAATCCATCCTAATTTCTTTCCTCAAAAAGACTTAAATTACTCAGTTGTACAGGTTATCTGTGCGTTTCGGTCCCAACAACCTTTTCTATTGCCATCGAGGCTAATGCTGAAAGTCGAGTCTGTCCCGTCGTATATCTGGCATGAGTTTCAATTCGCTTTAGAGCTGAGAGTGTCCGCTCGACAGAAGCAGTGGACACAGGGACAGTCACCGCAACACATGATGATGTGTACAGCTGCCCCATGCTCTCACACAGGTTTTTGAAGGAAATCAATGAGCTCAGCGGGATTTTGCCTTCAAAATCATTCGTGTCATACATTACAGTCAGTCAGTTCTGTTATTACCCGGACAGATCGAATAGTGTGCCGTGACTGCGTTGAGCTCAGGCTGAATAAGGGATTTTTTCCCGGTACGTTTGAACCTGGGGTCGAGGAGGGAAAGAAACATTAATTTGAGGGTTGAAAACCTATTAAACCTACAGGAATGTATTTTAGTTTCTGCAGTTCGCTACAGATGCGATTAGCTAGCTCAGCCTCTGACTACCAGTAATAGTACACGCTCTGACTACCCAATCAAAGGACGTGAAAATGCTGACGTTATCGTACGCCTGCTAGATGGCCCCAATGCAATCAAATCGAAATCTGATCGGCTGTTTAAATCTAACTGATTATCTGATTGGTTAAAGCAACAGTTTCATTGCCATTCATTTTAATTTACAGGCGCCAGCACTATTGATTCTGAAGGCCTCAAGGCAGATTTCTTTGGCCATGGCAACACATGATGGCTGAAATATGATTGGATAAAAGTTCTGACATAAACATACACTACTGGAAGCAGCGCAACCAAGAGAAAAGCTATGAAATTGAGAATGGACTATTGGGAATCATTTAATATTCATTCAAGGAAATTTTTTTTAAAGTGCAAGTCAGTGATTCTGATGGAATCCCTGACGGCCCACCACTGTGATATAAAGTGAAAACATGTTGCTCTGATGAAAATGTACCTTTCTGATATTTCTTCACAGCTGACAGCATTGCTTTCTTCTGTTTCTGCCTGTTCTGAATCACCTGAGTTTGAACCTGTAGAGCCAGAGATTTAAAATAAATGTCTGTCCAGCACCCAATAACAAACCCTAAAAACATCATTTAGAGAGAAAAAAACTGACCTTTTTGCCATATTTCCTCTGTTCTCTGAGCTTCTTGGCCTTTTCTGACTTCTCCATCGCTGTTTGCTTAATAAGCAGCATTTTCCTAACCTGTTACAAACAAACAAAAACATGGAAAATTTAGATTATGAATTGACATTGACAGTGAATTTTTATTCATCCGTCTTGGATGAAGATTTGCGTCCCTTGTTGTCATTAATATCTACTCAATGTTGGGGGTCTGTACGATTTTTTAAATGTTTTTAAATGATTAATACTTTAAAAGTCTCTGATGCACACCGAGGCTGCATTTATTTGATCAAAAATAGTAACTTAAGGCGAGACACGGCAGGGAAAAACATCGTTTTTTTTTCACGGGTCAATTTTGAGATTTTGGGATATGTCTTCAATAACATGTCTTTCAGACTTGTGGTGAAAAAAAGTCCGAAATACACATTTAGGTCTTTATTTTACTACACTTTGTCTGTTTGCGTCTGTAGATTTCTCATAAATTCATCAAAACTTGTCGTTATAAATCATCATGCTGATCCGCGATCGCGATCTGCACCCTGTCATCACACACACCGTTAGAAAGCTCTCTCTCTCCTGAACAAGACTGCCGGATCCAAATATGGTCATTTCCTTTTTATCAGCAACCAATCGCGAAAGTAAAAGGGGGGATTTTACTCTAAATGCGCAATCTCATTGGCTGATGCTAAATCTTTAAAGCCCGTTTTCTCAAAATGACTTTTCTGTCAGACTCCAAGTCCGAAATCTCCACTTCAGTAGCACCTATATACACCAAACTTTCCAGTCTTGTACTTAGTTATATTATGAAGACATTTACAGAGGGATTTGTAAATATATTATTCGTAGCCTGATTTATATAACATTTTATTCCCAAAAACATGGCGAAAATCATTTTTTTAAGGCTATTGGCAGTATATTCTGATTTACAGGATAACAAAACTAGATATCCATAAATCCCTCTGTAGTTTTTTCCCCATCTGATATGTGAACACAATGAAAAAATAATTTTGAACCTGGCTTTGTCCAATATTTAAGATATATGCAAAATAGCGCATATTTAATTAGACAATGCCTCTTTTGCATATTTAAACATTAAATTACAGAAAACTTGTAATACATTTTTTTCTCATCTTAATGTAGGTAATCAACTGGCAAAGTTTCATGGTGATATCTGATAGTTAAAAAAATTACCCTATTCACCTGTAGTGTCTCGCCTTAATAAATAAAAATAACTTTTCTATTTGAATCCATTTTAAAATATAATTTATTCCTGTGATGGTAAAGCTGAATTTTCAGCATCATTACTCCAGTCTTCAGTACCACATGATCCTTCAGATATCATTCTAATATAGTGATTTGATGCTAGTTTCTTATCAATGTTGAAAACCGTTGCTTAATATTTTTGTGGAAACAGTAGCCATGCTTCAATGCATAGTTGCTAATTTTACTTGTGCGCAAAATTGGAATTTAGCTCATTTGCAAATAAAGTGCTGTTTCTATCCCATGTGTTCAAGAGAACAAAATTGTCACAAAACATTTGTAATAAAAATGGAAGTTGCTGCAATTGGGGAAATCACTGTGGTTCTTTTATCATAAATGACTTGAGTCTCAGAGCACACAGACGAAACGCAATAAACAGTGTCATGTTATCTTGCGTTTGGATGCTGGTGTTTGGGAACGCAATCATGAGAAACTTCTGGAATATACTTTTTTTTTTTAAATGTATACGCATCTTGGCGTTTCCATCCAGCATTTCTTTATGCAATATATACCAAAATAAGCATAAAATAGGTGGATGGAAATATGGCTACTGATACGTTTTTTTCAGGATTCTTTGATGAATAGAAAGACAACAACAACATTGATTTGAAAGAGATATTTTGCAACATTACTACAGGTCCTTCTCAAAAAATTAGCATATTGTCATAAAGTTCATTATTTTCCATAATGTAATGATAAAAACTAAACTTTCATATATTTTAGATTCATTGCACACCAACTGAAATATTTCAGGTCTTTTATTGTTTTAATACTGATGATTTTGGCATACAGCTCATGAAAACCCCAAATTCCTGTCTCAAAACATTAGCATATCATGAAAAGGTTCTCTAAATGAGCTATTAACCTAATCATCTGAATCAACTAATTAACTCTAAACACCTGCAAAAGATTCCTGAGTCTTTTAAAAACTCCCAGCCTGTTTCATTACTCAAAACCGCAATCATGGGTAAGACTGCTGTCCAGAAGGCCATCATTGACACCCTCAAGCAAGAAGGTAAAACACAGAAAGAAATTTCTGAACAAATAGGCTGTTCCCAGAGTGCTGTATCAAGGCACCTCAGTGGGAAGTCTGTGGGAAGGAAAAAGTGTGGCAAAAAACGCTGCACAACGAGAAGAGGTGACCGGACCCTGAGGAAGATTGTGGAGAAGGACCGATTCCAGACCTTGGGGGACCTGCGGAAACAGTGGACTGAGTCTGGAGTAGAAACATCCAGAGCCACCGTGCACAGGCGTGTGCAGGAAATGGGCTACAGGTGCCGCATTCCCCAGGTCAAGCCACTTTTGAACCAGAAACAGCGGCAGAAGCACCTGACCTGGGCTACAGATAAGCAGCACTGGAGTACCCACAGTCAGTGATGGTCTGGGGTGCCATGTCAGCTGCTGGTGTTGGTCCACTGTGTTTTATCAAGGGCAGGGTCAATGCAGCTAGCTATCAGGAGATTTTGGAGCACTTCATGCTTCCATCTGCTGAAAAGCTTTATGGAGATGAAGATTTCATTTTTCAGCACGACCTGGCACCTGCTCACAGTGCCAAAACCACTGTGAAATGGTTTACTGACCATGGTATTAATGTGCTAAATTGGCCTGCCAACTATCCTGACCTGAACCCCATAGAGAATCTGTGGGATATTGTGAAGAGAAAGTTGAGAGACGCAAGACCCAACATTCTGGATGAGCTTAAGGCCGCTATCGAAGCATCCTGGGCCTCCATAACACCTCAGCAGTGCCACAGGCTGATTGCCTCCATGCCACGCCGCAATTTCTTTCTGTGTCTTACCCTCTTGCTTGAGGGTGTCAATGATGGCCTTCTGGACAGCAGTCAGGTCGGCAGTCTTATCCATGATTGCGGTTTTGAGTAATGAAACAGGCTGGGAGTTTTTAAAAGCCTTAGGAATCTTTTGCAGGTGTTTAGAGTTAATTAGTTGATTCAGATGATTAGGTTAATAGCTCGTTTAGAGAACCTTTTCATGATATGCTACAGGGATGGAAATTAACTTTTTTGTCCACCGGCCACTGTGGCTGGTGGATTTCAAAATCTACCAGCCACTCAATGTTTTTACCAGCCACTTTCTTGTTTTTAACCGACAATGTGTAACTGCATGTGAAAATTAATACTACAAGATCTACAATACATAAGCAGTTTATTTAATCTCAAGTCTCAATGAAATACTGACATTTTCTCTTTCTCTCTTATACACACACAAACCATGAACTGATACACATTCATTTGACTGGATTGTTGACGGGGAAGGGGGGGGTGGGGTGTTGACTATACTGCGCACATAACATACATAGCGCGCGCATGGCAGGGAGGGAGAGAGCGAGAGACACACGCAAGGTCTCTCGCTCTCTCCCTCTCTGCCGTGCGTGCACGCACTATGTATGTTAAGTATGTTCTGTCTCGCATGCGGGCTCTAGATTCCGGGAGATTTGAACTAATTTGCGGGCATCAGGGAGACGATATCAATATGTGGGAGACTCCCGGAACTTTCGGGAGACTTGGGATGTCTGCATATTTACATCATGCGCTCGCGGCTAGCTCTCCTTTGGGACGGAAAACCACCTCTCGCGCTCAAGCCTCGACGGAAGAACCGCACGGGTAGATGTTCGCGCGGCTAGCTCTTTATGACACAAGAGAGCTGCCCCGCCTTAAAAATACACCATGCGCTCGCGGCTAGCTCTCCCTTTGGACGGCAAACCGCCTCTCGCGCTCCCATGTTTTCTTCCCTCGTCGAGCCTCGACGGAAGAAGCGCGCGGGTGTTGAAGGTGTGCCTCCTCTAAAAGTGTCCGCTGTCCGGCTGAAACAGTATGCTATTTTTATTTACCCGCCACGGTGGCCGGTTGGTGAAGCGAGTTTACCCGCCACAACACAAAATCACCCGCATTTGGATGGTGCCGGGTGCTAATTTCCATCCCTGATATGCTAATTTTTTGAGATAGGAATTTTGGGTTTTCATGAGCTGTATGCCAAAATCATCAGTATTAAAACAATAAAACACCTGAAATATTTCAGTTGGTGTGCAATGAATCTAAAATATATGAAAGTTTAATTTTTATCATTACATTATGGAAAATAATGAACTATCACAATATGCTAATTTTTTGAGAAGGACCTGTATGTCTACTATCACATCTTTTGATCAATTTAATGCATCCTTGTTGAATAAATGGATTCATTTCTTTCAACAACAACAAAAAAATTCTTACTGACCCACGAATGGTAGCATATATTCATAGGGCTGTCGCGATAACCGCAATATTGCATTACCGCGCTACTGACAGGCCAACCGCAGAGGAATGCAAGTAACCGCAACAACCGCAAACCGCGTTTTCTTTTTTCATAAGGCCACCCTTCCTAGTTCGTACCATGTGTATTGAATGTTAAATAAGTTAATAATGATAACAGGACTGTTTATCATGGTGATTTGTACAGAGGATTCGTGGATTAGGACTTAAGCCTAAACAGACAGTGAATGTGATTGACTGAGCGCGTGTGATTACCTGCGCCTGTCTTTGAAGTCAAGTCATGTATATTCGTGAAAAGGTTGCCGTTTCCAAGGAAAGCGAAATATTTGTCGTAGGCTATCATCCTTTTAACGTGTAAGGGTATTTACCATGAATGGCGTCAGCGCCGTTCAGCATTACACAGGGCGAGGAAGCCGTTGGGGGAAAGCAGCGAGTCACGCATTGAATCAATGCCATTGGTCTCTATTAAGTGAAGCATTGCTTCAGCTTTGCCCAAAAGTGAAGCATTGCTGGCCAGCTGAGCCTTGAAAAGTGGAGCTCAAAGTTAAAAAATAATTAACACCTTGTTTCATTACATCTATCATTTAAGGAATCAGCTTTTTTGAACGTTTTCGTTGAATGAACGGTTTAATGACTCACTCAAAGACAGTCCGTTGGTGTAACAACTGCGCGCTGAGTGACAGTCTTTCAATGCGCAGAGATGCTGTTTAGTTTCGGTTACATTGTTTACATTGTTTTTGTGTATGCTGACCACATCATAACACGTATTTATATAGTAACAAATAAATATAAATAAAATAAATAAATAAATGGCGGTAAAACCGCATATCGCGCTATTGAGCCACTCAAAATTACCGCAAGGGAAATTCCTTCACCGCGACAGCCCTATATATTCGTGTATCATTTTTTTTTTAAAGCTTGCCTATGGGATTGAGAGACTATTGGCTCTCCTACTCTCATTGTGCAGTGGACAAAACATTTCTATAAAGCAGAGTTGTCAAGTCAACAGACCAACAGTTGTGCTCATGCTCTTACCTTCTGCATGTGCTGGTCGGTCTTGGCCATCTCTGCAAAGTAATCATCTGGTCGCTTGGTAGGAATCTTGAACTTATGCAGCTTTGGCAGCGCCAATAAAACAGTTGCTTGGGCTTGTCTGTAGCTGTAACGCAACAGTTAACAGTTATAGGGGTAGTTTCACCCTCATGTCGTTCCAAAGACTTATTCATTTTCGGACCACAAATGAAGATTTTTAATTAAATCTTTCAGCTTTCAAAAGATGAACAAGTCTTAAAGGGATAGTTCACCCAAAAATGAAAATTCTGTCAGTATTTACTCACCCTCATGTTGTTCCAACCCCATAAGACCTTTGTTCATCTTTGGAACACGAATTAAGATATTTTTGATGAAATCTGAGAGCTGGATCACTCCTCCATACTAATCCATAGGCTTCTTCAGGGATTGAAACTTGCCGGCCTCGAAAAAGTTATTAAAGACATCGTTAAAATAGTCCAAGTGACTACAGTGGCTCAATCTTAAGTTTATCAAGTGACTAGAATACTTTTTGTACGCAAAAACAAACAAAAATAACGACTTTATTTCAACTATTAATTTCCTTCTCTCTGGGCCTCGAGTCAGTTGACGTAGTGTAAAAGCGTACGCTTCTGTTGTTGTACGTCACACGCATCACCCACATGACCAGCGTCGGCCAATAGTGAGCCTACGTGTGACGTAGCTCTACGCAACCATACTAAGTTAACTGACTAGAGGCCAACAGAGAAGGAAATGAATAGTTGAAATAAAGTCGTTATTTTTGTTTGTTTTTGAGCACAAAAATTATTCTCGTCGCTTGATAAACTTAAGATTGAGCCACTGTAGTCACTTGGACTATTTTAACGATGTCTTTAATGACATTGAGGCCGGCAAGTTTCAATCCCTGAAGAAGCCTATGGAGGAGTGATCCAGCTCTCAGATTTAATCAAAACTATCTTAATTTGTGTTCCGAAGATGAACGAAGGTCTTACGGGGTTGGAACAATATGAGGGTGAGTAAATACTAGGGATGACCCGATACCGATACTGGCATCGGGGATCGGGTCGATACTGTCCTCATATACTCGTACTCATAATTCGCCGATACCACGCCCCGATACCACGTACATTTTGCGAAACGAAACTGGCTGCCGCGAGTGCTTTGTCGAGGTGAACTGAGGCATAGGGACGTGCACTCCCAACGCAATAGAGTGCGGCGCGGCACTAGATCTGATGGCCGAGTGCGAGCGCGGGCGGTAATGCACTCACTCTGTGTGTGCGGGAGAATAAAACGATTCGCGGGACTCCCGCAAACTAGAAATATCTATGAATAAAACATATTAAAACTAGTGATGCACCGATGTGAAAATTGTGGCCGATACCGATAACCGATTTTAATATTGCTGTTTATGGCCGATACCGATATTTACCTATGTCGATATCTCTGTATAGAAAACACATTTTTATGATAATCAAATAAAGAGCTATTTTCCAAAACACTTTTTTTTTTTCTTTTGTAATTTATTTTCAGAAATGACTGATATTGGGCACCTTTACCTGTGTGCAAAATATGTCATCAGATTTTCAGAAGAAAAAAATAAATATTTATATAAAAATACATTTTTATAAAGGATACAAGTGTGTCCTGAATTCACACTATGAATAAGCCAACCCTGAGTATTCTCAATAAACATCTAACTCACTTGAGACCAAGTCACTGTATTCTGTGAACATTGTACAACAGTTCAAAACTTTAAAGTACAGTACTGTCCTACTAAGGCAAAAGACCTTAACTTCTATTTTATAGCACAATGTTATGATAACACTTAAAATGTAATCAGTATTAACCCTATTAGACTCACTATGATAAAAATGGCTTCACATGTATAAACAAGAAGTTGAAGTAGTAAGCATAGTTGGAATGTCCTGTATGAACAAAATGACGGAGTATGTTTTTGTTTCCACTGTTCGATCTCGCCCGCGCCTCTCTCTCTCTCTCACACACGCGCGCGCCACACACACACACACACACACACACAACCACAACATATTCAAGCATTGCAATCTTGACGTCGCAGACAGTTCATAATAGTCACAGAGCTTCAGAGCTAAGGCAGGGCTACAGATTAGGTGTCCCTAAAGAACTGTAACGTTATCTAACAGTTAGTAGTTCCGCATTGTGAAGGATTTGCTTTCTCGTCGGTTGTTTGACATGGATTTTAACCAGGGTTCAACAAAAGGTAGGCTTTAAATTACTACATTCCCACTGCTGGTGTATAATGGGTGTGTCGTTGCGGCTCCAACTGACCAACTCGCGTAGTTTTCAGTCAGTGGACTGTCATTGACAGGCGAGAGCTAGCATTTTATTTCAGTTGTAGCCTAAATGTAGCCTTACGGGCTGTGAATTAAGATATCCTACAAGCCTGCTCTAATGCAGCGCTTGTTAGTAGATAAGTTGTTGATTATGGCTCGAAGCGTGTTTGTGTCTAGTTTGTGAAGTAGCATCGCTAGCTAAAGGCTACCGCTAGCTATTACTGGATTTTAAAGATTATCTTTTTTATGCACCCGTGTCGTGTGTCATTCTTACCACCTTGATCATTTTCATCATCATTTTCCCCCGAGAGTATGCCATTATTCAGTAATCTAACAAAAGCAATCACTGTGAAACATGTAACTTACATGTGTGTCTGAGGTGATTTAATTGCTACATCATAACCCCGTAACTCCAGCGCGACAATACTTTGATGGTCGGTCAGAACAAGGCAGAGTGCGTAACTTGCGCCTCCAGCACATTATGTGTGTGTAATGTATGCGCGCGTGCAAAAACAAAGATCCCCGCCGGCCCCACATAAGCCTACACACACGTCAAATACACAGGAATGATTATCGGCCTGTTCACATCGGCCCTATTTTGACATCGGAACGATACCGATGTGTAAAAAATTGACCATATCGGCCGATATTATATCGGCGGCCGATATATCGTGCATCACTAATTAAAACTAATCGATTTTTATTCATCTGTTGCAGAAAAGCAAGAATAACAACTAAAACAAAATAGAAACGATTTACAGGCCAGAGTTTCTATTCCTAACATGTTTGCAGCGTTGAGCGATGTAGCCAATCACAGTCATGTGTGTTGATTTCTTGAACGCAATGGCCAATCAGAAGCATTTAAGATAGACTCCCCTCACCGCTCAAAACTTTTTTGTTCAGTGCTGAATTCTGTATGCTGGCAAATCCTCTAATTATAACAAACAAAGTGTGGATATTATGAAAGATTCATTGTGCAGTCAGCTTCATTGAGAATAACAGATGTGTGAGATCACGATGAACTGTCAGCTTTTTAGAAATTAGGCTATTAAGGGAGCGCACTTTGCGCGCATTCAGTCATGTCAGACCATGCACGCAGTAGCCTGCTTGCTTTTATGTTAAATTAACAGTGGTTTGTGTGTTAATACATTTATTATTTTACTCATTATTTATTTTTAGACTTATTAAAACAAGCAGAGAATAAAATAAAAATCTTCTAACCTGTGTTCTAAAATAGTCTTCTGTCTTCTTTTCTGGGAGCCTATAGTTACTTTTGCAGTAGAAATATCGGTACTCGGTATCGTCAAGTACACAAATGTAAATCAGGGTTTTTCCTGGCTCAAAATGAGGCGGAGGTGGTAAATTTAGAAAATTTTGCACATTTTAAAGATAAATGCATTAATCTGGTGCACTCCGCACGTCATTATGGAACGTTTTCTGGCTCAAAATTAGGTGGTAAAAAAAAAATCCAGATCATGTGTACACATGAAAGTGTACCGCGCCTTCAACTGGCTTCAAATTTCGCTTCAAACTTGTTTTTACGCGCGTCAGTATCACTCTTGTCTCGCAAATTAACACAAAGTGTTTAAGCGTCAAACTAGACGCGGTAGACGCAAATTTGACGCGCTATTCGCGTCCGGTGTGAACGCACAGTAAGTCAGGCTGGCTCTATGGATATATTTTAAGTAACTGAGTGTTTTAATTTCACAACAAAGCCAAAGCTTAAGAAAAACACTATCGGTACCTGGCTGTGACAAGTGAAGGCACTTCAATGCTGCGGAAGGTGCTTCTTGACTTGCGTGCGTCTGTGGTGGTTGTGATGACTGACAGGAGATGTTGAAAAGGGGGAGGGGCAGCGGCTCGTGCGGTTTCACAGAAATTTACCTTGCTCCGTTCGAGACCAGCAAGTTTAAATGCTTTTTCTGATGCCGTCGAAATGCGCAGAACGGTTTGAGAATGGACACAGGCCGTAAACCCGCAGTGGAACCGTGTCGGTGGAAAAGAGGTATCTAATCATGTGATTCCCTGACTTGAGTTTTGTCGAGAGGCGGAGGCGGCCCGAAATTTGACGGAGGCGGCCGCCTCATAATTATCTATGCAGGAAAAACCCTGTAAATACTCGTACTCGTATCGGTTTGAAAAAAATGGTATCGGGCCATCCCTAGTAAATACTGACAGAATTTTCATTTTTGGGTGAACTATCCCTTTAAGGTTTGAAACAACATGAGGGTGAGTAATTAATGACAGAATTTTCATTTATTGGTGAACTAACCCTTTAATATACCGAAGTACATGACACTGAAAACTACGTTCAATATAAATAGTAGAGCTGCACGATTCTGGATAGGGTTGGGAATAAGAAATTTTCCGGTCACGATTCCGCTAAACGATTCCGGTTCCCATTCAATAAAAAACATTAAAACAACTAATAAAAATTAGTAGTAAGGGAAACAATGCACAATCCTTTTTGTGTTTATTTCTTAAACTTGTCAAATGAGTTTAACAGACTGGTAATGTCAACAAATTCAACATTATTTAGGCCCATTGTTGAATTGTTCCGAAAATTATACTAAGCAAAATCTTGAGTAGTTATTGTCTGATAAAACATTAAAATTAGAATTTCGCACGAATCTGAATAAATGATTCAATGACTCTTTATTACTTCACTTGTTTAATTCCTTGATGATTCAGCGTTTTTGAATTAATCTCTTGAATGAATTATCAAATTACAAACACATTTTCTTTCATTGGGGTGGGTATCCACGATCCACGAGTGTGTTCACTACTCACTCCTCCCCCTAAGGTGTGTGTGCACTAACTTGGATAGGTTAAAAGCAGATGACAAATTCCGGGTATGGGTCACCACACTTGGCCTTCACATGTCATTTACTTTCAAAAAGTGATTTGCTCTATTTTGATCGCTTCCGTAGACATCAGTGTTTATATCTGAGCTATAAACTTTTATCCTAGTACTTCTGTGATTATTATGAATATCGGTAACGCATAAATAACGATACTGTGTGTTTGAAGACACTGTTTCATTCCTACACATGACAACTGCTCTCTCTGGCTAGACAGATCTTAATGTTCCTGACTTTTGTCATTTAGGAATGAAACCGCATGGTTGTCTGAAGAGATTATGATCTTTTAACGATTACTCGTGCAGCTCTATAGGTATAAAATAGGTACGTTTAAAATCTACACCACCAGAGGACCCTAAATTATCACAGGCATCTGTTCAGACATTTTGTTTCCAAAGAATATAAATAGTATAAGTGTTAATTCAGAAATTTTGCATACACGCTGGTTGCTATCATTACATTGAATCAAGAATATCAGAATATCATCTATAAGCCTCCTAGCTTTCTAGATATCAGTATCTGTCATTAAAAAAAAAGACGGTCCATCAAGAATTAAAACTGTGGTACTCTCATAAAGGCATGTGATTTCCAAATAGGTAACATCCATAAATAAGGTATAACATCATATACAAGTACACAAAATAAGTCAAGCTGCATTCCATGTTCTACATGACCAAGTTACACTTACAAATACATCTCCCTCTGAAAGTCATCCTCTGCATTGATGTCTTCACCGCCTTCTGATTGTTGTGCTTTTCCCTCTGCTTTTGCTATGAGATCAACAGCTGGGAGGTTGGTGAGGTCAAGCCTTTCAGCCCACGGCAGGCTCTTCTTAAACTCAGCGAGGCATTTCTTCAAACCCTCCTGAATGAAAAACATTGATTATGAATTAGATTGTCAACAAATCACAAATACCAAGTATAAAGCCTGTTTTTAGCAAGTAAAAGGCCTCTTAGTATTCTAAAAATGTCCACTTTCAGGTTATAGTAAACTTATCTTTTTGCGTTGAAATATTTAAAGATTTTTAAAAAGTAAACAAGAAAAACTTGCCTTGTTAGCAATATTTCAATATTAAGATTTACTGGACTAATGCAACTTCAGTAGGGATGCACAGATATGAAAATTTTGGCCAATACTGATAATTATTTATATTTCAAAGCCGATAACCGATATATTGGCCGTTAAATATAAATCCAATTTTTTAAATAATTTTTGAGAGCTTGATTACAAAAACAAAAGTCTCACAATTAAAAGCCATGTCCCAAGCACACAATTATAATGTTCTCATTATAATTTTATGTAGCCTATATGACAGACTATACAGCACATGTATGATCAAGAGCCTTGATCATAATAATCATACTGTATGAGCCATAAAAGCCTGATGTATCAAATATGATACAAAACCTAAAATATAAGCAAGTTTTTTTTTTACTTGTTTATATTGTCTACGGTCTAAACAAAGGTTCGGTAAACAGTTCCATTTAAAATGTTTGTGCCTATTATTTCATGTTAGATTTTATATGGTATTATCATACAAATTATGTGAGTTATTAAGTGTTGACAGGGGCGGATCTACCGGGGTGGCAAATGCCACCCTAAAAGAAAGCCTTGCCACCCCTGCTGCCACCCCAGTTGGCAGCAACAAATTAAAAATTGTGGCCAATTTGACAATTTACGAGCGCGAATCTCCAATGTCCGACTGCAGTGAATGCAGCACGAGATTACGTCAGAGCGGCAAGAAACTAATTTGATTTGAAAACTCTCACACATCTGCCACTCATCACCTGTGTCTTACCTTAATGTTTTTCCTGTGATAATGCCCCTTATTTCTATCATACTTCTATCTCCTATTACGTGAGATGACATTGTATGGTCACTTATTCCCAGTGGTTAAATTGGGCCGGGGCTTAATCTCGTTGTCAGTCGACCATGATCGCGCACCGCTCGCGCACGCGCATCTAGGTGACACGGATAAATGTACGCAGCAATATGTAATGAATGTTCCTGGGAGATCCGTAGTTGCGCGGGATGTGGAAGCGCGCAAACGTTCCAGAAATGTACAAAAAGTGCCCTGGCCTCGAATGACAAGGTAAGGAAAATAAGATTAAATTAAATAAAAATTAAATAACCAAGACTTGGTTGAACATGTGATGATTTTTCTCAGGAGATGTTTTGAGCATTTCACTTCAGACACCGGATTATCAGCAAACAAGAGAACTGCTAGCTGGCTACTCAAAATAAACTAGCAATCTATTCAGTCAGCATATTTGTATTTGATCTGTGTGAATTACAGAAATAAGACTTGCTAGACCTACTTTTAGCTACCAAGCAACCTTTCCACAAGGATAGATTGATTAAAATTTTTGTGACTTGTGCATACCTGGATGTGAAATGATGCAGAGTAGGCTGTGTGTGCGTGTGTTGTAGTAGTAAAGAGAGAGAATGGGAGAAGGAAGTGTGTGTGAGGTGGACCTGGTCACCACAGACCCAAATCTTCTCAGCTGTTGCTACTGTCATATGCTGCACTGTCTCTTCATGTGGCACATTATGTTTGGCACATTGTATGGGTCACTATATCATAACAAGGTAATACAATGTGTAATCAAGTGATGACTGATTAACAGTAATGTAAATGCTAAATGTCTTAATACGTGTTGATACTACAACAATGCAATGTATATGCTTTTAACCTTGCAGTTTTTCACATATCATGTAATACTAAATTTCTCCATTTCTTTGCACAAAACTCTCCAGAAAGTGCCATTTAATGGTTTATTTTATTTTTTTAAAAACCCTCGGTCATACCCCCGGACCCCCCCTAGGGAGAGCACCGGCCCCCACATAATAAATCCCAATTTAACCCCTGCTTATTCCTAATATGAACTGTTTCACATGAAACCTCAAATGCAAGACATTGATTCCATGAGACTGAGTTTGTCTGTATGAGTTTGTAAATGGCAGTCTGTGCCCTTTTGTAGTGTGTACATACCATTTCTCATCAAACAGTAATAACTGTGATTAAATTCAGTATATACGTCTGCCATATGTTGCCACCCCTCAAAAATCCCTGCCTCCCTCTCGCCACCCCATAAATGTTTTTCTAGATCCGCCCCTGAGTGTTGGTCATATGTAATGTATGTTAATGTGTACAAGCAGCTCTGGTCAACTCACCACATTGTTGATGGCTTTCTTTGGCTCATCCAGAGGAACATTCATTCCAGGTTTAAGCAAACCCTTGGCGAAAGCTTCTTGCAGCTGATCAAAGAAAATTAATGACACAAATGTGTGTTAAATTACGCACATGTATATTTTTTATTTCTTAACCACTGGTTTTGTTGTTAATTCGTAGCATGAAATTGTGTTCTAATGTAAAACTGCCTAAACAAAAGACGTGAAATGCACTAAATTCTCACCGCGTCGTCTGATAATTCCTCATCGTCTTCGTCAGAATCAAGCCCCAACTGGGGATCCTCATCTATTTCTACCATAATCAAATTAAAAAAGAAAGGAAATTAGACAAATAAATACAGCAACAGAGGACTTCACAGCATCCAAACGCTTCACGTGTGGAGAGCACTGCTTCTTGTGGGTGTGCGGAATATTATAATCCGGACGGAAACAGAAATCGACAAAGAATGGTTCCGCTGCGGGGGGACTTGCTTTTTTCGTATTTATGGTAAGTTTACGGCATACGTGCATAATTTACAAGTTTATATTAACATATGTAACAAAATAACAAACGTTTGAGCCCAATAGTTATTTAAATGTCAGGGGCCCCTTCAGTATTCAGGTAAAATGATAAGCTAGGTCAGGGGACGTCTACTGCAAAATCATCATTATATGAACAAATAGCCAAATGCTCTTTTTTATTTTATTTTTTTTAAATAAATATAATTGAAAGCATGGCATCATAATACAAGTATAAAATGCGTGTGCTGTGTAAGCATTTTAAGTCATGATAAAATAAATCCATTTTGAAAGTTGCTTATGAGCGCAGTTGCTCGATACTTTCAAAAGGGCGAATTCAGGTAAAATGAGCCACTTGTTGTTAAACGTGTAATTTATAAATTTCTTAATTACTTTTGTAAACTTTGGGTCCCGCTTTAATATTTTCATTGAACTCAGTTCATATATATGTGTTATTAAAAATAGCCTACACCACAGACACAGTGGAATCACCATGGGAAAATCTGATACAGAGTTGTGAAAAATTAAGTTTATCTATGTATCATATCTCTTTTAATTTATTTTATAACTGTTTTAATTTTCCTTCCTTTTATTTTGTGATTATTTTAATTCCTTTCTGTAAAGCACTTTGAATTGCCATAGTGTATGACAGGGTTGTGGACTCGAGTTGCATGACTTGGACTTGACTTGGACTCGAGTCCCAAATTTGATGACTTGCGACTCGACTTGACATAATCAAAGATGACTTGCGACAACGTGATAGAGTGCGTTCAGCAGCGCTTGTCAGTTGTCATTTATCACACGTTCAGACAGTTTTCAACCAAATAATGTTTTTTTCTTTTCTTTTTCAGGCATTTAAATACAAAAGTACTAGCGAATCATTTATAATTTGAGAAAAAGCAAACAAACTGATGTCTAAGTTAGCGGAAATAAATAGGCTACTAAACCTTTCAAATATAATTTTGAGACATGTTTTTTTTTCCCCACAACAAACGCACATTTTAGCCTATAGGTAACTATAAAGTCTTCTCCTTGTTCACCAGCCACTCACTTTCATGTCTTTCATGTCTCCACTCACACCCATGTCAAAGAAATGGGTGGATTTATGTTTTGTAGGCTA
Source organism: Gila orcuttii (assembly GCA_026230005.1). NCBI lineage: Eukaryota > Metazoa > Chordata > Actinopteri > Cypriniformes > Leuciscidae > Gila > Gila orcuttii. The sequence continues at coordinate 33,650,452 of JAPDVR010000008.1, forward strand.
AAAAAGTGTCACGTGACGCTTGATACGTCGCCGTGGAAATAGGAATGTTCTACTGTCGCGTTAACAAAATAATTTAACCAGGGACTCAATATTTTAAACTTAATGTGTAGCAAATCACGATTAATTTTCCCAATGAACAGTTACTTTTATTTTTAAATCCGCATTGCCACATTCTCTCTCACACACATACAAAATGTGTAGTTATTTCTATTAAATGATTTTGCCTTTGTTACTGGGTTACCAATAAAATATTTTTTTTTCACTGCCTTTTCCTTTTTTTGTCACAAGTAAGAAAAATCCCTAAATTGAACTGAGATAGATGGGTGCCCTTAGTGAAAATTTTATAGCAATAAATATGAAATTAAACAAGTCATGAACATATTTTAAAAGCCTTCCTGATATAAATTATATACATTCAATTTTTCTATAGTAATTAACACTGAGACACTAATTTGTGCAAAAAGCAATAATGACTTGTTTAAGACTTGAAGCTTAAACTCGAGGACTTGCAACTTGACTTGGACTTGCCTGTCTTGACTCGGGACTTGACTTGGGACTTGTTTGTCTTGACTTGGGACTTGACTTGGGACTTGAATGCAAAGACTCGAGACTTACTTGTGACTTGCAAAACAATGACTTGGTCCCACCTCTGGTGTATGAAATGTGCTATATAAATAAACTTGCCTTGCCTATTTACAAAAAAACATTTTGGGATCATGCACTCTTTCATGGGGCATCGATGTTTTATCAAAAAATCATCCTGTGTCTCAAACAATCATCCTGTGTCTTAATTAGAAATGATAAATGCACATGGTTTATTAACACATCTAACAAAAATGTTCAACAACATTCATCAACAACATCGTTAAGAAATCTGATGAAATAAATGAAATGGTTTTGGCCTATTTTCTGATGAAAATAGGCCTAACTCAACTGAGAACTGTGAGTGATTGGTTGTATGATTTCTTGGAGCCATGTTTTGATGTTATTTTATGTTTCTATGTATTTTAGAGTTATTTACTACTTATGGACAACACTTTGGTCCATTCTAATGGTTTTGAAAGTGCTTTATAAATAAATGTTGAGTTGATAAATGTTGGCTAACAATAAACAATACGAGGAACATTTTAAATGTAACAATACTGTAAAACTTTTTTTCTTTCTGTTATCTTTTAACACTTTAAATGAACTGTAACTGTGTCCATATTTTAAAGCTTTGATGCCAGTGTCAGGCCATTTAAATTATTAATAAATTATTTTGATACCTTTTTTGTCACGTCACGTCTTCATCGTGTTTTGTATGGGCGCTGTCATGTGGTCTTATTGGTGAACTGCAGCTGCGTTTTGGTCGTCTTAAAACATGAGAAAATATTTCCTACTTCAGAAATAGTAAATTGGTTATAAATATTCGTTTTTTTTTAATCTCATTACAGATTCTCACAACAAACCACCCAACAACGTCGTCAGATCCCCCTACCCCAAATTTAGGACGAGTGAACCTTTCCCTTTTAAATAACGCGACGCTTCCTCAATGTCAGTGGCGCTGTTAGAAGTTCAGCATTTTTAGCACATTTTACTGTAACGTTACCATTATTTATTTATTTAGTCCGTTAAAGTTTTAGTTAGCTGTAAAACAGTTTGTGGGCGGTGTAACGGGCGTGACTAACTTCTCTCTCACTCCGTTAGCTTGTTGTTACCCTAGTAACGTTAACTAATCAACAATACAGCGTTACAGATGCACAGCAAATAAACCAGACAACGCGCTTCAATCTTACTTTTCTACAAACTAATAGCTAATAATTTTGTCAGATGTCTGCAGTAGTGGCACAGTCTCATTATATATTCGGATTGCGGACAGGAGTGAGGAATAATTTGTTGTATTTTGATGAGCAAACCATCATATTTCCGTGCGGAAACAACTGTGTGCGCTATAACATCAACCAAAAATGCCAGAAGTTTATTCCAGGTACTTTATTATAGTAAACATTAATCTTTACATACTTCATTCGTATTTTAATAGGCTATATCTTATATGTAATAGTATAGGCCTATGTCTTGTAGCCTATATTATAAGGCTATAGGCTCATTTATGATAAAATTATATCATTATCACTTGTCTCACTAGTCTTAATATAAATATTACTGGTTATTAACTGTATTTCTTGTGAATATATGACTCATACACACATATGGGTCATATTTCTCCAAATATCAAATTAAAGAAATAAGAAGTTCTATTTTACTATAATAAATCAAATAAAATGTTAAACTATGTTAAATATTATTGCAATAAATGTAGCCTATACATTATGTTAAATGTAATCTACTACTTTAATTCATAATGATTTTAATAAAAAAATAAAATTGTGTTACAGGATAGGTTTTTTTTTCATCTGTGTTTAACTGTCATGAAAATAATAACTATACCAAGGCAAACAAACAAACAAACTTAAAGGGATAGTTCTCCCAAATTGAAACTGGTTGTTCCCTTAAGTTGTTCCAAACCTGTATACATTTCTTTCTTCTGTTGAACACAAAATAAGATGTTTTGACGAATACTAACCAAACAGTTGATGGGCCTCATTGACTTCCATTGTAATACTATAGAATACCATCAACTGTTTGGTTTCCGGCTTTCTTCAAAATATCTTCTTTTGTGTTCAGCAGAAGAAAGAAATTCATACAGGTTTGGAACAACTTGAGGGTGAGTAACCAATGACAGAATTTTTATTTTTGGGTGAACTATCACTTTAATGCTTCTAAAATGGTATGCAAAATATATATATATTTTTTTTTGTTTCTTTATTTTGATTGTATGATTCAATTTGACCTGGACATGTTTTGTGAGAATGATCCATCAGACTGTGTTTAACTGCATGTTGGTGACCAACATCTGTTTCCTGTGTTCTACTGTCTTGTCTATGTCGGCACAGGTACCGAGAGAAGTCAGGGCATGAAGGCTTTGGCCATCAGCACAAACAGGCGTTATCTGGCTGTGTCTGAATGTGGAGAGAAGGCCACCATCACTGTGTTTGATCTACAGCACGAGCAGAACAGGAAGAGGAAGGTGTTGACTGGAGGTGAGATCCCAGTGGAAGAGTTTGTCTGCATGGCCTTTTCTCCTGACTCAAAGTATCTGATCGGTCAGGCAGGAGGGCCAGACTGGACTCTGTTCCTCTGGATGTGGGAAAAGAAGAAGCTGATGGCCACTGTGAAGACGAGCACCAATGGCCCCATACACCAGGTAAACACGATTGACTTCAAATGATCATATTTCACCCCGAAATCAAAGACATTATACTTTCCATAAAGAAGATGAAGTCTATTTTTAGGACCATTAATATTTTTGGCACTGTGCCATTATTTTAATGACTGAACATAACCCGAAGCAACCAAAATTCTCATCACCATAATGCTGGGCATTTTACTTCAAAGGGTGTTTGCTTGTGTAATTAATTTTGTCATTTGTAATAAAAATATATATTTTGTATATAATACAATTAAAATATTATTTTATTAATACTATAACTACTAAAAATTTTTTTTTAAAATCACCATAAATTAAAGGTCATAGAATAGTTACCATTACTTATCATTGCTATTTAAAGTATTTCATATTTTGAATTACATGAGAATTATGGTTAATTTTCATGAAAATAATGTCACAATAAAAAGAGTTAATATGGTCCTAAAAATATTGGTCATGTTCTTTAAGCAAAATAGGATTTCTTATTTCTTTAGATTTTTGGGGAGAAATATATGACCCACATGTGTTCTTGATGGGTTAGACATTGGTCATCAGGATATTATTAATTATATTAAAATTAATTATGATTTCTAAATCTTATCACATGGTATATGAGAATCAGGGATATTGGCATTGACTAAAAATATTAAAACCCTTTTTTGAATCTGAAATAATATAGATATTATAAATCATAAAAATATTACATGAAAAAGTGTAACTAAACGAAATTAAGAATGCTAAATTGAAGCACTAAAATGACTAACGGGAAATAATCAAACCCTAAAACTTAACTAAACCTTTTAAACCTAAATATTAATTTTTAAATCACATAACTGTCACAGGGCTGGTTATATAAACACACAAAGAAGATTAATGCAATAAGGTAATATTTAATAAATCCAACAGGTAATTTGAACAGAGCAACACACAACACTTTCACATTAGACTACACCACACTGAAACAGAACTGAACATATATACAGGTGATAATGAAGGTGATTGATGAATGCACAGCTGAACATAATTAGTGTCCGTGATAACAAATGAGGGACAAAGGCAGAAACATAATGAGTCCAAACTAATGTGTTTGTGACAGAAGCAAAATTACTTAAACATAAACTAAATGAAAAGTGGAAACATAAACATAAAAGTTAATTTAAAATGAATAAAAACTAATAATTATATATATATAGAAAATGACTTATAGGAAATCAAGATTTTGATCAGATGTGTTATTTTATTAAATAATATTTTTGTTCTCTATCTCTTTCCAAGTGCACTTCATTACAGCCTGTATCCAAAATCCTGACAATTGCTATATATGAATTGTATAAAGATTAATGCTTACTATTATAAAATATTGGTCTGGCGTCCCTGGAATAAACTTCTGGCATTTCCACATGAAATATGATGATTTGTACATAAAAAAATAACAAATTATTATAATGTTTAAGCACACCACCATTTTGTCATATGCAAAAAATACATCCTATTTTTCATATCCTCATAACCGTAATGCAGAATTATTTAATTAAGTAAACTGTTATTTTGATGACAGGTCAGAATTACTGCACAATCTATCCATTCCCGTTCACAGGTCAGCTTCAACCCTCAGGACAACACACAGATCTGTGTGAGCGGCAACGGGGTGTTCAAGATGTTCCGCTATGCTGGAGAAACCCTGAAACAGTCCAGCACGTTTAAAACAGACGCCCACAACTTCCTGTGCCACACCTGGATATCCACAGAGAAGGTGGTGGCCGGAACAGAGACAGGTCAGCTGATGATGTTTGAATCATGCCGCCTACGTTGGGAGATAAATGTGGCGTCTGTGCAGAAGGTGAAGAGGTGAGTGGATGAGCTGTGAGGTCATGTGCCGATGACATCAGCAGTGTCACGTACTAGGGCACTTCTCTTCTCTTAAAACACTCACTGAAATCCTGTCATTTATCGGGTGATTTTTAACCTGAAATATTTCATGAAAATAAAATACATATCATACAAAATACACATAATTTTAATTTATATTTTCAGATCTTTTAAAACTATTTTTACCATTTAAAAATAAAAAGTTTGAAAAAGGAAAAATTCACATTTCACTCTGTTTCTGTTTATCGACGAACAATTGCAGCATGAAAAATGTATCATTTATTTATCAAAAAAGTAAAAGTTTATGCAAATAAAATGAATATATTTTGAGTAATAATACTAGAGGTAATTCTCATATTAAAAGTCCTTTTTAATTAAATATTTTTATTTTTTTATTTTCTTTTAATTTCTCATAATTATTGATACGATATTTTTTTCTTGTGCCATACTGGTTTTACTATAGTTCATGTATAATTTGAAGCTTTTTTATAATTTATTGTTTAACGGTTAATAACATTTGGATGACGGTGAAAATTATGGTTATGAAAATAGTGTTTTTAACATTCCTTTAACAAAATGACTTCTTTGCCTTGCTAAGGATAATTTCATAGCTAGAATTTTATGTATCAATACATTCAATAAAATATTTTCACACTTTTTGCATCTCTTGACAAATGTACACCTTATGTAAGAAAAACATTCTGTTCAGTGGTATTTTTCTTTATTTTCTTCACACGTAATATACACACAAGTATTTCATCTTAAGCTTTTTATTGACACCCGTACACAAGTAACCCTTAGGGGAAAAAAGTACACTAACCTTAAAATTCAAATATTATGGGAAAAGTTGTAGTGGAAATGACCCACATGAAAGGATTTTTTAAAACATTTATATACAGTAAATCATTTCAAAACAGTAAATGTTCACATTGTTATTGTTTTTATTGTGCTTAAACATGCTATAAATCGGATTTTTATGAAATATAAAAATATTATTTTAAGATTGAAAGCAATAAAATCTATACATAAAAGGCATTAGGAACATGTGAAATATTTAAAACGTTTCTAAGGCATTCTTAATGTGACGTTCAAATTTCCAAAGAAAGCAGTCAAAATCTGTAATATAAAAAGTGTCACAAAATGTGACAAAAGTTGAAAAAACGTGTAATAATTGCAACAGAGTACATACATTTATTGAGTATTAAGATGTCATGTGACAGTCTTATACCAGTTTAGAGGAACAAAGCCCTGATTGTTTAGATTATTATCAGTGTTTTAACTTTCTGGTACATTTAATTATGATCTATAACCACCAGGTCTCCTCATGACATTGTTTTGGCAAAACAATGGCTATAGTATGCCTACAATAACATATATTATGCTATGAATGGGGATTACTTTTTGTATGTTGTCTATTCTTGACTTTATCTTGCAGTCAGTCAGAAAAGCAGGACTCGAATGAGCCCTCCTCCGCCCAGGCGCGGGTGACAGCCATTGTAGGTTATTCTAGTGGATTCGTTTGTTCCGCTGGTCCAGGAACGGTGTGTTTGTTTGAGAAAACCGAGGAGGACCAGTACAAGAAGACCAAAGACATAAAGGTGCCTTGACATTTTCCCATTCAAATGATCACGATAGTGTTTCGGGTTGGTTGATCCTGAAACCGTTTTGTCGTCTTGTCATCTCAGATTCCTCCAGAGGTGTTCAGTAATGATCCCAGTTCTGCAGAGCATCAGGAAATCTGCACTCTGTGCATCAGTCCATCGGAAGAGACCCTGACCGCCAGTACACACCGCGGCCAGCTCTACAGCATCCAGCTCTCCGTAGTTGAGTTAGAAAAGGTGCCGTTTGTTTGTCTCAGTGTTATTTTAATGTTGTCAGGGCATGAATTTCGGTGTAGGATTGCAGGTATTGCGCATAATCAGTTAAATATTACTATTTATGTTATTCCAATTTTAGTTTTAGTTAGGCTTTAAATGAAACTTATTTTTATCTTATCTTTAATAATAAATAAATAATTTAATATTTATATTTTGTTTTATTTCAGGTATATTTTAATGAACAAACTTGTTTTTAATAGTTTTAGTTCACAATTGTTACCCTGGTCTGCCTTGCCGATCTTCACTGTAGTTTTGTGTTCAACAAACACTACTAAAATGAGCAAACAATCAGTTTCTGCTCTTTTTATAACTGTGAGAGCTATTGTGAGAAGCAAGACCAAAATCTCACATCATCCCGTAATAGCAGCCGATCTAAGAGATGATCTACACATGTATTTATCCATTATACCAGTCATGACTAATTCAGCTCTTTTTCCCATTGTTTTATCAGGGTGATCGTGCTCATTTTGAGTACCTGTCTCAATCGTTCCATTCCAGCATTGTCACCGGTTTGTCCACCTGCATCCGCAAACCGCTCATTGCCACCTGTTCCCTGGACCGCTCAGTGCGCATCTGGAACTTTGAGACCAAGTATGTTTAGCTTTGTTAAAGAGACAAGGTGTTGTGTCCTTCTGCTTTATTATCTCTCACAGTGAGCTTTAAAGCATTGTTTGTCTCATAGAGACATTGTTTTCATTTTGGCTCTTTATGCTCTTGTAAGAGTCTGTAAAAGCAATATTTACAAATTATCATATTTTTATCATATTAAGATATGATGATTGATAATGGCCACTTTGCAAAAATATTCACATCTATAAATGTATAAATTGTGTCTTGGTAAATCTTACCACAAATTTCCATAAACATTGCTGACTAAATCTTTTCATCATGCAATTTTAGGGGGTTTTCACACTTTTGGACCCCCAAATAAGATGCACCCTTACTAAAATATAAAAAAAAAAAAAAACAGCTGTATATTTCTGTAAATTCTATAAAGACTCAATTATACTGTGTGAGAACAGATATAATAAAGATACTGGTAAATAAAGTCAACATTATTTATAAATTAATTAATTAGCTTTTATATTGTCTCAATTCTAAAAGAAATCGTTTAAATATTAGATTTGTAAAAACAGATCAGTTTTTATTTCTTACTGTTAAAAATAAGGGCTATGAATAAAATAAATAGATTTACACGACTACAACATTTAGGGTGAGTAAGATTTCTTTCTTTTTTTAAAGGAAATTCTTCACTCAGCAAGGATGTATCTAATTGATCAAAAGTGACTGTAAAGATTTTTACATTGTTACATAAAATGTTTTATTTCAAATAAATGCTGTTTTTTTTTACTTTCTTTTATCAAAGAACATCAAATCAGCACTGATTTATGAAGGATCATGTGACACTGAAGACTGGAGTAATGGCTTCCCATCAGATAAATGACATTTTTAAATACATTAAAATTGAAAACAGTCATTTTAAATTCTAATAATATTTTACGACTTTGCTGTTTTTTGATCAAATAAATGAGGCCTTGTGTGCATAATAATTATCTTCTTTCAAAAACATTAAAGTCTTACTGACCTCTTACTGAAATACTTTTGAATGTTAGTGTATTTAATATTATTTAACTTATTATACTTATATTAAAATATCTATTTATTTTTATTTAACATTTAATTAATATTTTAAGTTGACTTTGACAGCCTTAAAAAGTACATTAAAAAAGCTATTAAATTCCATGCTCTAAGCTGTCAGGTCTTTATTAGCAGGGATACTGTTGGATATATCCAATAGAGTTAGTGTTTGTTGTCCAGTGATTTAGAGATGTATAAGGAGTTCCAGGAGGAATCCTACAGCGTAGCTCTTCATCCCACTGGACTCTACATCCTGGTGGGATTCTCAGACAAACTCCGTTTCATGACTCTGCTCATCGATGACATCAGGACTTTGAAGGAGTTCACTGTACGCAGTTGCCGCGAGGTGCGTCCCTGCATATCCGTTCAAATTTGCTATTATCTATTCATTCATGTATAGAAAGTAAGCATTGTTCTCATTTTTCTCAGAGTAATATTAGTTCTCCCATGGCATTTGTTCCCAGTGTGTGTTCAGCAATGGGGGCCACTTGTTTGCTGCTGTCAATGGAAATGTGATCAACATCTACTCCACTACCACGTTTGAGGACGTCCTGAATCTGAAGGGACACAATGAAAAAGTATGTTTTCTGAAAGAAATAGTTCACCTAGATTTGAAAATCTATCCCTGGGAAATCACCCTGGTGAAAAAAAAAATGTACCAAAATGTATTTAAAATACATTCATTTCATACTAAGTAGACTATAAATCCATTAACATATTTACTGACTTATCGCTTGAGACTAACTGTTATAAATATTATAATTAAACTTTATTTGGAGTACTTCTTTATTGCACAATGCACATTTCTAATATCAGCATTAGTAAGGATGCTATGTATCCAATAGTTCCACTTTAGCACAATCAAATAAACTTAAGATATACCTCAGCACTATTTCTGGTTAACTAAAGGATAACATCCGATTAAAATTAGTTTTAGCAGACTTTAAGTATACAGTTTAGTATACTAAAAAAGTACTACTGCAGGGTATTTATATCAGAATCAGAATCAGAATCAATTTTATTGCCAAGTAGTGTTGTGCACATACAAGGAATTTGCTTTGGTAATAAGGTGTTACCGAGGCTTCTATAATCAGCGCCAAAGTAATAAGTGATATTAAGTAATATGTAATTGTATTTGTAGTATACTTAGCATAAAATAAATGTTTTTCATAAATACATTTTGGTATATTTATTTTTTACTAGGGCAGTTACTATTCCCCATGTTGTTCCAATCATATGTGTATTTCTTTCTTATGTGGAATATGATATTTTGAAGGAGGAAATCCACAGATGTAGTGTTGCCTTATTAAAACTTCTCTCTTTAAACAGTGTTACAGTCCATATTATTGTGCCTTAGGTTCGGGCCATAGCGTTCAGTGCAGATGACAGTCGTCTTGTGTCGTGTGGCATGGACGGGGCGGTGTACGAGTGGAATACTTTCAGCGGTACCCGAGAGTCCGACAGCGTGCTCAAGTCCTGCAGCTACACAGGGGTCACCATATCCCCTGATGCAAAGACATTCTTTGCTGTCGGGACAGACTGCACTTTAAAGGAAATCCAAGACTGTCAGGTGGGCACATGAATGCAGTCTCAAAAGTCTCATTTGACATCTCAAAACTTTTTTTCACTGTATTACAGGACTTGATTCAGTATAATGTAGTCCTTTAAATCCAGGGTTTTCAACCGGTTTTCAGTATATATCAGAATTTATTTATTATGTGAAGTGAACTTGATATGAATTGTCTGAAGGAAGATGTGCAGGCATGCTTGACGCATGGCATCTTGTTCCCTTCTCAGGGAACCGGGGTTACATATGTAACCCTAAGATGTTCACTTTCGAGGGAACTCATGCTGCATCAGTTGTTGGTCACCAAGCACAATCTTGTCAGGCCAAGCACTGAAGAACTTAATTGGCCTTGACCAAGAGTTAAACATAAGCATTAGTACCCAATAGGACGCATTCCTGTGACTCTCTAGTCTTGCTACCAAGAAATCTCAGTGTAATAGGCATTAGGAAAAAGCTTCCATGCACAACTGTTTCTGAAATGGGAATTTTTGCATTAGACCAGTCCGAGGCGTCCTAAAAACTCGGCGCTCAAGTTAAAAGAAGTCCAACTTTTAAAAAACGCATTTCTAGACCTTGCACTTTTTTTCTGTTCCACTGACCTGTGCCTCGTGTTTTTGCTGTTGGTTCTGTGTGAACCAGCCCTAACCCTGCTTAACCCTATTCTGATAAATTGGGAAGGGTGACAGATGAGAGACTGGGCGTTTCTTGCAACTAAACCACTTTAACTCTCATTTGCCCAGCTCACATTGCAGAAGAGTATACCATATTCGAACCTTCAGAGGGGAGCATATAGTTCTGCTTTAAGGCATAGTCATAGTGGACATAGATAGGACATAGTCCGAGGTCGAAGGTCAATACCTATAAGATAGATGAGAGAGCGCTGACCGCTTACTGCAGTTTAATCCACACCAGCCTTCATCTATCAAGCTCTACACTCATGAACATTTTGACAAATTAGCATGACCCTGCTTTAATCCCCAATAGGATAAATTGGGGATGGGGACAGATGAGAAAGTGGCCCACTTCTTTTGACTTTGACCACCTGAGTTCTCATCTGCCAAGCTCTACAATGAAATTGAGTACACTGCGACCAACCCTTGAGAGGGGAGCATGTAAACCTGCTTAAAGCCTTAATCTGGAAATTTGAGGAGGGTAACAGGGGAGTGAGTAGTAGAGATGCGCGGTAGGCGGTTATAGCCGCGGACTCCATGGATAAACCGCGGATCGGGCGGATGACGTGACGTAAAAAAATATTTTAATTAAATTCGGGCGGGTGGCGGGCGGTTTCTAGTCTCGCGGCTGTCATCAGCAGCGCCTTGTATCAGCGGATGGCGGGCGGGAAAATTGGTCAAACACGTTGGTGCGGATGGATGGCGGACGGATGATGAGTTTTGTGATGCAGTTGCGGAAGAAATAATAGCCCATCCGCGCATCTCTAGTGAGTAGGCCACTTTTTGCAACTTAAATATGTCAGTTCCACATGTCTAGCTCTGTACTTATTGAGATATCTGCCAGGGAACATATCCCTGCTTTAACCATCAATCGACGAATTGGGGAGTGTGACAGATTCTTAAGTGTCAGCTGTCAAGCTCAACACCAATACAGATATTTACAAAGGAGCATAGCCATGTTTTTAGTTCCAATTGTCCAATTAATTGGGAAGGACGGACCAATTGCTTTACAATAGCTTTATGTGAGGAAAAAGCTCAAATTAACCAGAAATTGCATATTTAAAGGTGCACTATGCATGATTTTCAGTTACTGTTTGTAAACTCAACATTCAAATTTGGCCCCTCCTCACAGACGGTAGTAGACCATAAGTAATGATTGAGAGGCATTATTTTTCTATACCTCATTATTTTTGAAAATCCTGCATAGTGCCCCTTTAAATATAGCACCTCACAGCGCATTGCACCAGGTTTGACATCAGTCGAGTCAAATGGTTGTCGCATTTCTTGTGAACAATTGTGCCGCAGAATCTTTTGGATTAAACGAAAACCATCAATGATCCCTCAAAATAAAACTGTTAGTTAATGTTTTTGCTGCAGATCCTTAGGGAAGTACCTTCAGGCGATGTGGTTTGCACCACTGTTGCTATGTCTCGTTCAGGACGAGCGCTCTTCATTGGAACCTCCACTGGGACGGTGAGGGCCATCAAATACCCTCTACCCAGCCAGAATGCCTGGCTAGAGTACCAGGCCCATGCTGGACCTGTCACTAAGGTTTGCACTGCTAAAATTCATTGGAATTAAGTTTCCTTTGAGCTCCTAGTCAAAAGTCAAGCATGTTTTTCATTAATGCTTTTATCTTTTGTCTGTAGATGATTATCACTTTTGATGACCAGTTCCTTCTAACAGTCTCAGAAGACGGTTGTCTTTTCATTTGGAAAATCATTGATAAAGAGGGACAAGGGCTGAAAAGAGAGAAGGAATTAATATACGCAGAAGAGATCCTCGTCACCAAATCAGACCTTGAAGAAAAGGTAACCTGAGGAAATATTTTTCCTTGATCATTTCATTTTTATGTTGGCCATTATTTTCCCTTGTGTTGGTCGTTTGTATTTTTTGCAAAAAATCTGCAAAATCTGTAGTACTTTGTTGATGTAAAATAGCATTGATTATGCTTAAATGAAAAAAAATAACATTAAGCTTAGGTTTTTAGGTCTTCAAATCAGTAAATGTGTTCTTGAACCATCTCAATGCTGCATAAAACAGGGCATTTAAGAGAAAGTTTAGGAAATATTTTGAAATGTCATTGATATGGTGAAGCTAAATGCCAAAATGAACATGTTGGACCATCTTGCAGAATAAATTGATTTTGGATCTGAACACAACAGTGGATGAGCTCCAGGAGGATATCAAGCATCAGCTCAGCCTCAAGGACATGACCTACAGGGAGACGATCAATGAACTCACTGAAAAATGTCTCCAACAGATCAGTTTACTAAATGCTGAGAAAGAGGTCAGTTTCAAGAGACCCAAAATTATATTTCTATTTCATAACACAAATGGCTTATTAAAGGAATAGTTCATCTAAAAATGATGTCTCACCTTCATGTTTTTCCAAACCTGAATTATTTTCTTTCCTCTGTTGAACACAAACGAAAGTTATTTTAAAGAATATTGGTAACCCAAAAAATACAATGGATGCCGTCAAATGTCCGGTTACCAACATTCTTTCAAATATCTTCTTTTGTGTTCATTAGAACAAAACAACATTAGGGTGAGTAAATGATGACAAGGGTAAACTTTCCTTTTAAACTTTTAAACTTATAAAGTTAATTTTCTATTACAGGTCCTGAAGACAGAAAAAGAGAAACAGCAAGCAGCCCATGTTAAAGCTCTGTCAGAAATCTTAGAGAAACATGATAAAGAGCTGCTGGACATGGGTAAACAAAACATATTTCATTAATTTTTACAATCTTAATGATAAACGTTTACACTACCAGATACAGCAGTGGATCTCTACATTGTTCAAGGTCCCCCATGTAGGTTCAGACAGCGTGAGAATAGTGAATTGAGATCTCTTTCACGTCTTCTTGCGTTTGAACAGACATATTCAAACAAAATTGTTAAAATGCCAGTCTTGGCAAGTATCCTTGTAAACAGTCAGTTATGCCTTAAATGAATGAAAACAGTTGAGAAATAAAATGAATGTGTAACAGTATATCGGATTCATGCATTCGCTCTTAAAGTGAAAGCAACCTAATATTCCTGCTGCCGTCTGTGTTTTTAATGTAAATACATTATGTATGCACAAATTGCAATTTTCTGCTATTCATACAGTCAGTAGGTTTCCCAAAACCATGGCAACAAATTAAAATAAGAAGTATGTCTTCATTTTTTGTTGTTTTAGCTTTGCTGCCTTCGCGTGATAGCGGAATTATTGTAAATATGAGTTTCCTTGTTAAAAATTTGACATGAATGCCCTCTCAAGTCTTATTTACCACTGGGAAGCTCAGGGATAATTTTGTTTCTCAAGTTCCCGAGATGGACAGGCCATAAACATGGCGGAGAGGAGAATGATTTGCTGCCCTCACTGATATTCTTTATTCGTTTTTTATACATTTTTGTTTACATTTTAAGAGTGGTTTGTCTTATTTTAAATCATTTGAAGGCATCTTGAGGCTGATATAAGATACTTTCCCTTTGTTAATTTTTTTTTTCCATTTGTATTTTTTTCATAGTTTTAATGACTTGACACGCTGTTCTTCTAAAATGTGAAAAATAGTAATAATAAAGAATCCAAGAGCTTTCCGAACTGATAGTGAATGAATAATCAAGGCATATTCTTTGTTCTTCCTTGCAGGACATGTTTTCTTAAGAGTATATATTTTCTGACTTTATATGAATTAGGCTTCTACTCTTCTATTCATTGTTTGGTTTATTATTAATTTCTAGGCTTCGTGAAGTCTTTTTTTGTTAGTATTTATGTTGGTATGTGTAGGTCTAAAACTTTTTAGAAGATTCCTATGTATAATGTTTTATCGACAAGCTCATGACAACTTAAACAAGACTGAATTAAAATAATGATGCTATTATTGTGCTTGTAATGTAAACCAGTTTACTATCTTCAGAAGCAGCCGGTTCCCCTCTCAGAGTTATCCAGGCTAACTGAAGCTGCTTTTCACAGAGTCAACCAATAACCAGAAGCTCATGCTGGAATATGAGAAATACCAGGAGCTACAACTGAAGCTTCATAACGTTCAGCAGGAATGTGAGCAGCAGCTGCACAGCATGGAGGAGAGCAAGACCCGAGCCCTGGAGGAGATGATGCAGTCTTATGAGGCCACCCTGAAGGAGAAGATGATGCTGTTGAACCAGGTAAAGGCAACTACCAACACTTAAGCCACATTCTCTGCTGAAAAATCCAGCATGAATTCCATGTTGGTCCAGGCTGGTTTATGCTGGTTAGAGCTAATATAGTGGTGGTGGACAAACATACTCATTCTGTTCTCAAGCTAAACTGTTTCCCATGCTGGTGACCAGCAAACCATGTGAAGCACAAAAGGAGATACAGTAATGGCCAAAAGTGATGTCCGGCCTAGGAAAATTGACATCTTCACCCTTTATTCAAATAAAAAATGTGTTGTTTTATTTGTGATAACGCAATGAAACATGCCAAATTGTGTGGACATAATTTTTGGCCAGGCTGTCATACAAAGAAATCATGAACACACGCAAATACAACAGAGAACCAATGATATATTAATCACTGATTATGTTGTAGTCAATGTATGCTTTGTCCTGTGAGCTTTTTGTTTTTCTATGCATTTTTTTGTTTGCATAGTAAAATAAAACCTGTTGCTGACTAAATAATTTAGCCAGATAAATATCTTACCCAATTTTAGTGTTTTGTTCTTCACTGATATTTAAAATATTTAAAAAACATATATAAAATATTTTCCCCATATCTGTGTAACGGAGGCCAGCTAGTAGTTGCTGTGCGAGTAAACCTCACTCCTCTGACCTCAAAAGGCGCTCTAGCGACAGATGCTAGGGGCTGCGGTCTTTAGCCTCCTTGTTAGAGCGCCTGACTCTCATGCCGGAGATCCGGGTTCGAGGCCCGCTCGGAGCGGGTCAAGTGGGACCCGGGTGAAGAGGGGTTACGTTTTGATGGTTTAATCAAACTTGTTGGGTAATATAAAAAAATATCCCCTCTGGACATCACTTTTGACCACTACTACTACTGTATGTTTAATAATTTAATTATTCAGTCTTTGGCTGTCAACCTCCAAAAAAAAAACACCATATGATCCATATTAGTGTGATTGTCGTTATATAAGTCTTATGAAGTCCTACGGTTGTGTGAGGAGCATATTGAAATTTGCTAACAGAATAATATCTTGCCCTTTTCTTTCCACCTTGAAGTTGCAGGATAAATCCCAGAAGCAGGTTCGGGAATTCAAGGAATACATAAAGCAAGAGGAGGTGGACACAGATATCGAAATCCATGATATGCGCATGAAATACGAGCAAATTCTTGGGGAAGAAAAAAAGGCAAACGCTATGCTCAAAGTGGAATTAGATACCACAACAAAGTCGGTGAGTGACTATAATTCGGTTTTTGAGTTCAATCCTGCAAAGTACAGTGTATAAAAGATGACATACTGTATATGCAGTGAGCTGAATCTTATGTAGGTTGGGTTGTGTTGTATAGTTTCATGGCCTGCAGATGGAAATTGATAACAGGAACTTGGAGATCGAGAAGCTGAAGCAGGAAGTGCAGAAGCTACAGTCGGTGATCAGATCACTGGAGAATGACATCACTAGGCTGAAGGCCGAAATTCTGAATAAAGATGGATTTATGGAGGACAAGGTGAGCACACATGAACCCTGTTCATAATGACATGAAGAAAAAGCAAGTCAAGTCAGTTTTATTTACATAATAGCTGTTTTCATTTTGTAATAAGCAATTTGTCTTTCTATGCTGACGTTGATCATTTTGAATGACAAGACACAATCACAAATCATGTGTCTACAATCAGTCTCTCCTCGTCCATATTTGATGATCAATATTCAAGAGGAGCAGCACTTTGTTCCACCGCTATCAGACGCAATCCTGTAGAAATCATGTGACTAACGGTCGAGTCTGATTAGAACTAAAATTCACATTAACTCTCTTGTCTCTTTTTATCCCTGTTCCGTAAACAACATTTGCCTTTCTAAGCAGTTGTAGACTGATTACAAATTGCTAATTTCGCACACTCCAAAGTCATAGAAACCACTCCAAGAAATGCATCTATCATCTTTATTATTAATACAGACATTAATTTGTATAGCACTTTTCATACATGGAATGCAACTCAAAGTGCTTCACAAGCATAAAAACAAATATTGGGAATACAAATTCACACAATGTAAAATAAAGA
Source organism: Gila orcuttii (assembly GCA_026230005.1). Taxonomy (NCBI): domain Eukaryota; kingdom Metazoa; phylum Chordata; class Actinopteri; order Cypriniformes; family Leuciscidae; genus Gila; species Gila orcuttii. Next base: position 33,667,521 of record JAPDVR010000008.1, read on the forward strand.
AATTGGCCATATAATTTCACCTCAATATCAATATAAATGAATATAGATAAAACTTTTTTTTTTTAAACTACAAGTGAATCAGAAGGTAAAATATTGCTATACTGATAAGCAACTTGTTATGTCTTAACCCGTCTTTTAAAAATATCAATGCTAGTATTCACTTCATTTGGTCGACAATTCCAAATTTTTGGAGCACAGTGGCTAAAAGAAGTACCACCAGATTGTTTATGATTAGCGCGTTTATGAAACTACGAATTGGAACGTATCTCGACAGACAGTCTGAAATGTATAAAGATGCCAGAAATGCAGTGTTTTATAAACCAATAAAAATAACCTTAAAGTCATTCCTTTGATGAACTGGTTACTAATGTATTTCCATTAAAACCGATGTAATATGCTCTCTCCTTTTTAATTTCATTAGTACTCTGGTTGCTGCATTTTGTATCAATTGTAACTTTGCTATAGAACCAAGCCAGTGTACATAGCATTACAATAATCAAGATAAGAGAAGATAAAAGGATGAATGAGTGAAAGATGTTCATTTGAAGTAAACTCGGTTGATAAATAAATGGATTATGGATTAAGAAAATCAATCACAGAGCCTCTATTAGTTTAATTAATATTGACAAAAACGGATTTAGTATTGTATTCATGCCATCTGAGTCCAAGGGACTGTACATGAAAGGAATATCTGCTTTGTCTCAACAGGAAAAGAGCATATATGATCTGAATAAGAAGAATAGCACACTTAACAAAGCACTCGAAGTGATGAAGCACAGGGCTGAATTTATGGAGGAGGAGAGTGCACCAAAACAGAATCAAATTGAAGAGCTGAAGGAGCAGATACAGGAGGTGTTTTACATGTCTCATCCCTTCATTCAACCGGTCATGTTTTATTCAGCTCTTTCTGCCTGAGCCATACACAACTATAAGTGACTTTGCAACTACATGTCAACTAACTCTCATTAATTTGCAACTGCATGTCAACTAACTATCACTAGACTGTTAGGGTTTGGGTTAGTAGAAAAAGTTGACGTGTACTTGCAAAGTTACTTATAGTTAGTAGTATGTCCAAAGAGGACTATCAAAATAAAGTGGTATCCAGAATACATTGTCAGATGTAAATAAAAACAATCATTTTATATAAACCAGGTTATTGTTATGGACACCGTGTGATAAAAGATGTTTGTGTGTGTGTGTTCCAGATGGAGGGAGAGTTGAAGGTGTTCCATAAGACGAACACAGAACTGGAACGGAAAATTGATGAACTGAACTTAAAATTGAAAACCAAAGACAAAGAAATGCACAAAGAAATGAAGAAGGTTAGTACTGTGTTTGTACTGTGAACTAACTGTTCCTTAAATTTAGAACCCACTGTCTATATGTAATATTTCCTTTAATAAGTCTTTTCCTTTAATAAATTCTTTTAAATTATAAAAGAATTATAAAATAAGAATTTTTACAGACTTAATACATTAGGTTTGCAATCATTTATTAAGAACATGATCAATTATGTAAAACACTTGGGTATTTTACTTGATTACTATACTTACGTATTATTTTGGAGGTTTGTACTTTATTCCCGAGCAATTTAATCTGAATGCTTTGCTTAATTAAATTTACAAAGAAAAAAAATGAAACTTACTCCTTAGTTTTATTTTGACTTGAAAGCACTCGTATATTTTTGCAATGGTATTTTGAGATTTGACTCTTTTTTTTATAACATCAAAATTGATTGGTCAGTGGTAACTGTCTACTACATTGTGAATGACAATTAAATCAGTGTTTTTAACTAACTATTAACTTTGACTTTTGCCTCAACAAACTCCTTATTACTGCTTATTAATAGTTAATAAGGTCGTTGTTAAGGTTAGGTATTGGGTATTATCCATACTTTCAGATTAATTTTTATGTACTCTTTAGTTTTACACCCCTGCCAGAAATGATTCTCATGCTATTGCCAATAACCAATAAATAGCTGTTTTCTGTCTTCTCCAGGTGCAGGACTTTGGAGTTCTGGTACAGAGATTTAAAGCTGACCTTCACACATGTGTGGAATGCATTCAGGACCCAAAAAGACTGAAGGACAACATTCGAGAGCTCTATAAATGTTACGTTAAGCCATCAGATGTGGTAAGCTCAAGACATTGGGGTTATTATTCATATTTCGGTCTGTCTTGACCTCCAGTGAAGCGAGCTTGTGTGGTGTTTGTCTGTAGGTGGAGAAAGTGGCAGTGCACACAGATATGCAGAGGGAAAACAGCAGACAGAGGGAGCACTATGAGAAGATTATCACTACTATGAAGAACCAGATTAGCAGAGATGCAAACGTCTTTCAGGCCAACAATACGAAGCTCATGAAGGTGAGAAGAACAAAAAATGACAGAGTGCAAATAGTCTGGAAATGAGCATCTTCAGCCTAAATCGGACACGTGCATGTAGAAATCAAGCGTAGCGTTAGTTCTGGCAGGTCACGTCAGTAATGCTGATCCACGTCTACCTATAGAAATACAATCCCAGACAGCAACATAGTGTTGGACCAGATCCGGCCCACATCTGGTACATGTGATGGATTCCTTGTGTACCAGATGTGGGCCGGATTTTCCTTAAGTCACAGTTTCTGTTTGTGTGAAAGTTCTCACATCTGCCATCTGTGTCCAGGACAACGTAGTTCTTATGAAAGAGATCAATGATCTGCGTCAGGAACTGCGCACAGTCCGAACGCAGCTGCACAACTTCAACAAGAACATCAAGGGCTCTGCTAACACAAGAGGTGACCCATGTTGACTTGAAACTGGTGGTTTTTGGTGCGTTTTTTTTTTACATATTTACAAAGGTTAACCTTTCAGGATTGAAACAAAATGCCACTGGATAATAATGGACCATCTCAGATGTTCATGTTAGAGGTGCTCAGTTGCCTTTTTTCTGTCATGCTTCAGGTGCAGCTTCAGCAGGGAGGGCTGGCTTGATGACGGAGCAGAGTTTTGAAGAAACAGAGAAGATCATCCAGTTTCAGCGACTGGAGATCCACAGACTCAAGCAGGAGATTCTCGGCCAGACACCCACATCTAGAACAAAACTACCGCCGCTTGCCAACTGAATGTGCTTCTTGTTCTCCATGCCTGAATAAAGTGAATCAAATATATGTCATGTGGGTGTTAATTTATGAAACGACGGAGAACACAAGAAAAAACAGATTCAAATAAACAGATATTTTCAGCTTAGGGTTTGTTAATTGTAGGCTACTCTATGAATTCCGTGTATAACCTGTATGAATGGGTTAGGGTTAGGGGTTAGTATAGTATAATTTGAACAAATATACAGAACGCAGAGCAATTTCTAAATGATCATCCATCAATAGAATATGCTCTGCTGGCCTCATGTGTTTGGATCCAAACATTCAGCCTGAATATTTTTATATGGTAAGCTTGAAAAGTAATAAACTGACGTGGAAAATGACAGAAATACGTCGATTCTGTTTTATCTGGCGCTATGTGAAGCGAGGAAATACTTATGATCGAAGCACTGTTGAAGTCTTTAGATCTTGTGTACGAGACGAACAAGATATGTCTTGCCATGAAGCTAATCACTATAACAGATATATAACAATCACTAACTTATGGTTAATATCACAAAAACATGTATCTGAAACATCTCTAACAATGATTTTCTCTGTTCCTTGCTGTGCGTGTACGTTACTGTCTGAGTCACCGCAGTGGAAAATATCACTGAACAGCAATGAATGAACATGGTAAATTTAGTCACCCTTTAGTTATTTCTTATTTCTATGCATATGACTCTCTCCATTTACATGCCTTTTTGAGTCGCTATCTTTTTTGGTCGCCACAATGAATCTTGACAACATTAACATGGTAATTTCAACAACCCAAATTTTTATTACAAAAACAAATACAAACATATTTCTGAAACATCTCTAATACTGCTTATCTCTGTTCCTTGCTGCTGGGCATGATTTTTTTCATACAGAGTCACCAGTGGAAAATGTCATTGAACTGTAATAAATGAACACAGTAAGTTTAGTAACCCACATTTTTTTCCATAATCTGAATGTTACAAATATGACGGGTCCCGAGGCAAGCGCGTATAACGGTGACGGGTTGAGTGGCAGGCGCATATATCCGTGACGGGTCGAGTGGCAGGCGCATATATCCGTGACGGGTCGAGTGGCAGGCGCATATAACGGTGACGGGTCGAGTGGCAGGCGCATATATCCGTGACGGGTCGAGTGGCAGGCGCATATAACGATGATGGGTCGAGTGGCAGGCGCATATAACGGTGACGAGTTTGAGTGGCAGGCGCATATAACAGAGACGGTCGAGTGGCAGGCGCATATATCCGTGACGGGTCGAGTGGCAGGCGCATATATCCGTGACGGGTTGAGTGACAGGCGCATTTAACGGTGACGGGTCGAGTGGCAGGCGCATATAACTGTGACGGGTTGAGTGGCAGCTGCCCCTGCCATGCAGAGATTTTACCCCTACTGGGCCACAATGGTAAAAGAGGCTCAAGTAAACAAACACAATTGAACAATAGGTATGTTGAAAGATACAGTACAACTTACCGAAATGTATGCCTCATTCATAATATCGATCAATAAGCTAGTTTTTTTCGACCTTGGAAAGAGGTCAATTAAAACAGCTGGAGAACAATATGTCACATAACCTTACATTTACCTCAGGAAAGCCATTTAATGACCATATATAGCACGTTAGTTGGCTAGAAAAATTAGCTATAGGGAGGAGTATTTTGCTAAATAGCCTATGTGCACTTTATTACATATTTATTGTAATTTTACTTATATCATTAAAATATAATAATATAATATATAATAACGTTGTTATTATAATAAAAACCACATTATATTTAATTGAGTTGTTATTTTTAACCTTTAATAATAATACCAGCTGACAGGGCTCTCTGTATAGCATTAGGTGAGATTTTTTTCTTGAGAAAAATTAACATGTATCTACCTAATATGTATAAAAATGTATCGATATTGAATCAAGATCGGAATCAAATCACAAGAATTGAGTAGAAATCGTGAAATCTGTGTCAAGCAATAATAAAAATTAGTAGACCAGTCACTGTACCTGTCACGGTGTGGGTTTTGTGTCTTGTTCCTTGTTCTTGTCGGTCATGTGATTCCCTGTTTGCCATGTGTCTTGTTAATTGTCTGATCATTGTTCCCATGTGTTTCTGATTAGCCACGCCCCCTTGTTATCTTGTTTAGCTTGTTTGCCTGTCTATTTATACCTCTGTGTTTCAGTTGTGGTTTGTAGGTCGTTGTTGTTGCTTCAGTGTTTGTGTCCTGAGTTCCGTGTTCCTTTGTTTCACCTGTTATTTTATTAAATTAGCTGCATTTGGATTCTCTCTCTGCTTCGTCCTTGCTGCATCATCACAGAACGACCGACCTGCGATGAATCCAGCAATCCGTCTCTTTCGCCTCAGCCAAGGTGACCGCCCTATTGGGAAATATGTGGAGGAGTTTTGTGGACTTTGTGATGGGGTGGACGTTGATGATAATGTCTTGAAAGACATGTTCCGTTACGGCCTTACGGACCTCCTAGAGTACCTTATGCCGGACAACACCCCTCAATGGACGTTAGAGCAGTACATTGATATTGACCTTCGGATAAGCTCTGCTCTTCACGTCAGCCACGTCCAGCCAGAGCTTCACGTCAGCCACGCCAGCCAGAGCTTCACGTCAGCCACGTCCAGCCAGAGCTTCACGTCAGCCACGTCCAGCCAGAGCTTCACGTCAGCCACGTCCAGCCAGAGCTTCACGTCAGCCACGTCCAGCCAGAGCTTCACGTCAGCCACGACATGCCTGAGCTTCACGTCAGCCACGACATGCCTGAGCTTCACCACGACATGCCTGAGCTTCACGTCAGTCCAACCGAACCAGAGACTGTCCAAGTCACGTCTGCCGATCCAGAGACTTTCCAAGTCACGTCTGCCGATCCAGAGACTGTCCAAGTCACCTCTGCCGATCCAGAGACTGTCCAAGTCACGTCTGCTGATCCAGAGACTGTCCAAGTCACGTCTGCCGATCCAGAGACTGTCCAAGTCACGTCTGCCGATCCAGAGACTGTCCAAGTCACGTCTGCCGATACAGAGACTGTCCAAGTCACGTCTGCCGATCCAGAGACTGTCCACGTCACTTCTGCCCAGTCAAAGACTGTTCACGTCACTTCTACCCAGTCAGAGCCTGTTCACGTCACGTCTGCCATGTCAGAGACTGGTCACATCACTTCCTCCGAGCCAGTGTCTACGGACAAGATGGCCGAGTCAAAGACTGTTCACGTCACTTCTGCCAAGCCAGAGACACTTCACATTACTTCTACAGAGCCAGTGTCTACAGACAAGATGGCTTATCCAGAGTCGGTTCACGTCACTTCCTCCGAGCCAGTGTCTACGGACAAGATGGCCGCCTTAGAGCCAGTGTCTACGGACAAGATGGCCGATCCAGAGTCAGTTCACGTCACTTCCTCCGAGCCAGTGTCTACGGACAAGATGGCCGAACCAGAGACTGTTCACATCACTTCTGCTGATCCAGAGACTGTTCACGTCACTTCCTCCGAGCCAGTGTCTACGGACAAGATGGCCGCCTCCGAGCCAGTGTCTACGGACAAGATGGCCGCCTCCGAGCCAGTGTCTACGGACAAGATAGCCGCCCCCGAGTCTGTTCCTGTTCCCGAGCCAGAGTCTGTTCCTGTTCCCGAGCCAGAGTCTGTTCCTGTTCCCGAGCCAGAGTCTGTTCCTGTTCCCGAGCCAATGTCTGTTCCAGAGCCAGTGCCTGTTCAAGCGCCAGAACCAGTGTTTGTTTCTGTGTTTGTGTCTGTTCTTGTGGCTGTTACAGTTTTGGTGTCTGTTCCTGAGCCGGTGTCTGTTCCTGAGCTAATGCCTGTTCCTGAGCCAGTGCCAGTGTCTGTTCCAGAGCTGGAGCCAGTGGCTGTTCTAGAGCCAGAGCCGGTGCCGTCTGTTCCAGAGCCAGTGTCTGCTCTGCCCTGGCCGCCCGAGGGGTCTTCACCGCCCTGGCCGCCCGAAGGGTCTTCACCGCCCTGGCCGCCCGAAGTGTCTTCACCGCCCTGGCCGCCCGAAGGGTCTTCACCGCCCTGGCCGCCCGAGGGGTCTTCACCGCTCTGGCCACCCGAGGGGTCTACACCACCCTGGCCGCCCGAGGGGTCTTCACTGCCCTGGCCGCCCGAGGGGTCTTCACCGCCCTGGCCGCCCGAGGGGTCTTCACCGCCGTGGCCGCCCGAGGGGTCTTCACCGCCTGGTCCACCCTGGCCGCCTGAAGTGCCTTGCCCCCTGCACAGACTTGACCCTCCTTCCCTCCCCCAAGACCACCTCCGCTGCACCACCCTCCTGAACTATTCTGTTTTTTGTTTGTTTTTGTACTAAGGGGTGTCGGGAGCCGCCCATAGGGGAGGGGCTATGTCACGGTGTGGGTTTTGTGTCTTGTTCCTTGTTCTTGTCGGTCATGTGATTCCCTGTTTGCCATGTGTCTTGTTAATTGTCTGATCATTGTTCCCATGTGTTTCTGATTAGCCACGCCCCTTTGTTATCTTGTTTAGCTTGTTTGCCTGTCTATTTATACCACTGTGTTTCAGTTGTGGTTTGTCGGTCGTTGTTGTTGCTTCAGTGTTCGTGTTCTGAGTTCCGTGTTCCTTTGTTTCACCTGTTATGTTATTAAATTAGCTGCATTTGGATTCTCTCTCTGCTTCGTCCTTGCTGCATCATCACAGTACCATGTAAACATAACATGTTGTCACTAAACCTAGAAACAGTATGTTTAGTTACCAAATGTTTTGACAATCACAGTACATTTATTGTGATGTTACCCCTAAAAAACAATTCTCACTCCAAGCTAAACTGCTCATGAGTCAACATTAACACTGTAAATTAAGCAACCCAGATTTTTATTACAATAAAACCAGAACATGTTTCATTTTAATACATCAGAAAATCACTAGCAACCTGTAGCGTCCCTCATCAGACTGAAGGCTTTGTCATTGTCCTTCATTGTCCTTAAATTTTGTATAAATAAATTCTATTTAAAGGGTTAGTTCACCAAAAAATGAAAATTATCCCATAATTTATTCACCCTCAAGCCATCCTAGGTGCATATAGTTTTGTTCTTTCAGACAAACACAATTGGAATTAGGCTTAGCCCTATATTAAAAAATATCCTGGCTTTTCCAAGCTTTATAATGAGAGTGAACAGTGAACTGAGTGACGGGAGCTGTGATTTTGAAGCCAAAAAAGCACACCCATTTATCATAAAAGTAATCCATTCGGCTCCAGGGGGTTAATAAAGGTCTTCTGAATCAAAGTGATGCTTTTTTTGTAAGAAAAATATCCATATTTGTGACTTCATAAACTATAATCAGTGGGTTCCGGTAACGGCCGTACCTGAGTCGACCTCTGACCCAACGCAGAAGCAAAGGTCCAAGCAGCAAAGGTTTTCTGTACTGTTTTTCTGTACGTCAGAGATCGTAAGTCGTAGAGATCTCAAACGTGGTGTGATGGTAACAAAATTTGAGTTTTAGCTCACAACTCTTGAAACAGAAAGGCAGCCACTGCTCGTCTCGTCTGTACATAAAATATTCATCCAAAACATAGACTTCTATATAAACTGGATCAATAATAAATTGGAAATGTTAAACATTCCTAAATACTACTTTAATTATAATATATAAAAATTTAGGACACTGCTTATTCAGACATGTTTACATGATATGTGGAGTCCTCCACAGCTCTACTCAATATGATTTTCCTATATGATTCTATACAAATGAGGTTTATGAAGAATAAAATGCCACACATGCTTTTCTGGACAATCAGCACATAAACACTGAGAAGAGTGGCTCTATTGTTGCTGAGGCGAAGTAAACTTATGTCATGTGAATGACACCATCCTTACAGTCACAAAACATCCATTATGCTGCAAGCGTGACATCAGAGATTCACTTTGTGGGATGTCCCTCCAGTCGGCCTATTGTCTTTCCCACAATGCCTTGAAAGACATCCTTGCTTTTCAGTGTCAGTCAGTCTGCCTGCTAGGCGCACACATGTGTGACTGTGAGCGTTTGTGTGTGTTCTCCATTTGCGGACATGCTGTTTAGTGTGTCGCTAAGAAGACAATGAGAAACCTCTTATTGTCTTGGTGGAATGTGGCAGAAGACAACGGGGAAGTATGTCATCGCCCCGAGTGCTTGGCACCAATGTCCAGTCAGCTTGCACTGTGACACACCACAGAATGAGAGAGACAGGTAAACAAAATGACAAAGAAAGAGAGATGTGACAGTTACCAGTCCTGCGCTACAGCCAAAGCAAGTGAGGATGGTGTGTGTTTGTCAGAATTAAGCTTACTAAAATTTTATGATGTTGATTCAAAAGTTTGAATCAAGGATTGGAAGCATGCATTGAGGGAAGGTGAGGGAAATCTCCATTATTTACAATTATCTCTGTGGTTTATAATCTTTATATAATCTTTATATCTTTATATGTGGTTTATATCTTCCAGCGTGTTAAAAAACTATTTCAACAGTATACACTTAATTTAAGTAATGGAGGCATAGGTAAAGTTGTTTAAAAATGAGTTTGGGTTACACATACTGAAGCATTTATTTTGCATTTAACAGTTTTAACACAATTGTTTTACTAAAGTAAAAAAGTAGATTGAGTTGTTATAGAGACATTGTAAACTGGCATTGTCTCTTCACAAGTTTGTGACATCTTTTTAAGGTTGTGTAGGAATAGAACCTTTATAATTTCAGATTGCAAATGTTCCTGTAATTAATATATACTCACAAACTCATGAGCTTTCAAGGAATTAACTGAATTAGAGCGTTTATCTGTCTTTGTGTGTGTGTGTGTGTGTGTGTGTGTGTGTGTGTGTGTGTGTGTGTGTGTGTGTGTGTGTGTAGCCTATATATACACACACATATATTATATATTTACAAACTTTTATGTTAGATGTGATTAATTGCAATTAATCGATTTGACACGAATAATACATTGTTTGAAACATGAAATTCTGAAGTAGAAAACCTGAAGTACTATTTTTTTTGTAAAACGCACTTGGATAATCTATTTCAACTAATATATATAATAATATAACGAATATACTTATAAATTAATAACAACCTAGATAAATAAATGCTGTAAACTTAACTTACATTAATGCATTGAACCTTTTTGTAAAGTGTTGATAACTGTAAAATGTGTTATGTCTGACCATACAGCGTGGAGACAGCATACCGCCAGACGACCCTTGAGATGGAGCTTCTCCCTCTGAGTGTGATGAGTCCTGGAGCTCACCTTCATCTGCAAGCGGACCCTTTGTGGCTCCAGCGCCAAGCCATGGAGGACCAGGTGGAGCTGTGGTGGTTCAAAAAGCCACACGTCTCTCTTGTGTGCTACTGCTTTTCAGTGGCCATGGTTCTGAGCTTGGGCTCGGCTGGCGTGGGGCTCCTCTCGACCGCCTCTTCTGCTGTTGGGCCCTCGGTACTGTGGCGCTTGGGCGTAGGATCTACTCTCTGTCTCCTGGCACTGGTGGTCCTCATGAAGCAGCTGCTCAGCTCTGCTGTGCAAGACATGGGCTGCATACACAGCCGCAGACGCATCGAGCAGCTGCGGAGTGGAGGAACGGCAGATCCCGTGCTGTTGCTCTTCACTGGCCTGGCGCTGGTAGTCTGTGGGACTACACTTCTCAGCCTCACTAAGTCAGACATGCTGCTTTCTGGTGTGACCCTCCTGGCCAGTGGGGGCGCTGTGGTGCTAGGTGTGATTGCATATGGAGTGATAGTTTATGTGCAGGGAAAGAGAAATGCGAGAAGGCGAAGACGACCAAGGGGGAGAGTGTATACAGTGATGGGACAAAGGAACCGTCCATGGAGGGATTCAACATCTAGTCAGTCAAATTTGTTATGAGAGATAAATTGAGAATTCCTTCTACCCCTGGTTCCTACATGATGATAAAACTTAGTTGCACATATTGTTCTGTTAATTTTACACCTGCAAAATAAATGGCATCATGTATTCTCTGCAGTTTGTCTAGAAGACATCTTTGACAATCAAACACCTCCAAAACAAAAAATAATAGCATTGCCATCTCTTGCTTTATCTTTTATTTTCTGAGGCAATGGAACGCCCTTATAGTTGGAAATCAAAGATAACAAGTAATATCCCATATCCATATAGAAGAAGACTGAATGGAAAGCATGTGCAGTAGATTACAATAAAGCACACACCTTTGAATACTGTATCCCAAAATGCAATGCATTCAACTTCACCGTCCATCTGATGAATTCTGGCCTACTTCTCGCATTATTTAGGTGGCAAAAAAGTAAGTGTACTATGCTGTTGTTCACATTAAGTGTTTCTTTCACACAGCTGTCTACAGATAGCACCAAAACCAACCGTGTCAACAGTTATTTCTACACACGTTCCAGAGTAAATCAACCAGCTCATATTTGTTGAATGGCCAAAACAATAACAAATATGAACACTTTGCTGAATAAATCTATATACAGCTCTATAAAATATAAGTGGTAGTCGACGTGTGATGTAGTTTAGCTGTAAAGTAAATTGTGATGCGCTCTTCATAATTATGTTAATTAACATAAACTAAATACATTCTAATCTAATTTTATGATACGCAGTTATTGTGAAATCTATAAGCATCTTTGTTCTATTAAGTGTGGAAACGACAGATGCTGCATCCTACTTATTTTGAATAAATAATTACTTCAGGACAGCTAAAAAAGTATGTTATAAATAGAATGTGTGTAGTATGAATGTAATCTGGACTTACTACATTCGCCATGTTGTCATTATCATGTGACCTACCAGCGTCAGATCCGTCGCTTCACTCATAAATCCTCTCCCTTGTGCTCATGGGATAATAAAGTGTCCATCCTATGCACACTTCAGAATTGTATGGCCACAAGTAGTATGTCAGAAGACATGTCTTTTTTCATGTCTGAAGTATTGAATACTTAATTGAAAAAAGTTTTTTTTTATTTTATTTTTTATAAAATGATGTTACAAGCTTTTTCTGGACAAGACGTTAAGGCAGATATTCAAAAGAAATGCCACAATGGCCAATAAATAGTGAATGGTAAACAGTTTTTATGGATGGATCAATTACATAAATTGGAGGTGTTGTGCTGTCATGTTAACTTTGTGATTATAAGAAAAATCTAAGTGCTGCAAAAAAAAGAGAGAAATAAATAAAAAGACTGAATGGAAGGCAGGAATGGAATAACTGGATGACATTTGACAAAACGTGCAGATCACACTCATTGGAACTTCCCCTCCCATTTCCAATCTGATGCATGGACCAGCACTGCTAGTGTACTGGCACACTAATCATACTATGTCTGTGGCAAAATGCCTGTCCTATTCTGAATTCATTCTCTGTCTTGACTTGAAGTGATGCTGTTATGTCTACTGTGCATCTGCGTCTGTCATTCCACACAGTTGTCTAAAGATGGCGCAAAAAGCTAAAAGTCTAAAATTATGTCTATACATATAGCCCATAGCCTACTTATTCTATATTTATATTTATTTTCCAGACTAGCTGTTCATTGAACCAACTCACATTTGTTGAATGACTAATGTTTTAAGTATGCACAGGAGATCTTTATGATTGTTTTATTTCACCTAAACTAAATCAATTTTACACAAATTTTATGCCAAGCATTTATATTAATTTAGAAATGCGTTTATTGTGAAATCTATGTAAATACAAAGCATTGTAGGCATCTTTGTTCCATTGAAAATGACAGTGTCTTTTTTTTTCATTTGCTGAATTGAAGCTGAATTTTTCTTCTTCTTCTTTTTAAACAAGACATTTTTAAAGGAAAATCTACACTTGAAAATAAAACAAACAGCGAAGAATGAGCTAAATAACTTAACAATTTTATGGTAAACAATTATTATGTGTGAATGAATTACATAAGTTTGAGGTGTTGAGCTGTTGTTTGAACTGTGTGTGATCATAAGAAAACAAATCTTTGGGGATTCACCTGAATATGAATATTCGTAATTTAAGTTAAGAAAAATTAAGATTTGTGGCAAAACTTCAAAGCACATATTCATTATTCTGTTAAAACCATTATATAACTGTAAAGCTGTTTAAACCATCATGTTTACAGTCATTTTCAGGGTTTCAGGTGTTATGTGTCGCGATGATGACAACACGGTCTCATGAGATAACTTAAAGTAACACTAAGTAGTTTTTCAACCTTCATAATATATTTCCAAGACCCTTGTGATGGTACATCGACTTAAAATAAGTTAAATGACACGTCTGCCATAGCCTGACAGTGTCTGTATCGCTTTTACTGGCACTATGTAACTTCGGGTTTCGGGTAGGAACCCGTGCACAAAAAGAACTACAAAATTCGACTGCTTTACGTCAAGCGCTACAATAGTCATTATTTCGTTTTTCTTCGTTTCTGATGTCGCAATACATCATCCTTTCATGAAATCATGTAACATACTCTACCTTGTCTGTGGACATCGTTCATTCTAAAGCCGGTGCTGGGTAAAAAGCGAGCGTGCGTGCGACGGTAGGCAATGGACAATTTCGTTTCCATCCAGTAGGGAGACCAAAGAGGAAAAAATACTTGGTGTTACTTTAACTATCTATGGAACTAGTTATGAAATCACAGCTAGAAAAAAAAACCTTTATATTTTACATATAGCATATTTAAGGCTAAAATCATTTCCAAAATTAGTTTTTTACATCTGTCCATTAACTTTTTTTTTTAGGTTGCGGATGTGCCGTCGTTTATTACTGACTTTGTCCTATGGGGTAAATTATTTTTGGCAAATTGTCTGAAACTTCACACACATTCAAACACATTTTCACTATCTATAAAGTAACGAAAGGGCCTTAGTTTCAAAAACATTAAAGAAGCTTTATTTATATTCTTGTGCTACAATATTTCATTTGGAACTCACATGTGAAAATGTCAAAAACTTGACACAAATTCAGATGCAACTTCACTGCCTGTAAAGTATGAAACCATGTCTTAGAGTTTCAAAAAGCATTAACCCTTCAACGCCTACCTCGGGTCTTTAGTGACCCGGGACATCATTCACTTCCCTCTTTATTCATTTTTTAAAGTCCTCAATCAATTCATTATAAACAATATAACCAAAAGCAAATTAGTAAAATAATAAGTGTTTTCCCATTCATTTTTTTATAAAAATTGTATAGGGTTGCTAATGACCCGAGGTGTGTAACAGTGTAAGTATATTTTTTCTGCACAACAATAATTAAATCTTTAATGACTGAATAAGTCCAATTCACCTTTATTCCACAAGGTGGCAATGTCTGATACACAATGATGAAGTGACATTTCACTCATAGTTACCACAGGCAGAAAACAAAAGAATAGGTAGTATCATCAGCAAATTATTTGGAGCATTTGCTTGTCAGTGTAGTGAGGCCAATAGTGGCATCTTTCCTGACCTCTGGTTGTAGTATCACATCTTTCAATCTGGCATAGGATAATGTAACAAAATTTCTGACTTCCACAACAATCTATAACTTATATTCTACCAGAAAGACTCGGGAGATAAATTGAAAAGCTGTATACATTTATTGACAGCTCAGCAAGCATAAATAAAAGTTCTTTGGCATAGCCCCCGCCCTTAGCGAGCAAAGCGAGGTTAGCCGAATCTGCATGTCCCGCCTGAGATGAAGGCGGGGGCGCAGCCGACCCCCTGGAGGTAAGGAAGGGACCATCCTGGTGGTGGTGATGGGGAGGATGGAGGGGAAGGTACCATCTTGGTGGTGGTTGGGGAGGATGGAGGTGAATGGCAGCGTCAGCATCTGCGAACTCAGACAAGTGTAAGTACCAATCTTTTATACTGTGACTGTTAACACCTGATTGGATAGGGATGAGGTAATACATGACGCGCTGATTGAGTCTTCCTGACAGAACTTAAGCTAAAGCTTCCATTTCTTTATCTCTGCCATCACCCTCTCTACTTCTATCCTCATTGATCCTCAACTTTTTCCTTTTTTACTACTGCCTCTCTGTTGTAAGGCTGGAAAAACTGGAAGATGTCGAGCCGTCTCATTTAATATTTAACTCTCTCTTGCGAAATTAGCATCTCCATCCGAGACGAAAACACACTCAAGTCAATCACCTCAGTATTGTCTTAATTTACATTTCTTTCCCTTCACCCACTCTTCCCCCATCTCTTCTATCCACATGCTGAAACCATCTGAAATTCACCCAAAAATCTATATGGTTTCATGTGAACAATTATCATTTTACATTTACATTTAGTCATTTAGCAGACGCTTTTATCCAAAGCGACTTACAACTGAGGACTAAAGATAAGTCAAGTCATTGTGAAGAGGCAAAAACAATGCAAGAAGTGCTCAAAATACAAAGTTCAGGCATTGCCCAGAGTAGCATAAGCCAGACAAGGGAGGATTTAAAGGAAAAGGAATTTTTTTTAAATTTTTTTTTTATACAACACTATACATGTTTGGTATCATTTGAAATGTCTCAGTGCAACTGGTACAAAGGCCACCAATTCACAAAGAGTGTTTATAATGCCAAATGCAATTGGGCTACATTGTAAAAAGCACAATTTCAGTCCTATTTTTTATGGAATATTGCACTATTGGCATATACATATTTTATCTGTGCACGACATTTTTCACGTGTCCTCATAAACTTTAATCAAAATAACTTCCGCTCCCTCTTGCAGCTCATCTCTTCTCTCCGCTGATGATGTGTTTACTGGTGTGAGGGCGGGGCAACCTGTCAATCACATGACATCACAGAAACTGCACCACAAAATCCATTTTTTTGTTTGATAAACCGTTTCACTCGGAGATACGTCAAAATATGGATAAAAAAAGACTATTGTAACTCCCGTTTAATGGAACTTTAAAGAAGCCTTCTGCTCTTGCCCATTTACTTCTATTGTAACTGCCATATTTTTGCTTCTTTTAAACAAAAGGAGGGATCAACATCATGCCATGCTGTTGATTAAACTTAAATTGTACTGAACCCAGAATATTGCTTTAATAAATTGACTGATAGAATGCATATTCTCTGAAGAACAATTTATTTGAAATAGAAATGTGTAACAATATAACATCTTTACTCTCTGGGTTAATAAAAACATACATTTAAAAAAATGTCATAGTAATTCCAAACTTTATGGGGACATAGCAGTACACGGACAAAACCAGTTTATATCATTTCTGGGATGATCAGTTCATCATCACTGTCTTCAGCATCTTCCAGTTGGTTCTCCTCTTCCTCTTCTGTCTTTCTCACACTTGCCTGGATGTAGTTGTCCTCGATGAAGCCATCATCATCATTATCATCATCGTCATCATCATCATCTGAACTTTCTCCAGTATGTATCATTCTACCCCTCATGCCACACACTGGGATTTCTCCCTCCAGCGTTCCGGCTTGGTTGATCTGGCTGGCTGTTTCTTGGTCCAGTAATAAAGCGTGAGTGTATCCGGCCAGGCACCATCGGAAGAAACGGTATCTCACGGTCAGTGCTATGAGGAGTCCGATGGAAAGCACTGCTGTCAAAGCGCCGAGCACCGCAGGCCATGTGGAGTTCACTTCAGGGACTACTGTTGTGTCTGACGAAAGAGGTTACAGTACATCAGGAATATATAGTGTACATTGTTTTTGTTGGCAGTGCCTTGTGTCTCTATGAATTCACAAAACCATATATTGCAACATATTGGAATATTTATTATTTCAGAGCTTGGTTCAGGTTAAGTTTCAGTCAAATAAAAGCTCTATGGACAGTATCCTTACCACACACTCACACACATTGAGTTTCCATTTTTTTATGAGGACTTTCCATAGACATAATGATTTTTATACTGTACAAACTATATATATATATATATACAAACATAATTCACATTCAATGGAAGTTTAGGGTCCAATGCATTGCATGAGGTTAAACATTAATATAGCCACAAGACCTAGTGTGATACATTTGCTTACTATTGTATTTTCAGTTTCTGTCATCAAAGCCATTAACCTAGTGCGTTCAACATGAATTACATTGGTAACGTGTAACCAAAGAATTAAGCTGCAGTATTACATAGTATATATGGACCAAATAATATAATATAATATAATATAATCATTTATTGTCTGCGTAAAGTAAAAAAATATCACAATGTTTTGAACCCAGAACATTATTGTTTAATTATTACTGTGCTGATTTTAAGAGGTGTAATGTGTGTGTTATTTAAACAATAAATACTAATGCTCAATGTTGGTACTGTCATCAGCTACAATTAGAGGTCGATTTGCTTTTTAGTTTTTTAAAATAAAATGTCACACAGTTTTTGCCATGCAAATAATCTGAGAAGAATATATATATGATGCATGTTTTATGTTTGACAGGGCTAAACAGTGATTAAGGCGTTAATTAGATTACTGTATGTTCGTTACCGTTTAATGCTAATGAACGAAGGACATTAAATGGATGCACTAACCCGTATGCTGGGTTTCAGAAGAACTTTCCAGTTGTTGAAGTTCTGATGAAAGAGTTACTTGTTTTTCTCCAGAAGTCAGACATTCATGTGCAGACATTGCCATAACCAAATATGTAATTAGAACCATATTAACTCTGTGGTGCATGAAATTTCCCATGATGCCCTATCTAGAAGAAACAAAATAATTTTGATATCATGATCATTTTTGTTGTTTCCATAAATCACCCTTAGTCTGTCCTATCAATTTCCTGATATGAACTCACATGGTGAAACAGTCAAAGCATTACATTTAGTGTAAATTAGAAGTAAAATAATAACTAATTTTGAGGCACAGAATAGACAAGACCTTACTTGATAATATGTTATGTCATGTTACTGTAGCATTAATGCTTAAACACAAGAATGTGCACAAGTGCAATGCAATGCACAATAGTCGTATGACCATCATGTGATCAATTGAAAAGAGAAATACATTATCATATAGTCAAAAACATATTGAAATAACAGTAAAATCAATAGAAATGTTTTATACATACCTTGTACTTGGTACAATACAATAATTCAGCGTAATTTATTATTTTTGCATCATGTTGGAAAAGTGCGGAGTGAATCACAATGGAAGCATCTTGAGCAAAGGTTGAAAGAGGTGTAACTGTTCAGCTAGTTAATGGGTAATGTTTATTATCTGTTTACTCATTTATATTTCCTGTATTTGCAGCTTTCATCTGATCTACACTTGACATTTAAATACAGTACTGGCTTAAAACTTCTAGTCTGTAAAAAAAAGTGAGTACTTGTTATGCAAAATAATATACTTTGAAAAGAATAGCTAAAACTAATGTTTTAGTCTACAGAAACTGCCTTCTGAACTAGGAGAACGTCTCAGGTTACGACTGTAACCTATGTTCCCTGAGAACAGGGAACGAGACAATACGTCATCGACGTTATGGGGAACGCCTCAGGCGTGACAGGTGTCTGAAATCAAGTATCAACTCACAGCAATCATGTTGACCGGCGACAGCCCGTGCATCATCAGCTCGAATGATGAGCGCGTCAATCTGGATGTATAAAAAGTGCGCCTTGAAACCGTGACAACATCCTATCGTCTGAAGGGACTGTTGCAGGCAGGCCCCGAGGTATGGCAGGGAGACGTATTGTCTCGTTCCCTGTTCTCAGGGAACATAGGTTACAGTCGTAACCTGAGACGTTCCCTTTCGAAGGGAACTCAACAATACGTCATCGACGTTATGGGGAACGAAATACCCACGCCGCCATACTGAGGGGAGTGCATGCCCAATGGCAGTGACAACTGTCATCACCAGTAATACAAAGGACACTAAAAACCACTCACCCTAGGTCACGTTGGGCTGTCAGTGACAGCACTCCCTACCGGTCATAGCCCAAGCTAGTGAACCGAGAAAACTGCCAGAACATAGTTCATGGGAGGTATATCTGGGCCAGCTCAAAGGCTTAGGACCAACTTCCAAATAGAAGGGGTCCCTTCCAGGGAGTGTGGCTAGGGGACTCAAGGGACTCCCAGCCAGTCACTATACAGGAAAACATGCCTCCTGACATGCCACCAGGCATGATCTATACTAAGACGCACAGTCTGGCCATTGCCTGTCTGTCCGAGACAGAGCCTCTGGAAACTGCCTTGGAAAAGGCGTTCAAAACTGAAGGCCTGCAAAGCTGGCAGAAACCATTCAGTTCCGGATCACAGAGACGGGACCACCTGGAGAGTGTAACTCAACCTCAAGAAATGACGGAAGTCGTCCACTCAATCCATGGGCCTACCCAGTGCTCGTCCTGAACACTGAGGAAGTAAGAGAGGAATCAAAACCAGGAAGGTCTGCTGAGGCCAAAGACCTGATTACCCCCTATGTGGGGAGCTCCAGTACCTGAGAGCTCACATCAGGAAAGGCCGGTGAGGCCTGTAACCTGGCGACCACCGCATGTGGGAGCTCATAACCAGGAAGGCCGGGTGAGGCCTGTAACCTGGCGACCACAGCATGTGGGAGCTCATAACCAGGAAGGCCGGGTGAGGCCTGTAACCTGGCGACCACCGCATGTGGGAGCTCATAACCAGGAAGGCCGGGTGAGGCCTGTAACCTGGCGACCACAGCATGTGGGGGCTCATAACCAGGAAGGCCGGGTGAGGCCTGTAACCTGGCGACCACAGTGTGTGGGAGCTCATATCAGGAAGGCCGGTGAGGCCTGTAACCTGAGACCCAGAATATGGGAGCTCATAACCAGGAAGGCCTGATAAGGCCTGCAACCTGACAACCATACCACGTGGGGGCTACATTAGAAAGTACATGAAACAAAAGTGCATGTACTTAGTCATTCTGAGTCCAGAAAAGGCCTGGATCAGAATGAAGAAGTTAGCCAGAAAGGCGTCTGTCGTAGCATATTTTGACGAGATCTAGAGTGGGACCCGAGGTGAAAGACTTGGGTCTGGACCACATAGAAAGGGACTGAAGCGTACAGCACATGACCCTTACCATAAAAATGGATTTTAGAAAGTACACAAGATGTTCCATCATGTGACTTACCATAAGTATGGTTTTGACATGACCAGGAAGGCCAGATCTGGCCTATAACCTGATAGTCAAAATGTGTGGGAGCTCACATTCAGGAAGGCCTGATGAGGCCTGCAACCTGACATGTGAAAGCTCACAACCACACCCTAGCGACCACAGTGAGTGGGAGTTCACATTCAGGAAGGCCTGAAACCTGACATGTGACAACTCATAACCAGGAAGGCCGCTTTTTCTTTAGGGGGCCTGAAGCCTGGTGACCACTGAATGTGGGAGCTCAAAACCAGGAAGGCCGGCGAGGCCTGTAACCTGACAACCACAGTAGGAGGGAGCTCATATCAGGAAGGCCTGACAAGGCCTGTAACCTGACAACCACACCATGTGGGGCTACTTCCAGATAGGCCATAAATATGGATTTTAGAAAGTACATGAAACAAAAGTGCATGTACTTAGTAATTCCGAATCCAGGAAGGCCTGGATCAGAAAAAGGCGTCTGTCGTAGCAAACCTTGACGACAGGACGCATCTAGAGTGGGACCCGTGGTGAAAGACCTGGGTCTGGGCCACATAGGAAGGGACCGAAGCATACAGCGCATGACCCTTACCATGAAAATGGATTTTAGAAAAGTACACAAGATGTTCCGTCGTGTGACTTACCATAAGTATGGTTTTAACATAATCAGGAAGACCAGATGAGGCCTGTAACCTGATAGTCAAAATGTGTGGGAGCTCACATTCAGGAAGGCCTAATGAGGCCTACAACCTGGAAGGTGAAAGCTCACAACCACACCCTAGCGACCACAGTGAGTGGGAGTTCACATTCAGGAAGGCCTGGTGAGGCCTGAAACCTGACATGTGACAACTCATAACCAGGAAGGCCGAGGAGGCCTGAAGCCTGGTGATCACTGAATGTGGGAGCTCATAACCAGGAAGGCCGGTGAGGCCTGTAACCTGACGACCACAGTAGGTGGGAGCTCATATCAGGAAGGCTGGTAAGGCCTGTAACCTGATACCCAGTATTTGGGAGCTCATAACCAGGAAGGCCGGTGAGGCCTGTAACCTGGCGAGCACAGTAAGTGGGAGCTCATATCAGGAAGGCCGGTGAGGCCTGAAACCTGACAACCACAGCATGTGGAAGCTCATACTCAGGAAGGCCGGGTGAGGCCTGTAACCTGGCGACCACAGTATGTGGGAGCTCATATCAGGAAGGCCGATGAGGCCTGTAACCTGGCGACCACAGTATGTGGGAGCTCATATCAGGAAGGCCGATGAGGCCTGTAACCTGGCGACCACAGTATGTGGGAGCTCATACTCAGGAAGGCCGGGTGAGGCCTGTAACCTGGCGACCACAGCATGTGGGAGCTCATAACCAGGAAGGCCTGGCAAGGCCTGTAACCTGGCGACCACAGCATGTGGGAGCTCATAACCAGGAAGGCCGGGTGAGGCCTGTAACCTGGCGAGCACAGAAGGTGAGAGCTCATATCAGGAAGGCCTGTGAGGCCTGTAACCTGGCGAGCACAGAAGGTGGGAGCTCATATCATGAAGGCCGGGTGAGGCCTGTAACCTGGCGAGCACAGAAGGTGAGAGCTCATATCAGGAAGGCCTGTGAGGCCTGTAACCTGGCGAGCACAGAAGGTGGGAGCTCTTATCAGGAAGGCCGGGTGAGGCCTGTAACTTGGCGACCACCGTGTGTGGGAGCTCATATCAGGAAGGCTGGTAAAGGCCTAAAACCTGATACCCAATATTTGGGAGCTCATAACCAGGAAGGCCGGTGAGGCCTGTAACCTGGCTACCACAGTATGTGGGAGCTCTTATCAGGAAGGCCTGGCGAGGCCTGTAACCTGGCGACCACCGTGTGTGGGAGCTCATATTCAGGAAGGCCTAGTAAGGCCTGTAACCTGAAACCCAGTATGTGGGAGCTCATAACCAGGAAGGTCGGTGAGGCCTGTAACCTGGCGACCACAGTATGTGGGAGCTCCTATCAGGAAGGCCGGTGAGGCCTGTAACCTGGCGACCACAGCATGTGGGAGCTCATAACCAGGAAGACCTGGCGAGGCCTGTAACCTGGCGACCACCGTGTGTGGGAGCTCATATTCAGGAAGGCCTAGTAAGGCCTGTAACCTGAAACCCAGTATGTGGGAGCTCATAACCAGGAAGGCCGGTGAGGCCTGCAACCTGGCGACCACAGTATGTGGGAGCTCATATCAGGAAGGCCGGGTGGGGCCTGTAACCTGATAACCACAGTATGTGGGAGCTCATATTCAGGAAGGCTGGATAAGGCCTGTGACCTGACATATGGAAGCTCATAGCCTGGAAGGCCTGGTGAGGCCTGTAACCTGGCGGCCACATGTGGGAGCTCAGCTCACCTTACAATTCTACATTACCTTTGCTTGCCAAACATGTCCCCGGCTCTGTACAGGAGACGAGTTCTGAAAAAGAAGAGAAAAATGTTATTTGCGCAGAAAAAAAACATTTTCACTCAACATAAAACCTGCAGCGTGCGAAATGAAGCACACCAGGACTCAAGAACTCAGAAACCTGAGTTCTACTGCTTCACAATGGTTAAGAGACAAGATCCAGGGAGGTGATGTCTAACGTTCAGTCCGAGAACGTTTACTCTGGATCACCTCCCTGAGATCCTGCCTCCCGCGGGAGTTATGCCTCCTGCGCGCCCTGCTCCCCCTGCTAGGAGAAGGGGATGCACAGGAAGCGACACTGGCCTTCTGAGTCTATCTGTGATCCTCAGACCACAACGGACCATGCCCTCCCGGCTGCCTGAGAAAGGCTTTTTCTTTCTCCCCGATGTCAGCCTGGTTGAGCCACAGAAGCCTCTCCGTGGCCACCATAGCCGCCTGATGTAATCTTAAGCGGCTTGGATGGCAGGGTCGGGGCTCCCAGTGACGAAGACCGATCAGAGGCGAGATAGTTAGCCAACGTCTCGACCGGCAGCATCGACCCAGGCCTGTAACCTGGCGACAACAGTATGTAGGAGCTCATACTCAGGAAGGCCGGGTGAGGCCTGTAACCTGGCGACCACAGTATGTAGGAGCTCATACTCAGGAAGGCCGGGTGAGGCCTGTAACCTGGCGACCACAGCATGTGGGAGCTCATAACCAGGAAGGCCTGACAAGGCCTGTAACCTGGCGACCACAGCATGTGGGAGCTCATAACCAGGAAGGCCGGGTGAGGCCTGTAACCTGGCGAGCACAGAAGGTGAGAGCTCATATCAGGAAGGCCTGTGAGGCCTGTAACCTGGCGAGCACAGAAGGTGGGAGCTCATATCATGAAGGCCGGTGCGGCCTGTAACCTGGCTCCCATAGTATGTGGGAGCTCTTATCAGGAAGGCCGGGTGAGGCCTGTAACTTGGCGACCACCGTGTGTGGGAGCTCATATCAGGAAGGCTGGTAAAGGCCTAAAACCTGATACCCAGTATTTGGGAGCTCATAACCAGGAAGGCCGGTGAGGCCTGTAACCTGGCTACCACAGTATGTGGGAGCTCTTATCAGGAAGGCCTGGCGAGGCCTGTACCCTGGCGACCACCGTGTGTGGGAGCTCATATTCAGGAAGGCCTAGTAAGGCCTGTAACCTGAAACCCAGTATGTGGGAGCTCATAACCAGGAAGGTCGGTGAGGCCTGTAACCTGGCGACCACAGTATGTGGGAGCTCATATCAGGAAGGCCGGTGAGGCCTGTAACCTGGCGACCACAGCATGTGGGAGCTCATAACCAGGAAGACCTGGCGAGGCCTGTAACCTGGCGACCACCGTGTGTGGGAGCTCATATTCAGGAAGGCCTAGTAAGGCCTGTAACCTGAAACCCAGTATGTGGGAGCTCATAACCAGGAAGGCCGGTGAGGCCTGCAACCTGGCGACCACAGTATGTGGGAGCTCATATCAGGAAGGCCGGGTGGGGCCTGTAACCTGATAACAACAGTATGTGGGAGCTCATATTCAGGAAGGCTGGATAAGGCCTGTGACCTGACATATGGAAGCTCATAGCCTGGAAGGCCTGGTGAGGCCTGTAACCTGGCGGCCACATGTGGGAGCTCAGCTCACCTTACAATTCTACATTACCTTTGCTTGCCAAACATGTCCCCGGCTCTTTACAGGAGACGAGTTCTGAAAAAGAAGAGAAAAATGTTATTTGCGCAGAAAAAAAACATTTTCACTCAACATAAAACCTGCAGCGTGCGAAATGAAGCACACCAGGACTCAAGAACTCAGAAACCTGAGTTCTACTGCTTCACAATGGTTAAGAGACAAGATCCAGGGAGGTGATGTCTAACGTTCAGTCCGAGAACGTTTACTCTGGATCACCTCCCTGAGATCCTGCCTCCCGCGGGAGTTATGCCTCCTGCGCGCCCTGCTCCCCCTGCTAGGAGAAGGGGATGCACAGGAAGCGACACTGGCCTTCTGAGTCTGTCTGTGATCCTCAGACCACAACGGACTATGCCCTCCCGGCTGCCTGGGCTGGGCCGAGGACCTCCGCGGCATGCAGCTCTTAAATGCCGCAGAGCACGCCCACGCCTCCCTGAACTTATCGACCACAGTCTCAACGGAAGGTCCGAAAAGCTCAGAAGGCGAAACCGGCGAATCGAGGAGAAAGGCTTTTTCTTTCTCCCCGATGTCAGCCTGGTTGAGCCACAGAAGCCTCTCCGTGGCCACCATAGCCGCCTGATGTAATCTTAAGCGGCTTGAATGGCAGGGTCGGGGCTCCCAGTGACGAAGACCGATCAGAGGCGAGATAGTAAGCCAACATCTCGACCGGCAGCATCGACACATTCCCGTGCTCCGCGGCCCCATCCACAGCAGCGAAACTAGCCTGCTGATGTAGATGACGACTCCTGCCCGGCCCGAAGAGAATCAGTCACAGATCCATCAGAAAGAGAAAGAACCTCCTCTACAACGACCCGTAACTCATCCTCGTCAGCTGGCAGATCATCCGCGAGGTTAACGCCCCTCTCCAGCTGATCCGCCAGCTTCATCTGAGAGCCCCACGAGCTCACGCGCCGTTGAGCCTCAGCCCGAGCGGGACCAACACCGCGGGGTTCAGATGCCGCGCCCACTTCCCTCGAGAAGTGGGACAGACGAGAACGGAGCGTTTTCAGAGAAAAACGCTCACAGTTTGCGCAGGAAGTTCCCTCGAGAACTCCCCGCGCGTGCTCTTCTCCCAGGCAGAAAACGCACAGATCGTGTGAATCCTCCGGTGTCAAATATCTGGGACACGGGTCGGCACACTTGCGGAAAGTATTTTCCCCTTCTCTGCACGCTTCATTGTTGATTACTCAAAACAGACAAACAGTCCCTGAAGACGAAAAGATGTTGTCACGGTTTCAAGGCGCACTTTTTATACATCCAGATTGACGCGCTCATCATTTGAGCTGATGATGCACGGGCTGTCGCCGGTCAACATGATTGCTGTGAGTTGATACTTGATTTCAGACACCTGTCACGCCTGAGGCGTTCCCCATAACGTCGATGACGTATTGTTGAGTTCCCTTCGAAAGGGAACCTATATTGCTGCTAGAAGAGGTGTTAGTGAGATCAGAAGGGGGCGCTACAGGTTCCAATGTCCCAATATAATAATGGAGATATATGCAAATGAACTGTACTTAAGATGACATGTTAAGCTATCTGGCACACTGTTGTTCTAAATCCAAAACTGTTTCTTGAAAAAAGTATACTTCATGTCATGCAATATTTATCAGTCACGTCCTCCTATGAATTGGCTTTATCCTTCTGCTCTCCTCTCCACTGAAAATGAATTTGGAGTGAGTACAAGATAAGACGTGTCACATGACCATAGAAAAAAATGAATAAACTTGACTAAAAATAGAGATGTATTCACCTGCATGTTGTCTTGTGTATTCATATGACAGAACATTACATTTAGCTTGTTTTACTAAAACATATCATTTTCAATAAAAAAAAAAAGTAATTAGGTATAGGTCAGCCTTTATCATTATTATTGTGCTTAAGTGTTGGGGCGGGCTTGCTATGCAATTCATTCTGGGGTAATCTTAATTTTAAGTAGTGATACTCAGAGCCGGATTAACGCAAAGGCAAACTAGGCACGTGCCTAGGGCCCGATTGGTGGGATGGGGCCCAGACAGAGGGACAAAAATAAAAAAATGTACAAATGTCCTACAATTTATTTCAATATTTATTAATTAACTAAAAATAGTGACGATGTTTATCTTAACCATAGACTGTTACATTACGTCACATTAACGCCAGCCCATCAGGTGCTGCGTAGCAAAAGCCTAAATAGGCACGCAAAGAAGCACAGCTCGTAATGCAGGTGTGTGCGTTGTCGTCATCTATTTTGGAGTGATTGCAATGTATTCTAAATATAAACTTGTACTGTAGATCAGCGTCATTTCTGGAAAAATCATTCACCGCTTTATTACGAGTTTAAAAGAGCGCGAGCGTCATTAACGTGCCCAGACGCGACGCTTTGAATTTGCGCGTACAATGAATAACATCGCGTCGGGAGCTGACTAAAAACGCTACAAAAGTAAAAGTCAAGACGTTTGTATTCAAAGTTAAAAAGCCAACACACTACAACATTTTTAAATGTTTCAAATAAAGGATCTCATTGGTCTATCTTCTAAATTCTCCTGATGATTAGATTATACCCTGTCTGACATCAGCCTACTTACGCCAATAATATCGCCAATAATATCAGTTTAGATTTTTTTTTCTAATCAGTAGCGATCGTGTCTTTCTCGTCCACTTGATTTGTGTATAGCATATTTAAGGTAGCAATGCAATGCATAATATCATATTACTTATATTAATAATATGACAATATCTGCAGTCAATATTGATTAAATGGGAGGGAAAAATCCTGCCCATACCAGCTATGAAAAAAATGATAAAAGCATATATCACTGAAAGTGAAGTGGTATTCTGGATTTGTGAATAAATTGTATAAAACAGCAAAATAACAATAACAATAACATCTTCATTAAACAAAAAAGAGATTACCTTAGATGAAGTTTGATTAATATGCACATACAGTAGCCTACTGGTAAAAAGTCTGGACCAATTACTAGTTTGAATGTTTTTGAAAGAAGTTTTTTATTATGCTCTACAAGCCTGCATTTATTTGATCAGAAATACAAAAAAAAAAAAATACAAAAAAAAAAAAAAAAACAGGAATATTCAGCAAGGATGTGTTAAATATATAAAAAGTGATAGTGAAGACTTTTTTAAAACAACTTTTTAATAATAAAAAAAAAAATCCTGAAAAAAAGTATCACAGGTTATAAAATAAATATTAAGCACCATTTCTAACATTTGATAATAAATCAGAATATTATAAAGTTTTCTGAAGGATCACATGACACTAAATTCTGCTTTGCATCACAGAAATATATTTTAAAGTATAGTAAAATAGGAAAACCATTATTTTAAATTTTTATAATATATTATTTTTTCGGTATTTTTGATCAAATAAATCCAGGCTTGATGAGCATAAGAGACTTCTTTCAAAAACATTAAAAATAGTAATGTGTCCAAACTTATGTACTGTGTAAGTAAAAACATTTAAAATTAAATGTTGTATAAATTAAAAGGTTAGGAATCATATTTGTTCCAAGAGTTTTTTATTGGCGGTGGGGGGCCTCCAACATGAATATTGCCTAGGGCCTCCAAATGTCTAGAACCGGCCCTGGTGATACTTACATTTTTTGAGTATCTTCTCCAAAGGCGAGATCTTCGAGCAGCTGCCCGATATCTTCTTTGTGCAGACACTGCAGATACAAACATTGCAAAAGCTGAGGAAAACCTTTCTAGGCAGGGTTGTCGAGTTACTGATGCTATGAGGTATCAGTGCACTGGTCGTTCATATCTGTTTTTTTTATTGCAGAACTTATAATTACATACAAGATCAGGGCAAGATCATAATCCCAAACAATCCCATCTCATCCCAAACAATCATAATGGGAAAAAAAAACAGAAAACAGAAATATCATGTTTTTGCGTACATCAGTATGAATATGAGAAACAAAGCACATGGACAAGGTTAAATATCTTTGAATAATTTGTCATAATGCATAAAAAAAGTTTTTTTTTAGTTTTTTTATTTAGCTATAAGTCTGAGGGATGAAACAAGAGAGTTAAATTCAACAAGAAAACAAGGAAAACATAAAGCAGATTTAAGCCACTTGCTCACTAGCAAGTGGCTTAAATCTGCTTTATGTTTTCCTTGTTTTCTGAACATTTCTGAACATGAACATTTTTTCATATAAAATAAAGAAATTAACAACATATTCAAGAGGTAACAATTTTGGGTTTTCGTAATAAAAATAGGATAATACTGTGGGTCACATTAGAAGGGTTAAAAATATAAGAACTTCAACAAGAAAAATATTGGTTAGGCTATACTACAATCACAAAATAAATGAGCTCTTGTTTTTTTAACAAGACCACAAAATGAGCAAGTTTAATCAGTATCAAGATATTTACAGATAGGCAAGATTAATTAAAGCTGTCATTCATATCTTTTAAAGGCCCCCTGAAATCAAAATGTAAGTGTAGTGATATGGTTAAATGTAATATGGTTAAATACCGCCCCCTAGTGGGGAGTTGGAGGAGAATAAAAAGGTATATCACCACGTTTGTCTGACCTGGTTTACTTCAGCATAAAATATCAATAAATAGCCATCCTAACACAACATGGTGTCAGAAGATTGCACAAGAACAGCATAGGAGGACAGAGAGAGCCCTTTTGCCAAGAGTGATACAAAGAATTCACGCTAGTGGATGTGAAATTTCACAGACAAAAGAGAGAGCTGCGTGAGAGATAATGGATCGTTTCAGGTACTGCAAAGTTTAATATGAGACAGCAAGAAACAGGGGAGTCTGCAGATAATTTCATCACAGCACTACATTGCCTAGTTGAGCATTGCGGCTATGGATAATTATATAGTGAAATGATTCGGGACAGATTAGTGGTTGGACTGAGAGATAAAAGATTGTCAGAGCAACTTCAGACAGATTCTGAACTCACTCTAGAGAAGGCTGTCACACGTGTACACCAAAGTGAGCTGGTATTGGTAAAGAAACAGGAGCTGAAAGCCAATTTCAAAGGTGACATAGCAACAAATGTTGACATTGTTCATGCACAGCAACGACCTTACAATAAAGGATGAGGTATGATGCAGAGGAAGCCTGCTAGGATGGCAGAGAAGCAAAGTGTCAGAAAAGTCCATCTCATGTAAGTGGTGTGGAAAAACTCCATCTCACAGCAAATCACAATGCCCAGCGAGACAAGCATACTGCAACCTTTGTAAGAAAAAGAGTCATTACGCGAAAGTTTGCAGGTCCAGAGGAATAAGTACTGTTAGTACAGAGCAGAATGATGCCCCCCTGGCTGATAAAACTAAAAGTGAATAATTCTGAGGTGTTGTTCAAAGTGGACAAGGGAGCAGATGTCACGGTGGTTCCTGAAGAAATGTTTGAGGCAAACTTTGGTAAATTGCAGAAAATCTCAAAGATACTGATGGGACCGGGTCAAGATTCACTGCAGGTCAAGGGTAGGTGCACAGCTAAACTCAGCACGAAAAATAAAACCACGACTCAAGACATATATGTGATCTCGGGATTGAAATGAAGTCTTATGTAACAAAGTTCGGGAGGAGCATGTTCAGGTAATCAACCAATCAACTCAAGAGGAAGCTGGTATAAATAAAGCTTTTCCTCACCTCCTGTCTCACGACAAGTCTCTCAGCATTTGACTCCGCCCTTGTGTTGTCATGTCCGAGTTAGAGCTCTTCCCCTCCGATGATGATTCTCTCGTCACGGATGAGACTCCATCACAATCCGCGGATCCAAGGATCGTTCCATCTCCAGCCTCCTCAAACCGGGGACGCCAGCTTCCGCGATCCTCTCCACGCACGCCAAGACGCCGAGGACTCCCCTCACCACCGCCGGCGAGGATTCCACCATCTTCCTCCGCGTCTTTGCACTCTCCGGCCCACCCAAACATCCCTCCCATAGGGAAGTGGACTGTTAAAGGGCTGAGACAAGCCCTAATTAATTCTGATGTTAACTTTTCTCGCAGATTGAAGAAAGCAGATTTATTTAATCTATATGTCTCTTTACAATCTACTCACCCTTCTGTTCCAGCTCCCATTTCATCGGCTCGAACGAGCAGAGCCTGCCGGACCCTGATCGCTCGCCCCCCATGGTCTCCACCTTCCTCACAAGCAGTGCCGGGCTCCGCCCACGCGCCACGTCGCCGCAGACCTTCCGCCAGCCTGGGCCGCGCCCCAGAGCCAGTTGCGGAAGGGCTTCTTTCTCTTCCAGGTCAAATCTCCTCCTCAGCCCCTCCCACCTCGGCCCCGTACGCTCCAGATATCCGCAACACCAACATAATAGCAGCTCCTCAAATGTTTCCTCTCCCTCCTGACGTCACCTCTTTCAATTTTCCCTATTTTCAAGCGCCAGGTGCGCACCCTAGCGTGAGGATGCCTCCGTTAGCTGGCCAAACGCCGACGCATTTTCTTCCTCTTCCTCACTATCCTCATTTCTTTCCCCCTCCACCTGTACCAGGGGCTGACACTTGCGTGAGGATGCCTCCGCAAACGGCCTCAGCACCGGCCCTCCCTCCTTCCAACCCTCTCCTCGCTCGATCTTCCTTCTCTCTCTTTTCAGCCACTCCTCAATCAGCCCCTCCAAACGCCGTTGGCGCAGAACCTCCGCCAGTGACGAACAGCATCAGAGCTCAAATTCTCGCAGGTGCGGACGTAGACTTGGGCTCCCTCCTGTCAATGTTCCCCATGTCAGAATCCAATCGCCAGGTGGACTGCGGCGACATATCCGTCACTCTAAAAAACAACACGCAGGTTTCATCTCGCACACTGTCGTTGGCCGAATTTTGTATCTCCTTCAACCGCTATACTGAAGTTATATGCTCTGTTTTTCCCCATAGACGGCGCGAGCTCAAAGATTACCTTTCTATCATAGCGGAGCTCGCTATGGGGGGTAGTCATTTTTACACTTACCACAAATTATTGTCTGCGAAATGCGCCGTCCGTATTTCCCAATGGAATCAGTGTCCTTACTGGGGAGCATTGGACTCTGATCTCCATAACCAAGTTTTTCTCGGGTGCCGAAACATCTCTTGCGCAATTTGCAGGTCCGTAAACCATGCCACCACGGCATGCCCTCAAATTAATCCCTCGATTCCTCCCGGCCACGTGCAGATCCCCATCAAATCCACAGGTTACGTTCCGCGACCGGCAAGAGAGGATCTCTCTTCCGGTAGGGACTTTTCGAACAGACCACCATACGTCGCTTCCAACAGGCAAGTCTGCAATAGTTTCAACGAGGGTAAATGCCCAAGACAACGCTGTCGCTATCTCCACATCTGCAATTATTGTGGCGGTGCCCACGCCCGCGTGGTATGTCCTGTACAAAAGGCCGTAAATAAAAGTGAAAAAAATTATCTTTACCAGTGCATATTTCCCGTCTGGCTGAGGAATTATTCCATCACCCAGAAGTCAACTTTACAAATTACCTGCTGTCCAGTCTCAGCCAAGGTTTTAAACCCGGCGTAGAATGCCAGCCTACGCAAAACATCACCTCCAACAATCTTCAGTCTTCCCTAGCAGAGCCTGAAGTAGTAGACGATCTAATTAAAAAAGAAATAGAATCAGGTTTCATGATCGGTTCGTTCGAGGCCCCCATGTTCGACAAATTTCGCATCAGCCCCATAGCCGTGGCTACAAGAAAATTTTCAGGAAAAAAGCGTTTGATAATTGACCTCTCAGCTCCTCATAACTCTCCATATCCAAGCATTAACAGTCTCATTCCCCTCGAAGAGTATTCCATTAAATACCACGACATCAAACAAGCCATAACCATGATCAAAATAGCGGGTCGCGGCGCATGGTTGGCGAAAGTAGATATCACTTCCGCTTTTAAAGTAATGCCAATCCACCCAGATTCGTGGCACTTATTCGGCGTGAACTGGCGGGAAAATTTTATTTTGCGGTGCGCTTAACATTCGGTTGCAAAAGCAGCCCCAAAATCTTTGACACACTATCAGAAGCCATATGTTGGATCCTTTCCAACAATTATGCAATTCCTCACCTTCTCCATCTGCTCGATGATTTCTTAATCATTTCACCTCACGACGCCATCCCCGCGGCTCACCTCGTCATGGTGCAAAAAGTCTTCGCCGAGCTAGGGATTCCGTTAGCTCAGGAAAAAACAACGGGGCCAACCACATCCATAGAATTTCTGGGCATCAATCTGGACTCTAAAATTATGGATCATTGTGGAACGGCTTAACTTTTTTTTACGAAGACTTCATCTCTCTCCCCCTCGATATCAAACTGTTCACAGACGCAGCTCCCTCAGTTGGCTTCGGAGGTTATTACCAAGGTCGCTGGTTCGCGTCTCCCTGGCCCCCCCAGCTGCTAGACACTCCCCAGTCTTCAGCCTCCTCTGCCCTTTTCGAGCTCTACCCGATCTTCGTCGCAGCTTCCCTATGGGGGAAAGAGTGGTCATCCAAAAGCATTCAAGTTCATTGCGACAACGAAGCTACCGTACAATGCATTAACAAAGGTTGTTCTCGCTCACCTGCATTAATGCCACTCCTCAGACGCCTCATCTGGATCTCCGCCTGCGATCAGTTTATAATAAATGCAAAACACGTCCCAGGTGCTCTCAACCCAATCGCTGACTCTCTCTCCCGTTTCTCTTTTCAGAGATTCAGGATGCTGGCACCAGAAGCGGACCCCATTCCAACCCCAGTACCTCCTTATTCTCAACTAATCTTCCCATAAACCATCCGCTGAAATCCCTTCTGGACACGTCCATCGATTCCATCCTACAAGCAGTTTCACCCAGAACTCTCCAATCATATTACAACGTGTGGAAATCTTTCAAATCATTTCACCTCTCGCACAATCTGCCGTTTCCCGAATTCTCTCTTCTAACCGTTACTTCATTCATATCTCACCTCAATCGAGTTAAAGGTCTCCAAGCCGGATCCATAAAAAGCTATCTAAGCGGCATTCAATTCTTTCACAAATTAGTTTATGGTAGGCCCGCCCCCGCCATTAATAAGTTCCAAACGTCCCTTCTCATTAAAGGAATTCAGAGAACTCATCCCACTCGCCCGGATACCAGACAACCCATTACAATTGACATACTCGCCAAATGTATTTCATCACTCCGTCTCGGATACCACTCCACCAACACGGCGCGCACACTAGAAGCAATGTTCATCCTAGCTTTCTTCAGCTTTCTCCGCTGCTCCGAATTGACCATCACATCTAATTTCAATTCAAATATTCACCCTACCATTTCAGATTTACAGATCGTAGATAACGAAACTATATCTTTTTTCATCAAACAAAGCAAAACAGATCGAGCTAAAAAGGGTCACTTTGTTTACATTTTCAATCTGCCGACTCCCATTCAACCGTTCCATTCCCTGCTAAATTACCTTCAGTATAAACGTTCTGCGCTCAAATCTCCTCTCGATCCACTCTTCACAGACGACTCCAATCATCCAGCCATGAGATTCTGGTTCCAAAAAAATCTCAAAGCAGTCCTCATCAAATCCGGCATTTCAGCAAACAAATTTTCAAGGCATTCCTTTCGCAGCGGCGCAACAACCACAGCCGCTCAAAAAGGTCTTTCCCAACAACAAATTCAAACCCTCGGTCGCTGGTCATCTGAAGCTTTCAAAACCTACATCAGATCCAGCCGCTTCCACATCCGAAACACACACCAAGCCCTTACTAATTAAATAGTTAATTCCCATCACCTGTTGCACTCCTTTCATTGCCACTCTCACCGCAGCCACGCCCGCTACGTAAGTATATCCAAATATAGCGTAATTTTTACAATCGCAGGCTCCCCCGTTCGTACGCAGTGATGGCTCCCCGCTCGTGGGCCGGGCCCCGTCCTCCTTCCGAAGCGATGGTCGAGCCCTCCCGTCCGAATCGCAGTGAGAGCCTGCCCGTCTTAATCTTCGTCGGACGGCCGCGCTCGCGTCGCCGCGTGGGCTCCCCGTTCGTCGGGCCGCGAGGGGTTTATTCCCGTACCCCAGCCCCCTTCGAAGCGCCGGTTGAGCCCTCCCGACCGAGTACAGCGGGCGCCCCCGTCCAACTGGCGAGGCTTACCCATCCGATGCTGTGTGCATCCAGTGCCCGTCGGATGCCGCGAGAGCCCTCCCGGTTGAACGGCTTAACTCGTTCCAAAATCACGCTCGCACAAATCTGGCATCATCGAGCTGTCAGTTCAACTGCTGGCGGGGCTTATCCGTCCGATGCCGTGAGCATCCAAGTTCCCGTTGGACGTCGCGAGAGCCCTCACGGTCGAACGGTCAAGCTCGTCCTTTAGTAAATACCTTCTCATGCCCTTCACTTTTTTGGGGGGGGGGTTATTTCTATGCTCGCTGTCCCACGCTTACCTGGCCTTTTTGGGGGAGTACTCTGGGTTCGGGCAAAATTCCAAGCTCGGAGCCCTCCCCCGGACAGCAAGCCAAATACGCATTAATATTACATTTGATTTCATGTATGTGTGAACTCGTGAAATGAAGTTTTATGTAACAAAGTTTGGGAGGAGCATGTTCAGGTAATCAACCAATCAACTCAAGAGGAAGCCGGTATAAATAAAGCTTTTCCTCACCTCCTGTCTCACGACAAGTCTCTCAGCATCCCTCCACCACCCCATCACCTCACACTCGGCTGGGTTTACCCCAGTATAGGGGAAGTACTCTGGGTTCGGACAAAATTCCGAGCTCGGAGCCATCCCCCGGACAGCAAGCCAAATACGCATTAATATAACATTTGATTTCATGTATGTGTGAACTCGTGAAAATGGCGCAACTCGGGCGGCCGGCAATCCATGCTCTAGACATCATAGCAAGAATAGATACAGTGAACCTTGATAGTCTGGAGTCAGTGAAAAGACAGTTTCCAGAATTATTCCAGGGTCTGGGAAAACTCCAGTGAGAGTATGAGATATCTCTAAAGCCTGACGCTAAACCCTTTTCACTGTCAACACCCTGTCGTATTCCATTACCTCATGTCAAAAGTAAAACAGGAATTGGAACGCATGATGACAGAACATGATCAACGTCTCTTTGCTGTCCTATAAAAACTGCAAAAGGAAGGAGTGACTATCAATGATAAATGTGAATTCTCTAAGAAGAGTGTGAAGTTCCTTGGGCTGAGACTGGATGAGTCAGGAGTTCATGCAGATCCTGAAAAGGTGCAAATTGAAAAGGAGGCCTTAGCTGTCACCTGGGCTTGTGAGCGCTTCTCACACTTTCTCGTAGGTCTTTCCTTTCATGTAGAAACAGACCACAAACCACTGGTACCCCTCTTGAGTTCAAAGAACCTAGACAAACTACCACCACATATCCAAAGATTGCGGATGAGACTCATGAAATTCACTTAGACTATTTCGCCAGGGAAAAATATTGCGACTGCCGATGTCCTCTCCAGTGCACCTGGACAAGAAGGAGAACATGACGGACAACAAAATGAAGAAGAGATGAACCTGTACGTGAACTTTATTGTCACAAGCTTACCTGCAACTGAAAAGAGACTTCGTGCAATTCAGCAACACCAGGAAGCTGATCCAGTTTTTACAGCTGGTGAAAAAGTACTCTCTAGAGGGCTGGCCGACTAAAATCAGAGTGGAAACCATGGTGCAGCGGTACTTCCAATTTGCTGGGGAGTTAACCATAGAAAATGGACTGTTGTTAAAAGGCTGTGGACTGGTAACTCCAAAATCACTACAGAGTGATATCCTGGGGAAATTGCACATTGCACACCAAGGCATAGCAAAGTGTAGAGAACGTGCTAAGCAATCAGTTTGGTGGCTGGGTCTCCATATATTTAGGAGATATAAGCATTCGAAACGTACAGTCTCTCACTTCCGCTAAAATGGATCATGGATTTTTATGACGTCACCGCGGACTTCAGCGTCTCATCACATCTTCAGTCCAATCAAATGTTCTCTAGAATCTGAAGCGTCCCAAGACTCCCGCCCTTCTGCTATAAATACCACCTGGCCAAAGCGACCATGGCTGTACCTGACTGTACGTTTGGCAGTAAACGCATGCTCAGTGTCAGCTCCTTGTGCTCATCAGTTCCAACAGTTAACTGTCGGAGTTACTGGAATAACATTTACTACAGGATATTGTTTATTTCGAGTCAGAGTGACTGTCAGGCACGTCCGAAAGCGAGTAAAGGCCAATTTATAGTTCTGCGTCGGGTGCGCATAGTAGGTACGGCGTAACATACGCACAGACGTGTACCATACGCCATACCCTTCGCCGTACCCTGACGTGCACCACCTCAAAAATGTAACGACACGTCGCGACGACGCGGACCGCAAGATCTGTGATTGATCGGCTTGGTAGCATCTCATTTCCTCCTACGCATTTCCGACGTGTTCTTCTGCACCGCCTGCCATTTTTAAATTCAGAAGTTCACTGACAATTCAGAGAAGAAACATGGAAATGGACCAAGTGACTGAGAGAGAAGCTCCAACTCCAAAATGATCCGCTCTCTTTCAGTCGCCATTGCTTGTAGTAGCCTAAACTCAAAACAGCCGCGAGGAATTTAAACACAGTGGAACATTAAAACCTTCCCCCCTCAACTAGCGTTTCGGCGCTGTAACTGCAGAGCAACACAGACATAACGCAGAAGTATAAATGCTCACGACGGCGTCGCCTACGTGCGTAGCCTACGACTTACACTACGGCGTACACTCGACGCAGAAGTATAAATTGGCCTTAAGTTTAGAAAACTGGATCAGCGCTGACTCTGTTTTGAACGATTCAGTTCGAATAGGTGAACTGGTTCGACCGGTTCACAAAAAAAGAACCAGTTCAAAAGAACGAGTTTTATTCCGTTTTCAGAAGAAAATGGCTAGAATTTATTCACACCTCTAACGTTACTATTGAATCCAACATATCATCAGCGCTCGGATTCGTTTCCATGGTGCTGTCAAGTCTGCGAGGGAAACTAAACGCTTTTGGCTATTTAAATTAAAATGAAAATGTAGGCTATTACAAAAATTATTAGATATGTTTAACATGTTCAAGCAAAAACTGTAGCAAAATTATCATTTAAATGTTATTTTTCTTAATTGCATTTACACTCAGTTAAGACACTTGCGATTGCATTTTCATTAAATGTCCTGCAATGAATGTTGCAAAATTCAATGTGCAAATCAAAAATGCATTCCGAGCCGATCACGCCCCCTCCCGCCCTGTCAATCACTGCGTGAAGTTGGCCCCGCCCCGCCCCTCCGCCTCCGCCTCCACCTCCACCTCCATCCCCCCCTACCCCTCCCCTTCCCCCTCGCACCCTGTCTGTCACTGCTGCAGTTTTTGCTTGAACATTTTAAACATGTGTAATCATTTCTGTAATACATTTTAATTTTGCAGCTTATAAAGCATTAAAAATTGATTCAATTTACGTATTAAAACTAGTGGATAAAATGGCAAATGTAAATTATATAATTGAATTTTAATTTTTAATTTTGCACCAAACATTGCAAAAATGTAATGGAAATGTAAATTTAAATACAGAAATGCATTGCCATTTTACAAATTGCATTGTCATTTTACATATTGCATTGTCATTTTGCATATTACATTTCAATTTGAATATTGCTACCCATATGCTTCCATACTGCCTTAGCTTCCTGTTTCAGTGGAAATTGCGCCAACACATCATTCAGAGCTGCGCGTTTCAACACACTTCAGTGGGCCTTTAAGTTGTCACGCTTGTGATAACGTCGTAGGTCTAGGTTACATAATGTCAACATGGCGGATGATGTCCGGATTGTATTTATAAGTCACACTTTCAGGGTATATAGTACCTACTCTTTTAGCGCTTGTTAAGTAAGTACTTATTGAAATTAAGTACCTACTCAGCGAG
Source organism: Gila orcuttii (assembly GCA_026230005.1). NCBI lineage: Eukaryota > Metazoa > Chordata > Actinopteri > Cypriniformes > Leuciscidae > Gila > Gila orcuttii. The sequence goes on from JAPDVR010000008.1 coordinate 33,705,527, forward strand.
AATGCGGTTAAACATAGCCAATACCATTACATTGTAAAGTAATAGAGGGACTTATGCAGGGAATATGATTTCACTTGAAGTTAAATGAGATGGGGGAGGGTCAGACCTTCCGATTTAGCAAATAAAGACAGTACATGGAAGAGTAAGTACAGCATTAAATATCTCCTGTGAGAGCAGATGGGTCTCTGTGTCACATATATGTTCAGTTTAGGCTTAGTTTCTTTGTGTTTTAGTTCTGTTCTTGTTTGCCTACATGTGTGCCCTGTAATTTGACCCAGTTTTCTAGTGTGTTTGATTAATGATTACGTTCACCTGTCGTTCATTAATTACTTAATTTAGTCGTTAGTCTACATACTCCCTGTTTTGTTCAGTTCTTTGTCCAGTCTCGTCTTTGTGAAGTGGATGTGTTACCCTGTGTTTCTGTCCTGTATTCTGTGGATTATCGAATTAAAATAATGTTTCCTTGCATTCTTCATCTTCAAAAGGTACTACCGTAGTTCCGGACTAAATTTGCAATTACAAATAGAAACATGCCTTTGACTGGATAGGCTGAACATTAGACTGTATATTTTCTATGGACATAATCTTGCCTTTTTGTGAACATATAATACCTATCCTATTGTACACTGTGTTGTTCAAGCAGAAAGTCTGAGCAACCTCTAAAAATATTAAGTAATATGGGGAGATATGATTGCTTTCATGGGAAAAAATGTGTAGGCTAGCTATTTAAGAAATATATATTTAAAAAATTGGTTTCACTTTATTTTGATGGTCCCTTTAACACATTCAGTTGACTAAGTAACGTTGCACCTACATGTCTACTAACTCTCATTAGAGTATTAGTAGAATGGTAGGGTTAGGGATATAATAAGTTGACATGTAGTTGCAAAGTTACTTATAGTCAGTAGAATGTCTTCTGGGGGAGCATCACAATAAGATATTAAGCAGAAAGTAAACTAATACTCTAATGAGAGTTGGTTGACATGTAGTTGCAAAGCTACTTCTAGTCAACAGAATGTTCAAAAGGGACCATCAAAATAAAGTGTTACCAAAAAATTTATATTAAATATTAAAAGGCTAAACTTTTGGGGTTGTTAATCATTTAGTTTTCAAAACAATTGAACAGAAATAAAAATTAATATTTAATTGTATTATTAAATGGTACAATGATTTATTTAAATCTGCAAAAAGTAAAGAATAGTTACTTAATATTGGGTTGGAATTTAAGTAACCCAAAATGTAATATTTTGGGTTGATTTAGGTTCATATTTAAGCTCTTATAATTTAATTTTGAGTTGATTTAAGTTATTTTAACCATCTAATGTGACCCACAGTTTTATCCTTAAATATATTTTAAAAATAGGTTATTAAACTTTTGGGGTTGTTAAAATGATTTATTTTCATGATAAATAAACAGAAATAAAAATGTATATTTTATTAAATACTTTTATATTTCAGTTTTTTTTTTGTAATTCCCATTATGCTCAAAAGTTTTTTAAAAGTAAAATTAAAAGTAGTAAACCAAATATTACCACTGTAAAGAAGAAAGAAAAAAAGGAAAGTGTACTGCCAGAATATTTTCTGCCAGGTCATTTTCCGTTTCCTTTAACCATAAAAATGTCAGAATATTAAAATATGGATAAAACACCTGTAAAATTTAATACAGAACAATACATATTATTAAAATCCATATATCATATTAACACAGTACATTGGACCCTTTTTTACAGACTTGGAAATCCTAGAATTTATATAGAAGCCTACTTATCTACTATTCATTTGAGGCATTTATTAACAACCCTTCCATACATTTCCCCTGAATCAAGATCAGGTGGTGAGATTGGCATTGAAAATCACCTAGCATATCTGAGATAATGCAGACTGAGATAAAGGCGTTAGATATTGCTGGCCATCATCCACTGGAGGGTGAAAAAGCACACTGACAAACACACACCTGCCAACACTGGTAGAGCCACAGCAACCCGTGTCCATGTTGGACAACTCTGTCTAAACCCCCCACTGTTTGACATACATTGAATCTACATTAAGTCATGTCAGTTGCTTCATCTTTATGTTTTTGTCCCATGTTATTTTTTTCTTCTTTCACACATATATGAAGAAATCCCCTTTCCAATTGTTCAGAGATCTTTAATCCATCTTCAGATCGGCTTAATGCAGTGCGGCTCTAATAGGATCGCTGGTATTAACCTCTGGGACAATACCGCCAGCTGTCCCAGAGCCCCCTATTGGCCATGCTGGAGTACAGGGTAAGGGGGTGTGGTGGGGCAGAACGAAGAGAGAGAGAGAGACAGACAGAAGGAGAGTGTGTTAGTGACCGGAAAGGGTGATGGGCTTTAGTAGTGACCAACGGTGGATTGACAAGAGCTTTTTCTTGGAGGGACCTTCATTATCACCCTTTCTACAAGCTGCTCTACCTTCCTACTGCTTCTTTCTCTGCATGTTTCTTTTTGCCCCCTCGGAAGGGTTGTGCATTCGGGTGTAAAAGGGTGTTTGTATGGCTGATTGAGTGGGAAGTGGACAGGTCACCATGGCGTTGGGTGCAGTGTGGAGCCGCGTTAAAAATGTGTGCCAACAGAACGGCCTCCTCATCTTGTCAGTCTTGGCCGTGGTTATCGGATGCCTGCTGGGATTCTTCCTGCGCTCCAAACACCTCTCTGAGCAGGTTAGTTTTGGTTTCCTCTACCTGGTGTAACCCTTACCAATAACAGTTTCCCTGTCTTCCCTGAAATGACCCAACTTTCCTGCCATCTGGCACATAAAAAATAAAGATTCTTGATTGGCATCAATGATTCCCTAAAGAACCTTTAACCTTTTCATTGAGCAAAAGTTCTGTATAGTGGAAAAGGTTCTTCACACTAAGATAAATGGATATTTTAAGAACTGATTGTTGAATTTTTCTTTGGAGAACTAAAAAATGGTCCCTGAATGGCGCATCTGAAGAAAAAAAAAGAGAGAGAGTACACTTTATCCTCATTAGTTAATGGCAAAGATGAAATGTATAGCTGAAGAATGACAGCAGTTGAAGATCCATGTGATGCTGGTCCGGATTTATTAAATTAAGATCCAAATCATAAAATTACTAGCATGTTTTTAAGCTCTGAATTATAATTTCAATATATATGTGTATATATATATTTTTTTTTTTTACTTTTGTCCACCAAATCGGTCATGTGGTGCAACCAACATGCAGAAAAAATAGGACATAATATTAAATGATTTTTTAATAGAGGTATTGACCTTGACACACAGTAATGATATTACCTTTTCCGGTTCCAGTTGTAAAATGTCATGTGGTGCAACATCCCAACAACTTGGTATTTGTGAAATAATAATACCTTGAAAATATATCCATAAAAACTTTTTTGAAATCAGTTGTATTCAAGGTGTACATGCTTTTTTTATTATTTTTTTTTACTTGGTTACACATACTACGTTTAAATGGAAACTTTTGTTGAAAATGCTATAAAAGTTTTTCACAACCAAATAAAACCAACATAAATACAAAGAGTCCTATAATGAGGTTAATGAACTAAGGTTACCTCATGATCTATATAACATACAGTCTTCTTGGAAAAAGTGAAGCTGGAGTTTTAGCTAGTGTTACTTTTAATGAAGGAATATAAACAGATTTCAGATCTTTTCTTTGTTGAGGGTACATTTGCAGTATGTTAAATTGAGTCACTTACGGTACTTTCAAGCTAGTGCATCCAGTATTTTCCAAAGGAAGTACAGACATTGAACAAGCTAGCTTTAGGTTGAGATGAGCGACTGTTTAAACAAACACTTAACTTAACCAACCAATTATCCACAGTAAAAAAAAAAAATTGATTTTGGCAACTGATTGTTTAATAGTTGCAGTGTTTCACTATTTTCGATCAGTCATTACACCAATGTTTAGCAATGAGCCCCGTTTAGATTACGCCACATGGCAGCTTTTTCAGACTTTTCATGGCCCAAGTCAGGAATGCCAGTGGCAGATGTAGCGGCTCCATGCCAGCTGTTTTTAGGTTAGCATTAGCAAGTAGCACAGGAATGCCAGAGATTCACAGCCATTTGTCAGCATTGATCCTGATGCTGCTTGGACAACGGCCCTGATCTAAGCTTCACATGTCCCTGCCCCCTCCTTAATGCAGGCCTTTAAGCGCTTTAACACCAGCATCATGTCTCTCAGCTCCCTTCAACACAATATGGTCTTTCTCTTGCTTAAGGGATCTTCTTAAGCAACTTTACTTCCTTGGGAAACACTTTTTTTTTTTTTTAAATAGTGCTGTCTCAAAGACATGACTATTATTGGACAATAAACACATTAATATTATAAGAGCAATGTATTTTCATGAACTAAACGATGAAATGAAAGACCATAACATCTAAACAGGCAAACGCAAAGTTTCTCTGGGAAATGCAAACATTTTGTGAGAGAACGCAAAAGCATTTAAATATCATTTTTCCTCCCATCTCATATTTTTTTTCCATCACCATGTCCCTTTAAGGGCTCTGTATCAACAGAATATGTGATTGGATATCTTTGCACAGCATCTCAAATGTCGGTTTGATCTTTCTGAAATGCTTGAGCCCAATGGTTGGAATGACCTTTCAGAAGCTTCTCACATGATTGCGTTCCCAAACACCAGCATCTGAACGAAAGATAACATGACAGTGTTTATTTCGTCTGCGTGCTTGAAAAAAAAAGAGCCACAGTGGTTTCCCAGATTGCAGCAACTTCTTTTTATTATAGATATTTTGCACCAATTTCCAAGGAAGTGACGATTTAGTTCTCTTAAACACATGGGAAGGAAATGGTGATTTATTTGCAAAAGTTTTGGAGTGAAATGATGGAAATGAGTGTTATGATTGGACATGTCAAGAAGTGTGGAGTACAGTAAAGGTGATGATACACGGGGCAACTTTTTGAGCAATGTTGCTGGGCAATCTTGCCGAGCAATTGTTGCTTGGGCACTTTCCCACTGAAAATGGGCAATAAATTTCTATCTGGATAATTTAGGGTTGTTAACATTGCCCAGCAACATTGCTCAAAAAGTTGCCCAGTGTATCATCACCTTAAGTAATAAGAGCAGGAATGCTGTTCAGTCCTAGTACAGTAGTCTTCAACCTCCACAGAACCACCCTGAAACTGCACCACGTAAATTGCATTCAGCACTTATTTTGGGGCATATTTGCAAATAATGACGCAATCAGTTTTTCTTTGTAATTTCATCCCCCTCCCCCTTAGATCTAAATATAAATAAATAAATAAATTTCAAACCGGGGTATATTAAAGATTGGAGATTCAATTAAATCTGCATGAGACCGTTTAAGTCAAAGATTAGAGAACATTTCTCGCTCCACTCTCTGGGACTCAACTCTGTACAGTGAATCAAAGCAGATGTTCTGTTTTTTTCTAAAGGAGGTGAAGTACTTCCAGTTCCCTGGGGAGTTGCTGATGCGGATGTTGAAGATGCTCATCCTGCCACTAGTGGTCTCTAGGTAAGAGTTCCTTTTCCAAGATTTTAACATGGATCACTACGAATCTGGTACAATCAAGTGAGATAAGCGTCTGTATGTATCCTGTTTCTGAAATGAGATAGCATGAACTTTGTGTTTAGAATTAGTTTATAATGGTAAACTAACATATGCCAAACCCAATCCCATAACCATGTCACATGTCAACAACCATATTTACGTGTCAAAAGCCAATAGTGTTACCAGTGTTGCTAATAATAATAATACCAATACCGATACTTCTATTAAATAAATAGAACATTTCTAAGGATAAAATGAACAATTATAGCCATTTAAAATTATGGTTGAAAGCCATAATTGTAACATTTAATATGCTTAAACAGGCATTTATCACATTATCAAATAATAATTTCAATAGACTAACAGACCCATTATAATGAATGTTCATTGTTTAGAGCTTCTGATGCATATTAATTTGAATTCTAAAAAAAAAAAAAAAACAACTAGCGATTTTCACTTACACTTAGGATCTATATGAGGAAAAATATACAATAGTATAAAAAGTATCAAATCAGAATCAATCTTCCCATTGTATTTACATATGGCAGACGCTTAACCAAAATAACTTACAGTACATTGCATTCAATATATACATTTTTAACTTCATATATTCCCTGGTAATTGAACCCATGACCTTGGCGTTGCAAGTGCCATGCTCTGCTGTTTAAGCTGCAGGAATTTTTTCAACTGCTAACCATATTATTTTCTTATGTGGAACACACAAAAAAGCTATTTTTGCAGAATGTTTGACTTGTTCCATACAATGAAAGAGCACCATAAATTGACTTGTGCACTACGGTATAAATTCCCAATTCCCCTGAATCCAAACAGCATTGGTGGATACAGAGCAAAATGTAAATGATTATGCACATATCCCCTTTCAAAAACACACTCCTAAAAATAAAGGTTCCAAAAGGAGGTTTCCGATGCAATGCCACAGAAGAACCATTTTTAGTTCCTAAAGAACCCTTCAGTGAACAGTTCTTGAAATAACTATTTTTTCTTTGTGTGAAAAACTTTTTTTCTAATCCAAAGAACCGTTTGTGCAATGGAAGTTTGAGGTTAATGGAACCATTGATGCCAATAAAGAACCTTTATTTTTAAGAGTGTGGCACCTCTAGACACATAATGTCACGTTTGATGTCATTGTTTCTTGAGAATCTTGTGATGGTATGTTTTGCCGCAATTTCATGTCATCTAAAGGCTTTATATATATATTTATATATGTATATATATGGGTCATGTACAGTCATCACCTGAGACTCCTCGAGCATTTCCATCAGCGCTGCCTCCACAATCCCTAAACATTCGTTGGAATGAAACCGTGTCCCCTCAGCACCCATCCTGGACCAGACCTTTACCTGCAGTCATTGTGGCAGGGCCTGCCTGTCCCGCATAGGCCTCGTCCGCCACCAACGTGCCTGTAGAAGATATGGATGTCCTTCCTAAATCTTCGTTCGCGAAGCCAAGCCATGATGATGATATATGGTAGCCAAAACACGCATAGCCCATAAAGAGAGTTGTTTATGTCAGTATGTTTAATGGACAATATTACACAATTTTGATTATGTAAACCAACAACATTACAATTTAGCAGAGGCTACAATTAACAGAATCTTAGAATAGTTCACTCAAAAATGAAAATTCTGTCATTAATTACTCACCCTCATGTTGTTCCAAACCTGTAAGACTTTCGTTAATCTTCGGAACACAAATGAAGATATTTTTGATGAAATCTGAGAGCTTTCTATCTGCTCAATTCATATGGATTAGTTTTACGATCTCTTTATGAACTTTTTGAAGCATCGAAGAGTCAGTTGCGTTGCTGTCAAAGGAGGGACAGAAAGCTCTCGGATTTAATCAAAGAGATCTTCATTTGTGCTCCGAAGATGAGCGAAAATCTTACAGGTTTGGAATGACATGATAAGTAAATGATGACAGAATTTTCATTTTTGGGTGAACTATCCCTTTAACTTGAACTTTACCCTGTCCATAGGGCAATCGTCCACATCTTTCATACATCAGCATCGGAGTAGCCTACATATACATAATGTATGGAGAGGCTGAGTTTTAATATTAAAATGCTCTTATTTCAGTTTTGAAAGTGTCATGGTCAACTTTATAATGCAAATGGACTGTGCACATTTGTTTTAAACACTTACCTTATGTCCCAATCATATAGGGACAATTCAGTTGGCAATGGATAGGGACCAATATCCTGACTAAATTCAACGGCCTTGCGTAGAATTTAGTCACATGGACCACTTTATGATAGTTTAACTTTTTTTGACAGTGTACATCACTTTCACTGTCAAAAAGTACCTCAAACATTCTGCAAAAAATATGTTGTGTTCCATAGAAGAAAGAAATTCATAGAGTTTTTGAATAACATGAGAGTAAGTGATGACTGAAAATTCATTTTTGGGTGAACTAACCCCCTAAAACATGAAATAAGTTAACGGTGGGTCAACTGCCAGTATAGGTAAGGATTTAACAACCACACTCATGCTACCTGTGAAAGATTTATAACTTGCAACCGCAAAGATGGAATAAAACTATCCAAACCAAATGATCACATGCTGAACGTGCAACTTCTGGGAAGCAGTCTTGAGAGGAAGTTGATCCTCATTCCACAAACACACTTCTTTCTGGGTCAGTGTTCCAGATGCCCAGTGTACGTACACACACACACACACACACACGCACACACACACACGGTCCAGGGAGTCATTATGTGAGGGTCAGGGTTGTTAATTACCTCTAATCTGAGGAAGCTAAGGACCAACTGCACATGCACAGTAGCCAAGACCCAGGCACTTCCAAATGCAAAACGGCCAATGACTATTTATAAACAAGTTAACGTTGACCTTAATGCTAGAGCTTGAACTGTAGTAAGCAGCAAACCGAATTAAGAATGAAAAGCAGAATGACATATTTGTAAAATAACTGGTTCTTTTCACATACAGCATTGCAGGTTCAAGATGCAGTTCAAGGGGTCTGCCAATGTCATGGCTGGTTTAAAATGAATGAAACTGACATATTAATCAAATGGTATGCTAGGGCTTAGGCCCAAAGCAGGGTCTGCGTACTGTCCTCGTTTCAACGCCATCTGCCTACAGGCAAGAGCGGAAACCAGATTATCTGATGAGCACACTACAATCAAAGGCAACCGTGCACTTTCTCATTATCCCTGTGTGCATTTCAGTACGAAGCTCATCTTTTATCAATGGCCATACAGACGCGCAACCGTAGGACAGTTTCAAAAGGTCACCATGGGAATATGGCATGCACGTTGTTCTGAATGAAGTTTATAGGATATGACATGTGATGTAGCTCATAGGCAATTACAGGATAGATGCTTTAAATCTAGGCCTATTGCCTTTGATAACATGCCACTTTCTGAGTCCCAATCAAGTCCAAATCTCAGTTTCCTGTCGTTCGGAGTTTACATTTAAATACATAGACTTAATGCAGGACAGATAATCCTCTAAAAAAAAAGTCTGCTTTAAGACATCTTTTCAATTTTCATGTTGGATGCTGTTGTCATTGTGCAATGATTGCATATGGAGAAAATCAATCGACCTTTTGCAAGATTAAGGCATGTCTTTTTTTCAGCTCATCTGAATCTCATATGGTGGCAGATTGATGAGATCTTTGAGATTGTGCTCCTCAAACCTGAAATGTGCATGTTGTGTGTGCTTTTTTTCTTTTTCTTTTTTCTAAAAATACATTCTCATCAGTGGCATATCGTGACGAGGAGACAAAATGCTCCCTTTCTGTTTGTTGTTTTTTGATGTCCAGTGTAAAGCCACGTTCCAGCAATATTTGATGATTGAATGGTTTTCAGGTTAAATGGCCCTTAACATAAGCAATTTAACTTACACTCTGAACAAGAAACCAATATTGTAATATTTTTTGTATGTTTATGTTAACTTAAAATTAAAGCCGAGGAGCATCAACGCTTTTTTATGCTTTAAATGCCATTTAGGCTTCAAAAATTATATCTACACTAATAATAATAATGAATATTTTTGTTTATCTTTAAGTTTTACCACAAACTGTTGCTTGGCCACTGTAATGAATTAACAGTTTATTGATCATTAGATCCATCTTACCGTTGGTGACAGTTAGGTGCAGCTTTTATGTACGTGCTAACAAATGTTTAATTCAGTTTTTTCATTTACAGTTTTTCTCAATCGCTTTGGTGCATTTCTCAGATCAGAAATGAAATTCTCAAAACTACTTGTTCAACCTCCACATCATCTAGTCACATCATAAAGGCAGTTTCTCATTCTTTTGAACAAGTTGCGATTGCTTTGGTACATTCATGCAATTGATTATGTACAATTGTCTGCTGTTTCCTACATTATCAGTTGCTAATACCTTGTTGCTCAAAATGTATTAAATAGTTTTCTGTGCAATAGTCTTACCCCTCAAAACATCTAGTCATTAGTTCATCGTATAAGTCATTAAATGCAAAATGGTTGATCTAGTTGGCATAAACTGTCAAGCATATTTTCTACACATTTCTATTACACTTTTTGTAAATGTGCCATGAATTCATGAATTGTGCAGGTGAATCTTGACTTTCACTAATGAAGAGAATGTAGATCAAACAATGAGAAACCAGTTCTCTGAAATAGCTCAAAGTTGCATCTCATGAACCTTCAATTAGCAAGCACATATACAGCGCTGCATGACCAAGCAAAGTTCTGCCTAAGGGGTCTTTCCTGTGTTTGCCTTTCTAATGTTTTATTTTCGCCTTTGTGCCCCTATTTCTTTTTCTTTTCTCTATCACAATAATATTGTAATGTTTTTTGTTTTTTTTTGTCAGACCACTAGTAAAAGTGTAGCTGAATCCTATCCAATCTCTTTCAAACAATAACTCACGTACAGTAGTGTGTAAATTTGTACTTTTGAAATGGATATATGGCATACAGAAGCAGCGCAGCTTTGTGCATTTCAATACAGTAACTGTCATCCAAACTGTTGCCATAATTTACATTAGGTAATACTAACAGAGTGCAGTGTTTTATTGACAACATGGCTAAGCATTTTGACTATCTTGTTTGTAAACAATGACACAAGGACTTTTCATTCTGATGGCACTGATGTGTTCAACTAAAGATTTTGAGGAAGTTACAGGCTTTTGCAGGTAATCCAATGTGTGGTGCTGTTTGAACGAATTGTTTCGAGAATGCACATACTTCTTTGCAAATATTAAGGATGATTTGAGAAATGCACTAAAAACTGTAATGAAGTTAATTTTGAATCCTTTGCTTCAGTAATTAGTGATTTGCACATCAATCTCATGATTACTTGTCTGTTTATTTTATTTTTTCATCCAGATTTTTCATCTTTCATTTTTCATTTTCATCTATTTACTAAAACATCAATATATTTTTTAATAAAATATATAACTTGTTATAATAAAAATAATTTTACGGCGTAATCCATGCCTGCATTTGGGACGAATGGAATACTTCCCCCAGGAACGCGATGTTTTGGCTGGGGGACAGCGAGCTCTTGCTCAAGTTGATCCTGAACCCCAGACTTTCTATGGCTGAGGAACAGAGATCTGTGTGCGGACAGTTCCTCCTTCGATTGGGCTAAAAGCAACCAATCGTTGAGATAATTCAGGACACTAACCCCTTTTTGCCTCAGAGGGGAGAGAGCTGCATCCACACATTTCATAAAAGTCAGAACAGTCAGAATGGTAGGACTGTATATTGGTAAGCCACACCCTCGAACGTGAATCTCAAGAACAGTCTGTGATGGGGAGCTATCTGGATATGAAAGTATGCGTCTTTCAGATCCACTGATAAAAAACAATCCCCTGGGCAGATCTGCGAGAGGATTAGTTTCAAAGTTAACATTTTGAATGGCCGTCCTATCAGAGCACAGTTCAGACGTCACAAGTCGAGGACTGCCCTGAGGCCGCCTTCCTTCTTGGGGACGAGGATGTGGCGGCTGTAAAAGCCTGAATCGCTGTAGGCTGCAGGGACCTTCTCTACTGCACCCTTTCTAGCAGAACCTGTACTTCGGCTCAGAGGACGTGAGCGTCGGCACCCAAGGCTGAAGTGTGAGTCACACCCCTGAAGCAGGGGTCTGAGAGCGAACTGGAGTGAGCCACCCTTTAAAGTGACCATGTGTTCACCTCCCAACCTCCTATTCAGTTCTGGGTGCTGGGAGGTGAACACATGATTGCTATAAAGGGTGGTCCGGCCTTGGCAGGACTTAGTCCCCTCCCCTTGTGGCCAAAGCATCAGTGACTGCTTGGGCTGCTACAAAATCTCGCCTACTTTAGTAGCTCTGAAGAGCTCGCCTACTTTAGTAGCTCTGAAGAGCTCGCCTACTTTAGTAGGAAGTGGCGCAAAACATGCAACGCCTTCTGCATGCCGTGTGAAAGGAACCAAATAGGCCAGAGGGAGAGACAGGAATGACAAAAACTCCCAAAAGAATGACAGAATCAGTGATGGCAACATCGATTTTAAGCTTTGCCTGTTTCTTTCAGCTATCTCTGGAGGTACATGATACAATATATTATTATAGTCTTTTTTGTGTCATCTTTGCACTTGATGTTTGAACAATGACTGTTCCCCAAACCCTGAAAGACTGAGCCCTGGTTAAGCCCATCAGAGTGAGTTGGGCTGTTTTCTGAACTTTCTGAAAACTAAGATTGTCATTAAGAGACAGTGATGTTGGTGTAACAAACAAATAAATGAATAACAGAAAAATAAATACATTTAATTTTAACACAAATATTAAATAAATATTTAAACAATGCTTTGTATGTCTTTTTGGTTGCACTTCTTTCTTTTCTTCATGTTAATTATTTTACTTAAATGTCAGACTGACATCTGATGGTCTTGTTTGTGTACATAAATACAGTATTTCAGCATGATTAGCTACTGCAATATTTTGGGTGTGGGTATTTTAGATGTATTTGAAAGAATTTGCAAATAGGTTTTTTTTTTTTTTTTAAATCATCTCTGCATTCAACTGAGAGTAATTTTATGTATTCCTTAAAAAAGTTTTTTCTCTCCTCAGTTTGATGTCTGGCTTGGCAGCACTGGATGCTAAATGTTCCAGTCGACTGGGTATCATGACAATTTCTTATTATCTGTGGACTACCTTTGTGGCTGTGGTGGTGGGCATCGTCATGGTCGTCATCATCCACCCGGGTGGAGCTGCCCAGAAGGAGGACTCGGAGGACAGCGGGAAGCCCATCATGAGCTCTGCTGATGCGCTACTGGACCTTATCCGGTAAGCCTGTGCTATTGTGTATCTGTGTATCAACACTGAAAAACAACAACAACAACATTATGGTATTGTCCATAAAATCTATGATTAAGTAGAGGAAACCAGTTTGAGAAGTTTATTTTTCCTAGCTTTCATATGAGTCAAATTACCTTTAACTAATCAGGTATTAGAAACATCCATACATCATATCAGCCTATTGTATATTTGCTGAATATGCTAAGGTAATTATTGCATAGGCTTCAGTTAACTATCTAGAGAAATATGCTGTTATTTCTCACGTTTTGAGGGTTCCAGACGCATTCTCAGCTGCTGAGGCTTTGAACTGTCTGTTAAAACTTATGAGTAAAGCTAATGATAAGCCGGTTAGTGTTTGCTTGAGTAAATTAGCATGAAGTTTGCCCCAGTGACATTGTGTCACTGTTCCAATTAGTCAGTGGAACAGTTAGTCAGGAACTTTTCACAAACAGGTACTGTGTCAAAAAGGACTACAGAAAACATAGATACGGGGTGCTTCTGAATATCCCTCCTCGTCTCCTCGCTCCTCTGTCCTCTATCCTATGACCTGGAAACCGATCGAGATCAGCCATCTTGAAGGACAATTCTCTAATTGCACCGCGAAGAGGCAAGAGTCGAGGAGTGAGGAGGCTTCCTGAGGAGGCATAAGCGAGGATACACGGGTAATAAACGTGACACTTTAAATTAAACGTGACACACGTATAAATTCTCCTCCCCCTTCACATTGGTCACAATAATTTTAATTTATACTTTATCTTTGCAGTTTATATAAACCACACATCTCACATATTTCAACAGGGTATCTTGCTTTATTATTATTTATTAGGATTAGGAATTTCTTAAATAACCAAACTTTAACAACATGAGCGCAGCTGATGATGCTATGAAGTGAAGCTCGAGTGATCAAGTATTCCAATGCATAAAAAAAGCTTTAATTCGATTCCTCCGTCCTCATTTTTTTCCCTCGCATCCTACAGGGGGTGGAGCTGAGACGCGAGGACAGGAAATGAGGATGCACAAATAAGATTTGAGAAGCACCCAAGGATTAACATTCCTTCACCATATCATTCCTTGACTATTGAGGTTATGTAGTCCTCATAGGTCAGAAGGAAAAGGCAGCGAGATCTTGACATTCCTTCTACTATGCTTGACTATTGTAGTTAGTTAGTTGGCTTGTTTGTTTGTTGGATGGTTAGTTGGTTTGTTTGATGTTGAATAGTAATAAGTTGGTTAGTTAGTTGATATGGAGTTCTCAATAGGGGAAAGTCAGCTCCAGATCCTGACATTCCTTCCACCAGATAGGCTAGTTAGTTAGTTAGTGGGTAGTCAGTCAGTTAGTTAATTCATATGTACATGTTCTATACTGCACATGTTCTATGCTGATTTCCAGGCATAATTAATCTCTTTCAGTCTGAATGTCTGTGGAGATGTTAGTGGCTGTGATGTTGAGGGATCAGGAGAGCTTAGACATGGCTCAATTTAGGGTTGGCTGAGGACTGAGGAATGGAGAATTTCTCCCCCACCCGTCACCTGTGCTGCGTGACAGAGCATGACCCCGTGTCATTGGAGTGTGTGGTGAAGACTGAAGCCTAAACTGATTACTGATCTGAGCCTGAAACCATATGGCTCTTATTGAGGTGATAAAAGAGGAGGAAACATACAGCCATACAGCCACAAGATTATCTCAGTTTATTAATGGCCGTTTCACGAAGAAAGTCTTAGTCAGGTAGACTAAGAGATGTACCAAATTAGCATGTGATGTTTGTGACCTCTACTGGGAAGCTATTGGATCGTCGTTTTCTGTGTCCCTCTGTGCTAACTAGACAGTGTGTTGTTAAAACTTGGATTAGGATTAGTTGACTGTGTGTGTCACAATGTGCACTCATTTGCAACGCTCTTAATGCGTTTTGTTGGTGATGGGAAGAACATAAGCTTACACGCTTCTAATTGTACTTGTTTGCATTTACCTTAACCTAAAAATTAAATATAATAACAGCATTTTATACATTTTAATTGCAATGACAATGTTGGACTTTGTTTTTGAGGAGACTTGTCATTTACTCTTCTTCTTCTTCTGTTGTGCAATGTGCAAAAAAATACCATGACTGGTCAACAGCAATGTTATGTTTTGGATGTTGTCCCATGGCTAACTTAATTAGCTTAATCAGCAATACTTCCTCTTCATCCAGCTTCACCAGCTTAGTTTTGCTTGTCTACCAGATAGATCTGCACCAAATCAGTAGTCATAATAAACCAGTTTGGTAATTTCAGCCGGTTAGAAAAATTCTGAATGCCATTGAATTATCTGTGTAACAAACATTAGTATTTATTATTATGTTCATAAAAAAACTTTCTTTCCTCCATCAGCAACATGTTCCCAGCCAACTTGGTCCAAGCAACTTTTCAACAAGTGAGTTTTTATGTTTTTCCATTAGTTTTATGCCCTTTTCCTGCTATGCTTGAGCACAGCAGCATGACAATAAACATCTGTATTTTTGCCTCCAAAATATATCTATTATTCCTAACCATTTTAGGTACACATGTTATGCGTATTGGTTATTGGCTGATGTTAAATTTGTGTTCATATCAGTCAGTATTGTGCAGCTCATTTTGCCCATTTAGAATACATCTTCTGCTCAATTAAAGTTATTCTAATCATTTAAGAAAACTTAAATATAATCTTTATTGTTCTCAAAATGAATATCCCTTTTTTACACTGTAAATTATAATGTTGTGATGACTGAATTTACTTTTGAAACTAAGTGTTTTATTTAATCTTAACAAATTAGTAAAGAATTGTAATTTCAGCTATTTATCGTTGTCGGCCATAACATGGAAATAATTATCAGTGTATGTTCTGATTTTAATATAGGTGCATGCGTAATGTTTTAAATAACCCTGTACTTTTGGTATTGTATACCCTGACTTTTGTAGTAAATTTGTTTTATACGCCATCTTAATTGTGAATCATATTTGAATTGCAGTATCGCACAAAAAGCATCCCTATCATGAAGCCTAGACCCACCATCAGTCAGGACACACAAGAGACCGCCACCAGACGGAACTTCATTTATGGAATCCAGGATGACAATGGCACAGACATCCAGAACTTCTCCCTTGACCTGACACCTCCTCCCGATGTGGTCTTCCGAACGCTTCCTGGCACCAGCGAAGGCATGAACGTCCTCGGTATCGTGATCTTCTCATCTACTATGGGTGAGTTGTAGCATCAACATCTGGAATTTCACAGCTTAATTTAAGTCTATTTAATAAATACTCAAGTTTTCTTGTCATTTAGGTATCATGCTTGGAAGAATGGGACCAAATGGCAGCGCTCTCGTCAACTTCTGCCAGAGTCTGAATGAAGCTGTGCTGAAAATTGTGGCCATTGTTATATGGTAACGACAAGTATGATCCCAAAACTTATGCATGACAAACCAAATAACTAGAGCCGCTGCATAGAGTTTTGCATGTTTGGTTTGTTATTATAAAGTGAAAGGCAGTAATTTGTGTAATTTGATTTGTTTTTTAAGTTGGGCATTTGAATATTTATACAAAACCACAACATGTCAAAAAGATAATTTGACGCAATTTTGAGGCTCCCCATTGTAAACACTATAAAGTGCAGATTCACTATGAATGAAAATTGTGCCTTATTGTGCTTTTTCACATGCATTAACTGCACTGGTTTAGTGCCCGATTCACTACAGGAAATGTAATGTACATATAAATGGAATAATTTCAGTCTCAATTAACTGAAACTATGATATTCTTGTTCAAAATATCCTTTCTTTTAAATACGGCTGTTGCCATGGTCACTACTAGACCGACTTAAGCATCTCTTTAATATAACCTAGACTACATTCATTTGGCGGTAAAAGCGTGATGCAAAATGCACCGGGCAATTTTTGTGAATGAAACGCAATCCATGATTAGTTAATTTGCATAGAAAGGAGGCATGTTTGTGCGAAAGGAATACCAATGACTTTATTTAAAGAGGCAATTTTATCCCCTTTTACAAAATCTTGGTTTTGTTTTTTAGGTCTACTAGAACAGGTTTTCGTGTTTAAATGTTCAAAAAACATAATTTTTCAGATATTTGACATTGTTGCAGCACCTCTCTTCCCAGTCTGTCTGTAACACTCTGTTTAGTTCCTGTTCCTACGAAGCCCCTCCTTCTGAAAAGCACAGTGTGCTCTGATTGGTTGGCTGGACCAGTGTGTTGTGATTGAATTTAGTGAACTCCCCCCTAAGAATGCTGTGTTTCTGATGCAACACTACAGGTACTTCCCATTTGGGATTGTGTTTCTGGTGGCTGGAAAGATCTTGGAAATGGACGACCCCTCAGCTATGGGGAAGAAACTGGGCTTCTACGCCATCACTGTGGTCATGGGGCTTGTGCTTCATGGCCTGTTCATCCTGCCTTCCATGTATTTCTTCATTACGAAAAAGAGCCCCATCGTCTATATCCGAGGGATTTTACAGGCCCTTCTCATCTCATTAGCTACTTCATCAAGGTAAGAGTAAGAGAAACCGTATTTGAACAGATTTTAAAACACTAGGCATCATACACTTGTCAGCTTTGTTAATAGATAGTGAAAAACTAGGAAGCCTCATACACTAAATGACTGAGAATCACACACTTCCAGACTTTCAAGTGCCAACACTTGCACAAACTCATGCAGAAACATGCGCCACATTGCTAGGAAACACATGACAAAGGAAAAAAATGTGTTCTAAAATCAGCTTAAAATATCAAAGGTATTTGAAATTCTCAAACCTGCAGAGAATCAAAGAAAAAATCTGAGTCAGTGCCCATCATACACTAGAACCTTAGCCCAGATTTGTATACATTTCAGATTTTGAGCAAAATTGCCTAGTGTATTCCAGCCTAGAAAATAACACAAATGTAAACCACAAACTTTGATGTTCTTGCGTTCTACTACAGCTCTGCCACACTGCCTATCACCTTTAAGTGCCTGCTGGAGAACAACCACATCGACCGACGCATCATCCGCTTCGTACTTCCTGTGGGTGCTACCATCAACATGGACGGCACTGCCCTGTATGAGGCCGTGGCCGCCATCTTTATCGCTCAAGTCAACAACTATGAGCTGGACTTTGGCCAGATCATCACCATCAGGTAGGGTACGATGGGGTACGATGAGGTACGATGAGGTACGATGAGGTAGATGCTCCCTTCATTTTCCTTTAGACCAAACATGTCACTAAATCTCATCTCAACCCATTTATTGAATGGTTATGCTCCTATTAATCTTGACTTTTCATCTGAATGTCTACATTCAGAGAGTTATTCCATCTGAGCAGTTTTCATTATTTAGACATTAATAATTCCGTAATTCAAACATCATAATCTATTTATTCATAAATTAATATTATGTCACTTATTTAATTCATATATTAAGTATAAATTCATTAATTTATTAATATATGAATGTATATTATTTCATTTTATTTATTCATATGTTAAATATATTATTTATTATACACTACCAGCCAATAGTTTTGAATAATTAAGAAGTCTTGAATAAAGAAGTATTTTATAATCACCAAAGATGCATTTTGGTGGTGACGTGAGCTGAGTCTTCAAAAAACAGAAGACTAGGAAAGCCTCAGGCCCAGACGGCATCTCATCTGCTTGTTTAAAAGCCTGTGCTGACCGACTGGCCCCGGTCTTCACGCAGATCTTCAATAGATCATTGGAGCAGTGTGAAGTTCCCTGCTGCTTCAAACGCTCCACTATCATTCCTGTCCCCAAAAAAACCAAAATCACTGGACTTAATGACTACAGACCTGTCGCTCTCACGTCTGTGGTCATGAAGTCGTTTGAAAGACTGGTGTTGGCCCACCTGAAGGACATCACTGGACCCCTGCTGGATCCCTTTCAGTTTGCTTACAGAGCAAACGGGTCTGTGGATGATGCAGTCAACATGGGACTGCATTATATCCTGCAACATCTCGACAGACCAGGGACTTATGCAAGGATCTTATTTGTGGACTTCAGTTCGGCCTTCAATACCATCATGCCTGGTCTTCTCATAGCCAAACTGACCCAGCTCTCCATACCATCCTCGATCTGTCAGTGGATCACCAGCTTCCTGACGGACCGGCAGCAGCGAGTGAGACTGGGGAAACTCACATCCAGGACTCTCACCACCAGCACTGGCGCCCCCCAAGGGTGCGTTCTCTCCCCACTGCTCTTCTCCCTGTACACTAATGACTGCACTTCTAAAGACCCCTCTGTCAAGCTCCTGAAATTTGCCGACGACACCACTGTCATCGGTCTCATCCAAAACGGTGACGAGTCTGCTTACAGACTGGAGGTTGAACAGCTGGCTGTCTGGTGCAGTTACAACAACCTTGAGCTGAACACGCTCAAAACAGTGGAGATGATCGTGGACTTCAGGAGGAACAGCCAAGCACTCCCCCCACTCACCATCATGAACAGCACTGTGGAAGCAGTGGAGTCATTCAGGTTCCTGGGCACTATCATCTCTCAGGACCTGAAGTGGGACAATCACATTGACTCCATTGTGAAAAAGGCCCAGCAGAGACTGTACTTCCTTCGCCAGCTGAGGAAGTTCAACTTGCCACAAGAGCTGCTGATTCAGTTCTACTCAGCCGTTATTGAGTCTGTCTTATGCACTTCCATCACTGTCTGGTTTGGTTCAGCTACCAAATCAGACATCAGGAGACTACAACGGACAGTCCGGACTGCGGAGAGGATCATTGGTGCCCCCCTGCCAAACCTCCAGGACCTGTACTCTTCCAGAGTGAGGAAGAGAGCAGGTAAAATCATCACAGACTCCACTCACCCTGGACACCTCCTGTTTGAACTGTTACCGTCAAGATGGCGACTCAGATCACTGGCCACAAGAACATCTCGGTACAGGAACAGTTTCTTCCCACAGGCCATTTCCCTCCTGAACAGTTAACACTCCTCCCAAGGCATATGCCTTAAGTGCAATACTCCCACTGTTTAGTGCAATATCGTACAACTCAGGTTAACTTATATGTAGTTTTCTTTATTTATAATATTCAAAACACTGTAAATATGTTCATAGTTCATAATCTGTAAATCTGAAAATGTCTATTCTGACTAAACCCAACTGTGATACTTTTATTCTCATATATTTTTATTTTTTATTCTTATAATTTGTAGTATTATGTTTCTTGTTGTATTTGTATTTGTATATGTCCACTGGAAGCCTCAGTACCAAAAACAAATTCCTTGTGTGTGCAAGCACACTTGGCAATAAAGCTCTTTCTGATTCTGATTTATTTGATTAAAAAATATAGTAAAAAAGTAATAATGTGAAATATTATTACAATTTCAAAGAACATACTTTCATTCAGCAAGGATGCATTAAATTGATACATTAAAGTGGCAGTGCATTTGTAATGTTCCAAAATGTTTATAATGTTTCAAAGTTTTTTATTTGTATATAATTTAAAATGTGATTTATTCCTGTGATGGTAAATCTGAATTTTCAGCATCATTACTCCAGTCTTCAGTGTCACATGATCCCTCAGAAATCATTACAATATGCTGATTTTCTGCTCAAGAAACTATTATTATTTATTATTATTATCAATGGTAAAAAAATAGTTGTGCTTGCTTAATATTTTTATGTGAATCATGATACATTACAACTCAAAAGTTTGGGTAAAGTAGGATATTATTAAAAATATTATTACTTTTATTCCGCAAAAACGCGTAAAGTGATAAAGACATTTACAGTTATTTGACATTGTAATAATTTTTCACAAAATTACTTTTTACGGTATTTTTTAATCAAATGCATAAGAGACTTCTTTCCAAAGTAATACTATATTATATTAAAATATTAATTTAATTATTATATAGTTCAATACAGATGTATTTTGTTATATTTGATTGGATTCTGTTATTTGCTGTATCTGTCATTATTCAACTTAAATACTTATTCCATTTGAAACAAAAAAATTACATTCAAGGAAAATTTGATCGAGCATTTAACATAAATGGAAAATCATTATGATGAATTAAAAATATATTCTATTTATCCAGCAAAAATTAGATAACAGATGTCATAATTCCCCAGTATAGTGAAATTACCTTTGATACCAGGTTAGTTCATAGATCATATATCAGTAAGTTCTTCCTCAAGGATAACATTTCTCTGCTTCTTACTTCAGCATCACTGCTACAGCAGCCAGTATCGGTGCTGCCGGCATCCCACAGGCCGGCCTGGTAACCATGGTGATAGTGTTAACCTCAGTGGGACTTCCTACAGATGACATCACTTTAATCATCGCTGTGGATTGGGCCCTGTAAGAAATCGGACACATAGGAATTTCTCTCTCTCTCATACATTTCCACTATAAATGCATTCTGTGAGTTTTCCTCACAATCTTGTGTATCTGTTAGGGATCGGTTCAGGACGATGGTGAACGTGATGGGAGATGCTCTGGCCACAGGAATCATGGCACACATATGCAGAAAAGACTTTGTGAAGGAGGGCGAAGAGGTGAGAATAGGTTTATAGAGGTTCTTATAAACAATAAAGACCCCGATAACTCACGGCAAAGTTCTTTTTCGTTCTTCACTTGGTGGTAAAAAGAAGTTCAAAATACCTTTGCTGTGATATAGCGAACATCCCAACGCCGTCTTCAACGGTGAGACGCGGTTTAGCTGAATATGTACTGCGTGCTTTCCTTTCAATAACAAAATAAACACACAACGAAAATGACTGAGGTGAGAAAACAGCAGTTAAGAAAGCAGCTGATCATAGCGATGTGGATATGTTTGCACCAGCTCTGCAATTCATCACTCCAGTCACGTCATGTCTATTTATATACCACTTTATACCAGCAGTGGTCTCCAACCCTGCTCCTGAACCGCTTCCTTCCTGAAGACTTCAGTGCTTCAACACACCTGCCTGAAAGCTTCAAGTAACCCTGAACACCTCGATTATCTGGTTCCGGTGTGTTTGATTTGGGATGGAGCTGAACTCTTCAGGATTGGAGCAGGGTTGGAGACCCCTATTTTAAAACGAGTGATTTTTAATACATTTTAAAAACAGTATGTTCGCCTTAAGGTTATGAATTGAAAAATGCACATTTAGGAGATATAAGTTTTCAAAATTTACAGTCTCTGATATCTGCTACAATGGATCAAGGATTTTTATGACATCACTGCGGACTTTTAGCTCTCCTCACATCTTCTGTCCAATCAAATGCTCTCTAGAATCTAAAGTGTCCCGCCCTGTAACATTACTTGGCTCAAACTGATAGGATCTTACTCTAAAAGACGGCTGGTTCATTTTCGTCCTCGTCATCGGTAGACGATTCTGCTAAGTCCGTTGGTGCAGGAGAATGTGGCAGAGAAAAATCCTCTACAATTGAATACAACGTATCATCGGCGCTCGGATTTGCTTCCATGGTGCTGTCAAGTATGACTTGCAGTCTGTGAGGTAAACTAAACGCTATTGGCTATTTGAAAAGGGGGAGGAGCCATTCAATATGTCCCTCCTTAGCTTCCTGTTTCAGTGGAAATTACGTCAACGCATCATACAAAGCTGCGCGTACCAAGGCACTTCAGTGGGCCTTTAAAAGTATTAAACATGAAAAACAGGATCAGTCTTGGTTTCTTAACTTTACTCTATTTCAACTGTTGACAAGATTTTCCATAATTTATGGCACAAATGTCGCTTTTCCACTGTCGAGCCGAACGGTTCTAAGAACAGTAAGGAATGGTTCCAGTTATGTTTCCACTTGAGCCTGATTTAGCACGGCACAATTACAAACCGTTCCCGGCCCGGAATCTCAGCACAGTTGATTCTGAACCGTGACGGTAGAATCCGTGAAGTGACGTCGCCACTCAGGATTGGTCACTTGTCTGTTTGTCTGGCTACAAGTTTTTCTGTAGCTGGCTAAGCGTGCTATTTGAGTGACGTAAACACGAATTAATAATAAAATTTAAAGAAATATCTGACCATCCTCAATAATGTGGTCACTATTTAAATCTTATATTGTCTGTAAACTCTTGCGTTACCAAGGCAATGACTGACGCATTTGTATTATATTCCAAAAAGAGTGACCGTTATCAGCCCCGCAGTGGGAAAATAAATCATATCCGTACCGGGTGGGCCGGATCGGCATGGAATGGAATGGTTAAGCAAAGAGAACGGTTTGGCCCGACAGTGGAAAAGCAGCTAAAGCTCCTCCGCCATTTCACTGTTATACGGTAGGAAGCGCTGTTAACGTTACGCATCTACAGAAATAGTACAGCATCTCCGGATCCACAAACCTGTGAAGAAGATGATCTGCCTAAAGCAGGGCTGTTTCCGAAATCGCATACTGTCTTGAGTAGGTACTTATTTTGAACAATTACTTCACGACCGCTAAAGAAGTACGTTCTATATATTGTGAATGTTTGTAGTATAAATTTAATCCAGATGTACTACATCCACCATATTGTCATTATCATGTGACCTACCAGCGTCAGACACGTCGCTTCACTACCATTCATAAATCCTCTCCCGCGGCCTCATGGGATAAAGTGATTCCATCATATAGTTTGGGTTTTGTGAAACTTATATTTAAGTGTTGATAAAAAAAAATGAATGAAGCTAGAATAAATTTGTTTTGTTGTAGTTGTTTAAAAACAGAGGCTTTCTTTTTTGGTATATAATGGCCTATTTACTTTTAAATACAACAAAATTTTCTGGGAGCCATGAAAGTTTTGTGACCATGATAGAAAAAAAAAATGCTGCCGCTGACTGGCAACTTAAAACTAAGTTTTAATAACTAAGGTTGATAAAGCAACTCTCCAGTGTATTCATGATTTCACTCATCTGACCTCCACGAAAAGAGCCACACTATCTATTACGTAGTCGTGATAACCAATGATAACGCTGTTTACCAGCTGGAGCAAACTTTGGCAAACAGTTTCTAATTACCAAAAACAAACTCCAAACGAATTTCGTTTTGACCTGATTTTGCTCAAAATTATGTCCTTCAACTTGAAGTATACTGGGGCCTCCCAATGCATCTGATGCCCATTTCACTCAGCAGTAGCTGTAAAATGACGACTTTGTCTTCTCTTTACAGATTCCTCTCATCTGTGAGACCAAGCCTATGATCAGCATCCAGCAGATGATGTCCTATCAGAAAAACGGCTGCTTCCAGACCCCTCCTATAGGCCCCATGAGGAAACCCGAGCACCTGTCACCTGACGTGGCCCGTCTAGTGCAGCTGGAAGAGGGCATCAGGCCAGCCGACAAGAAGTCCCCTCACCTGTCTCCACACCATAATAAAAGAGACCATAAAGACAAAGAACATTGTACCATTGACATGAACGGTCTGGAGACCAATGTCTAGACTCCGTCAGAGACCAAAACAGAGCTGCAAGATGCGAGCCGTTCTCTTTCTCTACCTTTGGATTTTGAGTACATGTGCGAATGTCTTTGTATGGAAGCTGAAGCGATCAGGGCCGTGAACTTTTGGACCTGCTTAAGGGATTTTCTGAACCCTGTTGACTCAGAGATGGCTGAGCTCCTCGGTGAAGCGTGTGGAGAAAGATCGGTGTACGTATGAGTGCTGTTGTTATTGTGTCCTTTCCATGTGATATACAGGAGAGAAGAACAACATTCTTCATGGACAGCTTGGATATGTGTCATATTAAATGCCAAGCATATTATATGTCATATGCTGCTGTGATCGTTTTTCATCTTTTTTTTATTATTATTATTTTAAAAATATATATATATTTCTCCGTTTAAATCCTCTCTTTCAGTAACAGGGAGAGAAAGAAACTGTCCCCTGAAGAAGATTTAACCACCAGTGATCACATACAGTGGCCCTAAGAAGTTTTTGGACACTTGTATTAGCTAAAAGTATTTGATTTAATTTGAACGTCAGAATGTCAATGCATCAGATCAGAGGTTTTCAGCCATTACCTCCACCCAGACCTACAGCCAACCCAGAAACCCCCTGAAAAAAAAAAAAAAGTTTAATAACTAAACATTATTATCTTGTATAGGGCTTAACCTTTATTAAATGTATTTCGAAATACATTTACAAATATGTCTAAAAATCATAAAAAAAACAGTTGGTTAAAAGTTAGTTCAGAGAAGATGTTTATAAGCTAGTAAGAAATGCTCCAGCATCATTTGGTTTGATATGTTGTTATCTAATGCGATGACATTTATTGATTATCTATACAAATTACATGTGAATTAAGTGTCCAAATATTTTTAGGAATACTGCAAATGAGCGAGGTTTGCAATATACACTACCGTTTCAAAAAGTCAGAAAGATTTAAAAAATAAATTAATACTTTCATTCTGCAAGGAAGCATTAAATTGATACATTAAAGTGGCCGTGCATTTATAATGTTCCAAAATATTTCTATTCATCAAAGAAACCTGAAAAATATGTATAACTTACCATTTCCTGTTTTTAACATTGATAATGATAAGAAATGTTGTTAAGAAATGTTTCTTGAGCAGCAAATCATGTGACACTGAAAATGTAGCTTTGCCATCACAGGAATAAATAAATTATAAATTATAAATATATATATATACACATACATACAGACACACACACACACACACAGCACCCATTTGAAAGGGTGCATATATATATATGTGTATATATGTATATAAAAAGTAATTTAATAAACACACTTTTCTATTATGCAAAGGCTTCCAGACCTGCAGCTCTTCTGACAGCAACATAGTGTCGCTCCAGATCCGGCACACATCTGGTACACATGGATTCCACACGTACCAGATGTGGGCCGGTTCTGGGCCGGCACTATGTTGCTGTCTGGGCATGGTTTCTTACCCCTTCTCTAGTGTATAACATCTTTACACAATCATCTTTTGGGTCAATCGCTACTTAAATGAAACCAAGAGAGGAACGAGGGGGAAGGACTTCCTTTGCAAACCTCTCTGAAATTTGTCAGAAGTGGGATTTATGGACTGACACGTAGATGCCACACATTCCCAAAGCCTTACAGAACTTGTATGGATTCTTTGTATGAAAAATGTCAAATGTATTAATTGTGATTTAAATGAAATTCCATAAAATCATGACTCACTCGGTACGCCTGATGAAAGCAGTGCATGTCTTCTCATTCCATAGTGTTCAAAGACGAGATGTTTATATAGGAGCACATATCCAGTGGGTTACATTTTAGGAAATGGAGCATAAAAGTAACTAAAATTCACCAATACTTTCCTGCATGAAAATTGTTCAGAATAGAAAGTAGTAGCCAGTAGCGCAACAGGAGGAAATGATCTACAACCAGTTAATCACAAAAAAAAGCGTTTCATTGAGAACGGAGGGTAGATTTGATGCAGTCAAGACTAATATAGAAATAAACACGCGAACGGTAGCCCACATCTCATGCTATTTGCAGTGCTAAAAGTGTTGGAGAGGAAGGATGAATCCATAAGGAGTCAGTTCTAGACAAGCAGTGTTGTGAAAGTTCAGCAGGTGAGGAATGAATCTTCAACTTATGGAAAAGAAAGTGCACTTGAACACTGCTTGCCATTCAAGAATGACCTGGATGAATAAAATTGGCCACGTTTTAGTTGTGGCAAGTGACAATGAAAAGCTATTACTCACTCAATGCAGCGATAGATAGTTAATGGATGGACCTGTATTGTATTACATTATTGTATATTATAAACATTATAGGAAAATGACAGCATGTTTTGAAGTAAATGTACTATTTATTAGAAATGTGTCTTTTTACAAACTTGATTAATATACAATTATACAAAATGCTTTAAAATTGATAATATACCCAATATACCTTTGAAGTATCAAGGTCTGTTACTCTACAAAGTAGATATGAAGGTCCCAAATAAGTCTTTGCAGAATTCCACCTATTAAACTGATATTAGTCAAGCGATGCTATACAATTCAGGGGAAAAAAGAGGTCAATCTGCAAGACTCAAATAGTTCTTGTTAGTTCTACCTGAGTTGTACTTTTATCACTCTTGTGGTTGCCATTATCAGTCTTGATCCAAATAAGCTTTACTTATTGTACAGGATCATTTTTTTCAAGTTTTGCTTGAATGTTAGTAACATACCGTATGCTTTATTGCAGTTACATTTATGCAATGACCAACAGACTCATTGTTATAGTAGAACATTACACAAAAAACAATTTTAGCAAACATTATTTTTTAGAAATGAACTATTCTAGCACCTCTTCACACATTTTGGATGAATTTGTGCCACTTTCCAGAGACGTGATTTCACAGTTTGGCTTTTCCAGCTGTCAGCTGAAGGTTTTGAAGTTTCATGGCCATTCCCATATTTCCAGTTATCTTTAGTTTTCCTTGGAAAAATGCCTTTAAATAAGAGTACAAGATTAACAAATTAGGGCTTTACAAATAAGGGTTATTGTACTAAAACCATAACAACCAAAACATTTTTGTTACATGAAATAAATGGGTGTGTAAATGTATGTTTTTTTCCCCAAGATCTTCTGATCCAATCCACGAATGAACGCAAACGGAGACAATGTAAAAACATACGGCGTGTGTGTTAGAAATCAGGAATAGTGAGAGAACGTTTTGGAACGTTTTGGTGTGCTTGGTACGTTTTTCATCTTCAAACCAAACTTGGGTCTTCAGTCGACAAACTTTATATCCCGTCTGTTTGGTGCGCTTCCCATAATGGTTACGCAATAAGTCAGTATACGGAGAGTAGGTGTCTTTTGTCTTCGTACACATTCGACCGAAAGCAATCCGGTTGAATGTGTTTTCAACTACCTCTGGTAGTGGTCGAAAGTGGACAAGCTCAAAACGTTTTAGACCCCGTTCACACCTGTCGTCCACTTGTGACCCGATCGACTAAAACGCATCTTAATACCAGGTGTAAACAGGGCCATAGTTAGTCAGCTAGTGCTCAGAGCAACATTTGGCATTTTCATTTGTCAACTAAAACTAAAATTGAAATCAAATAAAAACTATAGACATCTAAAAAAAACAGTAACACTTTCCAATGTTTCATTTATATACACTAAATATAAAATATTTTATTTTTACATATTTAAAATTATTCTCATTATAACAAAAATGAAGGATAACAAATACAAATTAAAGTTTATTTTATCACTGCTCCCCCAACGTTTCATCTGACTTTTTCTACATTTGACCGTTTCTCCATGTCATGATGAGCATGATGGATTTGAGCTCTAAATGGTTCAGATTTTCTATTTCGGATTAAACTTTATGGAGGATTACTGTAAAAAGAGTGGCTAATTTTTAGATGAAGCTTCAGTCAAAGCATCTGATGCAGTTCCACAGATGGACAGACATGATAGAGGTTGAGTCAACACAGATGGGTGTGAATCACAGGGTACAAACATTTCAAAGGACTTATGAAAACAATCTATTTCCCATGTGGAGGAAACATTAGACGCCATTAGCCTAATTTGAAATCCAGTGTCACCATGAAGTCAACATTCTGTGTCAGGAGGCTTTGTGTATTTTATTGTGTATGATTATGTCAAAAGAGATGTTTGGAAACGCAACAGGACATTTTTTGAATTAATCTGAAACATAATACTGTATGCATGTCATGATAGCTAAAGCCCGGTCAATTCAATGTCAAAGTGACTCCATGTTAATCTTTTTCCATAGAGATTAGTTATCTTTTATGGACTGCACATTACAGGTTAAAGGTCATCTCTGACATCAGACTAATCAGAAAGGCTACATTATGGTGCAAAGACACAACTTTTGATTAAAAATGAACATTGGACATATTTTATAACTTTTCTATGACTGGATAAAGATATTCATTATCATTTGAAGGATATCTGAATATCAATTATATATTTCACTCTATATGCCAGTGTTTTTTTGCTGAATTTACAACCCCACAGCCAAATTTTAAGTCATATTTTAAGTTTGCAGGCCAAATTGAACATAAGCTAAAAAAAAAAAAAAAGCACACCGCGAAAATATTGGCAAGAAAATACCTTTTGGGCTGCAAAAACATACTGCGCAATTCGATTCACAAACAAATGACACTAACAAATAAAATAAAAAAGTGATCAGTGTAGTCTGATTTACAATGAAATGACTCTTATAAATCAGTTATTTTTAACAAATCAAAAACATGCTACTCAATGTATGTTTTTGATTTGTTAAAAATAACTGATTATAGTTATTTTTTATAGATTATAATATTATAGTTGAACCTTGGAACATTTTGAAAATATTCCAAGGTTCAACTATAATTTACAGCATTAGTTGTCAGAGAATATCTTTCAAATTAAAGCTAAATGGATATTATAACCAAATGAATCTAAACAAAATTGAATCAAGAGCTTGTGAATCGGAATCTAATTGAATGAAGAAAAAAAAACACCCCCAAGATATGACGTTCTGATCTCTAGATATGGTTCATGTACATCTTTAAATGTAGGTCTATAGGATTTATTTGGCTCTTTTATCACCCACTGGGCAAAAAAACAGATCATTTAGACGTAAATTGTCAATATTGATGTAACAGATAATAAATGTTGTGTTGGCCGTATTTTGTAAGATACTTGGCATTGAGAAGGCTAAATTAGCGGGTCAGACGAATGGTCAGTGTGTCTGTGGGTCATGGGACAAGGTTTAAGAGGGACTAATCCTGGAAACGCTGGCTCTGTCCCAAGACGCTCACAAACCTTATTTAGCCCTTAAACTACACTGACCAACTGACCACACAGCAGCTTATCAGAACAGATTCAATGTTCTTTTTCTTAATGAAAAAAAAAGCACAAGATTTCAACAGACCACTAAGAATAAACCATCATTAAAATGTACCGTTTGTGGATTCATTCGCCCCGTCATCAAACCAAGCAGATCTGAGTCGGCCATAGAGATGGTGCAGTCAGCCTCCTTACCTGTGGAAAGTAAACAGAGAATCATGACGCTGTTTGTAAAAATGGAGCTCTAGGAGAGACTTAATTTAGAATTCAATCTATCAAATGATGGCTTGGTGTGTAAAGAAAAAGACTATTTACAAAAAAATAGATACATGTTTTGCTGCTTCTGGTCTTTTTATTAGAATTTGCATGTCCCAACTAAGGTGTCTAGCCCATTTAATAGTTTGTGATCGGTAAGATTTGTTTATGTTTTTGAAAGAAGTCTCTTCTACTCAACAAGGCTACATTTATTTGATCAAAAATACAGTAAAAACATGAAATATTATTAAAATCTAAAATAACTGTTTTCTATTGAAATAGATTTAAGAACATAATTTATTCCCGTGATGCAAAGCTGAATTTTCAGCATCATTACTCCACTCTTCATTATCACATGATCCTTCATAAATCATTCTGATATGATGATTTGCTGCTCAAGAAACATTTATCTGTTATTTTTGTGAAAACTGTGATGCACAACATGTGATGCTTTGATAATTGGAAAGTCGAAAAGAACAGCATTTATTTTTTTTTAAAGAAATCTTTGGTAAAATTATAAATGCCTTAACTCACTCGTTGTAGCTGCCAGCAGAGACAGTTGCATAATTTAAGTTCCATAAAAATAATAGTTTTAATTTAATAAGTAACCACGTTTAAATATATCATAATATATTTATATTTATCTGCATTTCTTTTACTTTGAAATATATGTACAAGCGGATTTGTTTATGTAGGCTTATATAGCGGAACTATTGTTCTGAGGTTCGGTTCAGACGTTTATTGATGTTACATCAGCATCGTAGCATCGGAGAATGTCATAGCGCATACAGAGCTAACTGTGGCTCGTTAAGTTTTTGGTAATATCATTACAATTTGTAAGTTCACTGAGAGTAACACGGAAGAGAAGTTGCCTTTGTTACCTGTTTTGTTTCACTCCCCTGGAGTTAACGCGGCCAATGAGGTATGCATAGTTCTTTTAATGTGCTATTCTCTGTGAGAATATTCTTATTTCTGTAACTTTTATGTGTTATTTAGTTCTCACGGCATGTTTGATGGCATCGAGGACGACATCATTTGACTAATAAATGCCCGTAAACAAGAACGCTTTGTGTCCGTGTCTGTTAACTGGAGGGAGCTAGAGTGAGAACGACTCGGTTACTAACGTAACCTCGGTTCCCTGAGAGGAGGGAACGAGTATTGCGTAAGTAGCTTACGCTATGGGAAAACTCCTTTTCTCGAGAATATTGAAGTCTTTATGTAAAACGCATTGCAGCTGCACAGCTGACAGCAATGAACGAAGGAACTCGGTCATTGGCTGTGCTGCGGCAACTTGCTTGAACCAATGACGGGGCGACTCTGAATGCGCGACCAATGAGCGCGCTTCGCGCCTGCGCGCGTCAGAGCCCGCCAAGATGGGCGTGGCCAAGCTATATATTGGGCGCCCCGTCATGAGAGTTCTTTAGGTTAAAACGACTGAAGCGAACTAACCAAGCACAAGCACGGCAGCTTACGCAATACTCGTTCCCTCCTCTCAGGGAACCGAGGTTACGTTAGTAACCGAGTCGTTCCCTTTCGAGAGGTCTCTCCTATTGCGTAAGTAGCTTACGCTATGGGAACACCATGCAAAACGCCGTGCGTGCTGAACTTCGCCTTATGATAGCCAGAGGCAGGTGCCTGAGCTAAAAAGCAAAGTTATCATCCAACTAGCCGGCAGAGGCGAGCTTTATATGTGGGAAAAAATACAGAGCGGCTAGAAGGCGCTCAGTGTGACACAAGCACATACATAATCTAGATACGAACTCGCAGTTCAACTAGCATTATGCTGATAGCACATTGGAATGCAATGTCGGGACCTGTAGGTTGTAGAATCTGATAAATGTGGACGGTGAGGCCCAGCCTGCCGCCGCACAAATATCCTCGATCGGTAACCCGCTCGACCATGCCCAGGAAGAAGCCACACTCCTGGTGGAGTGTGCTTTGACTCCCCAGGGGCATTGAAGTCCCTTAGCTTCATAAGCCAGAGCTATAGCTTCGACTATCCAGTGAGAGATTCTCTGCTTTGAAACGGCGGAACCTTTCGTACGGCCGCCAAAGCATACAAACAGTTGTTCTGTCTGTCTGAATAGGGCAGAACGCTCCAAATACACTCTGAGAGCCCTAACGGGGAAGAGTAGATTAGCGTCGTGTTCGTCTGCTGAAGACGAAAGCGCAGTTAGGGAGATAACCTGTGCTCTGAAGGGAGTGGTGAGCACTTTAGGAATATACCCATGTTTCGGTCTAAGGACGACCCTGCAGTCGTTAGGTCCGAATTCTAGGCAGGCAGCGCTTGTTGAAAGCGCGTGCAGGTCGCCCACTCTCTTGACCGAGGCGAGTGCCAGCAAGAGCGCCGTCTTGAGCGAGAGCTGTTTAAGGTGCACGGTTCGGAGTGGTTCGAACGGGGGCCCTTTAAGAGCGTCTAGGACCGTAGCTAGGTCCCAGATCGGCACTGAGGGGGGGCGTGAAGGGTTCATCCTCCTGGCGCCCCTTAGGAAACGAATAATTAGGTCGTTTCTTCCCAATGGACGTTCCATTACAAGGTCGTGTGACGCTGTGATGGCAGCCACATATACTTTGAGCGTGGAGGGGGTGCGGCCCGCCTCCAGAAGCCCTTGTAGGAAAACGAGTACACTCGTAATCTCGCATGTTACAGGGTTCAGGCCCTTGGTATTACACCAGTCACCGAACACTTTCCATTTCTGGGCATATAAGCGTCTCGTGGAGGGCGCCCGCGCCTCAGCGATGGTTTTTAGTGCTCCGCTCGCGAGGTTCCTGGGAACCCGTTGAGGGGCCATGCATGAAGGGCCCACAGATCGGGGCGGGGATGAAATATCATCCCGCTGGCCTGACTGAGGAGGTCTGGCCTCAGTGGAATCGGCCGTGGTGCAGATTGCATTTGCATCAGATCTGGAAACCATGTTTGGTTCTTCCAGAGTGGGGCTATCAGCAGCACTGCGTTTCCCTCCTCTCTGACCCGACTGATGACCTGTGGCAGCATCGCGATCGGGGGAAAGGCATATAAGGGGCGGCTCGGCCAGCTCTGGGCGAGCGCGTCCGTGCTTTTCGTGAAGAAAAGAGAGCAGTGCGCGTTCTCCTTGGAGGCGAAGAGGTCGATCTCCGCTTTGCCAAAGGTTTTCCATAACCACTGACTCGTCAGAGGGTTGAGAGCCCATTCTCCTGGGAGAATCTTGTCTCTGGATAACATGTCTGCCCCCTGGTTCAGGGCGCCTGGCACATGCGCTGCTCTCAGCGAGCGCAAGTTGTGCTGGGACCATAAAATGAGTCTCCTGGCCATTGAATGCATGGAGCTCGACCTGAGTCCACCCTGGCGATTTATGTACGACACTACCGTCATGTTGTCCGTTCGGACCAGGACGTGTTCGTTTTTTAGATGTGGGAGCAGGGCTCTGAGAGCCAAAGCGACCGCTTTCATTTCCAGACAGTTTATGTGTAGGCGCTTTTCCGGGTTTGACCAAAAGCCGGAGACAGGCCTGCCCTCGTAAAGGGCCCCCCAACCTATTTTGGAGGCATCTGTCGTTATCATCTTTCTCCTTGTGTTCACACCCAGACTCACGCCTGACTGGTACCAGTCGGCGGCTTTCCAGTGCGTCAGGGCTTTTATACAGCCGTGGTTCGCTCTGATTAAAAAGTGGCCCGAACGCCACGCGTGAGTAGGGACGCGGCTCTTGAGCCAGCGTTGGAGAGGGCGCATATGCAACAATCCTAGCTGGAGTACGGCCGATGCTGAGGCCATGAGACCGAGCATCCTCTGAAACCGTTTGACGGGGGCGCGCGCGCCCGCTCTGAATGATGTTGCAAGGCGCCGGATGGTGAGCGCGCGCTCCGATGAGAGACGCGCTGTCATTTGCATCGAGTCTAGAACTATTCCCAGGAAAGAAATTCTCTGGCTGGGAGATAGTATGCTTTTTGCAAAATTGATTCTTAGACCCAGGCATTCTAAATGGCTGATAATCCAAGATCTGTGTGTTATTAGCTGACTCTCTGATTGTGCTAGAACCAGCCAATCGTCGAGATAATTCAGTATTCGCACTCCCCTTTGTCTTAGGGGGGAAAGTGCTGCATCCATACATTTCGTGAATGTACGGGGAGCCAGGGACAGGCCGAACGGGAGTACTGTGTACTGGTATGACTGTCCCTCGAAAGCGAATCTCAGAAACGGCCTGTGATGAGGCGCTATTGGAATGTGAAAGTAAGCATCTTTCAGATCCACTGAGAGAAACCAATCTCCTGGGCGCACTTGCGCGAGGATATGCTTGGTTGTTAACATTCTGAACGAGCGAATCATTAGTGCTTTGTTCAGGTGTCTGAGATCTAGGATGGGGCGGAGACCGCCATCCTTTTTCGGGACGAGAAAATAGCGGCTGTAAAAACCTGTCCCGCTCAGAGAGGGGGAAACAGTTTCCACAGCGCCCTTTTCTATTAGTTTGCGCACCTCGGTGCGTAGAACATGTGAACACTCTTTTCTCACTTTCGTCTCGACCACAGTCGTAAAACGTGGTGGCCTGCGAGCGAACTGGAGCGAGTATCCGTGCTTTACTATATTTAATACCCATTTCGGCATATCTGGAATGTTTTCCCATGCCGCCGCGTGTACAGATATGGGCTGAATACAGGCTAGGGGCGGGCCGCTGTGACGTAGGGACCCGGCTAGCGAATCGCCTGAGCTCATAGCTCTCAGAGGCGCGGGCGCGCGCTGAGCAGCTGAGTGAATGGGCGCGTGTGTGATTACAACAGTGCGCGCTGTGTTTGTAAAACTCGCAGCCTGAGCTGAGGTTTTGTTTGACACTGTAAGGGCAGTGTTTATAAGTGGGGGTGCATAAACAGTGGTAGGCACACGCGTCACTTTTATAATGTTTCCCGCTTTTACTGGGGATGAATTTATAACTGTGTGAACAGTGCTTGTGTGTAGTGGTGCGTACATGACCGTTTTGACAGTATCTGGGAATGCACACTTTGTGGACATGTGAACCCTTAGTGATGCAGGCAGAAAAAGACTCTTTTTGTGTTTTCTGTGCGTCGCCGTAAAAACGGCGTTTGTTTGCAGGTGAGCGAGCTCTGTGACTGGCCCATTGACTGCTGTATGGACATATCCAGCCGCCTGTAAGGGGACTGGGTAATGTTTGAGCTTTTGCGGAGAGAGTGGTCCGGCTTTTGCGAGACACGTACTCTCTCTTCTCATTTCTGTGGCTAGGACGGCTTTCGAGGCTCAGGGTTCAGCACAATCTTGGGCCGAGGACCCCGTCGCTCAGGAGGCGGCTTGCGGTTGTGAGAGCGCGAGCGGCGTCGAGCGTCAGCCTGAGGCGCGGGCTGAGAGGCGGTGGGGGCTGTTCTAGCCCGCTGCGGCTGCGGCGGTCTCTGTCTGCTCTGCGATGAGCTGGAGCGCTTTGGCAGGAAATGACGCATAGCTTGTGAAGCGTTCTGGGCCTCAGTGAAGCGTTCGGCGAAACCTTTAACCGCCGGTCCAAACAGCCCGCTGGTGGAGATAGGCGCATCGAGAAATGGCGCCTTATCCGTGTCCTTCATTTCAGTCAGAGTCAGCCACAGATGGCGCTCGAGAACAGTCAAATTAGCCATAGCACGGCCGATGGACTGGGCGGTGGCCTTCGTGGCTCGCAGAGCTATATCAGTCGCGCTGCGTAAGTCCCTGAAGGCTTCGGGTTCGGGGCCAGACTCGTCCATAGAGCGGAGAAGCTTGGCTTGGAACACTTGAAGTACCGCCATTGAGTGAAGCGCTGATGCAGCTTGGCCGGCGGCGGCGTAGGCGCGACCGGCGAGAGCAGAGGTAGTGCGGCAGGGTTTCGAGGGGTGGGAAGCTTTGGCTTTCCATCCGGAGGTGGAGGGCGGGCAGAGATGATTGGCCACGGCCTCCTCGAGGGGCGGCGTTCCCTCGTAGCCTCTTTCCTTCGCGCCGTCCACTGAGGAGAGCGAAGAAGAAAAAGAAGGCTTTAGGCGCGCAGAGTGGGGGGCTTTCCACGACTTGGTGAGTTCGTCGTGAACTTCCGGGAAGAAGGGAGAAGGCCTTTGCCGAGGGGCCTGCTGGCGCCCCTGCAGAAACCACTCATCCAGTCGGCTCCGGGTTGGCTCTTCGGGAGAAGACCAATCGAGCCCGAGGTCTTCCACGGCCTTAGAGAGGACACGGATAATCTCAGTATCCATAGTGGAGCCCCCGCTCGTGCTAGCTAGCGTCGACGGGGCGGGGTCGAGAGTGGAGCCCGGCCAGTCGTCCGATGCAGCGTCGATGGACAAGCTGTCGTCCATTCCCCCGTCGTCCTCGGACGCGCCGAAAGTCACAAGGCCCACCGCTCTGCCAGAGGGGTGTGGGTCCGGCTGGGTGAACTGAACCGGCGGTGGGGAAGGCAAGAGCGGCGGTGAAGCACGCGGAGACTGGGTCGGCGTGACGTCACTGAGCTCAGGTTCAGGAAGCCTCTGTGAGCGGCGCTTTTTCTTAGTGCGCGGCTCAAACAGAGGGGTGGCGATGGGCTCGCTCACGGCGAAAGCGGCGAGGCGAGCCCGTAGTGCGGAGAGACCCAGGTCATCACATTCCGGGCATCCGCCCTTGGTCAATGCAGCTTCTGCGTGGTCACGGCCCA
This sequence comes from Gila orcuttii, assembly GCA_026230005.1. Lineage (NCBI taxonomy): Eukaryota > Metazoa > Chordata > Actinopteri > Cypriniformes > Leuciscidae > Gila > Gila orcuttii. The sequence continues at coordinate 33,741,941 of JAPDVR010000008.1, forward strand.
GGCAGCGAGCGCAGATGATGTGACGATCCCCGTCCGGGAGAAGGTCTCTGCACGACGCGCAGGAAGGCATTTGAAACAACGCCTTAATGGAAATTTGCTCTTTCACAAATGTCGCGGGGCGGACAGATGTAAAATACTTGCGTATATGGCGCGCCGGATGGCTCAGTAGGAGGTGCTTGAAGGCGGCTGAAGGTGCCGACGTCCTCGTAGCAATCCCGCTGGTATGCTTTTCCACGGCGGCGAAGGCTTCCAATAATCCGGAGGATCCAGCGAAGAAGGTGTTCGCTGAAGGAGATTAAATCTAAAGAACTCTCATGACGGGGCGCCCAATATATAGCTTGGCCACGCCCATCTTGGCGGGCTCTGACGCGCGCAGGCGCGAAGCGCGCTCATTGATCGCGCATTCAGAGTCGCCCCGTCATTGGTTCAAGCAAGTTGCCGCAGCACAGCCAATGACCGAGTTCCTTCGTTCATTGCTGTCAGCTGTGCAGCTGCAATGCGTTTTACATAAAGACTTCAATATTCTCGAGAAAAGGAGTTTTCCCATAGCGTAAGCTACTTACGCAATAGGAGAGACCTCTCGAAAGGGAACTCAGCCTGCTCGACACGAGGTGGAGACGTGGGGGAGATGATGATCCACGCCTGCAGGTGTGGTGCCGAATTCTGACCCCCGCCAAATTATTACCCCCCTAGTATGGTAGGTTTAGGATTAGTTGTGGGGGAGGGGTTAGGATTAGGGGTGGGGTTAGGATTAGGCAATCAGATACTGATTTCAACGAGGGGGGTAATAATTTGGCAGGGAGTCGAAATTCGGCACAACACCGTTCGTCGACGGAGCTGCACGCACGTTTACATTATATGTGAACGTCAAAAGATAAGACTGCATTCAATGTTAACATATTAAGAGGCAAGCAGAACCCTGGAGCATTGCATGGTTAAACCTACAAGAAGTTGAATATTTAAAACAAGCTAAATATTAAGAAGTGGAATAGCCTTCAACTGCTAAAGGGGCTCTATAAGTGCTAAAAGTGAAATGTTCATTGTGATGTGCATGTTTTACATGTTGAAGTGATTGCTCAACTCACTAAGTTATTTACTGCTAAGCCATTTGAAGGGTAAATAATTATTTAAAGGGTCCATCATAATATTTCCAATTTTTTGTATTATTTTGGTGTTAAAGAGAAGTGTTTATTCTGTTTTAAGATTACACTGTAAAAACATTCTTGGTTAAATCTAAAGGTAAAATTAAGGTACATTTATTACAATGTAAACAAAAGCTTACTGGTAACATTAAGCTAGGTTCATCACTTACTTTATTCAGCTCATTTTATGTTTTAGCTACTAAACCAAAGATTTTAAGGTGCCAATTCAAAAATATTGAAAATGTCTGAGCACGAGTTTGAGACAAATGAAAATGGCTTAGATGCTAACAATGGAGCAACAGGTTTACAGCAGCAGTTTAAAGACCTAGATATAGATGCAAATCCATCAAAAGAGACTGAGGTAGCTGTAGAAACCCAAGCTGCTGTAGGGCGATTCCATGCAAATGTCAACCTTGCCATGAAAAAATAAAGTTATTATCAAAATATCAAAACCCTTTCTAAGGTGTCCATTTGGGTCTGTATTTTATTGTATTGATGTGCGGTCATGTAAATTTTAAGTAAATTTCTGTGTTTATTCACCTCAGATAAGGTGTGCACAGATACTAAAATTGCTTTTTCAAACAAACATATTTCATGCTTTAAAAAGAGGGGTCAAAGACTCATTTTTTTATACTTTATGTTGACAGTAAGCATTTTGCAGAAAGATGGGAGCATGACTGAGATATAAATACACCCACTTTGTTATAACTGCATTGCCCTTTAAATTTATAAAGGCTATATTTAGGAAGTCACGACGCTTCAGTGATGTCACGTCCGTAACGATTTAAAGAATAAGTTTATATTGTATAATAATTATTATTACAATTAATTTGAAAATTTATGTACAAAGCCAAAATATGTCCATTCTAGTTATGATTGACAATTCATCTCACTTATTTGCTCTAAACAACCTAATTATGCGTTACGGACGTGACTGTTACAGACGCGACTGTTACGGACGCTTCATATTAAATCATGCATGAATTGACCAGCGCATATTTGTTGAATGAATGAATTAATTAATTTATTTCGAGCAATATAATGACACATAACAAAGGAAATCAAGAAGCATTCTGATTAAATCAATACGAAAAGATAAATTCATCAACTTTACAACATAAATCGATCTATATGCGTGAAATGGAGTGGGAAGAAATCAAACTTATTTAAACCCACCTCGGTCTTTCAACATGTTCAACGTGTTGTTACTGTTAAAAAACCCCGCATATATATTAAATTGATCTCTATTACTGTACATCAGAACATTTTAGAAATAAATTAATACCAGTACCATAATGTTAAGCATTATTACAGTCTCTGAGAGCGAGAGAAATATGAGACGCGCCTTTACTCACTTTCTTTCCCGCGCGCCCTCTGTGGTCAAGAGTTATTTCTGTGGTGATTTGTAGATCTGCGATTTCTGGACAACATCAGTAATTGGTAAGTAATTTGATATCTATGGCTAATTATATCTATATCTATTGATATAATTTGATATCTATGATATCTATTTGATATCTAAACCGGCGATCTCGACTCCGGAGAATATCGATATGATAAAAATACAAAATAGCTGCTGATGTATCTTAGCAATTCCGTATCTTTCGGGGTCTATAGTTAACACCACATTATAAAGCAATATCATGCCCGAATTGAGTTTTGCCCACGCTGCATTTTAGCAGCATGAGAGATATGCGTGAACGGAGGTTCATCTAGCCTATAACAAAGTGATTTCAGTTTAAATTTGATTAATTGTGCAGCCTTACCTTACTGATGTCTCAGATGTTTGTTGTTTTAAATACCCAACAGAGACACACAAATAGGTCTCTGTTCAAGCATTTTCTCTGATTTTTCAGCGTCTGCCAAGTGTTGATTTCAGAACTGTCACGTCCATAACGAAAATACGTCACGTCCGTAACAACGTTTTTTCCTCATAAATTAAAAACTTAAAAGTAAAATAAATAATTTATGTTCTATAGAGAGCCAACACTCATCCCTTCGGTTGGTATTATTTATTTTGGCTTGTGCATTTTAATTCGCAGAATTTCTACAAAGTATGTTGTCTCCCACAAACTCACGTCTTTTTTTGTCACGTCCGTAACGCACGTGTGTTTCCCTCATATTAAATATAAAACGCATGTGTAGACTGATATTTTTCTATTGTCTGGACTCCTTTATTAAGGTAGTATGGACATATGAACAGACGTTTAAATATATATGTATTAAATGCTTTTTCTGAGAATTTATATTTTACATTTTGACTGCAAATGTCACGTCCATAACGCTGGAATTGGCCTGTAGAGGAAAGTTTAAGAAGAAGCCAAAGAACCCGAGAGCTTACAGAAAAGGGTCAAGAACTGTATGACAGCCAAACTAAAAAGCTTCAACATCGCTTTACTACCTCTTATGACAAATGGAAAGTTCTTGCTACAGAGACTAGGAAAGCAATTGATGGAACATTCGCCACTGAAATTCTGCCAACCTACATAACCAAGATCAGTAACGCTTCAACAAGTGTAAAACAAGCTTATCAAGATTTACGTCAACACACTGCTCCGGATGGCAAGACGCGCCTCCGGGTAGACACGTGTGATGCTGTCTCAGGAAAGCTAATGGAACATGCAGAGGATTCTCTTGAATTAAGAGAAAAAGTACCAGATACTCACAAAGAACGAGCACTGGACTGAGACAGGCTCAGTGCTTACACGTGCAACCTCCAAAAGGTCTAGTATATGTTCACGAAGTTCAAAGTTTGCAAGCATCAGTTCAAAGCAATCAAGCCTGACCTCTTCAAAGAAACTGGAAGCTGCAGCAGAGCTAGCTGCAACTCAAGCCACATTAAAGGTATTAGAGGACATGGAACTTAAGGAACAGGAGCTTGGGAACCTCGAAGTTGAGAACAGAAAGAGGCTTGCACTGCAAGAAGAAGAAAATGCTGCAAGAAAAAATTTATTAGAAGAGAAGCGCAGGGAGTTAGAGCGCTTAGAGACCGTTAAGAAAATGAATGCTGCAAAAGCACGTCTGCAGGTCTACGAACAGGAAGTGGGTTCGGACGAAGAGATTTCGGAGTTGCTCCATAGCAGTAAGCATGTGAAAACCGAAGCTAAAACTACCCAAAGAAGTCTTTCTGTGCATCATGTGGCAACACCACAAAACGCCACACATGTACAACCTGCTATGGTGACACAGAATGTTGAAAGTGTGCAACCTGCTGCCATTGCTCATCAAGAAGATAGCACTACAGTACTTGCCAAAGCAATAACAGAGTTGATCAACGCAAGCCATCTCCCAATACCAGAGCCTTCTGTTTTCAATGGAGATCCACTAAGGTACAAAGACTGGAAAACATCCTTTGAGACATTGATCGGTAGGAAGAATATTCCAGTGAATGAGAAGGTCTACTACCTCCGCAAGTATGTTGGAGGACCTGCAAGGAAAGCTATTGAAGGTTACTTCCTGCTGGGGACGGATGCAGCCTACTATTCAGCATTGGACATCATGGAAGAAAGGTATGGAAGCCCCTTTGTGATTGCCAAGGCCTTCAGGGATAAGATAACTTCATGGCCAAAAATAGGACCCAAGGACAGCATTGAACTAAGAGAATTCTCAGGTTTTCTACGAAGCTGTGAAGCAGCAATGTTGCAGATCAAGAGTCTTGCAGTCCTAAATGACTGCGGTGAAAACCAAAGAATGCTCAACAAGCTTCCTGATTGGCTAATTGCCAGATGGAACAGAAAGGTCCTGGCGGTTGAAGAATCAACACATGATTTTCCAAGCTTTAGCGAATTTGTTCAGTTTGTTGCAAGAGAAGCCAAGATCGCATGCAACCCTGTGACATCTCTTCATGCTTTGAAGTCTGGTGATAGTGAAAAGGTTAAGACACCAAAGCCTCGAAATGTTGGTGCAAAGGTGCTGGCAAGCAGCTCAGAAGAAAACCCAGACCCTAAAACATGTGTCTTTTGTGAGAAGTTGCACCATGGCATTCAAACATGTCGAAAATTCAAAGAAAAGGCAATCTCAGAAAAGGTCAAGTTTGTGCAAACTAAAGGACTGTGTTTTGGATGCTTGAAAACAGGACACCGTTCTAAGAACTGTGAAAGGAGGAGTGTCTGTGACACATGTAAAAGGAAGCACCCAACCTGTTTGCATGAAGACCGGGTCAAGGATGATGGAAAGAAAGATCACAGAGATGACGAGAGAAAGGAGAGTTGGGCCCAAGCCAAAGAGAGGTCAAAGGAAAGGATGGATTCTAAGCAGTCAAATGGAGCTTCTAAGGAAGCCACCTCTAACCGTGTGGTGCAAAACATGAATGGAACATACACGTCCACCGTTATTCCAGTGTGGTTGTCAACAACAAGAAGCCCAGAGCATGAAGTTCTCGTATATGCTTTACTGGATAACCAAAGTGACACAACCTTTATCCTGAAAGAAAAGGCAGATGCTCTGGACACACAGAAGGAGCCAGTGCAACTAAAACTCTCAACGTTGTCATCTAGAAGTACAATCATTCCAAGTCAGAAGGTAACTGGGTTGCAGATCAGAGGTTTTTATTCAGCGAAGAAAATCACTCTTCCGGTAACCTATTCAAGGGACTTTATTCCTGTCAATGTAAGTCACATTCCCACACCCAAGACAGCAAGAGCATGGCCTCATCTAGAGCATCTTGCCGAAGAGATTGCTCCTTTAATTGACTGTGACGTTGGTCTGCTTATAGGTTACAATTGTTCTCAAGCTCTGTTACCCAGATAAGTTGTGTCAGGCAGAGATGAGGAGCCTTATGCTCAAAAAACAGACCTCGGCTGGAGTATTGTTGGCTCTGGAAGTTCCTGTGTCGACTACGGAGATGCAATTGGAAGCAGCCACAGAACTATTGTCAGACAAGTAATGCCATGCCTTCAGTCGTCTGCCAATCAGACAAGTGAAGTCCGATACATATGTCGAACACAAGTCAAGGAGTTAGTCACTCCGCCAAATGTTATGAAGATGTTGGAGTCAGACTTTAATGAAAGAAGCGTGGAGGATTCTCACTTTTCACAAGAAGATCTTCGCTTCATTTCAATAATGGAGGAAGGAATCAAGATCAAGCCTGACGGTCACTGTGAAATGCCTTTGCCATTTAAAGAATACAGACCGAGTCTGCCAGACAACAGGAAATGTGCTGTTCATCGCCTTAAGTGTTTGAGGAAGAGATTTGAGAAAGACAAACAGTACCACAAGGACTACTTAATCTTCATGAAAGAAACAATGACGCGTGGAGATGCTGAGAAAGTTCCTGAAGAAGAAATCAACAATAGCCCTGCTTGGTACATCCCTCATCACGGGGTGTATCACCCACAAAAACCAGGCAAGATACACGTTGTGTTCGACTGCTCAGCAAAGTTTCAAGGCGTGTCATTGAACGATCATCTGCTTACTGGGCCAGAGCTGACCAATACGTTGGTAGGTGTTCTCTGTCGTTTCCGCAAGGGTCCAGTAGCAATAATGTGCGACATCGAACGCATGTTCCATCAATTTCACGTAAGAGCAGAAGACCAAGACTATCTAAGGTTTCTCTGGTGGGAGAATGGGGACTACCACTTCGAAACATCCGTCTTTCGGATGAAAGTGCACTTGTTTGGTGCAGCCTCGTCATCCGGCTGTGCAAACTACGGCCTCAAACACATTGCTGCACAAGGACAAGGTCGCTTCAGCGAAGCATCCATCCGCTTCATTGAACGAAACTTTTATGTGGATGATGGGCTGACCAGTGTGTCAACAGAAGAAGAAGCAAAACAGCTAGTCAGTGAAGCAAGACAGCTTTGTAGCGATGGCAAGCTACGCATCCACAAATTTGTTTCTAACAGCCAGGAGGTGCTAGAATCAATTCCCAAAGAAGAGTGTGCTCAAACAGCAATACATCACGACCTAGCCTTGGGAGAGTACCAAATGGAGAGAGCCCTAGGGGTTAACTGGTGCATTACCTCAGATCAGTTCAGATTCATTCAATAGTGGTGAGTGAACAACTGTTCTCTAGAAGAGGAGTGTTATCGACTGTTGCGTCTGTCTATGACCCTCTTGGTTTTGTAGCACCGTTCGTTCTAGTCGGAAAGCAAATCCTTCAGCAAATGTGCCGGGACAAGGTTGGATGGGATGAACCACTGTCAGATGATCTTCGACCACAATGGGAATCCTGGCTCTTGGACCTACAGAATTTAGATGATCTCAAGATAGACAGATGTTACCTTCCAGCTAGTTTTCCAGAAGACCGGAAATATGAGCTCCATCACTTCTCTGATGCTAGCATCACGGGATATGGAGAGTGCAGCTACCTGAGAGTGTTCGGGACATCAGGACAAACTCACTGTGCTTTGGTGATGGGTAAAGCCAGAGTGGCTCCTACGAAAGTCACAACCGTTCCGAGACTTGAGCTGTCAGCAGCTGTTGTTGCTGTGCGTACAAGTGATCTGCTCAGAAAGGAGTTGGATATAGCAGAGGTTCAGGAATTCTTCTGGACTGACTCCAAGGTCGTCCTTGGATACGTCAACAACGATGCAAGAAGATTCCATTTTTTTGTGGCAAACCGCATTCAGCGCATCAAGGACAGTACCAAACCAAGTCAATGGAGATATGTGTCCTCGGAAGAAAATCCAGCTGACCATGCATCAAGGGGCCTTAAGGCAAAAGAGCTGATTGCTTCTAACTGGTTTAACGGTCCAGATTTTCTTTGGTGTGAAGAGCTTCCTAGTGGAGATAGTAAGGTGGGAGACATTGCAGTTGAAGACCCAGAAGTTCGTAAGGTCTTTGTGCATAAGACATTGACAACAGAAGATTCACCGATTAAACGCTTTCTCAAGTTCTCCAGCTGGACGAGGTTGGTCAAAGCCATCGCTAGACTTAAGAGATGTGTCAAAGAGTTTAAAGGGTTGACATTAACAACCAACGAAGCCAGCAGTCTGGAAGAGAGAGAAGATGCAGAACTTACCATCATAAGCATCGTCCAGAGGAAGAACTTCTCTGTGGAGATTCAAAGTCTTCAGTGCAAGAAGGAAATAACCAAAGGCAACCTGCAAAGGCTAAATCCTTTTGTGGATGGACAAGGCATCCTCAGGGTGGGAGGTCGATTGGAGCATGCTGCTCTGCACCCTCACATCAGGCACCCGGCAGTCTTACCAAAGACCAGTCACATAACAAAGTTACTGGTTGCACATTACCATCAGCGAGTGCAACACCAAGGACGTGGCATTACAATGAATGAGCTAAGGGCTAACGGGATCTGGATACTTGGATGCAGTCATGCAGTGTCGTCCTACATCTACAAGTGTGTCAAGTGTCGAAAGTTCAGAAGGTGTACTGAGGAACAAAGAATGGCAGACTTACCTCGTGAACGTATAGAGACAACGCCCCCCTTTACAAATTGCGGGATGGACTGTTTCGGGCCATTCTACGTTAAAGATGGAAGGAGGGAAGTGAAGCGTTATGGCCTGCTATTCACTTGTCTGTGTTCTCGTGCTGTGCACATAGAAGTGCTTGATGATATGACGACCGATGCTTTTATCAATGCTCTTCGTGCTCTCATTGCTCTGCGTGGTAACGTTCGACAACTTCGTTCTGACCAGGGCACCAACTTTGTTGGCGCAAGACGTGAATTCCTGGAAGCGGTTAAAGAGATGGATCAGGAATGCCTCAAGAAATTGGGCTGTGAGTTTGTCATGAACCCTCCGTCTGCTAGCCACATGGGTGGAGCCTGGGAAAGGCAGATCAGGACAATACGAAGTGTATTGACATCCATTCTAGATCAGGCATCCCAAAGACTTGACAGTTCATCTTTGAGAACTTACCTTTACGAAGTAATGGCAATTATAAACAGCCGACCTTTAACAGCACATTTGCTGAGTGATCCAGCTGGGCCACAGCCTCTTAGGCCCAATCACATTTTGACGATGAAGTCTTCCATAGTCTTGCCACCACCTGGAGACTTTGTGAAAGAAGACCTTTATCTTCGCAAAAGATGGCGTAAAGTTCAGCACTTAGCCAATGAGTTTTGGTCTAGGTGGAAAAAAAGAGTACATGTTAAATCTTAAAGAGAGACAAAAATGGCACAAAACCCGCAGAAATGCGCAGGTCAACGATATCGTGATCGTGCAAGATGACAATGCACCACGAAATGAGTGGAAACTCGCCAAGATCACGGAAGTGTATCCTGGTGAAGATGGACATGTGAGAAAGCTGCGATTGCTGATCAGTGAATCAGCACTGGATGACCAAGGAAAGCGGCTCACAAAGCAGACTTACGTAGAACGGCCTATTCACAAGACGGTAACTCTGCTTGAAGCTGATTAATGCAGCCTTGGGTGTTGCTACCTCACTTAAACCAAGTCTCATAATTTTAAGTTGGAATCTTATGTTTATTAAGTTAATAAGAAATCACCAGTGATTTGGTGGGAGTGTAGCTGCCAGCAGAGACAGTTGCATTATTTAAGTTCCATAAAAATAATAGTTTTAATTTAATAAGTAACCACGTTTAAATATATCATAATATATTTATATTTATCTGCATTTCTTTTACTTTGAAATATATGTACAAGCGGATTTGTTTATGTAGGCTTATATAGCGGAACTATTGTTCTGAGGTTCGGTTGGTTCAGACGTTTATTGATGTTACATCAGCATCGTAGCATCGGAGAATGTCATAGCGCATACAGAGCTAACTGTGGCTCGTTAAGTTTTTGGTAATATCATTACAATTTGTAAGTTCACTGAGAGTAACACGGAAGAGAAGTTGCCTTTGTTACCTGTTTTGTTTCACTCCCCTGGAGTTAACGCGGCCAATGAGGTATGCATAGTTCTTTTAATGTGCTATTCTCTGTGAGAATATTCTTATTTCTGTAACTTGTCATGTGATTTTTATGTGTTATTTAGTTCTCACGGCATGTTTGATGGCATCGAGGACGACATCATTTGACTAATAAATGCCCGTAAACAAGAACGCCTTGTGTCCGTGTCTGTTAACTGGAGGGAGCTAGACTCGTGATCAATTGAATTCATCCTTGCTAAATAAATAAATAAAAAATCTTCCTGACCCTAAACTTTTAAAGTTTGTTTTTGAAATTTGAAATAATATGCTTTCACTATGTAGGTTTTTTCTATAAAATGCATTTTCTGATAGTACACCAATACACAATGAGGTGGACAAAAAATCTGAACACACCTGCATCGTTGGTCACCGAGCCTTTGCCATTTTTTACGTCCACAACCCATAATGCTTCACTTCCATCTGGTCCGTCCTTCACTTTGAAGGCAAAAACAGCTCCAATTTTCTTTACAAACGCCTCGCCCTCCTGTTAAAAATAATGACATAATTGAATAATTCTGTAGCCAATTGGATTGTTTTAAATTTGCTTTAATAGTGGGAAAATAATGTCAGAAATTGTCTGTTAACAAACAACTCATGAATCAAGCTAAATAACAATGTCACAAAAAAAAATGAAATTGCAATATAAATAGACAAGAATGAACAATGCCTTGTGGCTCTTTTACTGGAATGAATAATATTCCTGGAGGATGTCTAAATCACAGCTCAAATGACTTTTTAAACTAAATTGTTAAATTGTTGTATAAATAATTTGAACCAGTGTAAGATTAAAAATAGTACAGTAACACTGTAAGTGAAGTCACTTACAGTGTTACTGTAATTTTTAATCTTACTCTGGTTCAAATTATTTATACAACAATTTAACAATTTAATTTAAAAGTCTTATTTGCATGGTATAATTGGTGAGATGAATTACCTCCTGTAGCTTCTTCTCGATCTCCTTAAAGACAGCGTGAGCTTTGAAGCCTTTGAGGTCGCTGGACGCGCTGGTGGGCACCGCAGCGATCCGAGAGCTGGGAAAGTTTAGATCGCAAGTTCACCACTGCTGATATATGGTGTGCACCAAGTCCAAAAGTCTAGTTCTAATGTATATAAAAGTACTACAGCATTTAACAAAGTGTAATATTTGACTATATTACATGGAGAGAAAAAAATCACTTATTGAATACTCCAATAACTGAAAACTTCACATACTGTATATACTCATATAGACTCATATGTACACATGTAGGAGAAATATAATCTTTTGTACCTTGGATTTTGTACCCACCTTCTGTATGCTTAAACAAACACGTAATAGAGCTGAATCCTACAAGCCTAGACCTTCAAAAGCTAATTGAACTGTTGAATTTTTTTTGCTGTACATTTTCCTATATAACTAAAGGCCATGAATACATGAAATTGGATAAACTTCAACAAACATTGATATTTTGCAAGTAAACCAAAGGTTTGTATAAACCAAAGATTTTATATATATATTAAAATAAATTAAATCCTAAATAAAATATCCACAAGCATGGGTTAGTAAGACTGTTTTAAAAAAAGAAAGAAATTAATACTTTTATTCAGCAAGGATGTATTAAATTGATCAAAAATGACAGTAAAGACATTTAAGATTTTACTAAATATTTCTGTTTCAAATAAATGCTGTTTTTTTTACTTTCTATTCATTAAAGTATTCTGAAAACAAATATATCATGCTTGAGCAGATTTCTACATTAATAATAAAAAGAAATGTTACTTGAACATCAAATGAGCATATTATAGTTAAGACAATGAAGACTGGAGTAATGATGCTGAAAACTCAGCTTTTTCATCACTGGAATAAATTACATTTTAAAATAAAATAGAAAACAATTATTTTTAATTGTAATAATATTTGACAATATTTGACAATAAAACAGTTTTACTGTATTTTTGATACAATAAATGCAGCCTTGAGACTTCTTTCAAAAACATTTAAAAATCGTATCAAACTGAACATTTTTAAATAGTGGTCTATAAATACAAATATAATTTGGGATTTTGGAAAGTAATAAGAAAAACAGAATTTTGAATATATAGATCATATGGGTGAGCTGGCCATTACTAGGCAAGATACTCAATGCTTGTTAAAAGACGTATTAGCTTTAAACATACCTTGTTTCATGAGGGAAGCCCATCCTGTAGAGAGTGACCACCACTGCTCCACCAAGACCGATGTTGTGCTGCAGGGCGACCTTTGCCCCCGGGACCTGCCGAGGCCCCGCCTCCCCCCTCAGCTGCCAGCACAGCTCTGCACACTGAGCCAGACCTGAGCCGTGAAAACAGGCCAGAGTTCATCCACCACACACTCGCTCTGAATGTCACAGCCATCTGCCTTCATCGCTCCTTTATTCTGTGACCTGTTGATTTTCTGTCCTCTAATAATTAAATAAATAAATAAAAAACTGCAAAAAAGGGATAAAGTGGACCAGGAACTTTCCTGAAGGTCTTAGTCCAAAATGTAATTTAATAAAATCTAATAAATAAAAAATGTAAAAAATAAGTTTAAATGAAAACTCTGAAGATTTGACATCTTACAGAGGCATACAGCTTCTTGTACATGTAAATATTCTTTACATGCAATGACCTAAATCCAGGGATTAGAAAAGGTTAAGCAATAAAAACAAAAACTGTAAAAATATATTTTTGCAGAATGCAATATATTGAAAAGGTTATAAAAATGTTTGCACTGATCTTGGTTAAGGTGACACCATACTGAATTTCAAACCGCTGAGGGATAGATGTTTTTATAATGGCATGCAAGGTCCTAGATCACGTCATTTAAAAAAAAAAAAATTATGGAGTTTTTGTCGACTGAGATTAAAGATGAACAATTGGCATTTTGTTACAAACAGTACATTCAATTGAAAACACCATTTCTTTCTCTCACCATCTCGTTTTCATTCCTGATAAAAATGAACTATGCTGCTACCCTGACTAAGGTCTATTTCTTGTAGAGAGACTTTTTTTTTTAACCAGTAAAATTTTGATGTTAAGTAATTACTTTAAAGTGCCCCTATTATGCTTTTGTGAATATTACCTTCCACGATGTGTAATACAGCTTTTTGAGAATGTAAAAGGTCTGCAAAGCTCAAAGTGCAATACAAATAAAGTTATTGTCTCCTAAAAGAAAGAATCGATTCTGAACTGCCTGAAACGAGTCGTCAGCAATTCCAGTGTATTCCAGTCTGTGGTTTTCATTGGCTCCTGCGAACAACGTCTACTTAGTCCCGCCCTCAAACACTGAAGTTGTGGCTGATGTAACGGACGTAAGCCAGTAAGAGCTGTCCATGTAAAACTCAAGCCTTTTTTATACTTTCGCCTGAATCCGCACTGACTGCGCACGCTCCTCCCCAAAAAACCCAGTAGACCTTGAGATTACTACTTGTGATATTAGAACAAAATATATGGCTATGAGAATTTGAATACAAGTAAATTAACGAGCTAAATATTTATTTAGTTTTGTGAACATTTTTATTAAACATGGACCTTTATTTTCATTAAAATTTCTCACGCACTCAAAGCACACGACCGCCCACACAGTGATGCCCTCATTTTTGCTGCACACCTAATCGCTCGTGCGGACGCGCCGATTATAAACCAAGCTTCACACCCCTGGCCTCAAGAGGCGCTGTGGTCTTTAGCGTCCTTGTTAGCGTCCCCGCCTCCCACGCCGGAGACCCCGGTTCAGATCCCGCTCGGAGCGGGCCGAGTAGGACCGGTTACACTAAGGCGTGGAAGAGTTCGTGCTATCGTCATGCTGCGAAAGCAAATCAATTTTGCATGCATTTCCAAAAGATGAGAACTCAGCTCAAATTGATACGGTAAAACCGACACCATCGTTACTGTTCATATCACTGTATTTCCAAGCTCTGAGGAAGCTCCATAGCTAAAATTCAGATATGGTAATGGTCATTTCATTTCAGACACGCGCTGTAAGGAATAGACCAATCACAACAGACAGGGCCAGCAGACCAATCAAAGTAGAGTAAGCTCTCGGTTAGGAGGGGTTTATAGAGCCTGAATCTCCGAAAGCACCATTTCAGACTCTTTGAGAAATAAAGTGATGTGCAATGTATATTATGAGAAAGTTACACAATTTGATTATAGGAGACCTCCAAAACAAAATTAGGAACATAATAGGGGCACTTCAACTAAGAAGTCAAAAAGCTTAAAGGGATAGTTCACCCAAAAATGAAAATTCTCTCAGTATTTACTCACCCTCATGTTGTTCCAACCCCGTAAGACCTTCGTTCATCTTCGGAACACAAATTAAGATATTTTTGATTAAATCTGAGAGCTGTATCACTCCTCCATAGGCTTCTAAGGGATTGAAACTTGCCAGCCCCGAAAAGTTATTAAAGACATTGTTAAAATAGTCCAAGTGACTACAGTCAATCTTAAGTTTATCAAGCGATGAGAATACTTTTTGTGTGCAAAAACAAACAAAAATAACGACTTTATTTCAACTATTCATTTCCTTCTCTGTTGGCCTCTAGTCAGTTAACATAGTGTGATTGCGTAGAGCTACGTCACACGTAGGCTCACTATTGGCCGACACTGGTCATGTGTGTGATGCGTGTGACGTACAACAACAACTATTATACTAGTGAACTGACTCAAGGCCCACAGAGAAGGAAATGAATAGTTGAAATAAAGTCGTTATTTTTGTTTTGTTTTCGCACAAAAAGTATTCTCGTTGTTTGATGAACTTAAGATTGAGCCACTGTAGTCACTTGGACTATTTTAACAATGTCTTTAATAAGTTTTCGGGGCTGGCAAGTTTCAATCCCTTAGAAGCCTATGGAGGAGTGATCCAGCTCTCAGATTTAATCAAAAATATCTTAATTTGTGTTCCGAAGATGAACGAAGGTCTTACGGGGTTGGAACAAAATGAGGGTGAGTAAATACTGACAGAATTTACATTTTTGGGTGAAATATCTCTTTAACGTAATAACAATGTCTTTCTCTGTGGATTGCTGTGTAGTTATTTTGGAAGTTGATAATGTTTAATAATAATGACGATGGATGATGATGGGTACCTTCTAAACTCTATGATCTCACACGGTCAAGTTAGGTCAAGACCCCCTGCAGCGAACTGATGTGCTCCTGCAGCGCTGGACGGCCGATGACATGACACCCCATCTTAATCCATCGGCCCTGACTCGTGAGTTAACGCTCAGGCTGAGCATTTAATCCTGATAGGCTAAACTGCTTGCACTTTTGCTCATTATCCCCTACAGGATAAGGGACTTAGAATAAGACCTTTTCAGTCAGCCAGTGCAAGCCTGTGACTCCCAACTCCTCATTGAAGAGGTGAGAGTCAGGAGGATCAGGAAAAACTGTCAAATCGCTGTAACTGGACCAGGGGCGGATCTAGGAATTATTATAAAATAATTTATAGGGTGGCAAGGGGGTGAGCATTAGTACTATGAGGGGTGGCTACACAAAAACAAGCGTCCATTCACAGTTCCTGTGGATTTATGGCCTGACATTCACATTCGTTTCCATTAACACAAAGTAATCATCTGCTGATCGGGATTTTCTAATTGATTTCATTTTATTTTTTCGTCGGATGGCAAAAGAGATAAAGTAGATCCGCCCCTTGATTGGAGACCACTAAAAAGATGATGAAAAGATTTAGAGGACATATATAGGACTAAAGATGAAATCAAGTGAGTTTAGCCTTTCCCCCCGGCACTATGTATGCATGCATGTATGTACGGTTGGATGGTTTAAAGGATGACGTTAAGAACACAAGCCCTAGGAGCACCTCAAGCCAGCAGCAGCAGTGATGCACTGCTTGAATCTAGAACTGATTCACTAGTTAAGAGACGTGACTCCCTCTGCTGGTGCAATGCCACATACAGACCCAACACATCGTTAGTCATGGACACCATCAAGCTCCAGAAAATAGCGATGCAACGAAAATAATGTTTTACCAAAATTGAAAGTGTTTTAGTTAGTCAAAAACCGACAATAATGTTTTTTTTAATAATCAATTAATAAATCATATTTATTTAATAATCACCACTCAAATAAATACTAAGCTGTAAACATTTAAATCGCACGGCCATTAACTTTTTAATTACATAATTATGCTTCTACTCCAATTTGTTGTTGAAATATAACATTTAAACAGTGGCTATAATAAACACTTGTTTTCATCATAGATTTATTTAAACATACATTAAATAATTAACAAGGTTTCATTAGTTTAAATTAGTTTACTACTTTAGTTAACATGAACTAAAAATAAACAATACATCTACAGCATTTATTAATCTTAGTTGATGTTAATTTCAACATTTATTTATACATTATTAAGATCAAAAGTTGTATTTTTTAACGTTAGTTAAAATTAACAACTGCATTTTTATTAAATAACATTAATAACAAAGTTTAATAAATACTGTATAACAAATGTATTGCACATTGTTAGTTCATGGTAGTTAATACATTGACTAATGTTAACAAATGAGAACTTATTGTAAATTGTTACAGAATATATAATATATTGCATCGATGAAATCAATATTGTCAATACAGCCATAGCATTCACACAGCTGACATGTTTACCAGTTGTAGCTTATCCACGTTCTGTGCACAAAATAGACACTAACACAGTCAAAATGCATCATCGGAGAAGCACTAATTAAATGTCAGCGTTTTGGTCAATGATTGTGCACCTCCAAAACAGTTTCGTCCAAAACTGAATATTTGTCACTGGTAGTTCTTATTGTGCTGGGTTCTCTGAAGTAGTCGTGATTCGCCTCTCACAATGTAACATGCTCTAAACACACCTCTTAAGCACACAGAATAATGAAAGTAGATTTTTTTTTTTGTAATCGCGGGTTTGAACGATTACGTAATCGTGGCATCCGTAACCGTAATCGTGATTAGAAATTCGATGAATTGTGCAGCCCTAGCATGAACACTGTGCTAAACTTCTCCTTTTGTGTTTCACAGCAGAATCCAATTTAAACAGATCTGGAGTGACATGATGGTGAGTAAAATGATGTCTAATTGTACATTTTTGTGTAAACTATTCCTTTAATGGCATCAGGTGTGTTTGGTAAACCATACCTGTAGCTCCTAGCGGGTGTCCTTTTGAGATGAGTCCTCCACTGGGGTTTATCACCCACTTGCCACCATATGTATTATCACCCCGATCAATAAGCTCACCAGCTTTCCCTACAAATCAGAAAACAGATCTGAAAACTAATCTAAACTTCTGTTTTTAAAAATAGACGCAAGAAAAGTGTGCTTGTGCCATCTCACCCTCTGGACACAGTCCCAGAGCTTCATAGGTGATGAGCTCATTGGCAGAGAAGCAGTCATGCAGCTCGATGACATCAACATCTGACGCCTTCAGACCGGAGGTCTCAAAGCACTTCTTAGCTGCAAGGTGGGTCATGTCATAGCCAACCTATATGGACAGAGGGGAAAAAAAACACATTACATTAGAGATAAGACAACTCATAGTTGTCTCACGTTCAACGTTACGTCAGAAGTGAACTGACGAATTGGGATCTCGCCTGAGAGCCTCACGCCTCACGTGTCTGGGCCGTAAGCATGCTGAGGTGGCGTTCCTGGATGAGTCATGTACCCACTGTGGGAAGATGACCATCGTGATGCTGAGATCGAGACTCGAGTACCCTCTGCTATGTCCCTATCTGGTCTCTGCCCAGCAGAGAGCTACTTCGGTTAATACACGGGGTCCCATTTGCACACTGTCTGAGGGGCTGGCAAGAGCTTCTCAGCAGGTCTCGCTGGCTCACTCGGACAATCAGACTCGCGTACGCTTCACCTAAGTGGTGGATTTGCTTCATCGTACCCAAGAAAGACGATAGGTTACTGCACAAGCTTCCTTTCAAGATGGTTATGCGGAAACGCATGTTTGAATGCATTGAACCCCAAAATTGGTTTGCAGCGATCATGTTTTGTTATCACTCAAAAGTGATTGGGCTCTCAGGCGAGATCCCAATTCATCAGTTTACTTCTGACGCAGCGTCTCCGTTTCCTCCTTCAGGGAACAGGGGTCACATTAGTAACCTAGATGTTTTCACGTGACGTCACAACCTTATTGGAACGCGCACCTGGCTGTTTCTCATTAAGCGTTTTTCCATAGAAAACCATTATAAAGAAAACACTTAACCATTAAGGGCTCATCTGCTCGCCTATATATAGTGTGCATCATCAATAAGGTGTATACTGAATTTGATCTTTTAATATCACTGTTTTAGAACATTAAGGCACTTGACTTTTAAAGTTTTATTAGTGAAGCTTTAGTTCTGTTTTGGAGGTTGAGTGCTGCTCAACAAGATGTCAGTATCAGCTACTCTTACCATTTTTATACAGCTGTTTTCCTCAAAGGTAGTGGTGAGGTCTGTGATCATTTCCTGAGCAATGATCTCTACAGCCTTTTTCTCCAATCCGTTCCTCCTCACAAACTTCTCACTGGCCAGCACTGCAGCTCCTGCTCCATCTGACGTCGGGCTACGGGAATATAACAGACAATATAAACATCTGCTTCTGTTGAAGAGGATGATGGACCCACCATTTGTAACAAGTAGTAATACAATAAAAATATTTTTTGACATGTAAAATAATAACATTTATGAGTCATAATAATTACTGCCATGGAGAGGATTTACAAGCTTTTTTTTTTAAAAAAAAAAAGAACATTTGTTTGAACTGGGTTCAGTACATATATTAAGCTCAACCAACAGCATATGTGGCATTATATAGATCACCACAGAAAAAAAGCATAATTGTATGGAGGAGTGACACTTGAATGAAATGGATAAGGAATAAGTTATGAATTTAATTTTTAAATGAAAAAAAAATAGATATATTCAAAACTTTATTCAATTCATATTTTAAAATGTAGATAAATAAAATGATAAAATAATCAATTAAATCATTATAAATTGAAAAATATAAATATTTAGTTAAATTATAGTCATTTTAATATGTAGAGACAATAAATAAATAGAATAAAATTTCAAATGTAAAACAATAATATAGTACATTAATATAGTATTTTAAAAGCACATTTTAAATTGTATTCTAAAATAGCATTTGCTTTTTGTCAAAATGCCAGATGCAAAACCGATCAACCAATTGGAGAAGCAAATCAACTTTTAACTCAGTTTTAATAGCCACCACATCTCCCATGTGCCAAAGGATAGACTGTCACTGAACAGTAGGAAAGACCAAACTAACTAATTAAATCTGGAAGTTTATACCTTCAATAAAAACCGCCAATAAACACACATACTGTATATGTCTTGTGGCTATTAACAGCGTGTATTTTAAAGCTTTTAGATTCACTTTCATTGAAGTGCTTCACTGTTACCCAGATTTTTGCTTTTTTCAAAGAAAAAGACTAACAGTAGAAATTATGTTTGTGGTAAACTACAAGTGTTGTCTACTGAGCTTAACTTTGATTACTGATTATCGGCCACGGCTCTCAACTTACCAACACTGCAAGAGTGTGAGGAACTCAAAGACCTTCCTGGAGTTAATGACCTGCTCCAGACTATATTCATCCCGAAACTGAGAGTATCTGAGAGTGAATGTGGAGGAGAAGAAAGAGAACAGAAATCTTTCGTTATCTGGGATAAGGCAAGGAATTATTGCATAGAAATAAACAGGTATTTTCTTTATAACAACCTGTCGTTCAAACTTACGGATTATTGGTTGAATGCTTGTGGTTCTTCCAAGCAATTTTAGCAAAATGCTCTGGTTTTGTGCCTAGAGATGAAAGACAGCTTCTGTTACAATTACAAATGGAACCAGACTGCAATTTCCTGGATCAATCTAAAGTCCACATATCACCCACATCTTACCGTACTTCTCCATGTGTTCTCTACCAGCGTTGCCGAACATCTGAGGTGCAGCTGGTGATGCTGCCATCCCATAACGGTTGATCATCACCTCCATGTGCTTGTCCATAGGGTTGGTCCTGTCCATGTACTGCAAACCCATGAGATGATATGAGACGCTTCATCACTGGTATTATAAAAGAGCTGTGAGCTGTACTGTACCTTTGAGGATAGTGAACCTCTCTCCATCTTCTCAAAGCCCAAGGCAAGAACACAATCAGCCAAACCTGAGTGCAAGATTTTTTGTTGATCAGATAAATGCAGTCTTGATGAGCATAAGAGACTTCTTTAAAAAACATTTAAAAAATGTTTACTATGCCAAACTTTTGGCTGGAATTCTAAATTGTAACAATATTTCACAATATTACAGTTTCACTGTATTTTTCATCAAATAAATGCAGCTTTGTTGAGTTGAAGAATTTTTCAAAAGCACCGAACCCCAAAATTTAAAAAACTAAACATTTAAAAGTATTACTATTAAAAAAAAAACTGTATGTTTAATATCATAGCATTTGCTGTGGTATCAAAATCAACATTATCAACTATGAAATTTCTTGAACTCTTAGTATAGTACAGTATAGGCACAACTGTGAACATCTCACCTCCCTGAACGAGCTGACGGGCCATAAACAGCGCTGTGGAGCCGGTAGAGCAGTTATTGTTGACATTAATTATTGGGATCCCTGACAGACCCAGACTGTGATAAATAGCCCTTTGGCCACATGTCGAGTCACCTGGACAAATACAGAAAACCCACATTAATCCAACACTGATATCAGATAACTTGTAAGGCATTAAAAAGTTAGTTCACCCAAAAATGAAACTTCTGTCATTATTTACTCACCCTCATGTCGTTCCAAACCCATAAGACATTCATTGATCTTCGGACCACAAATTAAGACTTTTTTGATGAAATCTGAGAGATTTCTGTCCCTCCACTGACAGCTACGCAACTACCACTTTGACGCTTAAAAAAATTCATAAAGAGATCATAAAACTAATCCATATGAATTGAGCGTTTTAGTCCAAAACATAATCACTTTATATGATGAACCGATAGAATTTAAGCTTTTATTCACATATAAACATTCATCAGTTTGGACAATCTCTTCATAAATTACAGTTGGTACAAAATGCTGCAGCTCGAGTCATTACCAAAACTTCCATTTCTGAACATATTTCTCCTGTTTTACAAAATTTGCATTGGCTCCCAGTTAAATTCCGCGTAAATTTTTTCATTTTACTTTTAACTTACAAAGCACTTAACTTGGCTCCTTCATATCTTCTAGATCTTGTTCATATACATACTCCTTCACGCATTTTAAGATCGGCTTCTGCACTTACACTTGTTCTTCCACGCACTCAGATTACTTCTATGGGGTCACAAGCTTTTCGTTATGTGGCTCCCCATTTATGGAACTCACCTACTGTAGAAGTTGGCAACAGTTCTAGTCTTTCGGTCTTTAAATCTCGTCATAAAAACTGATCTGTTTAGGCAGGCTTTTATGTGATTTAATGTTTGTTGCTGTACTGGTTTTATTGTTTAATGTGATTACTTTATGGATTTTGTAAGGTGTCCTTGAGTGCCATGAAAAAGCGCCTATAAATAAAATTTATTATTATGAACCAATGAGGTTCTATGGATGGACTAAACCACTTAATTCATATGGATTAGTTTTACGATTTCTTTATGAACTTTTTGTGTCAAAGTGGCACAGCTGTCACTGGAGGGACAGAAATCTCTTACATTTCATCAAAAAGATTTTCATTTGAGTTCCGAAAATGAACGAAAGTCTTACGGGTTTGGAACAACATGAGGGTGAGTAACTAATTAATGACAGAATTTTCATTTTTTGGTGATCTATCCCTTTAAAACCATGTTGACATGTTATAGAAATATACAATATCCATTACTGACTTGAGAATGACATACCGTACACGTAGCCTACACATGCTTGCTGGATGGCAGTGTAGTTTATTCCAGCATCCGTCAGTGCTCTCTCCCCTGTGCCACAACAGAAATGATTCAAGAACAAAACATTCATATTTCTACAGTACAACGAGCTTCATCAACTGCACCTGCTTCTTTGGCCATGTCTGGGTAATCGATGTCTCTCGCACCCGGCTTTTCAAACTGAAAAACAGGACAAAAGTATCTTTAAAATATGACACTTTGAATCTATGTAGTTTAAATAGTTGCCTGGAATTTTAATAGTGCATATATTCTGTTAATTAGATTTATATTTATTGGGACAGTTAAAACCTAAAAAAACGCATAATTATAATTAAAAATGTATTATTTATATATATATATATATATATATATATATATATATATATATATATATATATATATATATATATATATAGGCTATATATATATAGGCTATATATATTTATTATTATTATTATTATATTAAACATATTATTTATGAAGGAATGTGATATAGCCTATATAATTGCGGTTGATTAAATGTAAAAAGTTGCAACAAAAAATACCACCACTGAATTCGTACTTCCGCGTCACTAGGGGCCGCAATAATAATAATCATATTTATTCTTTCAATGTTACTTTGATACAACGACCGTAATGTAACGTTGAGCTGACCTTTGCATGATTGCGTAAAGCCTAAAGCACGTTCATTGTCATTGTGCACAGTAACCTATGACACATATAATTCAGGGTCATATTTACAGATTAGCTCTTTGCGTTTTCTGTGAAAGTCTAAAGTACACGGTGTAGTGCTACAGTTACTCAACAAAGATCAGAGTCACGCACGCGCACCGTGATTCTGATAAGAACCTTTGCACAACTCATTTTTAATGGAGATAAAACTTATTCGGAGCACTAAACCTCCACACCATGTAATCTGCCTTTAGCGGCTAGTTACTGTACAGCTACTAACCAAACACCATGCTACTGTAACAGTTTAATAAAACATGATATTCGGCGAAAACATAAGACATCAAATACCTTTACTTTTTTATTAAACTCCAACAGGATTTGTCTGTAACTTTACCACAGTATGATGATCAATTAGTACGAGCATAGCTTTACAACAGCAAGACAATATATCGCTAATATAAGGCCAAACAGATGTGTTTACCTTGGTCATTCCCACCCCGATAACAAAAACCTTGTTTCTTGCTGTAGCCATCTTAAGGTTTGGGTTGTGTGACAGTGACAGCTCAACTGGACTTCTTCACTACAACAGCAGCAGCTGGTTATAAACACACCGACCACTGGGTGCAGTGCAGCCATGTGTCACACAGATGGCGATCTATCCTCAGTGATCAGCCAACTCGATTTACGACAAAAAGGTGAGAAACAGGCGAGAAAAAAAAGAGGGAGAGACATCATGTATGATCATTTATGGCAACATTACCCTGCTAAAAACACCTAAAACCAGCCTAATATGCTTGACAGGTCTTAGCTGGTCTTCCAGCATGGTCATAGCTGGTTTAGCAGGCTGGTCTAAGAGTTTTGATCACTTTACATGGTCATGCTGAGAGTCTAGCTGACCAACCCAGCTGAACACCAGTTTAGCCAGGCTGGGAGACAAGCTTAAAACCACTAAATCCATTTTAAAACAGCTAAGATCAGCTAATCAGCTTAGGCTGGTTTTAGCTGTTTGTTTCCCCATCAGTTCCTTCCTTAAATTATTCCTTAAGCATGGAATATGATTATGTAAAGCACATTGGGCTACCATACTGTGTATGAAATGGGCTATATCAATAAACTTGAACTTGAACTTAAAAGTTCATTTTATTCCTAGCAGAATATACAGTATCTTTATTTATGTTAGTAGGCTACCTATTTTTTAGTTCATTATTTTGTAGTATATTTTTCATTTTATTAGTTAGGCTACTATTCATGAGATTAGTTACTTCAATAGTGATAAGTAGTCCTACTATTATTATTGCATTGCTACTAAAATTAAATTGTACGTTTTGCGATTCAAGGAGGTCGTTTATGCATCAATGGTTGACTGTTCACTTCCATCTGTGTTCTTATTCATTAGCTAGTACCTATTCATTAGACACTATAGGGTCCATTACAGTTGTTAGGATGGTTTTACAGTGATATTTCAGTAGCACGATTTGTAATTGAACAATAGCCATTCTGACTAGCCATGTTATAAAAGCAATTGAAACTAAAGAGATATTCCAGTTGTCATGTCCAGTGGAGATATGTCCAGTAGTTAATAAACGATCAGTAATACAGTATCTAAGGATTATTTACTGATTCAAAATGTTAGGCCACCAGAAGCTTTCTTGTAGCAGTGAGAGGGTACGGTTGGCCTCTGGGTGGCCAGTGCCCACTGAAGAGTGTACAGAGTGGATAATGTTGGTACGTTGTGTCCTAGGAACATAGGCCTGGAGGTCACCTTGGCAGAAAGGGTTAAGAGGCATTGGAAGGGGTTGAGTTGCTGGTCAAAATTCCACTGAATTGGACACATGATGAGTTAACTAGGGCAAGACGGGTTCTGGTTCATCATCTGGTTCTCCTCAGGAGCATGGAGACGTGACAAAGCATCTGCTTTTACATTCTTTGTGCCTGGATGATGGGAAATGGAAAAGTTGAAGCAAGTGAAAAATAATGCTCATCTTGCCTGTCTGGGGTTGAGTCTCTTTGCATCTCAGAGATATTGACAGTTCTTGCGATCAGTGAGGACGATGAATGGTTCCTTAGCACCCTCCAACTAATGCCTCCATTCCTTAAAGAGCTAGCTTGATAGCAAGCAGTTCTCTGTTCCTGATGTCAAAGTTCACCTCCGCTGGGGACAGTTTCCTAGGAAAGAAGGCACATGGATACTCTATGGGTTTCCCTGCTGAGGTGGATACATCAACTTTAACAACGAAGGGCTTGTTGGGGTCTGGATGGATCAGGAGCGGTGCACTGGTAAAGGCTTCTTTGAGGCTCTAGAAAGCCTGGGTGGCGGCCCGTGTCCAGGACAGGGACTTGTTCCTGAGGAGGTTGGTTAAGGGATTGGTGATGGAACTGTAGTTCTGGATGTTAATAACCCAGATGTGTTATTATGTTTGTGTTTTTGTTTGCATTTACTTTATTTTGGTGATCTTTAAATAATTATTTCATTATTGTTGTATTTTTTGTATGTGTAAATATGTGTATGTGAGTAGAATTTGTTGAGTGAGGTGATGGTTAAGGACTTCAATTTTGACAGAGTATTCACTGAATGCAGCGGATATATGACGTGTATAGTTCGTAGCATTACCAACAAAACAAGGCCCAGATGTACGGTCAATCCATGGAAAGGTCCTAAGGATTTCATAACTGAATGGTTTTAACTCCTGGTCTACATGGAGAACAAGGTAAAAAAAAAAAACACACACCATGGTTGCATATGTTTGTGGGGTTTGGTTGTAAGATTAAATTTTTTTTTTTGACGGTATCTTGGAAATTACAGTTATGGGTAATTGTACAATGTGCTTATTTATTTGGTTGGTTTATGTTTGTTTATTCTAGCTCTTACGGTGGTTCATGCAGTGTTGTTTTGTGAGGAATCTACAGACAAACTGTGAATCATCAGTGGAGGACTCAACCATTATATTAAAACCAGGAAGTTACACTGGATGAATCGTCAATAGAAGTTTGCAAAACCTAGGAAGCGTTGGAGTTCCTTGATACTTGAAGGTCTGGGCCAGTTATGTACTGCGTCCACCTTCCCCTCGTCCATCTAGATGTGGTGTTCACTGATGTTATATCCCAGGAACTGCACTGAGGACTGATGGAAGGAGCATTTTTCAGCTTTCAGGAACAGGTGAAACTCTCTCAGGTGATGGAGGACCTCCGCAACATGTTGCCGATGTTCGGCCATACTCCATTCTTGCACAAAGTCCCAGAGTACTTAGTACATGAAGCCATATCACCCTGTAATCCTCACTCTCTTACTAAGCTGGTGTGTGGTGGACATTCTGGTGCAATATGGCTGCCGTCACATCATCCAGGTAGATGCTGCACATTGGTGGTGGTGCTCTCGATGGAAGTGGAATTCACCAGAATGGTGAGGAAGATGAGGAAGCATCCTGGGAAACAGCTATCGACCCACTTCAGGACTTCTCCAGTGGTCCAGGGTAGATTGGGGTAGTATTTCACTAGCCACGGGTGCCCCAATTCAGAACCAGGAATGGG
Organism: Gila orcuttii; assembly: GCA_026230005.1. Taxonomy (NCBI): domain Eukaryota; kingdom Metazoa; phylum Chordata; class Actinopteri; order Cypriniformes; family Leuciscidae; genus Gila; species Gila orcuttii. The sequence goes on from JAPDVR010000008.1 coordinate 33,768,002, forward strand.
ATTGACTCGCTTTGAAATAGTCCGACTTGCAACTGGAGGGATCCTACTGTGTGTCTCACATGGTTTCCGCAGAAGGGTAGTTATCGATTTAACTTGGTAATGGGTTTCAGTGTGCCTCTTATTGAGGTTAAGCTGGCCGCAGACGCTTCCGGAGATTAAATTTCCGGCTGAGCCAGAGTCGATGAGAGCGAGTACAGGAGTAGAAACATCAGAGGCAGCAAGGATAACTTCAGTTGTGAGTGGTTTCATATTAACAGACACATTATTAGACACTATTATTAGCACATAGAGGAAAAAGTGGAAAAAGTGTTGTTATGACATATCCTCCTGCACCACAGTACTATAGACAGTGACCCTGGGTCAGCCTCCTCTGCCTCTCAGCAAACGTGAGACGAGTGTTATACAGCTGCATGGGTTCTGCATGGGACCTGGTTCTGGGGAGCTGTTATTCTCTGTCTGGTGGTGAAAATGAGAAGATCGCTGACCCTGTAGGTCTTCTAAACATGGCTGCATACAACGGTCGACACTGGTGGATAACTGGATGAATCTCTCGAGGCCGATGGTGTCATCGTATGCAGCGAGATGCAGTCACAGTCTGGAATTTAATCCCTGCCGATAGGGAGGATTCATCCACCCACTGCAGAGAGGGTTCTAAACTGAAGAGCATAGTCATTTACAGACATTTTTCTTTGACGAAGACTATATAATTTCTCACTGACAGATGAATCACGTTCAGGAACTCCAAAAACCTTGTGGAAATGAGTGGTGAAATTATCCAGATTCTGTATGACAGTACCAGCTTGATCCCATATCATCCGCAGACCGCAGGGATATGAAGGCGATTGCTCGCTTGGTGGTGAAGCAGTGCGACTGCATCTCCAGGGCCAGCGAACATTGGAGGGAAAATACATTGCAATCCTCCACCAAACCAGAGTAGGGCATTGGGTTGGCCATTGGACTAGTGACTACTGGTGGTGAAGGAGTGGTGGGGACAGGTGCCTTTAAGTGCATTCACAATCTCCTGGAATGGATCCGAGTTACTCATCTTGAAACTGTGTTGGTCTAGTTCTCTGTTATGGAACAGTGTCTCAAGACAGAGATAAAATGAATGTGTGTTTCTTTATTAACACAGATGAGCAATAAGTAAATGCAGGAGAGTTTAGCAAGTAAGGGAGTCCTATTGCTCAAACGAGACCAGTGAGTGTTCGAGGTGTGCGTATATGCAGAGGTGATTGGTGAGGGAATGAGCTGCAGGTGCGGGTGATCAGTATTCTGGTGATTGACAGCGTGGTTATTGGCTGACAGTGAAGCCTGGCTAATCCATGACAATCTTGATATACATTTATACAGCATGTAACAAACAGTAGCAGCTGGTTATAAACACAGCACCCAGTGTCACACAGACGGTGATCTATCCTCAGTGATGAGTCAACTGGATATTTACGACAAAAAAGTAACAGGTATAAAAAGAGACCTGTTGAGGATACTTGATTATCATATATTGCAACATTAACCTGCTAAAAAACAGACAAACACCTAAACTCAACCTAATATGGTTGACTGGTCAAAGCTGGGTTCTTCTTTTTTTTGGATCATTTTACCAAAAAACTAATTTATTTTTAAATAGTTTGCTGGCTTGCAAGCCCTGCTATTTATAAAAGGAAATGTAAATGTAGTTTCCACATGCATGCAGACAAACAACATATAATTCCATAATTTATTACTGTTACACCAACAATATACTTTACATTTCGCGTATAAAAAAAAAAGTGTTCTTTTACCAACAACAAAACACCAATCAAGAGTGTGGTGTAGTCAATTTAAATCTTCAATCAGTAACCAGTCAGTTCTTTTTCAGTCTGGCCTCTTTATTTTTCAGCACTTGATGAATTGATGTGTGACCTCGTAGATCCCCACAGACTCACTGGCTTTCTCGTCATAGTCTGTCCAGTCCTGAAACATGTTAAAAGAGTGTTGTGACCTCCTGAATGAACTGAACAAGGGTGTGAAATGACTGAAAGAATTCTTACCTTCTCTTGCAGATTGATTTCAGGGAACTGAGAGGAGGTTTCCGCTCCGCTAGCAGCAAAACCAGCCTGCAGAGCAACAAGATGAATGTTTATGCATTTTATTCAGATTAGGCTAAAGCTTCTGAGGATCATTTGACTATTATATAATTATGTAGGGTATCATTCAAAGGTTTAAGGTCTGTAAGATTTTTACATGTTACAAGTCTTTTATGTTCAGCAAGGCTGCATTTATTTGATCAAAATTAAAGTAAAAACAACAATATTGTGAAATATAAAATTTTCTATTTAAATATATTTTAATATGCAAGATATTCATGAGATGGAATAGCTGAATTTTCAGCATCATTACTCCAGTTTTCAGTGTAACATGATCCTTCAGAAGTCATTCTGACATGCTGATTTGCTGCTCAGGAAACATTTCTTCTTCTTCTTATTATTATTATTCTCATTAATGTTGAAAACCGGGATACACTTTTATCAGGATTCTTTGATGAATAAAACAATCTAAAGAGCAGAATTTATTTTTGATTTTTTTTTAAACATATCTTTTGTTAAATGTCTTTACTGTCACTTTTAATCAATTTAATGCATCTTTCTGAATGAAAGTGTTAAAAAAATAATTTTTTCCATAAATGACAACCTTTTGAATGCCTATATATATATATTGGCATTCATAAATAAATGCATCATTTATTTATTTGTTTTTTTGGCCAGGCAGTGCGTATATATATATATATACACTGCCTGGCCAAAAAAACAAATAAATAAATGATGCACCCCTTGATGGAAATAAAATGTTGTAATATTATTTCCATCAAGAGGTGCATCAATGTTTGGTCAAGATCTTCTATTGACAATGCAAGAGTCCAGCGCTCTGTAAAGTCTCCTCCAGCACATCCCAAAGACATGCAATGAATTTAAGGTCTGGATTCATGCGTCAATTCATGTGAAAATGATTCTTCATGCTCCATTCTTTCACAATTTGAGCCTGATGAATCTTGACATTGTCATCCTGGAATATGGCCATGACGTGTCTTCCTACATGTTTAAGAAATTAAAAGCTACACACTCCATCAATTAGGGTTAGAAGAACTGCTGCCAAACACATTACATCCTAGAAGCATCATAATCACGGCAATAATGATCCAATCATTGACTTTTAAGCATTTGCCAACTGAAATCCAAACAGTAACCTTTTTTTGCTCAGGCAGTGTATATACACACTACTTAAATATTTGGAATATCTCACTTGAGGTTGAAAATCGACTGGTTCCAGGCCTCGACACTCAAACTGCACCATTGTCTTAAACCTTTCACTGTCTTCTGCCTACAGGAGAGAAAATACATCTACCAGCATGACTGAGCAAAAAATACATGAACATATGCAACTGTAAAATTCATATGCAATTGCATCCTTCACTTGGTACAATGTGGCTTTTGAAGTAACAAACAATCCTCAAAATAAATGTAATCTGCCTTACTTACATTGTAAGGTGTGATTGTGTCCCTCAGGATATCTGGAAACAGTAAGACATCCAGTTAAGTCCAATAAGAGCCATGACACAACCAAAAATGTAGAAACATCAATAAAGAAGATATTATGATGCAACTTATCTGGAGCTTTGGCCCATATTTTCAGCACGTTTACTAGCTAGAAGGTTGGTTACCTATTGAGTTTTCCCGAGAACAGAGTTTGCACTTCTGCACCATGCTAGCACTCCCTCGTCCTCCTTTCAGTGGCATGCTGTCCTGAAGGGAGGAAAGGGCCAGCGATCACAATACAGACCTTGACTTCTGTGTACTAAAGCTATTTATTAAACATTCTACAGTAATTTTTCATACAAAGTCACACAAATGCAAAAGTGCGCTTGTATCAGTGAGATTTTGAATGAATAACATCTTAACTGGAAATTATTTTTTTAATCATACAGATTTGGAACCTCATGAGGATGAGTAAATGATGACAAAAGTTTAATTTTGAGTTAACTACTTCATATTGTCCCTGCATAGTATCATTTATCACAGTATCACTTTTCTATTATGTTTTATGCATTTTTTCAACAGAAAGAAAATAGAAAATAAATCAATATATGTCAATGAATAACTTTCATGATTTAATGCAGTATTCCACAAAATATTGAAAAGGAACATGCAGTTATCATTGTGATTTCCACCCCCAATAAATCTGTTTAAATTATTTTTCATAAAAGTGACAGAAAAATGCAGTTTCATTAAAAAAATTGCTAGTATTGACTGCTAATATTTCTGGCTCCTTTATGTTTTTTTTTTTTTCTTCTTCTCATTTTTAAAGTTGCTTTGGACAAAAGCATGTCAGCATCCTGCAACAATACTGAAACATGATGTAAATTAGTTATTGGTTAAATTTCCCACACTTTGCAACCTACCAGTAAGGTGATGTACTGCCATTTATCAGACACCTCGCCACAATTCCCACACTTCAGCTGCAAAGACAGGAGTCAGTAATTAAAGGGATAGTTCACTCAAAAATTAAAATGTTCCAAACCTGTATGAATTTCATTCTTCTGCTGAACACAAAAGAAGAAATTTTGAAGAATATGGGTAACCAAACAGTTGATTGGCCCTATTGACTTCCATAGTAAAAAAAAATCCATACATTTCAACTGTTTGGTTACAGACATTCTTCAAAATATCTTCTTTTGTGTACAGCAGAATAATTCAATCCATACAGGTTTGGAACAAATTTAAGGGTGAATAAATTATGACAACTTAAAATTTGGGGTGAACCATCCAAATTACGTCATTAAGCACACATGGCCACTGACAACTTCAACACTATTTCGAATAATCAGTATTCGTCACATTTACTAATGATTCTAAATATGTAATGTAGTTGTAGTTATGCTGAAAAGTTAGCTATTTCTCAATTTCCATTAAAACAGTGAGCAACTAAATTACTGTTTGACTGGCAGCCTGTCACACTGCTGCATACTAGCAGCGACATGAACACTTTACCTTTAAATACCAGCGGAAATCATCCCCCTCCGGCCTCACGTTTGTTACATTCTCCAAAGTCGCTTTAAACTGCAACCCAAATTTCTACATAGACAAAAAGAAAAAGTTAGAGGATCAACAATTCACTGGTTTTCTATCAAAGGCAAGTATGCACTACTTTCACACATACCCCCATGTTGAGCCACGCCTCTGCTGCTCTACGTCATCCAACTGCGTGTAAAGACTGCGACAGATGCCACGACAGCTGCTCCGCCTAGCGGACATGTGTGGTATTACATGTATGAAACGATGGAAGAGAGGTGTACAAATAACCCAAGAGTTTTTATTTTATGGTTGTATTATTTTATTCCACCACAACGTAGTGGGTTATTTGTCAACGAAACCAGATACAAATAAATAATCTGGTGAAATTTTTCTAGAAAAACAAGACGTGGCACAGAGTCATGAAAGGGAAAGGAGAAACAGGCTCATTGAAGCAGTGTGCACATGGTCACTAAAGTAAAATTCTATTAATCAATCTCTTAGTGTTAACGATGAAAGGGTTTGAGGCATTTCTTGTTACAAATACCAACATATCTGACTGTAATCCCTGATTTTAATCTGGTTTTACATCGAATCAGTTATTATTACTGGTATAATTGGCATAAAATCTTACACTCTATACTTTGGGCAAAAACATTTCTGGTAACACTAAATATAGTAGACAAAACATGACAAATTGTGTCACGTTATATGTACAAACAACTAAAATTATAAGAACCATGTAACAACATTGAGATTCAACTAGAAAGCTACAAAAAAAACTTAAATGACAATATAAAATGCTAGTGTACCATAATACCATCTTTACGAAAAACATTTGTTCACTCACGCATAAAAGGGCCTCAGATATGAGGTAGTAGGGTTTTTCTTTTCTTTGTGGATGGAACAACCCACCCAACCTGAGTTCTGACTTCAAGTATGTGTGCGAATAGCACCGTGATCAATGTTGTCTCTTCAAAACATTCCATACTATTCATTTATTTTCTGAGTAGCTGAGAAAGCATAGACACTGACAGGACAGGTTGAGTGAGCAATCAAATCTTCCAAAAACATACAGCACCTTCAAAAACCCTCTGAAAAACTGTAAAGCAAACAATTATCCACAACAATATTTCAAATGCAAATAATAGTAATAATAACAAAGGCATTTCAGCTCCTGCATCCCCTTATTCTCAATGAGATGCCGCTGTGAATTATTCAGTTCTGCCCTCTCCTCAATGGAGGGAAGGGTCACAGCGAGGTCAGTGAGGTCTACTCGACTCGGACGTCCTTCTTTGTCTGGGTGTCCCGTGGCCGTTCTGTAAACCGTTCTGTCGTTTGGTGAATCCTCCGTTCAGGAAATCCTGAATATGGTGCACGATCAGATTGATAGCCACTAGAGAGAAATGAAATACAAGCACATCAAGTTAAATCTCTCTCCATAGTGTGTATTAAAAAGATAAACTTGCCCTTTTTATCCTACCGAGATTGTCTGCTCCTCGAGGGATGATGACGTCCGCATACTTTTTGGTCTGCAAAAAATAAATGTTAAAGATAATTTAGGGTATTAAGACTCGAGAAAGCAGATGGAAAGTATCAAGTTAATATACGTGATGCCTGTCCTGAAAAAACAGTGCCGTCAGGATTGGATTTAGAAAGACGTTTACGAAGATACTCACAGGAAGACAGAACTCCTCAAAGGCCGGCTTCACAAAGGTGATGTACTGGTTCAGAACCTGCTCCAACTCTCTGCCCCTCTCACTGATGTCCCGCAACACTGAGTGAAACATGAAAATATGCATGATTAATCTGTGCTAGTCTACATAACTAATGCTAAGGGACAGCGCTGGGCGATATGACTAAACTTTCACTGTAATTGGACCTAAACACAAATATTATAGCTGGAAGTACAGCCTAAAAATCCTTTAATAATTACAAAATAATGCCCACTTTTTAATAAGCAAATCACATAATTTACAAATCAAAAGGTACTTAAATCTCATTCAATTATATATTAAAAAATAAATACATGTTGGGGAAAAAAATTTATGAAAAAGACAAAAGCACTAAATATATATATATATATATGGTTTAATCAAGGATCAAACAAAGCTACAACTCATACTCTACTAAGGGGAAGAAAGAAAAAAAAAGCACTACCTAATCCAAATTGCTCCAGAAAAGAATCAATGAAAATGCATCTACCTCTTCGCGAGAGGCGCGTGTCTGGGTCCGTGTCCACAAACAGCTTCATTTGGAACAGATCTCGAATCTCTTGCGAGTAGAACATGAGAATCCCCTCAAAGAGAACCACATCTGCTGGATACACGGTCACAAACTCATCCTTCCTGTAAGAGGTTTGGAGAGCGCGTCATTCAGCAGTGATATCAGAACACCCAAAACAGCACCTTCAGAAACGACAGGGAGGGCAGCGCTGACCTGGAATGGGTAACAAAGTCATAAACTGGGATGTGCACGGTGGTCCCCTGAATGATGTCGCGCAGAGTCTTCATGATGAGCTCATTGTCGAAAGCATCTAAGAATTATGGAAACAGTAATGAACAGATGAACAGTGATGAACAGAACAAAGAGACAACGCAATTTTGATCCTTAAAAGAAGTAGTCCATATGACAGATCTTCTAAATCCTTTAGATCAAACAAAAATTGAAGACCTGTACCCCTTTTCCACCAAAATGGTATGCGTTCTGGAGCCAGAGCTTGTTCTCAGCCAGGCCAGAGGAACGAACAGTAATGTAACGCTGCTACGTGTTGTTTACCTGACTATAACCAGTCTAAAATCAAACATTATTACATTGATCAACAAGACTTCCGTATGAAAGTAGTCATATGGACTACTTTTAAGGCCCCGATATACTTGAAGTCATTTCAAACAAAATCAGGCCAAAACAAAGTTCGTTTTGGGAGTTCGAAACAGCTTGCCAAAAGCACCTTTGAACTACCATTGGTCCGTGGCGATCACGTAATAGGTAGGTGTGGCTCTAAAGCTCCGCCTTCTTTGATGTGGAAATCTTCTCCGGTTCATTTCACTCACTCAGGCTGAATAGTGCTTATATTACGCATCATATTAGTAATCTTCGCTCACACCAAAAGCGTGCACCACTGATCTTTATTAGTGGCTGTCTCATAAAGCCGTCTCACACACAGCTCACGAGTACCAAATTGACTACTTATTCATGGCTTACTGCGCTTAAACGGTCAAGTACAAACAAAATTATGTCAAAATGCCTGTCTTGCCGAGTATTCATGTAAATTCAGTCAGTTTCGTAAGGTAAATAGTTGAGAGAAAAAGCATGTATCAGTATATTGGATCAGTGCATAAGCTCTTAAAGTGACAGAAGCCTAATAAACCTGCTGCTGTCTCTCATTAATGTTCATCAAAGAACAAAAGAAAAAGAAAATCATTTATTGCTCTTGACTGAATAACTTTTGTAACTTTAATTGTAAGCATTAATCTGTATTTAATTTTTACAATGTAAACTATCTAGTGCTATTTTACATTTGATTACTTTCATTTCTGTAGTAGTTCTTACCTGAATAATACTGTTAGACCCACCTGAAAAACTTAAAGCCATGTTTATTTCATTTGTCTCTTTATTCTATTGTATTAATTTGTGCTATTGCAATTGGTTTATTTATTCTTATTTTATTACTGACGGTTTACTTGTCTTTTTTTGGTAAATGTAGTTCAACAATTCAAATAAAGCCTCCCTGTGCTGTGTGTAAGCCATTACAACAAAATTACCCAAATTATTAAACAATTATGAGATAAATTGTCTGTAAGGTGGTATATATGGCAGTTTTTCCTGTGGTATCGAATATCAATATTTTCAAAGATATCATATCGAAGTTGGAAATTCCAGGATCGTGACAACACTAGTATAAAGTGCTATACAAATAAACGTGACTTGACTGCCAAATCGCCTAACAAACAATCCACATCGCTATGATCATATGCGTTCTTAACAACCGTTTTCTCACCGGTCATTTTTTGTTACTGAAAGGAAAGCACATATTAACATATGCATTTTACCGCCACTCTCAGCAGTGTGGGCGGCATCAGGATGTTCTCTAACAGTACACCGCTGCTCACGTATTTCGAACTTCTCCGCGAGTATATCAGGGCCTTCATGCTGTTTTTGTGTTTCACAGAAAAAAAAAAGGGTTCCTTGAAAAACCCTCAGACCTTAGTGTTACCTATAGTGGAAGAGCCTCTTCTCAATATTATTAACTCATCTTTATGTCATGTTCCAAGAACGTTCAAGTTGGCAGTTATAAAACCTCTTATTAAGAAACCACAATTAGATCCAAATAACCTAGCAAATTACAGACCCATTTCGAATCTTCCATTCATGTCAAAAATATTAGAAAAAGTTGTGTCCGCTCAACTCGGCTCTTTCTTGCAAGAAAACGACATCTATGAAAAATTTCAGTCTGGATTCAGGCCACATCATAGCACTGAAACTGCGCTTGTTAGAATCACAAATGATTTACTTTTAGCTTTGGACCAAGGCTGTATCTCAGTACTAGTTTTACTTGATCTTAGTGCTGCGCTCGATACTATAAATCACACAATACTCTTAGATCGACTACAAAATTACACTGGTGTTCAAGGACAAGCATTAAGCTGGTTCAGGTCATACTTATCTGACCGCTACCATTTCGTCTACTTAAATGGAGAAAAATCGATCATAACTTCGGCAAACTATGGAGTGCCGCAGGGATCTGTGTTAGGCCCTTTATTATTCTCAATATATATGCTGCCACTTGGTAATATTCTAAGGAAACATGGAATTAGTTTCCATTGTTATGCTGATGACACTCAAATATATATTTCATCACGGCCAGATGAATATGCTAAATTATCCAAATTGACAGACTGTTTTAAAGATATAAAAGATTGGATGACGGTAATTTTCTTTTATTAAATCCAGACAAGACAGAGGTAATACTTATCGGTTCTAAAAACCGTCCACAAAACCTTTCACAGCACGACTTTAACATAGTAGGATGCCCTGTTACTTTATCCGCTACAGTAAAAGACCTGGGTGTTACATTAGACTGCAACCTGTCTTTTGAAAAGCATATTTCATATGTTACAAAAACTGCCTTTTTCCACCTTAGAAACATTGCTAAGCTACGTAATATGCTATCAGTCTCTGATGCAGAAAAGTTAGTTCATGCATTCCTGACCTCGAGACTAGATTACTGTAATGCTTTATTAGCTGGCTGTCCTGCATCCTCAATAAACAAGCTACAGTTAGTCCAAAATGCAGCCGCTAGAGTTCTTACTAGATCAAGAAAATATGATCATATAACACCGATTTTATCATCACTTCATTGGTTACCTATAAAGTTCTGTATTAATTACAAGGTATTGCTTTTGACTTATAAAGCTCTAAATGGTTTAGCTCCAGTCTATTTAACGGATCTTCTATCGCCTTACAATCCATTGCGCTCTTTGAGATCACTAAATTCGAGGCTTCTGGTCAATCCTAGGATATCCAGATCCACCAAAGGAGGCAGAGCATTTTCACATTTAGCTCCGAAGCTCTGGAATAGCCTTCCTGATATTGTTCGTTGCTCAGACTCGCTCTCCCAGTTTAAAACTAGACTGAAGACGCATCTATTTAGCCAGGCATTCATATAAATTTTTTTATCTAACAGTTACTGTAAATTCGGCCTCTAGTTCATAAATGCCAGAGGAGAACTGGCCCCCGACTGAGCCTGGGTTCTCCCAAGGTTTTTTTTCTCCATTGGGTCATCTGATGGGGTGTTAGGACACCATTAGGTCACTGGATGGAGTTTTTCGGTTCCTTGCCACTGTTGCCTTTGGCTTGCTCAGTTGGGGATATTCAAATTAATTAATCAATCATACCATTGATCAGCTCTACCAAACTTGGATGTCTTTTTTCCAGTAATAAACAAACATTGTTAAATTGTTTTGATTGATACTGTGAAGCAGCTTTGATACAATCTGTATTGTGAAAAGCGCTATATAAATATATTTGACTTGACTTGACTTATAGTACCTGGGTGATCGAAGTTAAACTGGCCCTTGAGTGCTTTGGCCTTCTGTTCAGGAGTGAGCTCCCTGTAAAAGCTGTCTTGACTGAGGATGACCACCTGCCGCTGATGATGGTCAATTTTATTCTGGCCCAACAGCTCCATGATCTTCTCACACACTGAAGACTGAAGACAGGACACAGGACTTAGTAAGTGCCAAACTCTTTAAGATACCCAGTTCACATATACACATCCTAAAGCAACAGTGTTTGTATTATTAACCACATAAAGCCTACTGTCACATAATCGAGGCCTCTAAATTATCAACACGATCAAAACTTTACCAAAGAACCTGTTGTACACAATCTGCATTCTGTCGTCTGATTGATGGTTTATTATTTTAAGTTAGTAAAATATGTTTTAGTATGATTCTGAAAATGTCCACCTTCAAGTTTTGGTGACTTTTATAAAGTAAACATAAGAATTAATTTGATATTGTTAGTAATATTTCAAGATAAACAATTACCGGACTGAAGCAACTTGGGTTATCAAATTATGTTATCATCAGGTATCAAATATGAAACAACAGGCTTTTGATGAATGTTTATTAATCTCTCAATCATCTTTGTATTGCATTGTATTATATTTTGCCCCTACAATAAAAACTGCAGAGCCTTGATCATAAAACCAAGCATTTAAATATCATTTTACCAAGACATTATTGGGAGATATAGAGCAACATCTGATTAGGGCTGGGGCGGTATGGATTTTTTCTAACCGCGGTTGAAAAGCAAGATTTTCCCGCGGTATGGCGGTAAACCGCTTTAAATAGCCAGCACCCAACCACCCCCCCCACCCCCCCCCCCCACCTTCGCGCACGCACCAGAAGTCGTTTTTGCTAGACAGACTTTGCTAAATATTGTCACCTACATCCGAAAAAAACGAGCACAATTTGAAATAGTCAAATTTTCATCAAGCAGTAATTTGGCATGAACCAATCACTGAATACATTTCCTTATTTAAGAATATTCTCAGATAGCCTACATTCGCATTGAATTCATCATTTTCAGGAGAATACATTATGATGTTCACATTGGAAATGAAAGAACACCTATTGCAACATTTCTTAATTACAAATATTATACTCCATATTTATGTTTACATAATATAGTGTTATTTTTTATTTAATCTATGTCGATTATATGAAGAGTGAACAGCATGAGTAAGATAGGATCATACGATGGGTCAGACACGATTTTGACCACTTTATTAAGTTTTGTTTTGTAGAAAGCCTTTCTTTAAATTAAATTTCGTTTTGTATAAATTGTACCTTAATTTTAATCACTGTTTCATTAACGAATTGCCTGGAATTAAGAAATAAGAAGCAAATAGCAGACATATAATCAGGAGGACGTGGAAGCGCGGGTGCGATCTCTTGCGCGTGAACTGGAGCTCGTCTCATAAATGAACCGAAACTCGGCGTAGGGTGGGCCTAAATGTCTACTTTTAAATAAAATTCAAAACGAAATGATAACATTTTAGTCTACAGTAGCCTAGTCAGGTAAGGTCAGGTTTGCCGATGTGCGTTATAGGCTATTTACTTATTCATATTTATCCCTGGGCGCCGATCGGAGACGGAGTTCACTGCTGATATTCTGGGGATACAACACAGCCAATATACTAGGGACTTAGCCTTTAAATATCTTTGCTGCATTGGATCAGTGTTCTTTCTAGAACAGCCAAGAGCTTTCTAGCCTCGCGACAGCAGCGCCTCGCATTGCTCATAGACCTTAAAACAGTCAGCGCCGCGGATGCGGTTTCGAAAATTGATCAAAAAACGTTGGTGCGGGTGGATGGCGGACAGATGATGAGTTTTGTGATGCGGTTGCGGATGAAATAATAATAGCCCATCCGCGCATCTCTAATACGAATGGAATGTTATTATGCGTCATGGAACATTGCGCTCCTCAACTCATGAAAGGTCGGATTTGCTCCATCTTTTGATGATAAGTTTTGTTTAGAAAACCTTGAATCCATGTAAGCTACAATATCATTAGACATAATCAATGTCATTAGAATCAATGAATACATGTCATTAGACACAACGTGCACACATGTGCAGGCCAAGGTTATTTATTTCTTTTTTTGCGGTGATGACGATGACGAGCTCAGACCCGCGGTTGGAGTCACGTGACCGCGGTAATGCGGTAACCGTCCCAGCCCTACATCTGATATTTATATGCATTTTATGCTAGTATTCTAAACTGTTATAAAGATTTCATTGATTTTATTACAATCTATTTTGCAATATAAATATCGGCAACTGTACCAAATTGCATGTTTTTGCTCAGTATGGGCCTCAAGTATGAGCCATATGTATCAAATATGATACTTTGGTGTATAAAGGTTCAATAAATCGTTCCATTTAAAAAAAAAAATCTAAATATGTCAGGCTTTACAGTGTTAAAGGGATAGTTCACCTAAAAAGGAAAATTGTCATTTCAGTGAACACAAGAAGTGTTTGGTTACCAACATTCTTTAAAATATCTTCTTGTTATGTTCTGCACAACATGAAGGCGAGTAAATGGTGACCCCATTTCCATATCTGGGTGATCTTTCCCTTTAACTTGAACTGTAGATAAAGAAGACTTGGCGTCTCTGCAGACATGTGCTATGAACTGTGGTGTGGTATAATGCCATGGGGGGTGGGTCAGATCTCCCATGTAAGGTAATACAGCAGGGAAGCATGGCCTGGCTTTATCCATCGGCCAGCAATACAGTTAGAATTTGTCAGTCATTATTTGTAATCAGGTGAGAAAGGTGTATTCCCTCACACACACCAGTGAACACAAGGCAACAGAAAGTGTGAATGGACAAAACACATTTTGACTGGAAGTAACATGGTTTAAGAGACATTTCAGAAGTTCAAGTGTAATTCTTTAGCAGTGGGAGTTACATTTCCTGCACATGAAGGTCAGCGGAAGATTAATGACGTGTGACTAAAACGGGGTCACTGGGACAATGTAAACATCCTCCGCTGTTATGACGTCACGTTCCCGCAACTTTCGGTCGCCCACATGGAGGAAGCGGTACTTTTTTTTTATTAAACAGCGGCTTAAAAGGCGTCAAGCGAGAAATAATCACATAGCAAACGTCAACATCCGATTTAGACATTCAAGGTCGCTCGAAGACAATTAAACGACAACATAAAATGTGATAATTCCAAATGAATTACGCCACGTGGAGCTAAAACATTACATTCATTGCGATGATAAACACGAAATCTGGACATCTTAACGGGACAAAAACCGCCGTTTTAAGTTTTAAATTCATTTCGCGTTTTAGAAATGTACTCACTGTTTCCACTCATGAATGACAAAAGACTTGCCGAATGAAAAAATATGGTGTATTTTGCCCTATAAAATGTGAAAACATTTAAAAATCCCCGATGCCGTATTTCCCATGTGTTTTATTGTGTATTTCATTGTGAGTTGACTAAAGCCACGCGGTCGCTGGAGGCACCGGCGTCATAGAAAACCCCCATTAACCTACATAATAATAACGGAGTCTGTACGGTTTTACTGATAACCCCTGAAACTCAAACCTTTCCACTGGCGGTGCCTCCAGACACACCGATGAGGAAAGGCTGTCGGATGGTGTGGCCGTTCTCCTCCTCTCTGTCCTGAAGATGTGTTTCAGAGTCGCCAGCCATGCTTGCAGTGAGTGGAGCAGCACAAGCGTGTGTCGCTATTCTAATAATACACACACACACCACACGGTGCTCCTCCTCTTTTACTGTCTCACTCACTCACTGCTCTCACAAAGAAAATAATGCTTACGTTGCAGGCTGTTCCCTTCTTCTGTTTAGTGTGCTAATGTTTAGACAGACATGTCATTTCAATTATACCCTTATTTTTCATAAGGATACTTTTTTTATCCAATAACCAATTAGCCATCGATTTAGATTTGTCTTTAAGTTTAAAGGGGTCATGAACTAGCTTTTAAAAAAAAATTATATTGTTTTCTGAGGTCAACTTATGACGTTCGCTTGGTTTTTACATTCAAAAACATCAAAATGAATAAGTAATAGGCTATTTTCTACCCTAGTTTTGACCCTAGCTCAAAAACGACTCGGTTACTAACGTAACCTCGGTTCCCTGAGAGGAGGGAACGAGTATTGCGTAAGTAGCTTACGCTATGGGAAAACTCCTTTTCTCGAGAATATTGAAGTCTTTATGTAAAACGCATTGCAGCTGCACAGCTGACAGCAATGAACGAAGGAGCTCGGTCATTGGCTGTGCTTCGGCAACTTGCTCAAACCAATGACGGGGCGACTCTGAAAGCGCGACCAATGAGCGCGCTTCGCGCCCGCGCGCGTCAGAGCCCGCCAAGATGGGCGTGGCCAAGAGCTATATACTGGGCGCCCCGTCATGAGAGTTCTTTAGGTTAAAACGACTGAAGCGAACTAACCAAGCACAAGCACGGCAGCTTACGCAATACTAGTTCCCTCCTCTCAGGGAACCGAGGTTACGTTAGTAACCGAGTGTGTAAGTGTGTAAGTAGCTCCTATTGTGTAAGTAGCTTACGCTATGGGAACACCATGCAAAACGCCGTGTGTGCTAAACTTCGCCTTATGACAGCCAGAGGCAGGTGCCTGAGCTGAAAAGCAAAGTTATCATCCAACTAGCCGGCAGAGGCGAGCTTTATATGTGGGAGAAAAATACAGAGCGGCTAGAAGGCGCTCAGTGTGACACAAGCACATACATAATCTAGATACGAACTCGTAGTTCAACTAGCATCATGCTGATAGTACATTGGAATGCAATGTCGGGACCTGTAGGTTGTAAAACCTGATAAATGTGGACGGTGAGGCCCAGCCTGCCGCCGCACAAATATCCTCGATCGGTATCCCGCTCGACCATGCCCAGGAAGAAGCCACACTCCTGGTGGAGTGTGCTTTGACTCCCCAGGGGCATTGAAGTCCCTTAGCTTCATAAGCCAGCGCTATAGCCTCAACTATCCAGTGAGAGATTCTCTGCTTTGAAACGGCGGAACCTTTCGTACGGCCGCCAAAGCATACAAACAGTTGTTCTGTCTGTCTGAATAGGGCAGAACGCTCCGAATACACTCTGAGAGCCCTAACGGGGCAGAGTAGCGTCGTGTTCGTCTGCTGGAGACGATAGCGCAGTTAGGGAGATAAACTGTGCTCTGAAGGGAGTGGTGAGCACTTTAGGAATATAACCATGTTTTGGCCTAAGGACGACCCTGCAGTAGTTAGGTCCGAATTCTAGGCAGGCAGCGCTTGTCGAAAGCGCGTGCAGGTCGCCCACTCTCTTGACCAAGGCGATTGCCAGCAAGAGCGCAGTCTTGAGCGAGAGCTGTTTAAGGTGCACGGTTCGGAGTGGTTCGAACGGGGGCCCTTTAGGAGCGTCTAGGACAGTAGCTAGGTCCCAGATCGGCACTGAGGGGCGTGAAGGGTTCATCCTCCTAGCGCCCCTTAGGAAACGAATAATTAGGTCGTTTCTTCCCAATGGACGTTCCATTACAGGGTCGTGTGACGTTGTGATGGCCGCCACATATACTTTGAGCGTGGAGGGGGTGCGGCCCGCCTCCAGAAGCCCTTGTAGAAAAACGAGTACGTTCGTAATCTCGCATGTTTCAGGGTTCAGGCCCTTGGCATTACACCAGTCACTGAACACTTTCCATTTCTGGGCATATAAGCGTCTCGTGGAGGGCGCCCGCGCCTCAGCGATGGTTTTTAGCGCTCCGCTCGTGAGATTCCTGGGAACCCGTTGAGGGGCCATGCATGAAGGGCCCACAGATCGGGGCGGGGATGAAATATCATCCCGCTGGCCTGACTGAGGAGGTCTTGTCTCAGTGGAATCGGCCATGGTGCAGATTGCATTTGCATCAGATCTGGAAACCATGTTTGGTTTTTCCAGAGTGGGGCTATCAGAAGCACTGCGTTTTTCTCCTCTCTGACCCGACTGATATGGGAAGAGGTCGATCTCCGCTTTGCCAAAGGTTTTCCATAACCACATGGGCTTGAGAGCCCATTCTCCTGGGAGAATCTTGTCTCTGGATAGCATGTCTGCCCCCTGGTTCAGGGCGCCTGGCACATGCGCTGCTCTCAGCGAGCGCAAGTTGTGCTGGGACCATAAAATGAGTCTCCTGGCCATTGAATGCATGGAGCTCGACCTGAGTCCACCCTGGCGATTTATGTACGACACTACCGTCATGTTGTCCGTTCGGACCAGGACGTGTTCGTTTTTTAGACGACCGCTTTCATCTCCAGACAGTTTATGTGTAGGCGCTTCTCCGGGTTTGACCAAAAGCCGGAGACAGGCCTGCCCTCGTAAAGGGCCCCCCAACCTATTTTGGAGGCATCTGTCGTGATCATCTTTCTCCTTGTGTTCACACCCAGACTCACGCCTGACTGGTACCAGTCGGCGGCTTTCCAGTGCGTCAGGGCTTTTATACAGCCGTGGTTCGCTCTGATTAAAAAGTGGCCCGAACGCCACGCGTGAGTAGGGACACGGCTCTTGAGCCAGCGTTGGAGAGGGCGCATATGCAACAATCCTAGCAGGAGTACGGCCGATGCTGAGGCCATGAGACCGAGCATCCTCTGAAACCGCTTGACGGGGGCGCGCGCGCCCGCCCTGAATGATGTTGCAAGGCGCCGGATGGTGAGCGCGCGCTCTGATGAGAGACGAGCTGCCATTTGCATCGAGTCTAGAACTATTCCCAGGAAAGAAATCCTCTGGCTGGGAGATAGTATGCTTTTTGCAAAATTGATTCTTAGACCCAGGCATTCTAAATGGCTGATAATCCAAGATCTGTGTGTTATTAACTGACTCTCTGATTGTGCTAGGACCAGCCAATCGTCGAGATAATTCAGTATTCGCACTCCCCTTCGCCTCAAGGGGGAAAGTGCTGCATCCATACATTTCGTGAATGTACGGGGAGCCAGGGACAGGCCGAACGGAAGTACTGTGTACTGGTAAGGCTGTCCCTCGAAAGCAAATCTCAGAAACGGCCTGTGATGAGGCGCTATTGAAATGTGAAAGTAAGCATCTTTCAGATCCACTGAGAGAAACCAATCTCCTGGGCGTACTTGCGCGAGGATATGCTTGGTTGTTAACATTCTGAACGAGAGAATCATTAGTGCTTTGTTCAGGTGTCTGAGATCTAGGATGGGGCGGAGACCGCCATCCTTTTTTGGGACGAGAAAATAGCGGCTGTAAAAACCTGCCTCGCTCATAGAGGGGGGAACAGTTTCCACAGCGCCCTTTTCTATTAGTTTGCGCACCTCGGTGCGTAGAACATGTGAACACTCCTTTCTCACTTTCGTCTCGACCACAGTCGTAAAACGTGGTGGTCTGCGAGCGAACTGGAGCGAGTACCCGTGCTTTACTATATTCAACACCCATTTTGGCATATCTGGAATGTTTTCCCATGCCGCTGCGTGTACAGATATGGGCTGAATACAGGGGACCCGGCCAGCGAATCGCATGAGCTCGTAGCTCTCAGAGGCGCGGGCGCGCGCTGAGCAGCTAAGTGAATGGGCGCGTGTGTGATTTCAACAGCGCGCGCTATGTCTGTAAAACTCGCAGCCTGAGCTGGGGTTGTGTTTGACACTGTAAGGACAGTGTTTATAAGTGGGGGTGCATAAACAGTGGTAGGCACACGCGTCACTTTTATAATGTTTCCCACTTTTACTGGGGATGAATTCATAACTGTGTGAACAGTGCTTGTGTGTAGTGGTGCGTACATGACCGTAGGCACGTGATCTACATTCATGGGGCGCGCAGCCTGAGCTGGGAATGAATTCGGCACTGTTTTGACAGTATCTGGGAATGCACACTTTGTGGACATGTGAACCCTTAGTGACACAGGCAGAAAAATACTCTTTTTGTGTTTTCTGTGCGTCGCCGTAAAAACGGCGTTTGTTTGCAAGTGAGGGAGCTCTGTGACTGGCCCATTGACTGCTGTATGGACATTTCCAGCCGCCTGTAAGCTTGTGAATCGTTCTGGGCCTCAGTGAAGCGTTCGGCGAAACCTTTAACCGCCGGTCCAAACAGCCCGCTGGTGGAGATAGGCGCGTCGAGAAACGGCGCCTTATCCGCGTCCTTCATCTCCGTCAGAGTCAGCCACAGATGGCGCTCGAGAACAGTCAAATTAGCCATGGCGCGGCCAATAGACTAGGCGGTGGCCTTCGTGGCTCGCAGAGCTATATCAGTTGCGCTGCGTAGGTCCTTAAAGGCTTCGGGTTTGGGGCCAGACTCGTCCATAGAGCGGAGAAGCTTGGCTTGGAACACTTGAAGTACCGCCATTGAGTGAAGCGCTGATGCAGCTTGGCCGGCGACGGTGTAGGCGCGGCAGGGCTTCGAGGGGTGGGAAGCTTTGGCTTTCCATCCGGTGGTGGAGGGCGGGCAGAGATGATTGGCCACGGCCTCCTCGAGGGGCGGCGTTCCCTTGTAGCCTCTTTCCTTCGCGCCGTCCACAGAGAAGAGCGACGACGAAACTGGATGAAGAGACTGGCTCGGCGTGACGTCACTGCTCAAGCCCCTGCCCCTTTTGTCTCAAAATGTATTGTGCCCTTTTCTGATAATTGTAAATAATAATAATAATTATTATTATTATAAATATTATAATAAATAACAATACACTTCGGCTACACACTCGTGCGACTAACAATAATAATACAAACAAATATTATATATAAAAAAAAAAAATTGGCGGAGAAGTGGTAGGCGGAGTTTCCTTTGCAGCGCCTCGTGCGCATTTAACGGTTCTGGTACGCACTACGCAGCAGTTCGCGCGAGTCTTCAAACGAACAGCAGGTAACGTTAAAGCTAATACGGAAAATTACATTTATCCTACCCTCACCATGCTACTCTAAAAGTTGCGGCAGCATTCGAGTTATTCTTAACTACAATAAAAGTATAACTCGATTTCAGACGCATTCTGAGTGACAATGTCATTCGTTTTTATCCAAGGAATAAAAGTGCAAGGGGAAATACATCTAGTTAAATGAAATCTTAAGTCCATGTCCAACTCTAAATTGTAAGGAACTCATAGGCCTATCTTTGATTTCATAGTAACGCTTTACAATAAGGTTCATTTGTTCATTAGCCTACTCATGTATGAACTAACCATGAGCAACACATTTGTTACTGTATATCTTAGTTAATAATACAACGGTTAATTGTTTATTCATGTTATGTCACACAGTCAGTGCATTAACTAATGATAACAAATACAACTTTTGATTTTAATGTTTTAGTAAATGCTGAAATTAATATTAACTACGATTAATAAATGCAGTAGAAGTGCAGTTCATTATTAGCTAATGTTAACTAATTTAACTAATGAAACCTTATTGTAAAGTGTTACTGATCCATGATAGCTAACACTGTCTTTCATACATAATACATACATTAAATTTACAACATCAACAAAACTAAAAATTATTTTTCCATAATTACCTTCTTGATTCTCACTGTTTTGTTTGTTAAAGTAAATAATATTTAGTAATATTATCATAATTTCCCTATTTTCATTTGATGTGTTATGCATTCTAATAATTGTATCAACATATTTTCTTAGAATGCCAAGGAAAGAAAGAATAAAAAATAAAAAAATCAAGGAACTCTCTGATGCAGCCAAAGGAAGCATCCCTTTCACAAATTGGCTGAAAAGAGAGAATAAAAATGCAGGTACTGTTAAATTAAATGAAAAAAATTTTTAGTGCCCTTTTTGGTCCCTCCGCCCCTGCCCCTGAGGAGGTCTGTGCACGCCACTGAAATTTCATGTTTATTGCTCGGTAGCTCCATCCGGTTTGTCATCACGAGGTAGGCCCATGTTATTTAGCTATGCGCGTAATGCGCGAATCGGTGGGCGGGGCTAAAGTAGCCGTGTTGAAGTAGGCGTTGATCTTCTTCAGCGGGGGTGGTGTTTTATCCTCTTTGACGTCATAGTTCCCCACTTTGAAACACGAGTCGTTTGCTGAGCCTGGTGTCAATAAAAGCATTTATTGGACTAACAAGGACGTTTTCAGTTCTGAAATTTACCGGATATTCTTATAATATGATGACCTCTTAGATGTCAAAAGCTCAAGGAAAATGTGATTTCTCAGTTCATCACCCCTTTAATTTTTTTTTTAATAATGCCATGAACCAGAACAATACAATGAGACATAATCATTCAAAGTAAAACAAATACAAAGTAAATAAAGTAAAAAAAAAAAATAAGAACAGTGCCAGAGGACAAGAAAAAATATTGCAAACAGAAAAAGGGTGCTACTTTATACATCATACCTGCTTACAATGCTATAAGCTCTAATTGCCTTTTTACTTGTGCAATTACACAAAACAGAACAATAAAGCTTAAAATCATTTTTAAAGCAATAAAAGTTAGGTTTGGAGTCAGACCATTTCATTTTATGAATGTGAAACTTCCCCATTAATATTAACAATTGTATGAACTTGAAGTGTGCTTTATCTTTCTCAATCACATGATCATTGAAGTGTTTTATTATGTCAAATCTACTCAGCTGTAAATCAATGTTCAAATTTTTCTTAATTAAACGCTCACATCAATCCAAAATATATATATGCAATGGAAAAATAAATGAAAAATTGTTTCCTTTTCACCTAGTCAAAAAGTACAAGAGTAATCAATATCTAATTTAAAACGTTCTAGCACATGTTTTACTGGATATATTCTATGCATTATTTTAAAAGAGATTTCTTTTATTTTGTTATTAATGAAGAATTAATCTACTGTTCGCAAAGCATTACGCCAATTTACCTCTCCAAACTCAGATGACCAGAAAAAGCGAGCTGAAGGGTAAACAATATTATTAAGTATATTCCTAGTTATTTAGACTTTATTTTGTAAAATATTTGTATTACCAGTCTGTCTGTCTACAAGTCCATAAACGTCATACAAATTAAAAGATAATTTACAAAAGAAAACCGTATTTCCCCTCACAAAGTAGTACGCCAAAATTGTAGAGTTACTGAAAGAGATTTTCCGTTATCCCTGTATACAACATTTATCATATAAAATACATTTTAAAAAATGACAACGTCGCAATGATTTATCTTATGTATTACCAATAACATTTTTAAGATTAAATGATTGGATGATTTTAGATTTATTTCACAATGATATATATTCACAAAATGAGTATTGCTGTCAACATCCACAAATGTAGAGACGATATATTTTATGCAATATCTTAAAATTTCATTGAGTTTTATCTCCGGAAACATCACATGACATCATCGAGAAGTCGACAAACCAATGGAAGTCGTTCTCGCGCATAAGCCCCGCCCTAAAAATGATCGAACATGGCTGGACTCATCCGATATCTACAGCAGATCAGATGCGGACGGTAAGTGAACGGCAATGCTAAACCTATGCTTACTAGTGCTTTTGTTTTCAAGCCTTAACATAACGCTTGCTCTGTGTTAGGGTGCATTTAAACGGAGAGCTGGTGTTGTTGCCATCGACTTTTATTGCGATAAAATAGTCATAAACTTAACTTCCATATACAAATAGTTTTAAGTTTTGATTGCTGTTTTTGTAGATCTCTTCTAATTTATGTTTGACTGTTGGATGTTATTTTTGCAACGCCGTTTTGATGCAATATCTGAAAAGACCTCGTTTGTTGACACTCGTCCAGAGGGTCAAAGTTCAGTTTTAGGGAGCTGAAGATGGCCCTGTTGAGCTCTCTCCTGACCCCGGGTCTCCGTGGGGCCCTTTATTACACCGGGACCAGGAGCTCATCCTCAGGAACCCTTAATATCAAAGAGCCACTCAACTTCTGGTGTGGTGGCCGAGTCAACATTAAAGATGTGAAAGCCAAATCCGAACCAGTATATGAGCCTGCAACAGGTAATGCTTTTGCAAAACTTAATTTCTTCATTTCACCCCACTCAAGGCATTGATCAATCAGACTTTGCCCCATCACATGATCACAGTCACATCTGGCATTGCCTACATTGATTTTTTTCAAATACAGCATGTTCTATGATAAAAAACATTACCATCTCTGATCCTGTCGTGCCTTGATGGATGTATCCCAGGTCGTGTCCTTTGCCAGCTGCAATCTTGTGGGGCCACAGAGGTTGATGCAGCTGTCAGGAGCGCCAGTGCTGCTTTTACAGTGTGGAGTAAACTGGCAGGCATGGAAAGAGCCCGAGTCATGCTAGAGGCGGCCAGACTCATTGAGGTAGACCGCAATGCATTGATCCGACATCCTAAGGCATTACATAATAATGCTGCTTTAATTCAAGAAGTGCTGAGCCTGATCTTTTCAGTTATTTCTGTTGTCGAGAATAGAGGAGAAGAGAGGAGATCGCTGAGATAGAGGTAGTCAACAATGGCAAGTCCATCACTGAAGCCCGTTTAGATGTGGACTCAGCCAGACTGTGCATTGAGTATTTTGCAGGACAAGCCACCGTCCTTTCAGGTTGGTTGGTTTGTTGTTGATCGTTCTCAGTTGAATGATTTCTAAAAGATCATGTGACTTTAAATTGCATTTTAAATTTTTTAAATTAAAAAAATGTGAAATTCTTTTAAATGTAAATAATATTTCAAAATATTACGTTTTTGATGATCAAAAGATCCAAAAACATGAAAAACCATAGTTTTCCAAACTTTTGACTGGTAATGTACATAGAATTAAAATGATAATTGTACAGATGGGTTACCGGCTACTCTTTCTCAGGTCAGCACGTTCAGCTAGCAGGAGGTTCATTTGCCTACACGCGTCGGGAGCCGCTGGGTGTGTGTGTGGGAATAGGAGCCTGGAACTATCCCATCCAAATCGCAGCCTGGAAATCTGCCCCTGCCATCGCTTGTGGTATGTGTTATATAAGTGTGGCTTTGCAAAGTTTCCATGGAATCACACATAATAATAATTTGTTGTTGATGTTATTATGGCCAATAGCTGGTAAATGGAAATTATATTCCCCGGTTTCACAGACCAGGCTTAAGTCTAGTCCCAGACGAAATTGTATGTTTGAGCCGTATTAACTGAAAGCAACTTGCACTGACATGTCTTAAAATAGGTCAGTGCCATTGTTTTGTGTCAAGATGCACACCAGTAGTGTTTTTTCCTAAGGCACATTTACAAAAGCTACTTAAATGCCCTAATTGAACTAAGGTCTAATCCTGGCTTAATCTAAGCCCTGTCTGTGAAACCAGGCCTAGATGATTTTTTAAAACAATAAAATAAAAATCAATTTTAAATGCTACAAGTGAATTTACATTTGCTAAAGATTACATTTAACCTTAAAAAAAAAAAAAAGTTGAAGACTAAATGTTAAAGTTGTGGAAATGAGCATGCACGACTATTTATCCAATAACCGCTACCAATAAATAAATAAAAAATCTGTAATATCGGCAGATAACTGATATAGTACCAATATATTGTTTATTCCCAACTTGAAAACACTGTCACTTTAGATAAAAGTGTCTACCAATTTAATAAATGTAAATAAATAAATGTAGTTCTTTCAATACAATCTTTCCTTATCTTATCTGGTATATATCAGCTCTGTTTGTTCCTGGCTTTAGTTTAGACAAGCTGTTCTTGCTAAAAGTCTTGTTAAAATCTGTTAAAGCTTGCCTAAAGTTGCAACGTAACATACAGAACTTTTCTTCCGTATTATGATGTACTTCCAAGTGAAACGGATTGCAGGGACTTGGTTTCATCCATCAGTTGTTGATTGAATGTGAACTTGCAGTTGAATGTAAGAAAGGATTCAATTATGGGAGAAGTCCGACATGCATTACGAATGATGTCTGTCGGTTCACCCGAAAATCTGGGTATCTAGGTAAAATCTAGGCTAATTTTTAAAAATGAAATGTATGCATGAATTGTTCAAAATAATAATTAAGATGCGATAGGGCGAATGTCCATTTCATTCCGACTTCATCATCAGTTTTGCTCTTAGGTGTTAGAGATTTGAGCAAATCCCTAAACTTGGCTGTTAAACTGTAGCACGTAACATGTCCTGCCACGGATATGAATGATCCCTCAAAGCTGTTAAATTTAATAACCTTTTATCTGGTGTATTTTAAAACCAAATTTTTGACCTTAATCTGCCGAGTCTCCACTGTTAAAGTGAAACTCTATCGTGTTGAAGGCTATTGCGCTGTATTAGTTTAATACCCTCTTCTTTCACTCTTGATCTATGCCTGAAATGATTATCTTAACAGTCTCCATTTACAGTCTGCTATTACGGTTGAATTGTAGGCAACTCCATGGTGTTCAAGCCGTCTCCGGTGACCCCCGCGACTGCAGTGCTCCTGGCGGAGATTTATGCACAGGCCGGAGCTCCCGAGGGCCTGTTCAATGTGGTGCAGGGCGGAGAAGAGACGGGTTCTCTCCTGTGTCATCACCCCACTGTGGCTAAAATCTCCTTCACAGGAAGTGTGCACACGGGAAAGAAAGTAAGAGGACTCCAGCGGTAATGATACAGTAGCTGACTGTCACAGAGAGTTAGTTCACTCAAAAAGCAAAATTCTCTCACCATTATGTCATTCCAAACCCATAAGGCTTTGGTTAGTCTTCGAAACACAAATTAAGCTATTTCTGTCTTTCATTTGATAGTCTGGGTTACCAAAAACCACAGTGCAGTTCTGACGTCGGCTGCAATGCAAGAGCTCCTTATAGTTGGCTGGATTCTGATTGGCTGTCAGTGTTTTGAATTATTTATCTATTGGGAAAAAAAATCTTTTTGATTCCAACGACTCTGTTATGGTGTGGACTCTGTTCTTTTAAATTTAGAATGATTTTTAAAACAATATCTTTATCGTCAAACTATAACTCTTATACTTTAAAAAACAACTCAATGGATTAGTCATTTCTTGTATACGTAACAGAGTATTTGGTCCTTGTTGCTCTTTTCCCTCTCCCATGATTTATTAATAAACAAAGAGCACAAGAAAAACAATATCTCTTGTTGAAAAGCATAAATAAAAAGAGTTAGACTAAATTAAATCTGTTCATCAAATAAAGAGATCGCATCTCTTCACAAGACTTGGATTCAAGTGCTTGATTCATTTTATGACTTCTTGGATCTTTCAAATATCAGTAACACTTTACAGCACATGTGTCACACTCAGTTCATGGAGGGCCACAGCCCTACCCAGTTCCACCCCTGCTTTAACACACACACACACCTGCAGTTTTTAAAACTTGATCAGCTGGATTAGGTGTGTATAATTAGGGTTGAAGCTAAACTCTGCAGGGCTTGTGTGAGTTTGACAACCCTGCTTTACAGTAAGGATTCATAAGTTAACTACTTTAGTTAACATGAACTAAGAAGGAACAAAACTTCTACAGCATTCATTAATCTTAGTTTGTTAATTTCAGCATTTACTAATGCATTATTAAAATCAAAAGTTGTATTTGTTAACATTAGTCCATCACTGTGAACTAACATGAACAAACACTGAATGACTATTTTTATTAATAAAGATTAATAATGCTGTAACAAATGTATTTCTTATTGTTAGTTCATGTTAGTTAATACGTTAACTAATGAGAACTTATTGTAAAGTGTTACCAAAATAGCTTAAGTTGTGTTTCAAAAATAAACCAAAGTCTTGGGTATGGGCCGACATGAGAGTAAGTAAATGATGGCAGAATTTTCATTTTTGGGTGAACTACTTTAAGCAATTGGTTATTGTGTCTGGTTTAATATAGGTTGTGTATATTATATATGACGTTATACAGTCTATTGAGAAGTTTACTAATAGTAGTAGTAATGCACTTAAACCTGTGTTTAAATGTCCCAACAGATAATGGAAATGGCGTCGCGAGGGGTCAAACCAGTGACACTGGAGCTTGGAGGTAAATCTCCAGTGATCATCTTTGAGGACACTGATCTAGAAAACGCTGTTAGAGGAGCACTCATGGCCAACTTCCTGTCTCAAGGCCAGGTACTGTATTGAAAGGTCAAGTCAAAGTATGAACATACAGCGTTTTTCGCTCTTTGTTTCATATCCGTAAAATATATTTTTCAAGAGTTAGCCACGTCCAGCCAGTAATAAGCTCCTTCTCATCTACGTGTCACAGATGATCACAGCCAAGCTGATATAGACCAACTGCAATATTGCTTTAGACAATATTTATACAATATTATAACGTATAATTATTACAATAATATTGCTTTATACAGTATTTTAGTTTACACAATATTTTAAGTTGTCTGATTAAAAATGTGTTCACTCTAAAATAAATGTATAAATAAATCCAACATAAAAAAGGCGGAGATGAAAAACAGAAAATACTCTACCGTTAAAAAGTTTGGGGTCTGTTTTTGAAAGAAGTCTCTTATGCTCACCAAGGCTACATTTATTTGATAAAAAATACAGTAAAAACAGCAATATTGTGAAATATTACAATTTAAAATAACTGTTTTCTATTGTAATATATTTTAAAATGTAACTTATTCTTGTGATCAAAGCTGAATTTTCAGTCTTCAGTGTCACATGATCCTTCAGAAATCAATCTAAGATGATGATTTGCTGCTCAAGGAACATTTCTGATTATTATCAATGTTGAAAACAGTTGTGCTGCATAATATTTTTGTGTAAACCAATATATGCATTTTTTTCTTCCGGATTATTTAATGAATGGAAAGTAAAGAAAATATATATATATTTGAAATAGAAAACTTTTGTAACATTATAAATGTATTTACTGTACTTGTTGATCAACATAAATCATCCTTGCTGAATAAAAGTATTAAGTTTTTTATTTTTAATTTCTTTTAAGTCTTACCACAAATTTTTAAATGGTAGTGTACACCTCATGTCATGGCAGCATTACCTTTTATTTTCTCACAAATTTTATTTTTAGTAATTAAACAGTTTGGCTGCAGTTATTCACTAATAATAAAAAAAACCTTTTTAAATATACCGTTTATGGTCAACTATGCGTCTATAAATACACTCTTTAAGATCTTCATATTCATACAAACATGTATTACCCCATTCCGTAATATTTTCTTTTCTTTCTTTTTTTTACTCCTCACGTGTAGGTGTGCAGTAATGGAACCAGAGTTTTTGTGCAAAGCTCAATTGTTCCTCAGTTCTTGAAAGAGGTGGTCAGGAGAACCAAAGCCATCCTGATAGGAGACCCTCTGTTGGAGGAAACTCGTATGGGAGCCCTGGTCAGCAAACCACACCTGGAGAAGGTGCTGGGATATGTGAACCAAGCCAAGAAAGAGGTATAGATGTATGTTTACTAGAAAATATTCATTTAGTAGCATGATTGTGTCATTTACTATATTATATGGCTTGGTAAAGTAGTTGCTTTTTCTTGACAGGGAGCCAGAGTGCTCTGTGGAGGGGAGCCCTTCATCCCAACAGATCCTAAACTAAAAGATGGATACTACATGACACCATGTGTGCTCGGTGAGTTAGAAAACCTGTTGGCAGCTGACGTTTTGAGGTCATGTGTTTTGGAAACATTTAATGGTTTATTTTTCATTCTGTTCACTTCCTCAAATCAGTCAAAACCAACCTTCCTCAAAACCATCTTGTTTCCAGATGGCTGCACAGATGACATGACATGTGTCAAAGAGGAAATCTTTGGGCCTGTGATGTCAGTACTGACCTTTGACACTGAGGACGAGGTTCTTCGGAGAGCCAATGACAGCTCTCTGGGTCTGGCTGCAGGGGTCTTTACGAAGTAAAGTGAAAGTTAGTTTTACACATTACCGTTCAAACATTTGGGGTCGGTACGATTATTAAAAACGTTTTTATGAGAAGTTATACTCATCCAAGTTGCATTTATTTGATCCAATATAGAGTAAAAATAAAATAAAATATTACAGAACTATTTTCCATTTTAAAGGCCCACTGAAGTGACTTGAAATGCGTAGCATTACTCAGTGTGTTGATATAATTTCCACTGAAACAGGAAGACAGGACGGGACATATCAAACAGCTCCTCCCCTTTTTTAAAATTGCCAATAGCATTAGGAGACATGCTACTTCCTCAATCCTCAATACAACTATATAGGGAAAACCCGTAATGCCAAAGATAGCGGTTGTATGCACATGTCCTGCCCCTCCTGTTGGAAAGCCAATCGTCTGCTTTTAACAGTCAAGCCAGGAAACATTTAAGCCTATCGTCTGGTTCCACTTACGCATGCGCACATTTTAGGTTTGCGACAGCGGAGACGATTTGGCGACAGCGAGTTGTGTTGTGTGCAAGATCAGATGGAATCCACATGGAAGAGGGTGTTAACAACGCGAAGGCACTGGACTACCAAGGTAGTTAAAGCATTTTATGTCGACCACAAATATGTTTAAGTGCTCGGCACAACACCGGCATTCTGGATAGAGATGTAAATGAAGTTGGTGTCGTGAACCCTGGCGCATGCGTAGTAAAAGTATTTTTCAGCGATTTTTATCATATTTTACTGCTGTTTCTATACATGCAGTTTTTATGTCCCTGTGACCAGTGAAAGTGCAGTTCTGACTCTCTGCTCATTCACTTAGATAGGAGCCTGGTCTTGTTAGTCCGAAATAGCTGCCCGGAGGCGTTGCCAAGATGGCGGCCAAGTGGCATGACTTGCCTAAAAGGACTTTGGTTTATATCACAGCTCGACCAGAGCCATAGAGCTCGGTAAAGCCGGAGTTTCCTCCTAATCTCTAACCGTTTCTCCTCCATATCTCCTTAAAATAGCATTCTGTGCAGAATTCAAATGGATCCGATACGTTTTCTGGTCTGCGCCGACTCGCGCATATGATCCGCTCTGTGCTGTCGTGTCTCTTGACCGGAGCAGACTGTGTGCGCCCTGCAGCGGTTTGTGACACTAATGTGAAATCAGACTTCATTTGCCCCAATGGAAAGCATATTTATACCTGAATCGTTCATATTGCAATGTGTGCCATTCACCATGTAGAAAAAACAGTACATGTGTGAACAAAAGATTTTAGCCACAGCGTCTATTTATAATGTTGTGGGCGGGACGTTTCTGAGTCTAGAAATCATTTGATTGGACAGAAAATCTGATTGAGTGATGCCATCAAAATCACTGATCCCTGTTGGCGGAAGTGAGAGACTGAAAGTTTTGAACGCTTATATCTTCGAAATGCGAATTTTGTCATTGTTTAGAAGGACACAGAAAGGGCAACATATTTGTACTAAAAGCCAAAAAACTTTCATTGGGACTTTATATAAAACTTTAAAAAAAAAAAATGTATTCCTGTGATGCAAAGCTGAATTTTCAGCATCATTACACCAGGCTTCAATGTACATGATCCTTTAAAAATCATCATAATATGCTGATTTCTTGCTCAAGAAACATTTATTATTATTATCAATGTGGAAAAACAATTGTGCTGCTTAATATTTCTGTGGAAACCATGATACATTATTTTCAGGATTCTTTTATGAATAGAAAGTTCAAATGAAAAGCGTTTATTTGAAATGGAAATCTTTTGTAACATTAAATGCCTTTACTGTTCCATTTGATCAATTAAATGTGTCCTTACCGAATAAGTATTAATTTCTTTCTAAAATATTTTTATGAACTCCAAACTTTTGAACGGTAGTATTTGTGATTGGTTGATGTTTCTGTAAGTTAACAAAGCTAGACTGGGGCTTTCCCGTTTGCTCATATTTTCTTTTCCTGTCTGATTCTGACTCGCTAGAGATATTAAGAGAGCACATCGAGTTATAGAAAACCTTCAGGCTGGATCTTGCTTCATCAATAACTACAATATCACACCTGTGGAGGTGCCATTTGGAGGATACAAGGCCTCAGGTGGAGTGACAATAGGAGTTACAAAACATTTTTGTATTTGTGTGTGTGGTGACTCTATAACACTAAATACTCTTTATCCTCAAATAAAACTCAACCTTCTATCTCTGATTTCAGGTATTGGAAGAGAAAATGGTCAGGTGACCATTGAATTTTATTCTCAGTTGAAGACTGTGGTGGTGGAGATGGGTGATGTGGATAGTCTCTTTTAAACACGTATTCTGGTCGCAAATTAATGGTTGGATCCTACTGGAAGATCTCAATGTGGCATTACCCACGTAGCCTAAAGACTGACACGCACAGTTACTGATATGTATGAATGTTCACCACTAATGGTCCATGTTTAGCCTGCTAACATAATTTCTACCAAGTAACGGCAGCTGTCTGTGAATATTTCACAATCAAGTGCCTGTACTGTAGGATGGTACAATTCTTAATGAGCGTAAGAGAGTGTAAACTGCATTTATTTGAAAAAATAAATGTATATATAAATTTATATATATAAATTCAAACATTATATTTGATTGTTAAATAGCTATAATGTAATATTTTGGTTTATGTAGGTGTGTATCAGATCTTACTAATGCTGTGAATGTATGCTTTACCTATTCATTCGCTCGAGAAAACACTATGCAAATATGGTAATATATTTTAAATTAACGACAAAAGGTGGTAAATAATTTTAATAAAGGAGCTTGTGTATAAAGATGGTGGTCTGGAGTATTTTATTTTATGTGCATACTCTTGTACATACAGGATGTGTCATTCATTCAACATTGTTTTCTACATTCAGCGAATAAATATCTCAGTCATTCCTCATCAACACCAAACAGGAAGTCACCTCATTATAAATTATAAATAAATAATATATGAGAATGAATTCTCCAGAACTAATTACTAAGTCAAAAACATTTTAAACTTCTACCTGGTAAAAAGACATTTTTACTATATTTGAATCAAAAATATTGGCATAAAACCCTTTTAAAAACATGTTTGTCTGAAGTGAACTTGTTATGGGTTTTAAAAGCATTTCTTCTTTTTCCTTCTTGGAAGTTTGCTTCTCACACATTTCCTCTGTGCAAATGTATAATGAAAAGGCATCAAAATTAGTTTTTAATAAACAAAAAACACTTTATCACCATATAAATCATAAATTGCTTACCTTTGCTATAGCTTTTCTGGACTGTTTAAACTGAGCAAGAGATTCTGCAAAAGGTAGCAAACAAAGCTGAATGTCAAAGCAGGCCAGACCTTCTGAACAAAAACCCCGTTTTAGATACTTACCGTCTTCAGATGGCAGGTCCTGGTCACAGTTTGTGGTCACCTGTCACAAAAGAAATGTTTCAGAATCCAGTCTGGTGAACGCATAACAAAGCTTATCCTGTACGTTAAGCTCCATCTGCTTTATACCGTTTCTACAGCTCTGATTTGAGAGAGAGAGGGTGTCTCCACCTCCGTGTCGTTCTCGCTCAACTGGCCCCCGTCCTGCAGTTTCCCGAGTCGGTTGTGTGCTGCCGTCACACGCAACTTCATGGTGTGGAAGCGAGACTGCAGATCGCCCACTCTGAAGTGCACTGCCTTTCCCTCGAACCACAGACGGTCATTTTCACCTGCCTTGAATCCTGGTGGCTCGTATTCAGGTGGAGTGACTCGAGTTGCAAGGAGACAAAAGCATTGATATTTCACTAAGCATGTTTATTTGATCCCAAAAACCATAATATTTGTTATGAATCAACAGTTCTTATCCACTTCACTCTCCATACTGCACAAGGATATATTGTACCATCATCATAGTAGTAGAGTTTCATAGTGAGGTAAACGGCAGTGGGCAGAGCTTCTAGATTCTGCATGAGGAGGAACAGCTTCCTGATCAGGAGCGTTGAAGCTTTCTTAGTGTCCTCTAAGGTCACTCTCATGGTCCCAGTCACATTACTGAAATGAAGAAAAGGAGTCAAGGCTGGTGTTTGTGAAGTGAATGGACATTTCAATAGAGGTATTTTTTTACATTAATTTACACTAAATTAGCAGCATAATGTCCAAAACTATATCCACTACTGTTCAAAAGTTTGGGGTCAGTAAGATTTGTAATGTTTTTGAAGTTTCTTAAGCTCACTAAGGCTGCATTTATTTAAAATACAGTATCAGAAATAAAACAGTAAAATAAGTAAATAATGTAATTTATTCCTGTGATGATCAAGCAAAATTTTCAGCATTATTACTTTAGTCTTGATCCTTCAGAAATCATTCTAATATGCTGATTTGATGCTCAAGAAACATTTATTATTATTATCAATGTTGAAAACAGTGAAATCCTTTTTCCAGGATTCCTTTGACAATTCAAAAGAACAGCATTTATTTGAAAAATAATATTTTTTAACATTATAAATGTGTTTACTGTCACTTTTGATCAATTTAATGTGTGAATAGAAACATACATTTGTTTAAAAGAAAATCGTACAACTTTTTTTTCAACCCAAACTTTTGAACGGTAGTGCACAGAATGATTGTTATGTAGGAAATCCAACTGAGGACATCAAGAAAATGCAAACTACAGAAAATCTGGTTTTACAGATAGAGCAATGTACAATACTACACCTCAGGATGTCCATCTGTGGTCCACACTCTGAGTATCTGAACTTAAACTGATAGGACTCAATGACGTGCTGAGACAACAGAAACATGCAAGAGACAAAACGACTCGGTTACTGACGTAACCTCGGTTCCCTGAGAGGAGGGAACGAGTATTGCGTAAGTAGCTTACGCTATGGGAAAACTCCTTTTCTCGAGAATATTGAAGTCTTTATGTAAAACGCATTGCAGCTGCACAGCTGACAGCAATGAATGAAGGAGCTCGGTCATTGGCTGTGCTGCGGCAACTTGCTCGAACCAATGACGGGGCGACTCTGAATGCGCGACCAATGAGCGCGCTTCGCGCCCGCGCGCGTCAGAGCCCGCCAAGATGGGCGTGGCCAAGCTATATATTGGGCGCCCCGTCATGAGAGTTCTTTAGGTTAAAACGACTGAAGCGAACTAACCAAGCACAAGCACGGCAGCTTACGCAATACTCGTTCCCTCCTCTCAGGGAACCGAGGTTACGTTAGTAACCGAGTCGTTCCCTTTCGAGAGGTCTCTCCTATTGCGTAAGTAGCTTACGCTATGGGAACACCATGCAAAACGCCTTGCATGCTGAACTTCGCCTTATGATAGCCAGAGGCAGGTGCCTGAGCTAAAAAGCAAAGTTATCATCCAACTAGCCGGCAGAGGCGAGCTTTATATGTGGGAAAAATACAGCGGCTAGAAGGCGCTCAGTGTGACACAAGCACATACATAATCTAGATGCGAACTCGCAGTTCAACTAGCATCATGTTGATAGCACATTGGAATGCAATGTCGGGACCTGTAGGTTGTAGAACCTGATAAATGTGGACGGTGAGGCCCAGCCTGCCGCCGCAAAAATATCCTCGATCGGTATCCCGCTCGACCATGCCCAGGAAGAAGCCACACTCCTGGTGGAGTGTGCTTTGACTCCCCAGGGGCATTGAAGTCCCTTAGCTTCGTAAGCCAGCGCTATAGCTTCAACTATCCAGTGAGAGATTCTCTGCTTTGAAACGGCGGAACCTTTCGTACGGCCGCCAAAGCATACAAACAGTTGTTCTGTCTGTCTGAATAGGGCAGAACGCTCCAAATACACTCTGAGAGCCCTAACGGGGCAGAGTAGATTAGCGTCGTGTTCGTCTGCTGGAGACGAAAGCGCAGTTAGGGAGATAACCTGTGCTCTGAAGGGAGTGGTGAGCACTTTAGGAATATACCCCTGTTTCGGCCTAAGGACGACCCTGCAGTCGTTAGGACTGAATTCTAGGCAGGCAGTGCTTGTCGAAAGCGCGTGCAGGTCGCCCACTCTCTTGACCGAGGCGAGTGCCAGCAAGAGCGCAGTCTTGAGCGAGAGCTGTTTAAGGTGCACGGTTCGGAGTGGTTCGAACGGGGGCCCTTTAAGAGCGTCTAGGACAGTAGCTAGGTCCCAGATCGGCACTGGGGGGGCGTGAAGGGTTCATCCTCCTAGCGCCCTTTAGGATCATAATAGTTAGGTTGTTTCTTCCCAATGGTCGTGTGACGCTGTGATGGTCGCCACATATACTTTGAGCGTGGAGGGGGTGCGGCCCACCTCCAGAAGCCCTTGTAGAAAAACGAGTACATTCGTAATCTCGCATGTCTCAGGGTTCAGGCCCTTGGCATTACACCAGTCACTGAACACTTTCATTTCTGGGCATATAAGCGACCGGCGAGAGCAGAGGTAGTGCGGCAGGGCTTCGAGGGGTGGGAAGCTTCGGCTTTCCATCCGGTGGTGGAGGGCGGGCAGAGATGATTGGCCACGGCCTCCTCGAGGGGCGGCGTTCCCTCGTAGCCTCTTTCCTTCGCGCCGTCCACTGAGGAGAGCGAAGAAGAAAAAGAAGGCTTTAGGCGCGCAGAGTGGGGGGCTTTCCATGACTTGGCGGAGAACACAAATCGAGCCCGAGGTCCTCCACGGCCTTCGAGAGGATGCGGATAATCTCCGTATCCATGGTGGAGCCCGCACTCGTGCTAGCTAGCGTCGACGGGGCGGGGTCGAAAGTGGAGCCCGGCCAGTCGTCAGATGCAGCATCGATGGACAGGCTGTCATCCACTCCCCCGTCGTCCTCGGACGCGCCGAAAGTCACAAGGCCCACCGCTCTGCTAGAGGGGTGTGGGTCCGGCTGAGTGAACTGAACCGGCGGTGGGGAAGGCAAGAGCGGCGGTGAAGCACGCGGAGACTGGCTCGGCATGACGTCACTGAGCTCAGGTTCAGGAAGCCTCTGTGAGCGGCGTTTTTTTTTTTTTTTTTTTAAAAAAGCTCGGCTCAAACAGAGGGGTGGCGGCGATGGGCTCGCTCGCGGCGAAGCGAGCCCGCAGTGTGGAGAGACCCAGGTCGTCACATTCCGGGCATCCGCCCTTGGTCAAAGCAGCTTCTGCGTGGTTCCGGCCCAGGCAGCGAGCGCAGATGATGTGACGATCCCCGTCCAGGAGAAGGTCTCTGCACGACGCGCAGGAAGGCATTTGAAACAACGCCTCAGAAAAATTGTTCTTTTACAAATACCGCGGGGCGAACAGATGTAAAATACTTGCGTGTGTGGCGCGCCGGATGGCTCAGTAGGATGGTGTTCGAAGGCGGCTGAAGGTGCCGACGTCCTCGTAGCAATCCCGCTGGTATGCTTTTCCACGGCGGCGAAGGCTTTCAATAATCCGGAGGATCCAGCGAAGAAGGTGTTCGCTGAAGGAGATTAAATCTAAAGAACTCTCATGACGGGGCGCCCAATATATAGCTTGGCCACGCCCATCTTGGCGGGCTCTGACGCGCGTGGGCGCGAAGCGCGCTCATTGGTCGCGCATTCAGAGTCGCCCGTCATTGGTTCGAGCAAGTTGCCGCAGCACAGCCAATGACCGAGCTCCTTCGTTCATTGCTGTCAGCTGAGCAGCTGCAATGCGTTTTACATAAAGACTTCAATATTCTCGAGAAAAGGAGTTTTCCCATAGCGTAAGCTACTTACGCAATAGGAGAGACCTCTCGAAAGGGAACAGCAGGTTATTAAAGTCATATTATTGGTGTCCAAATTGTATTTTTATCGTTTTAAAATGAATAGAACTTGTATTACACTATGTGTAAAGCAGTTATTAACACATTTACTAAATTTGATATTTTATTCCACTAAAGAAAGATGTAAATCTTGAGATAAATTGCAATTAATTTTCTAAAAAACAACATCTGCATGTATTTTATAGTATTCATCTTTCCTTGTGACATACATGCAGAAAAGAAAAATCTTTCAGTGCTGAGTTCAGTGCTCACCATTGTAACATGAATTTGTGAAAATGGTGACGTCATGCACAAGGGTATTACGTGTTCTGTCTATAGGTGCGTAGTGTTGTCGCCTGTACGTGAAAAACGCAAAGGAAAAACCTTTCCGTTTTTAGTACATCGTTGTTGTGTAAAGGTACCCTAAGGAATCTATTTTTCTATGAGTTGCCATGGTTTCTGATTAGGTTCATCTGTGTCTTGTTTGTGCATTATTATTTTGTGTCTATATTCCTCTGCTTGGTATCTTTAAATAAATATACAGCTTGCGTTTAGATCTAACTTATACTCCTGTGTTCCACAAAACTCGAATTGTTTCTCTCCCGCTTCATGCATTAAACATTATTCTAATGCAGGTCAAAAAAAGGGTAAACTTAAAGTTCAATTTCAATAGAAAATAAATATTTTCTGGGGCAAAGAAATATGATTTAGAATTTTGTCTTTAGTATAATAAAATATAAAGCCAATTATTTTATTTTGGAATTCTACTTACAAAGTACCTCGCACAGTATAAATAGTCTTGAACATAAAAGTATATTTGAGGGTCCTTGGCATATAATAAAAAATAAAACAAAAACATAAACCCTATCTAAAAAATCCATGGAGGATTGAAAATTGGAACTTACATTACTGTCATCTGGGCTTGTGTGTACCTGTGAATATAAAAGTGCATTTATATGTGTATTTCTTATTAAAAAAAAACTATTATATAAATAAAAAAGCACATTAACTTATGCATACTGACCCCAATAACCACCATTTGAAGCTGCAAAGAGTTAAGTAGATTATTGCCGTGACAAAAATAATAGAAATATAGATTTCTATCTAAATATGGTACTTTTGACTTACATATCTCTTCTCCAAAGCATCAAAACATCCCATCAGCCTTGGAGGACAGAAGTATGGTTATAATTACTTTTCATCGCATCTTAGCATTTTTTACACTTTAGAGAATCATTACAAATATATAACATATGCAACATATTACCATTTGACGAGTTTGCTGGCTCCAGGGCAAGAACAATCCTTTTTGAGGACTTTGATACACAAATCTGAAGAACAACATTCATCGATGAACAAACTTGGATGAGATATTTCAAACAGCCTGATGTTCGGCCATTAATAAACCAGTGTGAATATTTATACCTTCCAGGTATCTGGATCTGTAGGAGTCCTCGGGAAATATCCCACGCAGATAGGTGATGGAGGAGACAGCTATAACCACCATGCGCTTGACAAACACCAGTGACTGAGTCTCAGTATCCAGCGCCTGATGAAATACACTGGTTCAGTTCAATTCACATTAACACAGCTTTACAAAGAACAGTGCCTTGAAGTTCATATCCACATACAGATACACAAATGTTCTCAAATGACACAGAATGACAAATGCTTTGTCATCTAATAGAATTATAGCTTTGGGACCTTTTTAAGAATAGATGTGAAAATGCATTATCCAAACTTAAATAGCTGTAAATTACTACTGCTTTGGTATACAGAACTCTTTTTTTTAAAGAAGACAATGCTTAAGTAAAAGCAATTAAAAGTAAAATATTTCAATAATATTTTGTTACTAGCTTAGCAATATTTTAGATATCACTGTATTACAGAAATGACCTTTTAGTCTTCACCAAAATTCCAGTTAACGTTAACATTACCTCAGGGATTGTTTAATTTACAGTAAAAAGGTGGTGCGTTTCACCGTCATAATCACGTTAATAATAAAATAAAGAAAATATGATTCTGACAGCTTCTTATAATGACTGAAGCAGACCTCAAATTAATATACTATGATTTAATAGCAGTAACACGACGGAAACCACTTAAAAGTTTTAATTGAGCTCCTTATTTGGAAGCATTGCATATTTTGTAAGGATATATTTTATTTACGTAACATCACACACTGTAAATGTCATTGATTAAGTATCTCACCTCAGCAATCACCTGTTTGTCTTGAGTCAGTTTCTTCTGTCTGGTTGTCATGTTTTCGCTAACGTTAACTGTAACGTTAATGTTAGCTTCCTCACACTGAAATTATCCCCTCAAAAACGGTTATGGCATCAATAAATAAATCAACAAGTTAATAATTCAATGAATCTATCGATGTTTATGTAAGACAAATTGTTATTTGATTAATATGATCATTTATTGTTAAAAACCGTTAGAAGAATACATCTATAACTTTTTAAAGTAAACCGCTGTCTGTCCGCGACAAATCGGTGAGCGCGCGCGGGTCACTTGTCAGCGATCACGCGCATTTGGCGGCAAACACCAAGCCCTCATCTCCAATGAACAGATATCATTTGATTAATATATTTACTAATATTTATGCAGTACTACATATTTATTTAGCCTACTGAGTTCATTAAACTATACAATAAATAATCTTAATTTAAATTAAAAACTGTTTATAGTTAAAAATGGTTTATTGTTTGAAATGCAAAGATTTGTTGACAGTACAATCAGCACATCTCTTTTCACAACAAAAAGCAGGTAAGACACATTATACATACTAGCTCAAATATTAACAGTATATTTCAGGTAGTTTTGAGTATGACACACTTTGGTCCTACAACTTCCCACAATATCACTATAAATATTAATTATTTCCACTCGTACACATGGATGTGCATGGATGGATCATTACACAATGCAGCACAGTCTAGTGTGTTTTTTAGTGTTGTTTGGAGAAGTAGTCTTTGCTCTGCTGGACGTCGGGCTTGATTGTGTCTTTTCCGGGCTTCCATCCGGCTGGGCAAACTAGGATAAAAGTGACAACAAAAAGGCACGTTTATATTAAATATTACAGATATATTTTTTAAAAATGGAAACCCATTTTACACTGTACTGTATGAAAGGAATAGTATGTAAAATCAAGAAGAACTTTCAGTCCAAAGGCAAGAAAATATACTGTACCTTCTCCATGTTTGTCGGTGAACTGAAATGCCTGCACCAAGCGCAGGGTTTCATCAATAGAGCGGCCCACTGGCAGGTCATTGATGGTTATCTGCCTCAGGATGCCTTTGTCATCAATGATGAAAAGACCTCTAAGTTATAAAAAATTCAAAGAAGTTAATAACAATATACAGAGGTAGATCTGAATTTTTTTTTTTTTTCTAATATTGTGTGCCAAAATCCATCACTACGAAGTAGTACAATACACTACAAGCGTCTGTAAGATTTCTTATAAGTCTGTAAGTCTCTAATGCTCACCAAGACTGCATTTATTAATATTTGAAACCGCAATACTGTGAAATATTATTATACTTCAAAATAACTGTTCTCGATTTCAATATACAGAATTTATTCCTGTGATGGTAAAGCTGAATTTTCAGCATCATTACTCCAGTCTTCAGTGTCACATGATCCTTCAGATATAATTCTGATATGATGATTTGCTGCTCAAGAAACATTTATTATTATTATCAATGTTGAAAGCAGTTGGGGTGCTTAAACAATTTTTGGAAACTGTAATACATTTATTTTCAAGAATCATTGATTAATAGAAAGAACCGCATTTATTTAAAATAGAAATCTTTTGTAACATTATAAATGTCTTTTCTGTCACTTCTGATTAATTTAATGCTACTTTGCTTAAAGTATTCATTTCTTTAAAAAATATTGAATGGTAGTGTGTATGGTACTTTTCAATTTTTTTTTTTGATTTAGGTAATCCCGCCATACCTGTATGCAATACCCTCATCTTCCTTCAGTACACCATAGTCTTGAGATATGGAGCGGAGGGAATCTGCCACCAGAGGGACCTTCATATGTCCTAAACCACCTTGTTTCCGAGGTGTGTTTATCCTGTTATGATCACACAGGTAAAACATTGTCTTTCATAGGTAAGTTCTTGAATATTGAATAACTCTGTCTGTACAATAGAATAGCACTTTAAAACGTCTAAAGACAAGGTGGTTTTTAAGCAAAGAATAACTTTCACTATAAAGAGTAGAGTGTAACACATTTTAGAGGTTTTCATTTGACACCACAACAGACCCGCCAGCCATTGTGAGACAGGGTTATTATTGTTAACTAAAACTGAAACCATCATTTATCTTATAACAAGTCGACATGAAACAGAAGTTGAGATAGTCTTTTCTTTCCTATTGTGAGTGAAATGGCTTCTTCAATGGTTGTGGATTGCTATTGCTGTGATGTCATGTGAGTGACAGGTTGTCCCACCCTCGCGCCAGTAAACACGTCATCAAAGAAGAGAATTACGGCACCCCAAAAGGGACATGGTGATGGAGATGGGATATCAAAATATATTTTAATGCTTTTGCGGTTTCTCACAAAAGTATTACGTTCCCCTGAGAAACTTTTGCGTCTGCGATTGTTTCCCCGAGATATTTTGCTTTCCTTTTGAGTTCTTTGCGAGAGAACGCAAAAACATTTAAATTAGAGCTGTCAAATTGATTAACCGTGATTAATCACACCTAGCATAAAAGTTTGTGTATCAATATATATATATATACACACACACAAAAACTTTTATGTTAGATACGATTAATCACGGTTAATTGATTTGACAGCTCTAAGTTAAAGCAACACCAAGTGATTTTTCCTCTGCGGTCGCCCTACAGGTTGGAAGCGGAATTGTCCATAACCGTTGTCTTAAATAATTTAGCATACCGCAGCCTACTGTCGCATGCGCACGCACATGCTCTCTGTTTATCCAGCACCGGCTTTGGAATTAACAATGGCCACAGACAAGGTAGAGTATGATGCATGATTTTATGAAAGTATGATGTATTGCGACATCACAAACGAGCAATTGTAGCAATTGTAACGCTTGCCGTAAAGCAAGTCAAATTAGTAGTTTTCTTATGTCTCATTAGAACTACAGAAACGCGACCCGATCTGGCAATCTTACATAGCGTGGATATATCAGATAAAGGACCGCAAAGCTGTGGCATAAGTGCATTTCACCATGTCACGACTTGATGAACCACTGAAACGATTTTGGAAACATTATTTTAAGGTAAAAAATCTTACTTAGTGCTGCTTTAAATATATTATTCCTCTCATCTCATATTAGAGTCCTTTTAGGGGCTCTAAAAAATAATTTTATATCATTGATACTAAAATAGCACTGGTGTGAGATCACTGTTGTTCATTTCACATGCAATGGGGGTGTTTCTTTAAGACACAACAGCATAAAACAGACTTTTTTTAAGGGTCTGAGAGAGGGTGACAAAAAAAACTTCAGCAGCATCGGAAATTTGGGAAAAAAATATTTTAAAAGTATGATATGGCCCTTTAAAGTTTGACTTTTTTTCTTCATCTGTATCGCTTACCAGGCAAGATGACAGAAGTGGGAATCAACAGAGGCACCAATGACCTCACAGTTGATTTTCCCGAACTCTTCGGCCGCATCACTGAAGGCGATGATCTCAGTGGGGCAAACAAAGGTGAAATCCAATGGATAGAAAAATAATACAACATACTTTCCTGGAAACAAGAGCAATAAAGCATTTGTCACAAGTGCACAAGGACACTCACACAATGTGTGCTATCTCTAATAAAGTATTTGTGTTCAAAGTCACACCCTTGAGTTTCCTGGTAATGCTTCCTTGCAGAGGTTTTTTATTTATTTTTTTTTTTACAGTTAAATATTCTTTATGTATCACATATTACAGAACATTCTGCTTGTATCTTGACAGCTCTTCTTCACTGAACTAATGTTAAGGTCATACCTTTGTAGTCAGACAACCTGAGATCTTTAAACTGTCCATCTGGCATCACAGCTTTGGCTGTGAAGTCTGGAGCAGGCTTGCCAATGTGTGCGTTTCCGGCTGACATTTTCTGCTAGGTTCAAGAGAAGAAAATGCGTTTCATGAAAAACAATAAAATAAGAAATAACAGGAACTCTTTTTGTAAAAAAATAAATGAATAAATAAACAATGTTACTTTAAAGCCACATTTCAGAAAGGAAAAAGTATAAAAACAGTATAAAGAGCATGCACATCAAAGAGCAAAAAAATATATGATTAATTGCTTGTTAGGAATAGAATATGTAAGTTGGTCCTCAGGAAGTAATTTTATTTCGTTATTTCAATATTTCCCCAAATTGCAACACATGTACTAATGGTTACTGACTTTCGTAATAGTATATTAGTAAAGATATTATAAAGTTAATTGACGTAACCCTATTTTCATACAAATTCAGCATTATAATAATTTTGTGTAGTTTTCTATAGCACTTTACATTGATCGAACTGCAACAGGTGGGCGCCTTACAAACATGTTCACATGGGAACAATTTCACAATGCATTATTAATTCAAACGTATGTAAAGACAACATAAATGTAAATATCGCAATTACGGAAAACGAAACTCTCCCAGCAAAAGCAGTAACGTTAACGAAATTACATGGAAATTGCCATGGTAAAACAAGAGCATAAGATGTGTTCGATTACTTTTCATAAAACGCATTTTCACTGGAAAGAAAAGAAAAGTTTTAACTGAGTATTTCATACCTTCGTCTGTCTTCCACAATCCTACTGTCTCTGTAATGAATGAGTGTGAACTCTCACTGCAGTGGTTGGTGTTTAAATAGGTCACGCTCAAGTATCGCGATACTCCGTGAGATCCACTGCCTCGACTCAAAAGTAAATGCTCCGTGGTGGAGTGACCACTGAGATCTGTTTATGCCAGCATGACTTTGCACATTTTCTGAGCTGAACACAAGCGTATATACGATGTGCTGTTTCTAAATCCACTGCTATATAGCCTATAAAACATGTAGGGATTACCATAAACTAGATCTGGTTACAGCGAGCGGGTAAATTATGAACTGTTCCTAAGAGATTCATTAATTTGTTTTAAAACTAATACATTTTTTAAAAAACATAGTGTAAACATTTGTGTTACAGTTAGGAACTTACAGGCAAAACACTTTTATTTCTGCCTGAAGCAAAACTCCTTTAACAAAACTTTGTTCCCCAAATGCTAATGTTGGCCTAATCAACCGTAAATTTCATGTCATGGGGCTTCTGCAATGTCAGAGGTTTTGTCACTCTTAATTCACTAGATTTTCCTCAACTTCACGATAGACATCATAAAGACCCTCACTGACCTCAGATTATATTCTTTCTACCTGCCCTATACACATTCACTGAATTGCTATGTCATAAGGTAAATAGCACTTTGTTTCCTTATGGAGGAGGAGGAGGAAACGACTCGGTTACTAACGTAACCTCGGTTCCCTGAGAGGAGGGAACGAGTATTGCGTAAGTAGCTTACGCTATGGGAAAACTCCTTTTCTCGAGAATATTGAAGT
Organism: Gila orcuttii; assembly: GCA_026230005.1. Lineage (NCBI taxonomy): Eukaryota > Metazoa > Chordata > Actinopteri > Cypriniformes > Leuciscidae > Gila > Gila orcuttii. The sequence goes on from JAPDVR010000008.1 coordinate 33,812,026, forward strand.
CTTTATGTAAAACGCATTGCAGCTGCACAGCTGACAGCAATGAACGAAGGAACTCGGTCATTGGCTGTGCTGCGGCAACTTGCTTGAACCAATGACGGGGCGACTCTGAATGCGCGACCAATGAGCGCGCTTCGCGCCTGCGCGCGTCAGAGCCCGCCAAGATGGGCGTGGCCAAGCTATATATTGGGCGCCCCGTCATGAGAGTTCTTTAGGTTAAAACGACTGAAGCGAACTAACCAAGCACAAGCACGGCAGCTTACGCAATACTCGTTCCCTCCTCTCAGGGAACCGAGGTTACGTTAGTAACCGAGTCGTTCCCTTTCGAGAGGTCTCTCCTATTGCGTAAGTAGCTTACGCTATGGGAACACCATGCAAAACGCCGTGCGTGCTGAACTTCGCCTTATGATAGCCAGAGGCAGGTGCCTGAGCTAAAAAGCAAAGTTATCATCCAACTAGCCGGCAGAGGCGAGCTTTATATGTGGGAAAAAATACAGAGCGGCTAGAAGGCGCTCAGTGTGACACAAGCACATACATAATCTAGATACGAACTCGCAGTTCAACTAGCATTATGCTGATAGCACATTGGAATGCAATGTCGGGACCTGTAGGTTGTAGAATCTGATAAATGTGGACGGTGAGGCCCAGCCTGCCGCCGCACAAATATCCTCGATCGGTAACCCGCTCGACCATGCCCAGGAAGAAGCCACACTCCTGGTGGAGTGTGCTTTGACTCCCCAGGGGCATTGAAGTCCCTTAGCTTCATAAGCCAGAGCTATAGCTTCGACTATCCAGTGAGAGATTCTCTGCTTTGAAACGGCGGAACCTTTCGTACGGCCGCCAAAGCATACAAACAGTTGTTCTGTCTGTCTGAATAGGGCAGAACGCTCCAAATACACTCTGAGAGCCCTAACGGGGCAGAGTAGATTAGCGTCGTGTTCGTCTGCTGAAGACGAAAGCGCAGTTAGGGAGATAACCTGTGCTCTGAAGGGAGTGGTGAGCACTTTAGGAATATACCCATGTTTCGGTCTAAGGACGACCCTGCAGTCGTTAGGTCCGAATTCTAGGCAGGCAGCGCTTGTTGAAAGCGCGTGCAGGTCGCCCACTCTCTTGACCGAGGCGAGTGCCAGCAAGAGCGCCGTCTTGAGCGAGAGCTGTTTAAGGTGCACGGTTCGGAGTGGTTCGAACGGGGGCCCTTTAAGAGCGTCTAGGACCGTAGCTAGGTCCCAGATCGGCACTGAGGGGGGGCGTGAAGGGTTCATCCTCCTGGCGCCCCTTAGGAAACGAATAATTAGGTCGTTTCTTCCCAATGGACGTTCCATTACAAGGTCGTGTGACGCTGTGATGGCAGCCACATATACTTTGAGCGTGGAGGGGGTGCGGCCCGCCTCCAGAAGCCCTTGTAGGAAAACGAGTACACTCATAATCTCGCATGTTACAGGGTTCAGGCCCTTGGTATTACACCAGTCACCGAACACTTTCCATTTCTGGGCATATAAGCGTCTCGTGGAGGGCGCCCGCGCCTCAGCGATGGTTTTTAGTGCTCCGCTCGCGAGGTTCCTGGGAACCCGTTGAGGGGCCATGCATGAAGGGCCCACAGATCGGGGCGGGGATGAAATATCATCCCGCTGGCCTGACTGAGGAGTTCTGGCCTCAGTGGAATCGGCCGTGGTGCAGATTGCATTTGCATCAGATCTGGAAACCATGTTTGGTTCTTCCAGAGTGGGGCTATCAGCAGCACTGCGTTTCCCTCCTCTCTGACCCGACTGATGACCTGTGGCAGCATCGCGATCGGGGGAAAGGCATATAAGGGGCGGCTCGGCCAGCTCTGGGCGAGCGCGTCCGTGCTTTTCGTGAAGAAAAGAGAGCAGTGCGCGTTCTCCTTGGAGGCGAAGAGGTCGATCTCCGCTTTGCCAAAGGTTTTCCATAACCACTGAATGGTCAGAGGGTTGAGAGCCCATTCTCCTGGGAGAATCTTGTCTCTGGATAACATGTCTGCCCCCTGGTTCAGGGCGCCTGGCACATGCGCTGCTCTCAGCGAGCGCAAGTTGTGCTGGGACCATAAAATGAGTCTCCTGGCCATTGAATGCATGGAGCTCGACCTGAGTCCACCCTGGCGATTTATGTACGACACTACCGTCATGTTGTCCGTTCGGACCAGGACGTGTTCGTTTTTTAGATGTGGGAGCAGGGCTCTGAGAGCCAAAGCGACCGCTTTCATTTCCAGACAGTTTATGTGTAGGCGCTTCTCCGGGTTTGACCAAAAGCCGGAGACAGGCCTGCCCTCGTAAAGGGCCCCCCAACCTATTTTGGAGGCATCTGTCGTTATCATCTTTCTCCTTGTGTTCACACCCAGACTCACGCCTGACTGGTACCAGTCGGCGGCTTTCCAGTGCGTCAGGGCTTTTATACAGCCGTGGTTCGCTCTGATTAAAAAGTGGCCCGAACGCCACGCGTGAGTAGGGACGCGGCTCTTGAGCCAGCGTTGGAGAGGGCGCATATGCAACAATCCTAGCTGGAGTACGGCCGATGCTGAGGCCATGAGACCGAGCATCCTCTGAAACCGTTTGACGGGGGCGCGCGCGCCCGCTCTGAATGATGTTGCAAGGCGCCGGATGGTGAGCGCGCGCTCCGATGAGAGACGCGCTGTCATTTGCATCGAGTCTAGAACTATTCCCAGGAAAGAAATTCTCTGGCTGGGAGATAGTATGCTTTTTGCAAAATTGATTCTTAGACCCAGGCATTCTAAATGGCTGATAATCCAAGATCTGTGTGTTATTAGCTGACTCTCTGATTGTGCTAGAACCAGCCAATCGTCGAGATAATTCAGTATTCGCACTCCCCTTTGTCTTAGGGGGGAAAGTGCTGCATCCATACATTTCGTGAATGTACGGGGAGCCAGGGACAGGCCGAACGGGAGTACTGTGTACTGGTATGACTGTCCCTCGAAAGCGAATCTCAGAAACGGCCTGTGATGAGGCGCTATTGGAATGTGAAAGTAAGCATCTTTCAGATCCACTGAGAGAAACCAATCTCCTGGGCGCACTTGCGCGAGGATATGCTTGGTTGTTAACATTCTGAACGAGCGAATCATTAGTGCTTTGTTCAGGTGTCTGAGATCTAGGATGGGGCGGAGACCGCCATCCTTTTTCGGGACGAGAAAATAGCGGCTGTAAAAACCTGTCCCGCTCAGAGAGGGGGAAACAGTTTCCACAGCGCCCTTTTCTATTAGTTTGCGCACCTCGGTGCGTAGAACATGTGAACACTCTTTTCTCACTTTCGTCTCGACCACAGTCGTAAAACGTGGTGGCCTGCGAGCGAACTGGAGCGAGTATCCGTGCTTTACTATATTTAATACCCATTTCGGCATATCTGGAATGTTTTCCCATGCCGCTGCGTGTACAGATATGGGCTGAATACAGGCTAGGGGCGGGCCGCTGTGACGTAGGGACCCGGCTAGCGAATCGCCTGAGCTCATAGCTCTCAGAGGCGCGGGCGCGCGCTGAGCAGCTGAGTGAATGGGCGCGTGTGTGATTACAACAAGGTTTTGTTTGACACTGTAAGGGCAGTGTTTATAAGTGGGGGTGCATAAACAGTGGTAGGCACACGCGTCACTTTTATAATGTTTCCCGCTTTTACTGGGGATGAATTTATAACTGTGTGAACAGTGCTTGTGTGTAGTGGTGCGTACATGACCGTAGGCACGTGATCTACATTCATGGGAAGCGCAGCCTGAGCTGGGAATGAATTTGGCACTGTTTTGACAGTATCTGGGAATGCACACTTTGTGGACATGTGAACCCTTAGTGATGCAGGCAGAAAAAGACTCT